>CM057455.1:76695000-77295000 GCA_016271365.2 Neoceratodus forsteri
AGAGTTCCTAAAGCAGAAAGAGGAGGGAAAGGAACCCTTAAAAACAAAAGTAGGCACTTCTATCTACCTTCCACTAGACGGAGATTTCGGGGGCAAAGATCTTACCAAACTCACAGAGAAACAGCATACCCAAACACCTCCTTTCATGGTAGAGGCTCCAACACCTCACAACGCACCCTCCACCCAGTCCTACCACCCATCACCCTTCAGAACCCGTGGATCTACGTTTGAGGAAGAGGTAGAGGTCAATAGGTAAGCAAATAATGACTGCTCACACAGGGACCCTTTGGGCAAGGGCGCTGTTCCCCGTGGTCAAAGACTAGCGCTTTTCAGCCACCAGTGGTTTTACACCACCTCAGACAAGTGGGTTCATGAAGTCGTGTCTCAAGGCTACTCAATAGAGTTATCAGAGTCCCCCTGACACACAGGTTCATCACCTCACCGATCACCAAAGAAGGCCACTGCTCATCAGATACAACAGATCCTGTGGAACCTGATCAGCAACAGGGCAATATAGCCCATACCCCCACACAAACTGGAGTTGGAAGTTTACTCCATCTTCTTCCTGTTCCAAAGAAAACCGCGAACTACGCCCCCATCCTGGACCTCAAACACCTAAATCAGCACGTGGTCCCCCAGAGGTTCAAGATGGATACTCTGAGGTCAATGCTATGCAGTATTCACGTGGGTGACTTCCTGACATTCATGGACCTCAAGGACGCATACCTTCACATCCCCATCAGGCCGAAACACAGGCAGTATCTCAGATTCCATATACTTGGTCAGCATTTTCAATACCAGGCACTACCCGTTGGCTTTCTCGGCTCCAAGAGTATTTACTAAGGTATCAGTGGTACTAGTGGCCAGAATCCAGGAACAGGGTCTCGATATCATCCCTCACCTTGACGACTGGTTGATCCGGGCACGATCCAAGGAGCTCTCTCACCAACACACCACCCTCACCCTAAAGGCTCTCAAGGAGCACAGCTGGGTAGTAAACCTAGACAAGAGCCACTGGTGCCCACGCAACAGATAGACTCACCTAGGGCGCAAGCTTAGACACTGCAAAGGGATGGGCGAAACCATCCGAGACGAGGGTCCTCAACCTGATCAGCCTGGCACGCAGAGTGCACACCAGCCATCAGGCCTCCATGGCAAGACTAGCCCAACTATTAGGGTGCATGGCATCCTGTATCAACCTGGTTCCCTGGACAGGTGGCACATGTCCACTACAGACTTACGTGCTCACATGGGGATCTCTGAACGAACATGACCTGAATGCGACACCTCCGTTACTACTATCAGTGAGAAAATCACTAACTTGGTGGACAATTCACACCAACCTAACCAAAGGAATCCCACTGGAGGCTCCATTTCAGGTTTCCATCGAGACGGACGTGAGTCTTCAGGGATTGGGGTGCTTGCACGGCCAGCAGGACAGCACAGGGCTGATGAACCCCTGCAGAAACCAAGCTGTCCATCAACGTCCTGGAGATGCAGGGCAGTCTACCATGCCCTAACAGCCTTCAAGTCCACTATCTAGGGACAATCGGTGCTGATTCACTCCAACAACCAAGTGACAGTGGCATATATGGCATATATTGGCAAACAGGAAAGCACCAGAAGCAGGGCTATGCTGAGAGAGGCAGCAAGGGTCCTCAACTGGGCACAACACCAACTCTCCCACCTCAGTGCAGTTCATCTTGCCAGAAAGCTCAACATTCGTGCAGACTGGCTTAGCCAGCAGCAAGTGCACCCAGGGGAGAGATTCCACCCCAGTCTCTTCCAGCTGATACAGGAGAACTGGGGACTCGTTTCCATGGACCTCATGGCCACGCACAAAATGCACAGGCCAGAGACTATTTCTCAAGGTACAAGGAGAGTCAGTCACAGGGAACTGATGCTCTGTCGCAACCTTGGCTCCGGACTACTCCTACATCTTTCCACCCATTTCCTTGCTACCACAAGTCCTCACCAAGATCCATTCCTCGGGATGGACCATCATCCTAGTGGCTCCTACTGGCCACTGAGAGTGTGGTTTGCCACGATCCTAGCAATGACGTTGGCCACTCTCAGATTACCCCTACCGACCTGATATGTTGACCCAGGGCCCGGTACTACACCCAGTTCCTAGAACCCTGAAGCTCACAGCCTGAGTCCTGAAAGGAGAAGACTAAGGACCACGGTTATCATGACTCAGTCATTGCAACAATGCTGCAGTCCAGACATTCCTCAACCACTTCTACCTTGGCAGATAATGGTCGGTATTCACCAGGTGGTGCTGAGATTGAGCTACAGATCTGGAACTCACTGACATGGCTACCATCCTGTTATTTCTTCAGCATGGTCTGGATAAGGTCCCACCATCCCTCAGAGTGCAGCTGTCAGCCATCGGAGAAGCTATTGGGCCTGTAGGGAGCCACAGCCCGTGCCCACCCAGATGCTCCTGCACTTTTAAGGGCAGCCGAGATTCTACGACCTCTAGTCTGCCCATCCATCGCCCTTGGGACTCCCCTGGTACTAGACTCCTCAGTTCAGCCCCATTCAAACCATTACAGAATGTAGACTTGTTCTGGATAAGTCTGAAGACCTGTTTTCTCATGGCGATATGCTCAGCCGCAAGATCGGAAGTTAGGCGCACCGTCCTGCAGGAAACCTACACAGTGTTCACATCGGCGCGGGAGGCGGTCACGCTGTCCCAGCCTTTCAACCAAAGGTCTCCTCCCTTTTCACAGGGAGCAAGCAATCAAGTTACTCACATTCATGGAGATTCTCAACTGGGAGGCATAGTCGTTCCTCAGTACCTGGATGTAGGCACCACCCTATCCATGTACTTAACTAGGACACAACCTCTATGGAAGACAGAGAGGTTGTTCATAGTCACTAGGGGCCAGAGACAGGAAATGCCACCTCCAAGACCACCATTGCAGGTTAGTTATGGAGAACTATTCAGGAGGCCTACAAAGCAAAACAAAGGACACCGCCTCTGGAGATCAAGGTGCACTCCACTAGGATGGCAGCTACCTCCTGGGCAGAGAGGGCCAATGTGTCAGTGGAGGGCATCTGCAAAGCAGCTACGTGGACTTCTCTCCACACCTTTGCCAGACATTATCATTTAGATCATCTGTACCAACTGCAACCAACCTTTGCAACACAGGTCCTCTCTGCAGCCACCAACACTTCCTTTCGCTCCTAGACCACTCTGTCTCCCTCCCGTGGGTAAGTACTGCTTCTTATCTACCCATGAAGTAATGTCTGGGAGTGCCATGGATGATCAACCAATCACAATGGGTGTTTACTCACCTGGTAAAGGTGATTGTGTTGGTTGACATCCATAGCACTCCACTTCACCCACCAACACAGTGGTCGAGAGCGACTAGGAACTAGTAGACAACATTGATCTGAACTGACTGTCTCTTGCTTTATCAAGAGACATCCAGGATGTCCACGGTCTACTCATTGGAAGTCGAGTCTAGACTGTATTATCAGGGAAATAAAGTAGGGGTCCATGGCCCAAACTGACAGATGCTTCGCTTCTGCTTTATTTGTTCCAAATGGATACTGTGTGTTTTGTGTGTTTTTCTTCTTCTTCTTGGTATTGCCTGTCACTAACCTTACTTACAGCTTTGGAAGATTCAAACTGGAGAGCAGGGGTTTCTGGGACCTGGATATAGTAGAAATCTGATCCTAGAGTCATGTGCATCACTAGCCTATCAGGTGAGCTAAAACCCATGAGGAAATGTCTGGAGTGCCATGGATGTCAACCAACACAGTCACCTTTACCAGGTGAGTAAACACCCATTTCACATGATATTCCTTTATCCAGAGCAGCAATCACTGTTTAAAAAAAATGGATCTGGTTAGTAGAACAAGATCTGCCTGTAATAAATTTGTGTTTTATAGTGTCAACTGTTCCTGTTTCATTAATGTGTTCATATATATTATTTGCAATAATGTTTCCATTATTTTTCCTATCACTGATGTTAGGCTTATAGGCCGATAATTTTGGGGATCCTTGTTTCTCCACTTGTGAATAGGTGTCAATAATGCCGCCCACCAGTCCTGTATGGTTTTGCCTTCTTGAATTGACTTATTAAATAACATAGTCAATGGTCCCACAATTTCACCAATTAATTCCTGTAATAATCTTGGTGTAATACCATCTGGTCTAGCCGAGCTATTAGACTGCAAGGATTTTATTGTTTTCACCTCATCACTTGTTCTGAACTATGTTGTATTATTTATGGTTACTTCCACTGGTTTATAATCAGTTTCATGTGTCTCAAAACTCTTAGGAAATAATTATATAGCTCCTGGGCTATCCCTCTTCTTCTGAGATTATCCCATTTTCAGACATTAAGGGCCCAGCTATGCTCTGTTTTCCTTTTAGTGTCCCTATTTAATTGCAGAATTGTTTCTTATTATCTCTGACCTTGTTCACTAAGTTAATTTCAAGTTGACATTTGGCTTTTGTGATCATATTTTTGCATTTTTGTAACAATGTGTAAACATATTCCATGCTAAGGTTGTCGTCTTTTTTAAAAATGTTTGGTACAGTTTATTTTTTTATTTATTTGTTTCCTAATACTGTTATTCCACCATAGCAGTACACAGTGGATTTTCTTGCATTTTATTCTGAATGGAACTATATTTGTCTATCTAATAATATAATTGTTTATTTATTTGTTCCATGTATTATCTAAGTTTGAATTTTTAGTTCTTCCCACTTCCATTGTGCAAACTGTTTTTCATTTTACCGTAATCAGCTGTATTGAAATCTTTTATGATTGTATTGTTTTAATATATTTTATACCATTATTATATTCTATGTTTACCATGTTATGATCAGAGTCTCCTAGGGGGTAATAGCTTGATATTTTCAATTCTACCCTCACTGTTTGTCAATACTAGGTCAAGTATATTCTTACCCTTGTAGGATAAGTTACCTTCTGTTCTAAATTTTGCTGAACGGTTATATCAATGAATTGTAATTCCTTTGGTGTTGTACTAATTAATGTTACACATGCTGAAATCCCCATTAATATGTAGTCACCTGTTATATCATTTCTTCCTGTATCAGAGAATAGTTATTTATTTTCTTCAGTGGTCAGGTAAGGCGAGCAGTAAACTAGACCTACAGAAAGCTGATTTAATAGGCATTCAGTCTTTGCCCAGATACCTTCAGTGTTATTGTTGCTGTCCACATTCATTTCATATGATGTAAGATCTACACTAATATACAATGCTATACCCCACCAATGTTCATTCCTTTTTATATAACCTATTATGACCTGGGATGTCTGCTTCCATTCAGTATCTGTATTCCAAGTTTTAGTTACTCCACATACTGCTCCTATGTTTCAGTATGCATGCTAGTTCATCCATATTACTTGTAAGGCTCCTGGCATTTAGCAGAGGTATACCTAGTTGTTGTTTACCAGCTCTGCAGTTTACCAGTGATCTCTTTTTATTTATTTATTTATTTATTTATTTTATTTAGTTTTTGTTGACAGGGTAAGTGGTAAGTTTTATGTATGTGTGTGGGCATTACGGGGCTGTGTATTGTCCTATCTCAGGAGGGGTATTTAGTAGGTACCTGTCCCCCAGGATTCTAGTTTAAAAATGTATCTATAGTATTTCCAATATGTTACCCTAGGCATCTGCTACCTCTTCTACTTAGATGTAGTCTATCCCAGCAGTAAAGGTTTGCATTCCCATAGAATTCCTCCCAGCGTGTAATGCATTGGATGCTTTGACTCAGACACCATTTATTTAGTTAATTGTTAGTATCCCTTATTTTTATTTGCTAGTTTCTAGATGCCCTGGGTATTGGAAGTATTTCTGATATAATTATTTCACACCCCTTTATAAGTATTTTATTTGTGAGAGTCACATAATTTTCTGTTATTGCTTGTATACTCTCAGAGAAGGAATTGTCTGCCCTTGCATGTATGATGACTAATGGGATGTCACCAGTATACTTAAATATATTGTCTGCCATACACAAGATAGCTCCAATCCTTGTCCCACTGAAACTGCATACAGTTCTTGTGGATTTTGAGGCTTGCATATTGCCCTATCAAGGTGCTTTTATGATGGAGTCCACCATGAGTACTACCTCCTTGGGAGACTACCTGGGACTCCATCTGCATTTTCTTCATTGGTCTGGGGAGTCTCTTCTTCCTGGTTTATCCGTGGCTATGAGACATCAGAAGAGCTGACTTTGATAAGATGATGAATAGAGTTAAGCTAGAACTGGCAAGAAGAAATACAGGTGAAGGGTACTGGCAAAGTGAACAAGCATTGTGATGCAATACTTAAGTAACATTCCACTGTGTTAGGGAGATAAGCAAGAGCAAAAGAAGGAGGAAACCACTTTGATTGTTAAAATCAGTAGCAGAAAAGACCAGAGCCAAAAGGTTGGCCTTCAGGAAATATAAGGGAATGCAGCAGGACGAAGACAGGAGGCATACCAAACTTCCCTAAGTGAAGCAGGAAGGAGTAAGGGAGGCAAAGGCCCAAACCAAGGAAACACTAACAAGAACAGTAAAAGAAGGGACAAAGAGTACCGGTTACCAAACAGTAAAAAAACCAAGACTTTCTACAGATACATTAGTGAAAGGAGAAAGCCCAGAGGAGTATTGATAAGATCAGTGGAGATAAGGAGGATTGTTGGAGGAGGACCAAAGAAAAGCATCTGTCCTAAATAGATACTACTGCTCAGTATTTACTGAAGTTATGGCAGGGTCCACAGCTCAGCACCATGGACACAGGTGGAGGGAGGTGTGCACAAGTCCCTTTACAAAAGAAAGGATCCTAGAAGAGCTCTAAGCTCAGGGTGGACAAGTCAATAGGACCTGATGCATACATCCCAGGGTACTAAAGGAGCCAAGTGTGGAACTAGCAGAACCATTATCAAAACTGTTAAGTGAGTCTCTGAGCACAGGAGATGTCCCAAAACTAAGTAAGTAGTAAAAATGTATTTGTTTAAAGCACCCTTCCCAAACTCAGGGCGCTTTACAATAATTCAAACACTTTAAATACAAACCAGTAAAAATAGTAACCATAAATAACAGTCAATTATCAAATCCTCAAACTGCTTGATTAAATAGGAATGTTTTAACTATTTTTAAAGCCTTCCATGGTCAGGCAATCTTGTATCTGACGAGGTAGAGAATTCACAGGGTAGGTGCCATATAGGCAAAAGATCTTCCTCCAGATGTCTTTAAATATACCCTGGTTATCTCTAGCAATCCCTCATCAGAGGATTGGAGTGAGGAGGGCAATAAGGCACCAGGAGTTCTTTCAGGTAGTGAGGTCTCAAATCGTGTAGGGCCTTATAGGTCAGCAAAGTGACTTTGAAGGTGATCTGCCACTGTATAAGCAGCCAGTGCAGTTCATGTAGCACAGGTGTTATATGGCTAGATCTAAAAACTCCAACAACAACCTGGCTGGTCAGATTGTGCACAAGCTGCAAGTGGCAGAAATCCACCCCTGCAGCCCTAGATAGAGGGCATTGCAGTAATCAAAATGACTGGTGACAAAGGCATGGACCAGGGTAGGAAGATCTTTGGACGGAACCAAGTGTTTCACCCAGGTTATATTCCTTAGATGGAAAAGGCAGACTTGACTACAGCTGACACCTGCACCCTCAGGGTCAGGCCATCATCGAATACCACACCAGGTTATGCACTTGGCCAGAGGCCATAACATAAGTGAGGCCCACTCAATATATACATGAGAGGGTTTCCTTGCCCAAACCCCTGTTGTCCTCTCACCAGGGTCCATCACCAATACCTCAGTTTTTCCTGAATTCAACTGAAGCCAACTAGTACTCATCCACCCTGTATCTCTAGCAGGCAGTTATTAAACACTATGATGGAATCAGACTCCTGTTCAGGCACAAAAGACAGGTACAGCTGAGAGTCATCAGCATAACAATGAAAACTCAACCCATACCATCTTATAATATCCCCAATGGAAGCATATACACTGCAAATAACATGGGGAACAGCACCAAGTCCTGTGGAACCCCACAGGGCAGCCAGTGAGGGGTCGAGGAATAAATCCCCAACACCACTCTCTGTGATCTGCCCTCAAGGAATGATCAAACCAACTGTGGACTGCCCTCCTCAGTCCACAGAAAACCACAGGATCGAGCAGCACCCCATGATCCATGGTGTTAAACGCTGCTAAGAGATCCAGGAAAACTAAGATGGAATGAGTTCTCCAATGTCAGGCCATCAGGAGATCATTTAGATCCCAAACAAGAGCCATCTCCATGCTATGCCATTTCCTGAAGCCAGACTGAGAGGGGCACATGTGATCCCACTCACAAGAGAGACAGTAGGAAAGAGGCAGGAAACTACTGACCAGTCAGTCTTACTTCTGTAGTGGACAAGAGTATGGAGGCATTCCTTAAGGAAAGAATAGTGCAGCACCTGGAATCCATAGGAGCACAGGATCCAAGACAGCATGGGTTTACAACAGGAAGGTCGTGTCAGACTAATCTCATAGATTTCTTGACTTGGTAACCAGAGTGGTGGACCAAGTGGGTGTAGTTGTAGTCACCTACCTTGACTTGGAAAAGCTTTCAATACTGTTTCACATAGAAGATTAATTAATAAGCTGGGTAGGCTCGTGGTGGATTAGAGGTTAATCAACTGGGTGGCAAACTGGTTGGCAGGCAGAAAACAGAGAGTGGTGGTAAACCGTATACTGTACAGTCAGAAGAGATGCAAGTCACATGTGGGTACCTCAGGGATCAGTCCTGGAGCCAGTCCTCTTCAATGTCTTCATTAGTGACTTTGCAGATGGACTGGACAGTAACGTTTGTCTGTTTGCAGATAACACCAAGATCCAAGATTTGCAACAGAGCAGATGATCCAGATGGGGTGGGCAAAATGAGAAGATATCTGGACAAACTGGCAAAATGGTCTGAAGAGTGGCAACTGGGGTTTAACGCAAAGAAGTGCAAGATCATGCATATAGGGAAGAGAAACCCTGAAGCTACCTATAGGTTGGGAGGGGAGTTGATGGCAATCACAAGGGAAGAAAAAACTTGAATATTATCATCACAGATGACCTGAAATCATCCAAGCAGACCACTAAAGCAGTAGGTAAGGCTGGAGAAATGTTGAGGTGTATTAGTAGGGGTATCACCAGTTGTAAGAGGGAGGCAATAATTCCTCTTTACAAGACTCTGGTTAGGACCCATCTGGAGTACTGCATGCAGTACCGAGGCCACACCTGTACAAGGATATTAACAAAACGGAGGCAGTCCACAGAAGGGCAACCAAAATGGTGCAGGGACTGCATCAGAAAACATATGAGGACAGATTAATGGAGCTTACTATGTATACCCTTAAGGGCATTAACAAGGTGAGAGTCTAACATATTTTGATATAAGAAAATAGCAGGACAAGAGGACAGAGCATGAGATTAGAGGAGGCCAATCAAAGGGTAATGTGAGGAAGTTATTTTCACTGAAAGGGTGGTGGATGCTTGAAACAGCCTACCCTCAGGAAGTGGTGGATATGAATACAGTGCAAGGCTTCACACAGGCATGGAATAGGCATAAGGGAGCAATAGATGAGTATGAATAGGTAGGCCATTGACAGAGTACAGGCCTGTGGCACATTCATAAGGTAGAAAAATGGGCAGACTGGATGGGCCTTGCAGTCCTTATCTGCCATCAACTCTATGTTTCTGTGTTTCTCATTTGCTAAGCTTTGGTTGCCTTTTGGTCTACTATTATTACAACTGATAATTGTTTCAGGTCTCAGCTCTCCGGTTGCTACTTGTGGGGTTTGTTCTTGGTAACTTTCAGCCTCTATGGTTATATTATCTGTGTGAGTGTCATTATACTGTAACAGTGGATCCGAGTTATTTAGTAGGGGAATACTTTGTTGTTCTACCCTTCTCCTCTTTAGCAATTTTTGTTATTTGCACACTGTACCAGTCTTTGTTGGTTCCTCTGACAGTTCTTCTTCCTTTTTTTTTTTTTTGTTTTTTACTATTACTTTTCTATGTAGTTATACTAGAACTAGCTCCCTCATTTTCCATATTTTCAGTTGTTTTAAGAGTAGTTTTTTAATTTTTTACTTTGGCCCATCTGTGTTATTTGTTGTTACTTTTGTTTCTCAGCCACTTGTTTTGTTTATTTTCCAGGGCTTGAGTCTCAGTGTAAACATGTTTAGGTCAATTGAGAGTTCCACATTTTGCCTGTATTTCTCACAGGTGAAGGAGGGGCTTGTACTGATAGTATTGATAGTATTTGTCAACAGGTGCATGTTGCATGAGTGACACATTATCCCATTACTTCCTTCCATATTTACTATTGTATTGGCCATTTTCTATAGTATAAGAGTTGGATGTACTACGATACCCTTTATTTATTTGTTTGGACAATGTAGTTCCTATTTTAGGACAGTCAGTCCTTAGCTTGAGTTTGGTCCTTGGACAGGTATTTTCCCTTTTTCTAGGTGTTAGAAGTTTCTAGCAATGAATGATGCTGACCTCTGTCCTCTATTTCACTAGACACACAAGACATGCACATGAACCATTATGTCTTTGCACATCTTTGCGGGCAAAGACTGTAGCTTGCACCCACTGCGTGCTTACCACATTCACGCTCAGGGTGAAATATATAGGGGCAAAATGTGGAAGTAAGATCACATGACCACTACTCCACTTTCCAAACAAAGTGACCCCTTTTAAAAGTACATGGCACCAATGTGCCTAAATCAACTCCACTAATTGGGCTTAAATGCCCTAGTTATAGAACCAATGGTAGGGAAATGATGGAATGACTTCTAAGAGAAAAAAATTGTTGAACACCTAAAGGCCAGCGTGGCACAGGGCTGTGGCAGCATGGATTCACAGAGGAAGGTCATATCAGATGAATCTAATAGATTTCTTTGACTGGGTGACCAAAGTAGTAGACCAGCGAGGGGCTGTGGACGTGGTCTACCTAGACATTAGTGAGGCATTTGACACAGTCCCACACAAAGATTAATAAACAAGCTAGCCAGCCTGGGAGTGGGTCCCAGGGTGGTGGCTTGGGTAAAAATTGGTTAGACAACAGGATGCAGAGGGTAATAGTTAATGAAGTCCACCGAAGAAATGGGAATTACTAGCAGGTTACATAGGCTAGTCCTCTTCAATGTCTTCATAAGTGACATTGCAGAGGGACTGAAAGGAAATTATGCCTTTTGCAGATGACACAAAGGTCTGCAAACAGACTTGATACACAAGGGGAGGTAGAAAGGATGAGAAGGTACTTGGTAAATGTTGGATGAATGGTCAAAAGCATGGCAGCTTAGATTCAATGCAAAGAAGTGCAAAGTAATGCACCTGGGAAACAAAACCCAGGAAGAGGATTACACAATGAGGTGGTGGGGGATACTAACAACAACAAAATGTGGAAAGGAGCTGTGGTAGTCGATCGGATGACCTACTGTAAAGGTAGGAAAGCAATGTGAAAAGGCACAAGGAGGGCTGGGGGGATACAGGGATGCATAGGGAGAAGCATCATCAGTAGAAAACAGAAAGTTGTTATCCCTCTGCACAGACTGTTGATGAGACCACATCTGGAATACAGCGTGCAGTTCTGAGACCGCATCTCCAGAAGGACATAGTGTAGACAGGATAAAGGCAGCTCAGAGGAGGGTAACTAGAATGGTGCAGGATCTGAACCTGAAATCATATGAAGAGAGACTAAAGGAGCATAATATGTATACCCTTGAGGAAAGGACGGAGAGGGGGCATGATAGAAACTTTCAAGTACCTCAAGGAATCAACAAAATACAGGAGGGTAGCATCTTTCAGAAAAGGGATGTGTAAGAACAAGGGAGCACAGTTTGAAGACAGAGGGAATGGGCTCAGGGCAATGTGAAGAAATATTTTTCAGAGAGAGAGTGGTAGACAAATTAAACCACATTCCTGGGAGATTGTGGGTCTAAAACAGTGGGAAATTCAAGTATGAATGGGACAGACATAAGGCAATTATAGTGGGGATAGGAGGAAGTAGGCTGTTGGTTAACTAGAATCTGCAGCTTATCCAATAGGTAGGAATTGTGCAGACTTGGTGGCCAGCGGTCCTTATCTGCCATCAAAGTTTATGTTTCTATGTTTCTGGAGAGCACCAGCATGACAGGGCTGGGGAGGCCGATGAATGGAAGCTGGTCAGTATGGGGAATGGGACCTCTGCCAGTGTAAGGATTGTAATGTACTCAGTTATGTGGAGAACTGGGATCATGTCCCTTTCATGCTCATTTTCTCCATCATGAACCATTAAGGGCTGTCAGTCTCTCTTGTACCTTGTACCTTACATACCCTGATCATTTTGAGGTTCTGTGTGCACACTTTTAAGTGTCTAAAGATCCTTTTTGTACTAAGAAGCTAAGAACTGCAAACAGTGCTCCACAGGGCCTATTCAAGGCCCTGCAAAAACCAGTTTATTCCCCCATCCTGCTGGTCACTGCCCTCTTATTACATGTCAGCATTCAGCTAGCTGTCCTGACAAAAGCCCGACACAACTTATTGCTCTTCAGTTGCATGTCGGTTTCAACCCAGATCCTCCTTCTCCTAATCATTTGCAACCAGATGAGCCCAACATGATGTGTAGGTCTTACTCTGTTTCATACCCAAGTGTGCATCTCACATTCAGCTACACTGACTCTGAGACTCCAGGAGTCCAGTCGATCACTCCAGTTGTTCAGATTCATCCTCAAGGAGTCCACCATCCTGTCCAGGTAATTCTCATCAAGCAAATGTTAGCAACCTGCTTGTGAACCCAGCTTTCAGATCACTGATGAAAAGGTTGAATAGGCCTAATATGTTTCTTTCAGAGACAAGCGCTGACTACCCGAGTTCCCATCCACCATAACCCCTGATTCCTTTATTATATAATGCATTCATTCTGAAAATCAGTGATACTTACTTGCCATGGTGAAAAAGATTCCTGTCTGCACATGTTCTGTTACTGAATGGTCCTTCTCCAGGTTTGCATGACTGCAGGTCATGTAATGCATATGCCAGGGAGTACACTGCATTAAACATAGTGTAGGTATATCGGAAATCATCGACCGGATATATGGTCTGCTCAAGTGTGTCCAGCTTCTCTTCCCAGTACAAAACTGCAGTTCAGCAGATTTGACTTCTTCATAAACATTTTAATGATTTCATTATCCGTCACTTACAGTTGAATACAGCCTCCCAGAATGGCTTCATATAGATATCATGTGGATATTTGGAAGGGTGAATACTGTAAAGGAAGTCTTTAAACCCTGGAATGTTTCCACTGGGATCTGTAAACCTACTGTGCCATTTAATGTTTCCAGAGTTCCTTCTTTGAAAAAGCAGAATCTGTTGCCCAGCTTGAAGATGCTATCCAGACTTTTCCTGTTACATTCTGTGCCGTTATTCCTCCATGATTAAAGCTACCTGCTGTGCATATGCATAAATCACAACAACGACTGTGGATGAAGTCATAATTATCTCCACAAGGAAATAATTTTCTTTCTTTTGAGGTCTGTTGGAAGGATTTCGTAAAATGCCACACAGACACCAGCCCCAAGTAATGTTTTCTTCAGCTGCTGACTTCCTTGTACACTGTAGTCATTATCTGCATAGATAATCCCTACCCAGGTCCAACCAAAGTGCTTAATGAACTCTGCAAGTCCTAAAGGTTGAGAGTAGCCAGTCCCCACGGTGCGAAGGAATGAAGGAAACTGATGTTTATCACTCAGTAGTGGAAGTCCAGCACTATGGCTGATCTGCAAATCAACAGGTACAGATTAAATTACTAGCAAAAATAACATTTGGTAATCAGGGCTCCAAAGGATTCACAAGCACCACTCTGTGGTACATTTCTAACTGTCATCACTTTGTGCTGTACACAAACATGGAAACAGAATTTGATGGCAAATAAAGAACAGCTTACACCCAGTCTGCCCATGTTTTCCTACCTACAGTACCACCTCAGACTCTAATTGATCTCTCTCTCTTTCTTTCTTCCTCCCCTGCTTTCCTTTCTACTAAGATTTTCTGATGCTTTCCCGTTCCTTATTGAACCCCACCACTGTTTTGACCTCACCATCTCAGCTAGAAGGCTGTTCCAATAATCCATCACTTTCTGTGAAAAGTACTTCTCACATCTCTCCTGAATTTGCCCCCTACATCTTCATAATATACACCCTTGTTCTTGAGCACCTTTTTATGAAAATACTGCCCTCCTGTTCCTTATTTACTCCTGTGAGGTATTTAGGGTCCTATCATATCCCCTTCAAGCATGTTTACATATTGAGGGTTCTTTAGTCTCTCCTCATAGTGCTTTTGATGCAGACCCTGCACCATTTTAGATGCCCTCCTTTGGACCACCTCAACTCTGTCTATGTCTTTCTGGAGATGTGGTCTCCAGAACTGGACAAAGTACTCTACATTTATTTATTTAGTTTATTTTGTTTTGTTGACCGGGATAAGTCGCTAGACAAATCCTGCCTATTTTCAGGCTTGACCCAGGAGAGGAGATACAGATGATTGCCAACTGACCATGAACCAGATTAAACTGTTGTTGGTATTTTTAATGAATGAGGGAAATTGGCCAGGACACGGAAATTCCCTATTCTTGCCAGTAGAGACAGGCTATCTGAACGATGGCCACTCTGTGTGAGACACTGGAGGGAAAGGATGCTGGTGCAGTGGGGTGCTTGTCTCAGCTCCCACTGTTACCTTTTCTGCAACTGAGGCTGAATTGCATCATCAAACTGAGTTCGATTCTGATGAGGAGTTTCATGAGGCCCTTCTTTCTACCAAGATTTTCAGTGAAGTTAATATGCAGCCCTTTGCTGAGGAAGATGCTGCTCTTTTCAAAGAAATTCCTAAGTTACAAGAAGTTGCTCGGCAAATTTACAGACCTCGCTATCTCAGGAGGAGCTCATGGTTTTAAAACAACTAATCCGGCTCAGCATGTGGCTACTAGATGTTCTAACGACAAACAAATTGGTTCTGGTGAGTCCCTTTAGCTTCATTCTACTGTTCAATATTCTAATCCTATGCTCCAGGAATGCAACAGGCTGGCAGTAAGTTCGTTGTTACAAATGAGTGCCTAGAGCCTAATTCATCATTTGCTGTCCTATGGGTTCGCAAACTTTTGCTCCAACACAGCATGCAGCTAAATCTGTGGTTGAAAAGCCTAATGTGGAAGCCTGTAAGGGTACAGAAAAATTCAAGATATTAAAGGAGCCTGTTTGGTAGCTAAGTAAGCACTCAGCTGCTGGCTGCCTCGAGACACTCCTGTCGTAATCACTGCAAGCACTTGCGTCCAGCGGAACAGCTGCTGGAATGGTTGCAAGTGCTTCACACAAAACAAAGGTGGATTGGAATTAGCGTCTCCTACTACGATCTGTACTCACTAACTTTCTCAATTTACAACAGGCTGGCAGTTCTAATGTTGTTGCAAACAAGTGCCTACAGCCTTTATCATTACAGCAGTTTAAAGAAAAGGATTTAAATAGTATGTCCAAACAAACACTGGGGAACAAATGAAAATGATAGATCTGTAAAGGACTTGCATCCCAAATCTACCCCGCTTAGTAAATCAGCTGGGCTTGTGTTATGGCAACCAGTTACTGGAACATTTACTGTACCCCTTATAAAGGCGATTCCCTACCCTGATATTACATATCAATCCACTTCAGAATCTCAAGTAGGGGTTACGGAGTTACCTTTCCTGCCGGACTTTTCTGAAACAATCTATAAAGGGTACTAACCCTCTGTGGCCAAAAACCCTTCTCAAATGTCTGCATCTGAGAATATTTCTTCCCACACAATATCAGAATGCTGGACACCAGGGAAAGCTTTATCTGGAGCAGGATGGAAACAGCCTCTTCAGGTACCTGGGTTCCCTGACCCAACATGGGATGCTGATTTTACTTTTACTCAGAATTCACCAGTATGGAAACCTGGTGTTCAGGTGAATACCTCTGTTGAACCTGTAGAATCTAGGATACAGCCTGGAGCTCAGAGCCTCCCTTTGTTACTAGGCCTATGGATCAACAAACCCTTGGCCTGAATCTCCTAAAAGAACTAAGCCTGCTTCTAGAGTTACTCCACCAAGAAGAGAACACTCCACCACCAGCTCAAAAGCCCCTTATGTCAGAACTTTCTCTACAGCTAAAGAAGCTGTTCCAAGAAGGAATCTGTTTGCATTCATTATAAAGGGGATTGGAGAATAGGCCTGATAGGTAAATGTGGGAAAACTCTGTTAAAAGATTCACTTCATTTTTCCCCAAAGGATGTTTTGTCTTCGTAAATATGCCAGGGAAGACAATTTCAATGTGAGTTTTAGGTCTGCACATGCTCTTGATCTTTTTGTAATAGATATGGGCAGTGAAGTTTTCACCACTATGGGCCCCTTCTTGGTGATCCCTTTAACAAAACCTTTAATAAAATTTGTGACAGTTATGTTTCTGAAATGAGGAGTGCATATGGAGATATTACCTTTTGGCTTTCACAGAAGTGTGAGGTATTGAGTGCTTCAGATCCTATTTTAGACTCTGAACAATTTTGGACAGGGGTGGAAGTATAAAATTAAGCTCAGACAAATGGATATAGGCATCGAACACATCCCAAATTCTTTCCTATTAGGAAGAGATAAAGGGGTTTGTTTTTATGGGGACAACCTAGAGCATGCTATAAGTGTGGCTCTAGGACTCATCTTTCTAGTGTGTGCAACCAACCCAGATCGACAACTGTGGGGAAGTGGGGCATGTCACAATACAGTGCAAATCATTTCCAGATGCGACTTATGTGAAAATATGGACATGTGTTTTGTGAATGCCCCAGGCAGCTACAAACAAACCACTTGAATCAGTCCAGATTTACTAATTTAAAAAGCCCATGATGCTGCTGGTCCCCCACCCTCCCACCAACTCTGCCCCGCTCTCCTTCCCCCCCTTCCCCTACCCAAGCGGAGCGGAGAGAATGGGAGGCCTAAGAGCACACTCATTATGTTCAAATCCACAGAAGCCTGAGCAGGCAGTACTGGTAGCCCCTTTGAGGTTGACTCTAGTGTAGGTGATCCAGAAACCATACAGTTGACACCAGTTTGTTATACTGAGCCTGAAGTTTCAAAACAGAAGCGAAACTGCTGCTCCTGTTTCTCCCCACCTAGGCAGAGGTCCTTATGGAACTTGCCATAAATCTCTTCCCTTGAGTTAATTTTGAAACAAGTAATTCTTAAGCAGCATTATTTACCCCATGGAAGACGAATATGGATTTGGGAGACTCAGGTTCACAGAAGTCCTCAGTTTCTACCATGTTCCAAATCATAGATAATTATAAAGAGAGAAAAGAAAAAGAAAAAATAATGATGGAATGGCTTTTTTCTTAGATTAACAACATGCAGCTAATTTTGGGATCTTTGAAAACTCACAGTCTGTTAAATATTAACAAAAGGCAAGCACTGTTTCAATTAATGTATGATTTAAAATTTCTGTTGTGTTTGTACAAGAAACCTGGATGCAGTTTATTGAACAGTTATTAGCTTTTAACAGGAATGGCTCTGGGGACCCTCTTATTGGTCATTTGGAACTGACTGTGCGGATGGTATTGGCATGTTATTTAATTCTTTTCAGTTTTCACTTCTTAATTTAATCAACCTCATTCCAGGCAGGGTGATGATTCTGGATGGTAAATAGCTGAATTCTATCTACAGGTTTATTAACATATATAACCCTTAGAGTAAAGCAGATGATGGCATGTAAAGCAGTTCAACCTTTTTAGTTACCACAGCAAAAGATTTATGGGGAGGTGATTTTAATTGTTGTTTGCATGGAACATCTCAGCAGAATAAAAAATGTATTGTGATTCCCAAGCTCTTGCTTCCATTGTAAGGTTGGCAGGATTGGTGAATTGTTTACATACTGCACACAGGGGCCTAGGGTATCTTTTAATGAAGGGAAATAGATTATATGCTAGTATCTCCAAGTGTAAAAGTAAAGACCTTTAGACTGAAACCATGTGAATTTTCAGACCATCTATTTTAATCTGTTCTCTATCCTCGGACAATTTATCAGATGGTCATAAAGGGAGATGGCAATTAAATATATCTATTCTAGATTCTTTACCTGTAAAGATAGGAATACAGGCTTTATTACAGGCCTATTTGTCTGTAGTTTTTATATACTGATGTAGGAGCCTGGTGGGCAGATACCAAATTAGATCTAAGTAAGTGGTTTAAAAACAAGAGGTTTAACTAAAAACCACAATTTTGTTAAAATATTTGTCTTTAGGCAACAACTGCAGAGGTTGATTACCTTCTCTTATAACACTAAATTAGATTATTCAGAACAGATTAAGCAGCTGAAAAAGATATGACATCATATCACAATGATAGGGCTAAGACTTCACAAGCAGTTCTTGTAAATGCTACAGGTAAGACCCTATTGGGGTTCCCTTTGAGAGCTTACAAGTCTTTAAGGGATTCATCCACTATCGATTATCTGTACAATACAGATGGGTCACATGCCACCACAATAGAGTAGTGAAAGGACTTAACAGAACTCCATTATCACACTTTGGAACCAGATTCCTTCATAATGGAGGATTCTATAGTCCACTATTTAAGTTTGGTTAGCATTCCTTTGGTTTCTACTACTGAGTCTCAGTTAACTATGCCTGTTACTAATCAGGAAATTTAAGAGGTTATAAACAAAATGAAACCTAATATTTCCCCAGGGATGGATGGGCTCCTAATCAACTTTATACATGTTTCTCAGTTTAATTTAGTGATTGCTTACTGCATCTATTTAATTATTTTCTAGAGACTAATTCCATTGTTACTTCCTTCATTGAGGCGTTTTGATACACCTGTTTAAATCTGGAGATAAGGCTGATATTAAAAATTGAGGCCTACTACCTTATTGAATATGGATTATAAAATCTTTTCAAGTATTCTTAATAATAGATTAAAGGCTTATGCAAAGGTATACCTTCTTCTTATCAATTCTGTAGTATTCCCAATAGATGGATTCAATCAGCCTTAATGATTTTAAGGGATGTTATTGAGTTTTATCTTTAACTGGAAGATCTGGGTGTCTTTTAGTTGTAGATTTTGAGAAAGCTTTTGACAGGGTATATTTACCTATCTGTTTTAATTCTCCAAACTTATGGGGTTACAGAAAAATGGTGGATATAATCAAACTATTATATAGAAATAATATTGTCTTTCCATTCTTAAAGGTTGTATTGCCAACAGTTTTAGGATAAAACAGGGGTATGTCAGGGTTACCCACAAGTCCACTTTTATATGTTTTTCATTGGATCCCTTATTGCAGACCTTAGTAAAAACCCAAAATGGACAGGGATAATTAGGGGATTCCTCTACAGACCAGCTTTATCTGCAGGCTTATGCAGATGATTTAAATGTATATTTTCGGATATATCTCAAATTCCTGTATTTGTAGAAGAATCCCATTCTTTTCATTAGTCTCAAATGCAAAAATAAATCTACAGAAGACTAAAGGTTTATTGATAGGGCAGTCGGTCCTGTTGAGATGATACAAAATGGTATTTGTATTTCTTGAACTCCACAAAAATTTTAGGGATATTATTTGGCCCTCAAAACTTGCCTGCAGAGAACTGGACTTTGGCACTTGAGAAAGTGGAAAAAAAGGTTACAAGGTGGAAACAGTGGAAATTCTCTAAATTAAAACATATACATATTTTGAAACAGTTTATTTTATCCTGTTTGCAGTATGTAGCGATGATTTTTCCTTTTCCACCTCAGTTAGAAATGAAAACTTATAGCATTTTCTTTCAAATGCTATGGAGGAATCGTTTAAATCCAGTAAGCGACATTATACCTACCTAGGAAAACACTATGGGGTTTAGGGATGATAGATCCTATTACATTTCTGCATTCTTTATTCTTTATAACTACTGTTTAAGGGACTCTCTCCAGTGCTAGGTTCGAGAAAAGTGGTGGTTGGATAAGGTTTTGGGAAGATACTTTCAAGCTTGGAAAGTCATAGCTCTAAGATTACTGTAAATCCACATGTCTATATTCCCAATTACTTTAGCCCTGCAGCCAAAAATTATATAAGTGACAAATCATTAGAGGCATGATTGAGACTAATAATACCAGTCCCTGTATTCCTTGGTGATGGAAGCAATTTATACGTAGGTTCCTTGTTTTAAAATTGTCCTTCTAATGCTAAAATATTAGCACAACTTAATAATATCAGATTACCTCCAGGTCAATAGGAAACACAATGGTTGCTTGTGTATGGTAGATTAAATGTTTGGGAATGTGAAATATAAGGCTAAAGAAGAAATTGCCCTTATATGGAATGCATAAACATAAAGAAATTATGGAACATTTTCTTTGCAATGTTCATATTCTACAGGTTTGTGGAAATATTTAGCCAAGCTATGGAAGTTTCCTTGGTTACAATTTATTACATATGATATCTTGGTTTTAGGAATCAATCCATTATCTTTAGCTGGTTTACATGAGGGTACTTTATCTTTATTTTTTGTTGTATTCGTTATTATTCATGGCAAGCTAGATGTCAATGGGTGATCTATCAGCGGAAAATGTCATATGAATGTTATAGCATTTTAGTTACAAATGAACTTTTAAGGATTACTCACAAGATGTGGGTGGTCTCTTCATGTAAGGTTACTATGTGGTGGCAGGATTTTACTCACTTCATTAAATATAAATAATTTACTATTAGTATAAAACGTTTTGGATTAGGGATATTATGTTAATTTCAAGTACTTTATTTTTCTTTTGTGTATTTGTCCCTGTGTTTACAGTGTAATACTGTGTTGTTTGATTATTTTGAGTTGTATTATATGTTTATTATTGCAATAAAACTCCCTACTCTTTTTGATAAGTGCCATGGGATCTTTAACACCCACCTGAACTACCACTAATCCAGGCAGATGGGACCTTGGTTTAACATCTCATCCGAAAGACATGGGGTCATACTAGTAATTTATTGCGATACAATAGCACCTCCCTCTTTCTGCTCATGATACCCCTCCCTATGTACCCCAGTATCCCAATCACCCACCAATTACCTTGTTGCACTGCCTGGCTACCTTTAGGTCATCCAATATGATTATCCCAAGTCTCTTTCCTGATTGGTGGTCATCAACACCCTCTACCCATTGTTGTATTCCTCCCTGGGTTTCTTTTTTTTTAGTTTAAATGTTTTATTAAATTTAACATAGACTAAGTATCTAAAACAATAGGTTTATGAGACCACTATGGTTTCGCTTTGGTCAGGAAGTGGTCAGGGCAAAAGAATGACTTCTATAAATATAAGAGGAATAGCAGGGGAGGCAGAAAGGGAGGATTATGTACAAAAGGGAGGCAAAGAGGGTCATTAGGGAGGTGAGCTGACAAAAGCTGCATATCATGGATGGGGTCAAGAACTTTTTTAGATATATCCTTGAAGAAAGGGGCATCATACAGTTAGTTGAAGGTGGTAGGGTTATAGAGGAGGAGGAGGATGACGATCAAAGGCTGCAGTCCTGAATGACTGCTTTTTCTCAGTATTCACTGAGGAGGCCTGTGGTCCATGCCAAAAATCAGTATCAAAGTAGTTGCTAAGGGGTCCCTGAAATGTGGCAGCCAATACTTACTAGTGAAAGGTTCTGAAAGAGCTGGCAGCCCTTAGGATGGATAAGGCCCCAGGACCACATGGGCTGCATCCCAGGACACATAGGGAATTAGTATCAGAACTGACTAATCCACTAACTGGAATGTTTAACAGCTCACTTAGGCCTGGAGAAGATCCAAGGAATTGAAGAATAGCAGACATATGAACATAAGAAATTTGCCAGCAGATAAAGGCCTAGAGGTCTATCAAGTCTGCTCAAATGTGCAGCTAGCACCTTATTCTGCAGCTGTCCTCCCTTCCACCCTTCCCCATCATTAACCCTCCCTTTGTCCTGTCCCATCCTTTGAAGCAGTCCACTGTTCTACTGGATACCACTTCTGCAGGTAACGCATTCCACCCAGCCACCACCCTCTCTGTAAAAAGTGTTTCCTCATCTCCCTCCGAACCTTCCTCCTCCAGTCTCATTCATGGCCCTGGTGGCCTCCTCCCTTAATTTAACAGCCCCACTGTACCCATCTTGTTTATTTCTTTCATGTATTTAAAGGTTTCAATCATGTCACCCTGTCCCTCCTCTCCTCCACTGAGTACATGTTCAACTCCTTCAACCTCCTCTCGTATGTTAAGTCCCCAGCCCCTTGATCATCTTTGTTGCCCTCGCTGCACCCCTCCAGTAACTTAATGTCCCTCTTCAGATATGGGTTGCCAGTACTGCACACAGTACTCAGGTGTGGTCTAACTAATGACCTATACAGTGGCAGAATCACCTCCTCCCTCCTCAGGATATACCCTTGCAATACAACCCAGCATTTGTTGGCCTTTGCAGCTGCCTTCTACATTGTGCTGGGTTGCTCATTGACCCTGTAATGAGTACACCCAGATCCTTCTCCTCCTCTGTCTGGGCTAGCTGCACTCCCACGGCTGGTAACTCCTCCTTGGGTTCTTCACCCCAAAATGCAGCACCTTGCACTTTTGGCATTAAACCCCAGTTGCCAGGTGTCTGACCAGGTTTCAAGCTATGCCAGATCATCCTGCAACCCCTGCCATCCCCTAGGTCATCCACCACCATGCCTACCTTGGTATCATAAGCAAACAAACTGATCTTGCTCTTGATGTCCCATATGTCTGCAATGAATATCCCAAACAACACTGGTCCCAACACTGAGCCCTGTGGAACACTGCTCATCACTGCCCTTGGGTGTGAGAGCTCCCCACCACCATCACCTCCGTTGCCTTCCCTGAAGCCAGTTTCCTACCATCTCACCAGCTTTGCACCTGCCCCATGCCTACTAACTTCCTTCCCAGCCTTCCATGCAGCACCGAGTCAAATGTCTTACTGAAGTCCAGATACAGGACATCCACTGCATGGCCCCTGTCCAGTTGTCTAGTTACCCAGTCATAGAACTCCACCAGGTTGGTTTGGCAGGATCTGCCATGTGTGAAGCTATGCTGTCTGCTGTCCTGTAGTCCTATGGCCTCTAGGAGGGCCACCAGCCTCTCTTTCAGGATAGTCTCCATTAGCTTACTCATGATGGATGTGAGGCTCACTGGTCTGTGGTTTCCCAGTTCATCCTTGGGGCCACTCTTGTGGAGGGCAACACATGAACCATCCTCCAGTCTGAGGTACACCCCGAATGTAGTGAGGCATTAAATAGGTCTGCCAAGGTCCTGCAGGACTTCTGCCAGCTCCTTCAGTTCCCTGGGTGGATGCCATCTGGGCCTGGTGCCTTGTCCACCCTCAGTGCCTTCAAACCCTCTCGAACTCTGCCCTCCATGATTTCCCCATCTGTCACCCTTCCCCCAGTTTCCTGCCATTTCTCCCACTTTGGGTGTCACCCTCCTCTTCTCTTTAGTAAATACTGAGCAGAAGTACTCATTTAGTGCTTCTGCCTTATCTACCCTGCTTCCACCAAACCCCTCCTTCCTAATCCTTAATATGTGGTCCTTACAGCTCCTTTTCTCCTGATGTACTTAAGTCCTTCTCCCCCTTCTTAATGCCTTGTGCCAGCCTAAGTTCCATAGATGCTTTGGCTTCCCTTACTGCCCTTGTCACCTCCTTCGATTCTGTCAAGTACTCCTCCTGTCCTCCCCCTCCCTGTTTTCTTGTACTTCCTAAAGGCAGCTCTTTTCTTCCTTACCTTTTCCATGACTCCTTGCTCAACCAGCTTGGTTTCTTAGCCTTAGCCTTCTTGCTGTGGGCTTTGCAGCAGGTTTTGGTTGCCTCCACTATCCCCAGCTTTATGAGCTCCCACCTCTGGTTAGCATCCATACTAGATTGAATTCTGGCCAGGTGCCCTTTTACCACTTCCCTCATCCTTCAAAGTTGGCCCTCCTGAAGTCCAGCACTCTTGTGCCAGATTCCCTCCTTCCTTGCCCATATCAATGTGAGCCATACTGAGTGGTGATCACTCCCTGACAGCAGTTCCTCCACTGTAAGTTCTCTCACAAAGTCCCCATTTGCCAGCACAAGGTCAAGGGTATTCCCTAGCCTGGTTGGTTCACTGACCATTGCAGGAGGAAGCTGTCCTGGAAGGCATCCAGCAGTACCTGCTCCATTCTGTTCCTGGTTGTTGGGGTACTCAATCCACTCCTGGCATGCTGAAGTCCCCACAATCACCACACTACCCTTCTCACAGGTCTCCTGATCTGTCCCTGCAGTTCCCTGTCTAACTCCTCCATCTGAGATGGTGGCCTGTACACCACCCCATTCTAAGTATCCTATTCTTGGAATCCTGGATTTGCATCCAAAGTGACTCCGTACTACCCTCCTCCCTTCCTCCCTTACACAGTTCAGTCCTTCCTTCACATATAGTGCCACCCTCTCCTTTCCCAATCACCCTGTCCTTTGAAATAACCTGTACCCTGGTACAGGCGTTGCACCGCTTCATGCCACCTGGTTCTTGCACTTCTCTTTTCTGAAAGATGCTACCTTCTTTGAGGTACTTGAAAGTTTCTATCATTTCTCCCTCTCCCTCCTTTCCTTGAGGGTATAAATGTTAAGATCCTTTAGTCTCTCTTTGTATGTCTTCTGGTGCAGACCTTGGACCATTTGGTTGCCCTCCTCTGGACAGCCTCCACCTGCCTATCTCTTTGCAGAGATGTGATCTCCAGAACTGTACACAGTACCAGATGGAGTCTCACAAACTGTCTGTACAGAGATAACAACTTCTTGTTTTCTACTGGTGATGCCTCTCCTGTGCATCGCAGTATCCCCTAGCCTTCCTTACTGCTTTCTCACATTGCTTGCCCACATTTAGGTCATCTGATATAACTACCCTGAGTACCTTTCCATTTTATTGTTGTCAGTATCTCACCCCATTGTGTACTCTTCCCCTGGGTTTTGTTTCCCAGGTGCATTACTGCACTTCTTCACATTTAATCTAAGTTGCCATACATTTGATCATTACTCCAACCTTGCAAGTCCTTCTCATCCTTTCCACCCCACCTTGTGTATCTACCCTGTTGCAGATCTTTGTGTCATCTGTAAATGGACATACTTTTCCTTCCAGTACTCCTCAATGTCACTTATAAAGACATTAAAAAGGACTGGATCCAGTATTGAACCCTGCGGTACACCACTAGTAACCACTCTTTCTTCACTGTGAACTGCAATTACTATTACCCTCTGCATTCTGTTGTTCAGCCATTGTTTTACCCAGGCTACCACCCTCTAGCCCACTTCCAGGCTGGTTAATTTGTTTATTAATCTTTTGTGTTGGACTGTGTCAAATGCCTTGCTAAAGTCTAGGTAGGCCATGTTCTCAGCCCCTCCCTGGTCTACTATTTACCAGTCAAAAAATCGATTGGATTCATCTGACATGACCTTCCTGCTGTGAATCCTTGGTGACCAAGAAGTAGACCAAGAGCCAAACTGTGGATCTGTTGTACTTTGAGTTCAGCAAAGCTTTTGATTCGGTACTACATACAAGATTGCTCAAAGATGGAAGACCTGGGTGTGGCTAAAACTGTAGTGAACTGGGTGGATAGTTAGCTAAAGGGAGGCAGCAGTGGGTGGTGGTCAATGGGTAAAATCCGAGAAAAGAAGATTATCACTGGTGACCCCCAAGGATCTGTCCTGGATCCAGTCCTCTTCAACATGTTCATTAGTGACATTGGTGAGGGATTCCAGGGCAGCTGTGTCTCTTCTCAGATGACACAAAACTATGTGGGAGGATGGATAGTGATGAGTGAATAAGTAATCTACAAAGGTTTACAAAAGCTAGAGGAGCGGTCAAAGATCTAGCAGTTAAAATTCAAGGCCAAAAGGGTAAGCTAAAGAAGCTTAATATGTATACTCTTGAAGAAAGAAGGTAGAGAGGGACAAGATAGAAACATTTAAGTACCTCAAGGAATCAACAAAGTCCAAGAGGGTAGCATCTTTCAGAAAAGAGATGCCAAGAACAAAGGGCACAATCTGAAGACAGGGGGACAGCTCAGGGCAATGTGGGAAGTATTTTTCATAGAAAGGATGATGGACACATAGAATGGCCTTTCTGAGGAGGTAGTGTGGTCAAAAACAGTGAGGGAATTCAAGAATGCATGGAACAGACATAAGGCAATTCTGGTGGGGGTAGGAAGAAGTATGCTGTTGGTTAACTAGGATCTGCAGCTTATCCAATAGATAGGGAAATGGGCAGACTAGGTGCATCAAGTGGTCCTATCTGCCATCAAAGTCTATGTTTCTATGTTTCTAATGAACCTAGGAAAAGGAACCTCAAGACGGAGTACTAGATGTGTGGGTGAGACTTAGCACTACAGAAGAGGAATGTGATCTAGGAGTTACTATCAGTAACTCCCTTAAACAAACAAACAAGCCAGTACAACAAGACCTAAGGTAAGGCTAAGAGGATGTTGGGATGTATCAGGAGGGGTAGTGATAGCAGAAGCAAGAGGTAATATGTCCCCTATACAGATCCCTGGTGAGGCCTCACCTGGAGTACTGCATCCAGTTCTTGAGCCCTCATCTCAGAAAGGACAGGGATAGGTTGGAAAAGTGCAGCACAGAGTAACAAAATGATTTAGGACCAGCAGGGCAGATCCTATGAAGAGTGCCTCAAGGCACTAAATATGTATTCACTGGAAACCATAAGGGAGAGGGAGATATGATAGAAACCTTAATGTTCCTTAAAGGAATTAATGAGGTAAACTGTGGGAAATTATTTACCCTGAATACCAACTTGAGGTCACGTGGTCACAAGTGGAAATTAACATGAGGGAGGTTCAGGAGGGACGTGAGAAGTACTTCTTTATGGAACAGTAGTGGAACCTTGGAACAGTCTGTTAGCAGAAGTGGTGGTGCAAACACAGTCAGGGTTCAAGCAGGCATGGGATACATATGGGTCACAATATGAGGCCTGAGGAAGGAAGACTCAGAGGCAGCGTGATGAAGTATTTTCACAGAAAAGTTGGTGAATGCAAGAAACAGCCTCCCAGAGGAGGTTGTGAGGCAAAAACAGTTGTTGAATTCAAGAATGCATGAGACCGGCAGAAGGCAAAACTAGTGGTAGGAAGGAGGAGGTGAGCCGCAGATTACATTGCATCTGAGATTATACAGTAGGCAGGGAACTGGGCAAACTAGGTGGGCCAGGCAGCCCTTATCTGCCATCAAGTTTTATGTTTCTGTGTTTCTAAGGATAGAATGAAAAGAATAGTGGTTGCCTCAGCTGGGGTGACAAGACCAGGAGAAGAATGGGAAAGGACAGAGAGGGTTAGTACCTTGGAGGAACAATAGGTTCCAGGTAAGATTCCAGGGATTATATGGAATATGGGCAGATTGGATAGACCTCTGGTCATCTTCTTTGTCATGATCTATATTTCTATGTGTAAGAACAGATTTTATTACATGACAAACAACAATTCATTATACTGGTACAAGGCACAATATAAGGGACTTTAACAGTTGCTCAGTCGTCACATATAGGGTAATATAATCTACTTAAAACACATACAAAAGTAGACAGTATGCTATGAAATACTAGCCAGTAGTAATGCACATGCTTTTGTGATTTAGGTCAAAATAATATCAGATATTTAGAGCTAAGACTGTCTTCTTGAGAAGGTTGCAGCAATTAGTCCATGATAAGAACCCATATTTATTTATTGAGATTTTGTTGACCAGGAAACTAGACTAGGAGGATAGACAATTCTGCCTATTTTCAGCCTCGTCCCAGGGAGGGGATACAGATGGATGCCAGATAGGCAGCAGTTTGGATGAACATATTGTGGAAACTAGGAGGTGTGCTATCAGTCAGAGGATGAGGAGTGTTGAGGAAGAAGTGCTGTGGCTCAGGAGGGAGCTGGAGAGGATGTGGAGAGGAGGAGAAAGAGATCTAGGGGAGGAGGCATACTCCAGTGAGTTTCATGAGAATACACCATGGGAGAAACATCTAATAATTTATTATTTTATTTAGTTAGTTTTGTTGACGGGTAAGTCGCTAGCCAACAAGTGACTATTTTCAGGCACGACCGGGAGGTACAATTACAAAACACAGTGATACATAAGAAAATACACAAGGCAGAATACATTAGCATGATAGCGAATACATAGGAAAATATACAAAGCAGGATACATTGCAAGGACAATATACACACAGTGTAGTTAAGCATAGAGCCAGGGTTAAAAATACATGTAATCAGTAGTTTAAGAACTAGGGGATAGATGGAGGACAGGTGTAAAGGTAGAAGGAGAGAGAAGGACAGGAGGGGTGGGCGAGCAGCAAAAAGAGGTGGTGTGGAGCACAAACAAACAAGGGCCTAGCACTGCAGGAAGGCTCAAGTCAGGACGGAGGAACAAAGACACAGCAATGCAGAGGGGTCAGGTAAAACGTTTGTGGTGCTGTCGAAGTTGGTGGAGGAGGAGGAGGAAGGAGTGCGGGATACCCAGGAGGAAGTAAGAGGGAAAGGGAGTGGAATGCACAAGGGACAGTAGCCAGTCTAAAGGGGTGGCAGGGGTGAAGGGGGTGAGACACAGCTGCAGGGACAGTCGAAGGGAGCAGGGACCTGGGGGAATGAAGCATGGTGGATTGACAAGACATCAGGGGCATAGCAACTGTGGCAGTGGAGAATAATGATGGGAGAAAGACAACAGGGTCAGATAGGGTTGTGTGCAGGAGAAGGAGTTGGCAGGAGAGGAACAGCGACAAGGACAGATGGGGAGAGTTATGTGCAGAAGGTAGAGTCAGGCAGGACTGGAAGGCGGCAGGGACAGGCAGGGGAATTATGTGCTGGAGGAGGTCATGCAGAGAAGAACACAGGAGGAATGCAGGTAGATGGAAATATGGGGATAATACTAGCACTGGGATTCAATACTAAAGGGATAAAGTGGGGTAGCAAGGGAAGGCATAGTCATATAGGGGTGAAGGCCATGACATGGATGACAGCTGAAAGAGTGGAACAATCGGTCCTGAAATATGCTACAAGGAGAAGGAGAAATCTCATTAAATTCTGCATCTGGGGACAAACAACCTGGCTGACAGTACATTAGAGGTAGTCAAAAAGAGGTTTGAGGAGCTAGGAACTTTATGCGAGGGAGGGTAGATCAGTAACTTTTTCTGGAGGTATTTCCAGTGCCTATGGTGAGCACAGCTAGAAAACAAAGGATCAAGGTTTGATGAATGGTTAGACAAATGGTGTCACACCAAAAGGTATGGGTTAGTGGGAGGGTGGGGAAAGACCTGGGAGGATAGTAGTCTATACGTGAAGGATAGACTTCACCTAAATAGCAGAGAGCAAGAAGGTGTTGAAACAGAAGCTTGGGGAGTATATTGAGGCAGCTGAATATTTAAATTAGGAGGTGGGTGGCAGATGGATGGAGGGCATACAGTGGCCATGAGATTGGAAGCAGAACAAGCTTAGCCCCTGAACAAGGGCAATAAACTAGGTAGTTGCAATAGGGGATGCTGGAAGTGGATGGCAGAGGGATGGGAGGGATGGTAAAGAGATGGAAGGTGGTCACCATGAATGCTAGAAGCCTGAAGGATAAAATGAATGACTTACAGGCCCTCATGGTGGATAGGGAGGTGGACATGGCAGCCATCACGGAAACATGGGCCACCCAATACCATGACTGGGGCCTGGCAGTCCCAGGGTACAAAATATTCTGTAGGGATAGGGAAAACAGGAGTGTGGGGTGGCATTATATGTGAGGGAGGGGCTAAAGTGCATTAGGGAGGGGGAGAAGGGAGAAACAGAGTCATTATGGCTGCTAATCCAGGATTCCAGGAAAGGACTCTCTTGATGGGAGTGGTGTACAGGCCAAGCTCCCAGACAGAGGAGTTGGACAGGAAACTTCTGAGGCAGATTAGAAGGGCATGGGAAAGGGAGTGTGGTGGTTGTGGGGACTTCAGCCTGCTGGAGGTAGATTGGGGAACCTCAGCCACCAGCAATAAAAGGAACAGGTGCTGCTGGACACCTTTCAGGAAAGCTTTCTGACACAGGTGGCCAGCGAACCACAGAGGTAACACCCTTGACCTAGTACTTACAAATGGGGAGTTTATGAGGATAGTAAGGTGGACGAACCACTTGCAGGGGAGTGACGATCACTCAGTATGGTTAAGGTTGATTATGGGCAAGAGGGGTGGCATCCAATACAAAGGTGCTGGATTTCAGGCGGGTGGATTTTGCAAAGATGGGGAGGTAGTGAGAAGGTACCTGGCCAGGATCCAGCATAGAATGGACACAGACCAGAGATTGGAGCTCATTAAGAGGGATACTAGAGGCTAAGAGTTCCTGTAGCAGGACTCAGATTAAAAAGGCCAGGGCAAAATGTCAAGCTGGATGAGCAGGGGTTGTGGAAAAGTTGAGGAGGAAAAGGGTGGCCTTTAGGAGATACAGAAAATCATATGGGGATTGAGAGGAGTACCTGCTGGAGGCAAGGGAGGTGACAAGGGTAGCAAGAACAGCAAAAGCCAGCAACAGAAGGCATGATAGGGTGGCCTCAGGTACAGGGACTGGTTTATTCCTGTGTTTTCTGCCACTGAAGGCCTCCACTAGGGTGCATGATATTGCATTATCCTCAACAGCAGCCTGACATTTGAAGCTCAGGTGTCATCCTCTTCCCGGACCAGCTTTTATCTGAGAAATATTGCCAGGATCAAGCCCCTAGTTCCACCCATAGAACTCCCACCTTAATGCACACATTCATGATGTCCAGGTTTGATTACTGTAATGCGCTGTAACTTGTGGTCTCTGGAGGTGCCCTCTGCTGGCTACAGCTGGTGCAAGAACAGGGCTGCAAGGCTCATGATGGGACAGTCAAAACACTGTCACATCACTCCAGTGCTAAGTGAACTGCACTGGCTGCCAGTCCGGTGGAGAGTCCTCTTTAAGGTGGAAGCACACCTTAAGGCCCTGCATGGACTGGGCCCTGGCTACCATGTTGGACTTCTTACACCTGCCTTGGTCTGCTCACTCTGCTCCTCCTCGAAGGGGCCTCCTCATGATTCCCAGGACAAGGTTAAAACTGATGGTGGCAGATCATTTAGATTCGTCAGCTCCATCCTGTGGAACTTGCTTCACCAGCTGTTCAGGAGGCCCCATCATCAAGGGTTTTAAGACCTGCCTCAAGACTTTCTTGTTCAGCCAGGCTTTCCCAGACACACAGTTTTAAGATAAGTGGCCTGTGAAGGTCTTAGTACCTATTTTTGTCCAGGCACCTATTTGGGGGTCTGTTTTTATATGATTGTTGGAATTTATTTATTGTTATATGTATTTTACTGTGTTTATTTACTTGATGTGTTTGTTATGTTTTAATTGTACAGTGCTCAGAGCCTCTGGGATGGGGTGCCATGGAAATAACATTTGCCTTGCCTTGCCAAAGAGCTCAGGCTGGCACAAGGCGATGAGGAGGGGAGAAGAGCTTCTTCAGGTACATCAGGGAGAAAAGGAGAAATAAAGAAAAGATAGTGAGGATTAAGAAGGACGAGTGATGGGTGAGAATGGGGAGAAAAGGCAAAGCACTCAATGACTACTACAGAGGGATATGATTGAGACATTCAAGTACATGAGAGGATAAACAAGACTGGTACAGAGGGGCTATTCAGGGTAAGGGTGGGGAGGGACACTCGAGGCTATGACATGAGATTGGATGGGGGAAGGTTCAGGAGGGAAATGAGGAGATTTTTTTTACAGAGAGGAGGTTGCAGGGTGGAGCAGCGTTACCAGCAGAAGGTGGTAGCCTGTAAAACCATAGGCTACTTCAAAGGGGCTGGGACAGGGCATGAAGGAGAATAAAGGGAGGAGCAGCTGCAGAATAGGGCTACTAGTGCACAATTGAGAAGACTCGATGAACCAAATGGCCTTTTTCTACTGGCAAGTGTTGTATGTTTGTAACTGTCATTGAACCAGGTTAAGCTGTTGGTGGTATTTTGTTTTAGTGAATGGTAGAATTTGGCAAGGATGTATAATCCAATCTAAGTGTATAGGCTGTCACCTTGTGCAAATATTCAATAGATAATTGAAGTATTAGAGTCAGTATTAAAGAGAAAGGAGATAAGAGGAGGAAAGTCAGTTGCTAAGCAGATATTTAGAGGGCCCATAAGGATCTGTAAGTCTGTATGAAGGGAAAGAGTACAAAAATCAGCAGAAGAGAATAGATGGAGGAGAGACCCAGCCTTATAGAACAGTCTTAATATTTGTCTAATTGGTATACTGTATAACCTATTTATGCCACTTGATTTCAATGGAAGAGATACGATTCATAATCCAGGCAGAAATCATCTCCAGTGTGTATAAATCTATTGTAAGTCTCCTCCTGATGGGGCAAGTGGGAATTCTCTCAGTGTGCCACAGTCTGGTGATAGCTTTGGCTGCTAAAATCAATAAATTGGAAAATTTTATGGAGGTTTTATTCAGGGTAAAGAGTAATTTGTTTAGCCAGGAGGCACACTAAGCTGAAGCTTGTTTCCAGGTATGACCAGGGGCACAAGGAAGTTAAGTAACTGCTTAGGGTCACACAGTATGCAAGTGGGGGCTGATGGGATTCAACCCAGGTCTCCAGATTTGCAGGTCAGTGCCCTTAACCACTACGCTATACTGTCTCCTTTAATTCAATGTGCATTTTCTGGGGAATGACTGCTAGGACAAAGGAAGGCATAATCATATCAGGACAATCAAAGATGCTCTCTGTCTCATGGATCACATCATGCCAGTAAGATTGAAGTGGTGGGTATGCCCAAAGGATATGTGATTGGCTTGCCTGTTTAGTGCCACAGTTGTGTCAGCAAGAACTGGCATGGTAGGCTATAAATTTAATTTAATCACTGATGCTGTGAAGAAGTATCTCAGGTGGCACTTCCAGGTATATTCCAGGAGGTAACAGCTATAGCCCTGTGGAGTGTGGGGTATATTTAAGATGCTGCTTATGGAGTAGATAGAGCCCATTTCAAGTTCCATCTGTATAGGATGGAGTCAGTAGATTCTTTAGAGGAGGCTCTGCGAGCTTTATATAAGAGACCAATGTGGTAAGCCCATGTGTTACCTAGCAGGTAGGATTTGAGAAGGTGAAAGAGCAGGGGGCAGTTTTTCTGTGACCTGGGAAAGTTCTCTTCCCAAACCCGTAAGTAGGAATGTAGTTGCAAATATTTGTGGAAATCTGTTGATGGAAGATGAAATGAGGCCTGCACAGTTACAAATGGTAAAATCCCATTAGAGTGACCAGTTGAATAAATAATGGCGCCATATTCTTGCCATGTCAGAAGAGGAAGGCTTTGTCTAATTTGTAGGGAAGAAAGGCCATACAGTATCATGTACTGAGTCTGGAGGTCTAACTGATCAGTAGGGTGAAAAATGTTTACATATGAGTAACCATTGACAGTGTGTTTCCATGGTGTATTTGTAAAGTTACAAGAGGTACATGCAGGTGGATTACCAAAGAGGTATTTGGCATGATCACGGGTGTCATTTCATTTAGTTTGTGCTTGATCAATTTCCATTGGAGATTGTATGACAAAGTGAGTCAGAGGCATACTTTTCAGAGATGAGATGCTAAGGAATATTAAATTAAGTTAGGAAGGTTGATTCCTCCCTTACCTGTGGGGAGCTGCAGGATGGAGTTGCAGATCCGGGAGGGAGGTCTTCCTGCCATATGAAATGGGAGATGAGTTTGTTCCAGGCCCAAGTATGTTTTGTCTGGCATGATGGGAAGGGTTTGAAGAAAATGTAGAATCCTATGAAGGATATCTTCTTGTATGACCTCAATATGATTAAAGAACCCAAGTGTGAGAGTTGTCTAGTGAAAGAGGTCTGCAATGATTTGCTGGGTTACAGGTTCATAGTTAAGAAGTTTTGGGGTTAAGGCTGGATCTTTCCATGATGGCACAACACAACACAGGAGCAGGTGTGCAGAACAAAAGGTTTATTACTCAGAATGTATAAAAAGAACAGCTTACCATAGCTGGGAGCCCAGAATCTCTGAACACCTGGTGTCATTACAGGTAATCTCAAAGAAAAACAGTGTTACACAAAATTATACACCCAGAGAAAACAAGCTCTTTTACCTGGTAACGGGCTCATCTGCATAGTAAAAAGCTAAATAAAGCATTTCTATTGGTGAGGTGGGCAGCTCTCACCCAAGGCCGCTATTTTGTAATGACACAGCAAAAAGCAATTATCCTGACTAACAGTACTTTTGGGTTACAATGGACTAATTCATTTAATATGCTGATCTTAGCATTATGGCTAATGACTGTAGGTGGTGTGCTAAGACCACAAATATAGCACTGCATAGTACATCACAGCAAGCATGAGTAAATACTAATATCACTTATACTGTAATATGATGGTCCACATTAGGGACTAGGGACTGTAGGTCAGGCAGGTGTACATATTCTGCCCCTGTTTCGGAATAATGAGGCAACACACTGAGGGTAACAAGCATTTGCCAATGCCGAATGTTGATTGCGTTGGTCTGTTGAGCTTACTCAGTGGCCCTCTGTCACTGGCTAAGTCTGTTTGTCCTGGTGCTGCAGGCTGCTGTTTTGTACTGGACTGCTGCCTGCATTGGCACCTTGTTCTGCTGAGGAAGAAATCCGCAGCTGTCCCGACAGAGCTCCATTGAGGTGGCTCACCCCCCCTCTCTCACTTGCTCATTCTGTTTCTCCTGGTGCTGCAGGCTGCCCTTTTGTACTGGGTCCTGCCTGTTTTAGTGGCTTTTTCTACTCACAAAGAAATCCACAACTGTCCTGACAGAGCTCCATTGAGGTCGCTCACTCCCCTATCTCATTCACTCAGTCTGGTTCTCCTGGTGCTGAGGCTACCCTTTGTACTGGGCCCTGCCTCTGTTGGTGCCTTTTTCTGCCCACAAAGAAATCTGCAGCAGTCCTGACAAAGCTGTGTTGAGCTCACTACTCCCCTCTCTCACTCACTCATTCTGTCCTGCCGGCGCTGCAGGCTGCCCTTTCTACTGGGTTCCTGCCTGCGTTGTTGCTTTCTTATGCCACAAAGAAATTTGCAGCAGTTACAATACAGCTCTGTTGAGCTCACTCACACACATTCTGGTTTTCCTGCCACTGCAGGCTGCCCTTGTACTGGGCCTCTGCATGCATTGCTGCCTTTTTTCTGCCCACAAACAAATCTGCAGCAGTCCCAACAGAGCCCCATTGAGCTCACTGGGTCCCCTCCTCACTCACTCATTCTGTGTCTCCTGGCGCTGCAGGCTGCCCTTTGTACTGGGCTCCTGCCTGCATTGGCAGCTTTTTCTGCCAGAAAGAAATCTGAAGCAGTCCCAACACAGCTCCACTGAGCTCGCTCCTCCCTCTCTGTCACTCTGGCATTCAGTTGCTGCAGCGCTGCAAGCTGGCCTTTTGTACTGGGCTCCTGCCTGCATTGCCACATTTTCTGCCCACAATGAACTCTGCAGCAGTCACACTAGAGCTCCATTGAGCTTGCTCACTACCGCTCTGTCACTCTTCCGTTCTGTTTCTCTTGGTGCCACAGAGTCTGCTTTTGTATGGGGCTCCTGGCTGCATTGGCACCTTTGCTGTCCACAAAGAAATCTGCAGCTGTCACAACAGAGCTCCTTTGAGGTCACTCAGTCTCCCTCTCTCATCACTCATTCTGTTTGTCCTGGTGCTGCAAGCTGCCCTTTTGTACGGGCTCCTGCCTGCATTGGTACCTTTTTTCTGCCCACAAAGAAATCCCAGCAGTCCTGATAGAGCCCGCTTGAGCTCACTAAGTCCCCTTGTCTCACTCGCTCGCACTGTTTCTCTCACCGCTGCAGGCTGGCCTTTGTACTGGGCCCCTGCCTGTATTGATGCCTTTTCTGCCCACAAAGAAATCCGCAGCAGCCCTGACAGCGGCGTGAGTTGCCTCCTGCCCCTCCCTCACTCATTCTCTCATTCTGTTTCTACCAGTGCTGCAAGCTGCCCTTTGTACTGGGCTCTTGTGTTGGGGCCTTTGTCTGTCAAAAACAAATCTGCAGCATTCCTGACAGAGCTCAGTTGAGCTTGGTCTCCCCCTCTCACTCGGTCAATCTTAATCTGTCCCAAACACTGATTTCCCAGAGTGACCGTGCTATTGTCCTGCAGGAGTGCAAAAACATATTTTAGCCAGGATGTGAAAAATGACAGCTGTAGTGTTCATAAGGAGTTGTGAAAAATGCCACTGTTGAAAATGTGGCGTGACAGTATTACAAATTTGAAGTTACAAGGGTGTGTGGAAACAGTTCCAACGCATTGTAATATAGTCATGTTATGGAGTTTCATCACCAAATTTCCAACATGGGGATTTTAGGACCTCTGCTCATGAACAGTGCCACTGTAATTTTCTTAATCTGTCCTGAACACTGACTTCTCACAGTGACCATGTAATTCTCGCTGGCACTGTGAAAACACATTTACCAGGATGTGAAAAATTACAGCTGTACTGCTTATAAGGAGGTGAGAAAATGGCACTTTGAAAATCTGGAGTGACCATATTACAAATTTGTGAAGTTACAAGGGTGCGTGGAAAGTGCGCAACGTACACTTGCAACACAGTCAATTGTTGGGCTATCATCACCAAATTTTCAACACAGGCATTTTAGGACCTCTGCTCATGAACAGTGTCATTGTCATTTTCTTAATCTGTCCCGAACAGTGATTTCCACAGCGATCGATCTATTCTGTGCCAGAAGTGTGAAACACATTTCGGCCAGGATGGGAAAAATTACAGCTGCACTGCTTACAAGGATGTATGACAAAATGCCAGTGTTGAAACTCTGGCATGAAAATATTGTAAATTCACAAAGTTACGAGTGTATCGTAGCAACGCGCAATGCACACTCAGTAATAACAGTTATTTTTGATTTTTTCTAATAATTTGTAACATAGGCTTTTTGTGAGCCCACCTCATGAACACTGGCACTGTCGCTTCGTTAATCGCCCCGAAGGGTGATTCTGCACAGTGACCATGAAACCACCTTTGGGGCTGTTTAATGCTATGACAGTTCAAGAATTCATGAGGATGGGTCCCAAAACCCTATGTTGAAAATGCTGAAAAATTCCCAAAATGACCGAGATATGTACTAAAGTTGAAAAACCCTATTTATTACATTATACAGCTTGCGGCATTTCCTTAGTTCGCGGTCAGCTTTGAAGAGTGCAGACGTGTTCCCAGTTCAGCGAAGATCATCGCTGCGAGCTCCAGAGGTAAGTATGGGGTGGAAGGGTGTGGGGAGGCAGGTGTGCAGCGGGTGGGTGCGGGTTGTGGGAGGGTGCAGGGAGACTACGAGAGACCGTTTCTTTTTTCTGGTAAAAAAGACAAAAGATCAAGAACTGTTTTTCAACTTTACAGGCATGTGGCATGCTGGGGTGGGCTCCCAGCATGCCACCGGATACTTTCTTTGGGAGGGCGGCTGTAGCTGATGGGGACTGGGCACCACCATCGGCAAACAACAAAAGGGCATGTGGCACACTGGGTGGGCTCCCAGCGTGCCACTGAGTCTTGTTTTGGGAAGGGGCAACTGTAGCCAGTGGGGGGTTTGGGCACCCCCATCAGCAAACAACAAAGGGTGGGGGAATTATTTTCTGCCGACAAGGATTGGGCACTCTCACTCGCCAAACAACAAAAGGGGGGGAATTCCTTTCTGCTGACAGGGATTGAGCACCGCATAGGCAGACAAAATGGGGGTTACATTATGCTGATGGGGAGTAGAATATTGTTTGTGAATATGGCCGTAAGCCACCGCCATGTTCACAAACAATATCAGGGATCCTACATCCCGCCCTGCAATGATGGGTTGCTCCTTCATTGCAGCGGATGGCTGATGCTGCAATGATGAGGCAGCCTCTGATTGCAGCGGCTGATTTTAGAAGGTTGTGGCATGCTGGCTGAACTAGTGTCAGCAGCGCGTGCCACGGCATTGGGGATGGGAACAACCCTTTGCAGGCTGTGGGGCATTGGGCACAACAGTGTATAATGGAGAATTGTTCTTAGATAGTTTATCTTAGTCCTTGCTTCATGGAGCTGAGGTCTCAGGTCCCTTAGGGCAGAACATATTATACAATATCTCACTCTCAGGATGTATGCTGTCATGAAGAGTGAGCCACAGGTGTTGCAGTTTATGAGCTCCATTTGAGTACAGATGAACATATTGTTCTAGGGGTGGTGGTAGGAAGAAGTAAGCTGCTGGTTAACTAGGATCTGCAGCTTATCCATTAGGGCAGGGAATTGGGCAGATTGGGTGGGCCAAGCGGTCCTTATCTGCTGTCAAATTCTTTATTTCTATGTTTCTATGTTTCTGTAATATGAGGACAGAAGACTTGTTGCAGAGAGCAGTACTAAGGTCACCACCATGAAAAAGATCTTTCAAGGAATCACCTGCCTTGGAAATGGTGTTACTAATATGAATAAGGCATGTATATTTTCATTCTAACAAGTTATGAGAGGGTCAATATGAACATTAAATACTGGTAAGTACTGTGAAATAGCATTCAGATAGTCAGGGCCACCATCTATGTAATCTGGTTCAGGGATAGGAAGGGTGAAAACCATATGGCTAATGGCAGTGCAGTGCTGAGGTACAAAACAGAAGTTGGGCATAGTGATGTTACACAACAAACATCCATAGGAGAAGGTCTTGTAGTTGGTCACAACACAATACTGTCCATCAGAACTGTTGGAAACTTGAGTTTGAGGAGTTGCCCTTGGTGAGCTATATAGGGCTGGTGAAGGAGGCATTCATCATTCTGCTGCTGAGTCATCAAACTTATTCTCTTGAGGAAAATTGACATTTGGCTTGTCAAAAGGAGATGTGACAATAATAGTATCATTGGCAAAGAGGCAATTATCAAATGTATATAACCAGTCCATAGAGTTCGGAGAGTAACTGCACACAGGCTTGATTACATCAAAGATGTTACATCTGCACAAATAATGCTAGCCCCATTTGACACAACAGTCAGTATGTGGGGTAATCCAGATGTCCAGTTGAGGATGAAAAACGGCAAAGGAGGCAAGCTGATCTCTTCTTAATAGATGCTGCCCTATTGATGAGCCATGGAGTGGACATTTGCCAGCTTGTTGAAGACTGAGGAATCTTTGTTGAAAAGTGGAAGGGGCACTGTACAGGTCACATACATAGTATCACACATAGTACATTGCTGTGTATCATAGCAGTGTCCATGATTTGGGTGTCATGTCACATAGGCCATGTTCAAAGCAGTGGCCAAAGAAAAGGACACAGTCCTATCCATGTACCTGGTCATGCATGACAGGGTTCTACATTGGGTGTCGGACATTCTTACAACTGCTGCATTGGCCTGCTCCTTTGATCATCCTCTAGAGGCCTCCTGGCAATTCCCAAGATGAGGCTTAAAATGGCCAGTGACAAAGCAGTTAGTGTTGCTAGCCCCATTTTGTGAAATTTGCTTCCACCAGCTATACAGGAGGTTCCATCTGTTAAGGTTTTCAAGGCCCCTCTCAAGGCCTTCCTATTTAGACAGGCCTTCCCGGACTTAGTCCATTAATCTCTTAGGCCCCCATGTCTGATTTTAGCAGTGTCTTGTGTCACCACAGGACATGTTTATTTTAGCTGATATTATTATTATATTCATTTTTAGTTTTATTTATTATGAGGCTACAGTATTTTAATATATAACCCAGAGCCTCCAGGATTCGCATCTGGAAAAAGAAAACTTTCCGTACCTTGCCATTTAGCCATATGCCTATCATGGATCAAATATGAGATCCACCTGATTCCATATCTTGGAAGACATTGGTAATATAGTGCAAGCCATTTAAATGGGATGTCCTGGTGGATTTTGGTCTGTCCCATTTATACGGTCATCTCATAAATGAACAGTGACTTTACAGCTGTCAGGTGTGATCAGGCACTGTCTCCCAATTTAATACAGCACTGTATTGTCCGTGGGTGTAAAGGGGTGATGCTATACTGCATCTAGTCAGCAGGTGACAGTTGTGATTTGTGTCACTTAGGCTTGTGGGTTTTAAACATTATTTATTCATTATTCAATTAAAATCAATGACATATGTGATGTTTGTGTTGTTAGTGCTTGAACTACAAAACTTAATAAACAATTATTGGATGTTGTCATGGTGACAGCATCACCCAATGCTCTGAAAAAGTCATTAATGTTCCTTTGTTTCATTTCCTGAATCTCTTGTCTTCTTATCACAGTTTCGACAGCCATCAGTTTATCCAAGCTTGTGACATGTTATTTCTGTTGGAACCACTGCATCACAGTCTGAAGACCAGCAAGTGCATCAGCAGTGAGGAATACAGTTTCCTCTGAGTGACAGTCCCTTCTTTGCATTCCCTCCATGTCAGTAGCCAGTGTTCTTTCTAGGTACCAAATTTGGTGGATCAAATGACCCATTGGCCACTGAAAAGGTGGATCATTTCATGAAAATGTGGGTCATATTTTTTTTAAATGTAAGAATGTTAACAATGTGGAAATGCGATAATATTGAAAAATGGGTTTAGCATGCCATAACTATCATGAAAAGCAATGATGAACTGTATTTCAACAAGGGCATCATATAGGGAGGTCAGAGTGCAGCTATGAAATTTTCACATGAGGATAAATGAAATTATAGGCATATCTATTAGCCTCACAGTGTACTGGCCATACTTTTATAAGAAAGAAATCCATCAGGGAGGTCTTAAGTGTCCACATTGGAAAACTGAGCATTTTTGCATCATTAAATAACTGTCTGAGTTTAACTTTATAAGATTAATTTAAATCATTTTGGTAGAAAGAGGCACTCAGATGAAAAAATAAAACAGCCAAGTTACTAGAGACATCATAGGTCAGCAGATCTTAATGGGAACAGAAAGGGATAACAAAGAATATAAGGTTAAAATTAGGGCATATCAAGCAGCTGGAGAAATAAACTATTGATATATTTTTACATTATTTGTCCTCTGGTGATCTTTACAATAGTAAGCTACAGTTAATGAGCTGAAAAGTCAAGTAGTCAGTCCACAGTCACATGCTGGAATAACCTCCTTTGCTTTTCCCCTCCAAATATTGATTGCAGAAAGAAAATCAAATTCAGCCTGGCATAGACCCTCAATAGCCAAAGTCAGCAAATCATTGAATCTAGTGACAGACAGCCTATTTCTCATGCTAGTTTTCACAATGTTCTGTGCACTGAAGCCCTTTCACAATCAGCTGTATGGATTGGGGTAGTTAGTGCCAATGCAGTCAATGTCAAAAGATTTGGGAAGTCTGACTTGTTATATTTGTTAAGGAACCCCAAATGGTTTGCATGTTGCCCCTGGTACACCTCCTCACTACAAGTGACTTCAGCAGTTCCCATTCTGCTCTGGTGTGGTCTGCATCCACTAGTGGTGGTGCCACTTTTGGAAACTGTTTGTGTCTCTGTTCTTGACTGTAATGAACAAGCAGCACCTGAATTTGTTCATTTCCCATGTTTCAAGTTCATCCCTGAAAAGACTGCTGACTGGCCTAAGACAAAGTACTCCAAAAGTAGCCAATTTGTTTCTATCATAACCTGGTAATCTGTCTTTCAAATTGACAATTAATTGATCAATGAAAATATAGAAATATTTTCCCTCCACTCAGTATGTCCAGACTTTGCACCCAACCTGTTGTACTTTGGATCTGGGGTCCTTTAGTGGGTGTGTAGATGTTGTCTGCCCAGTCCTAGCTGAAATTGTATGGACATCCTTGGAAGGAAGTCTTTACAGACCCTAAAGGAGGCAGTCATTCAACCACTTCTTAAAAACCCTCCTTGGATCCAGGCAGTCCAGCTAACTACTGACCTGTCTGTAACCTGCACTTTGTGGGAAGGTTATTAAAAGGTGATTACGCTGCAACTGGGCAATCACTTGTAACTCACAATGTCTATGAAGTCTTCGGTCTGGTTTCAGAAAGAGGCATAGCATGGCGACTGCCCTTGTTCAGGTATTAAATGATCTTTTAATAGTGAGAGATCGAAAGGCTCATACCATCCTGGTCCTTCTCGATCTCTCAGCAGCTCTGACACTGTAGACCATGAGGTGCTTTTGGAGACCATGTAGTTCCTTTGTGGACTATCTTGTACAGTCCTTGAATGGTTTTGATCATTAGTTGCAGGCAGGCCTCAGAGATTGGTCACTGGAATTCATTCCTCTGATGCCCTCATCCTATCTTGCAGGGTGCCTCAGGACTCCATATTGGCACCCATGTTGTTGCAGTGTATACGCTGCCATTGGGAGATATCATCAGGTGATACGACTTGAGGTTTCACTGCTATACAGATGACACTCAGCTGTATATGTCCTTTGTGCCTGACAGGTTGATGCAATCTCTGTGCTAAATAGTTGCCTCTCTGAGATCAAAGACTGGATGAGCTTGAGTTGGCTGAGACTGAATCTGGATAAGTTTGAGGTGTTGGTTGTGGACCTGGGTCACCCGGGGTGGGTTTGGGAACTAAGCACATGTCAGGCATATGGCTTGATGGTGTTCAGCTCACTACCTTCGATGAGGGTGCGTAACCTGGCGTTATTTTTGACAATGGCTTGACCCTGAAATCTCAGGTGTCAGCTGTGGTTAAATTCTCATTTACCATTTGAGGAATATCACCCTGGTGAAACAACTGATTCCACTTGGCAACCTTCCAGCATTGGTCCATGCCTTCATTACTACCCATCTTGACTACTGCAATGCCTCTACATAGGGCTTTCTGGGATTGATATCTGCTGCTTGCAGCTAGTGCAGAATGCTGCAGCCATACTTTGGCTGGTACTTCTAGGACCAACCATATTATGCCTGTACTGTGCAAACTGCACTGGCTGCCAGTTCAGTGGTAGACCACCTATAAGGTAGGCTTGCTTACCTTTAAAGCCCTACATGAACAGGGACACAACTACCTGAAGGATCTTTTGATTCCCTACTCCCCAATCGTCCTCTCCGATCCAGCGATGAGTGATTGCTAGAGATTCCCAGGGTTTATTTAAGAACTTTTGGAGCTCGTGCTTTTTCCTTTGCAGCACCAACCTTCTGAAATTCTCTGCCTTGTCGGTTAAGATAATGCCTTACCGTCAGCAGTTTTAAATCTATGTTAAAAATGTATTTATTCTCTTTGGCTTTCTCAGACTGATTTTAAATAATGTATAGTGTTCCTGTTTTTTATATTCTGTTCATACTGTGTACAGTCAGCACCTTTATTTCAAAAGGCGTTAGATAAATAAAGTTTTGATTGATTGATTGATTGATTGATGTGATGGCCCTGAAACACAAGCCCCGCTCCTCATCTGCCTGGATATCCTTTTTCCACATTGTGTAGATACATTTTATCCTTTGGTATCGGATTTTATTTTCTCTAAATCAGAGAAGTACTCTGTAAACTCACTTGGACCATTGAGATGTCCAGATCACGTTTTGAAACACTACACTTAACTGAGTAATTACCGAAAGAACATACATTAGTATATAAGTTGCCATTATAAAGTCATATTTTGACATTTTAACGCATAACCTTTCTCTCTAGCATCAGTTTCATTGCAAAAAGTTAGAAGAGAGTCCAAGGTGTGAAGTAGAGTCTCAACAGCTTTGTAAACTGCTATCCACCTGACACCATTGACCTTCTTCACTTTTAGAGTTGGTTCTTCCATCATTCCTTGTATTTGTTTTACTTTGTCAACTCTTTTAGCTGATCTTTAAAGTGGTAGAAAATACCAGTTAGAACCTCCTGGTATTCTTTCAGGTAGGGACTGAGTCTGCTGCTTGTGAATTGCATAGTGCAAATAACCCTATGAGGAACACGATGTAAATTTACTATCATTGGGTTTTCATGTCATGTGCTCAGTTACCCTCTCATCTGTTCCTGTCATGACCTTTGCTCCATCACTTCCCAGTCCCATCACTTTTGACTTGCACATTTTTGTCAGCTAAGAATTTCTGTAATTTGTTGTAGATCCCTGCTCCAGTGGCATTAGAGATTTGTAAGTTGTCTAGGAAATGAATAGATGCAACAACACTTTCAGATCAAGCACTCTAGCATACAGAACTAGTGTTTTGGCTATAGTAGTATGTCAGTACTCTCATCACATATTAAAGTGATGTATGGGCTACTTTCTAGTCTTTTAATATCTCTTGCCAGATTACCAAGGTTATGCATTCCAGGATGGCTTTGGCGTTAGTTTCGGATGAATAAGATACATTTTTGCTACACTCAGTCTGTCAACAGAAGGACAATCTAAACTAGACAAAATTCCATTAAACAAGTGAGTTTAAGCATTGGCAAGTTTTCATTAGCCATCCAATATACTCTTTTCATGGCACTGAAATAGCTTGCTCTTTTTCAGAAATAGCTTTTCTGAACACTTGCTGCAATCCTGCACATGTTTTGCAGCCATAGCATCCTTGTGGTCTACTGCTGAGTCAGCATGCCTAGTTAGGGTGCTTGCCTTGAAATTTTCAGTGCCAGCAGGCAGTGTATTTTGTTTCTTTCTACTGATGCACACAGCACAAAGTATTACATTTCTCTGAATTATATCTCAACCACCTGTACATGGTAAGCAAGCAGGCCTGAAAATTATGTTTACTAGCTACAACGGTCTGGGAGGAACTATGAGGTTGTTCACAAGCAGCAGACTAAAATCCATTTGTGACTGACTGGTTGGTACTGTCATGAATAGGAACACTAGTGTTTCTTCCCAATTGTTTGTCCACAGACAACACAGGCTTCTCCTCCTCCATGACTGAACCCGCACCAGTTCACATTCATTAGCTCTGGTATTTTTGTTAGAAGACCCTGATGCAATACAGAGTAACATATGTGCAGGTGTAAAACATGTTTTATTTGCACTTGTTTCTACACCATGATCTGATTTAAAATGATAAACTGTTCTTATGTATAGCAGTCTATAAATCAGTTTCAATAAAGGAGAATTTCCTTCAAATTACTGTCACTTTAACTTAAGATGACTGCTGTTATGTAGTGATTTACTAATAAAATAATTAAATCAACATCTGTGTTTTTCTTTTTTATACAGACGTCAGTGTATGATAATGCAAACAAATATGTCAGCAGCTGCTTTTTAGTCTGGAAAAGAGAGAGTAATCCATAGAGTCTGACCCTCATACTTCACTCTCTGCTTAGTGATGAACAATAGACAGTCAAAGCCCCTCGATTTCTTCACATCTGCTTCACACTCTCAGACTTTTATTCCTTTTCCTGCTGTTTATGTATTTTCTTATCTTTTAAGTCAACACTGACTTGCACAGTCTCATCTCCTGACTTCTTGCCCTGTCTGCTATCTGAGTAGTAGAGACAGTCATCCCTCAGTTTCTGCACATCTGCCTCGCCCTCTCTTGATTCTTTTTCCTGCTAGATATTTATTAATTTTTTTAGGGCTGTGGGTGGAGCCTACAGGCCTATTGGAGATACTTGTAGCTTTAAAATGGCCAATCATGGAACCTTCCATTGGACATTTGGAAGTATCCTTCAAAAGTCAGCGGAGATTAAAGCCCTCCACCATGATTGGCTGCTACAGAACAACAGATGCACTATTTCAGATGTTACTTCCACATTCTGTGGCACAGTTCTGTTAGCACCATCATGTTGTGAATGGCAAAATGCCATTCACTGCAACTCTTGCATTCACAATTGTGTTGCTGCCACCAGCTCCAGGGCATTCTGTGCCCCGTCAACTAATGTGACACACTAGGAACCCACCCCAGTATGCCCAAATAAAAATAATTTTACCCCACCACCAACTCTGCAGCATTCTGTGACCCCCAACTTATGTGGCACACTGGGAGACCACCCAGTGTGCCCAAAGAATAATCATTTACCCACCAATATTGGGGTGCCCAATCCCCATCTCAGCATTATGTGGAACCACACCCCCAACACCACTCATGTGGCACACTGAAGCCCACCCAATATGCTTAACTGTTCTTTCTTCCCCACTGACTTTGGGCGCCTAATCCCCATGTTGGCATCATATACAACCCCCAATTCATGTAAATTCATGTAAAGGTAAACAAGGAGGAGGCACTGTGGATCACCCTGAGACTGAAATAGCTCCACAATCTGCACAGGGGTTGTATACAGACCCCGTCTTAGGGAGAGAAATGGACAAGAAAATGATAGAAGGCATCCTTGGGATGGCAGGAAAGTGGAGATATTGCTGATGGGGATCCTGAATATGCCAGATGTGGACTGGAGCACCTTTGCTGCAGCCACATCCAAGAGCAGGGCCATTCTCGATGCCCAACAGGTGGCATGCCTCAGACAGCTAGTTTTGGAACCCCTCAGAGAGACCAATCTTAGACCTGCTACTTTCAAATGGGGATGGAGAGGGGATCTCTGATCTTGAAGTGGGTAGCCATCTGGGAACAAGCGACCACCAAACAGTGTGGTTCACAATAAACTTAGCTGCAGAGTCAAGCCACACAAAAGTGAAGGTACTGGACTTCAGGAGGCTGATTTTGTCAAAATGGGAGAGTACCTCAGAAAGGCATTAGCAACAGGCAAGAAGGTGGGTAGAGCAAAATGAGGAAACATCAAAACTGCCATCACAGAGGCAATAAGCCTTTGTGTGAAGCAAATAAACAAATCAAAACAAAAGAAAAAAACACTATGGTTCTCAAAAGAAGTGGCAAGGAAGGTAAGGGAGAAAAAATAGCATTCAGGAAGTATAAGGAAACACAGAAGGAGCAGGACAGAGAACTGTACCACTTAAAGCAGAAGGAAGCGGGTATGGCAGTCAGAATACCAAAGGCCCAAACTGAGAAAAGATAGTCAACTCCAGTTAAGAAGGGGATAAAACCTTTATAGGTACATTAGGGAGAAAAAAGCCTAAAGCAGGGATACTGAGGCTGAACAAGAGGAAGGTGGTTGTGCAGAGAGCGACAGTGAAAAGCAGGGATACTAAATGAATACTTCTGCTCAGTATTCACAATGGAAAAGCAGGGAAATACCCAATCCAGTCAATAGAAGCACTCTTGATAGGGGTTGATATTAGTCCTTTCACAGAAGAAAGGGTTCTGAAAGAACTCTTAAAACTGAAGGTGGATAAAACAATGGGACCTGATAGGATTCACCCCAGAATTCTAAAAGAACTAAGGGAAGAACTAGTAACACCTTTCTTAAGAAATCATGGGAGGATGAGTGGTACCTGAGGACTGGAGGAGGGCAGATGTGATCCCCTTCACAAAAGTGGTAGCAAGACAGAGGTAGGAAGCTACAGACCTGTCAGTTTGACCTCAGTGGTAGGGAAAATGATGGAATCACTTCTGAAGGAAAGAACTGTTGAATACCTAGAGGCCAGTAGGGCACAGGACTCAAGGCAGCATGGATTCACAGTGGGAAGATCATGTCAGTCAAATCTAGTTGATTTCTTTGACTGGGTGACCAAAGCAGTAGACCAGGGAGGGGCTGTGCACATGGCCTACCTAGACTTTAGCAAGGCATTTGACACAGTCCTGCACAAAAGATTAATAAACAAATTAGCCAGCCTGGGAGTGGGTCCCAGGGTGGTAGCCTGAGTAAAACACTGATTGGACAACAGGACACAGGGTATAGTGATTGGAGTCCACAGTGAAGAAGGAGGTTTACTGTCGGGTACCGCTGGGTTCAATACTGGGGCGGTCCTTTTAATGTCTTTATAAGTGACATTGCAGAGGGACTGAAGGGAAAGTATGTCTCTTGCAGATGACACAAAGATCTGCAACAGGGTTGATACACAAGGTGGGTGGAAAGGATGAAAAGGGACTTAGCAAGGTTGGAGGAATGGTCAAATGTATGGCAGCTTAGATTCAATGCAAAGAAGTGCAAAGTAATGCACCTGGAAACAAAACCCAGGGGAAGAGTACACAATGGGGGTGAGATACTGACAACAACAAACATGGAAAGGAACCTGGTAGTCATATCAGATGACCTAAACGTGGTCCAGCAAGTGAGAAGGCAGTAAGGAGGGCTGGGGGATACTGGGATGTATAGGGAGAGGCATCACCAGTGAAAACAGGAAATTGTTGGCCCTCTGTATAGTCAGTTGGTAAGACCACATCTGGAGTACTGTGTACAGGTCTGGAGACCCATCTCCGTAAAGACATAGACAGGGTGGAGGCTGTCCAGAGGAGGACAACCAAAATGATGCAGGGTCTGCATCAGAAGACATATGAAGAAAGACTAAAGGAACTAAAGATGTATAGCCTCGAGGAAAGGAGGAGAGGGGACATGATAGAAACTTTCAAATACCTCAAGGAATCAACAAAGTCCAAGAGGGTAGCATCTTTCAGAAAAAAGCAATGTGGTATTCTCTGCCACAGGTGTGAAAACACATTTTGGGCTTAATGTGGAAAATGACAGCTGTACTGTTTTGAAGGAGGTGCAAAATGGCAATGTTGAAAATGTGAAGTGAAAATATTAAAGACTGGAGAAGTTGAGAGTGTATGTAGAAACTGTGCAACGATGCTCATAACATAGTGATTTTGTTGAACTTTTTCATCAATTTGCAACATGGGCTTTTTGGACCCACTCATGAACAGTGGCACTGTCATTTCATGAATAGTTCCCAAAGGTGACTTCATGTAGCGACCCCAAAATCACCTTTTGGGACAGAGTAACAAAATGACAGTGACAGTTTTCACCAGGTGGGATCCAAAGAACCCCATGTTGAAAATGTTGGTCAAAAATTTAAAAATGGCTAATTTATCAGCATACATTGAAAATCACATTGAATAGCATTATAGCATGCTTTGATTCTTCAGTTCACAGTCGGCTTTGAAGAGAGCAGACGTGTCCGTACAGAGAAGAAGGCAGAGCTGACCTCCAAAGGTAAGTATGGGGGTAAGGGGGCGGGGAGGTGGGTGCTCAGTGGGAGGGTGGGGAGGGGACTGCAGCGATAATGAGGGTCAACTTTCTTTTTACAGGAAAAAAATGAGATGACAAGAGACCGTTTTCTTTTACAGAAAAAAAAAACATTTGGAGCACACCGGGTGAGCTCCCAGTGTGCCACATGGAAACATAGAAACCTAGAATTTGACAGCAGATAAGGATCTCTTAGCCCACCTATCTGCTCATTTCCCTACCTAACGGATAGGCTGCAGATCCTAGTTAACCAACAGCCAACTTCTTCCTACCCCACTAGAATTGCCTTATGCCTGTCCCATGCATTCTTGAATTTCCCCACTGTTTTGACTCTATGACCTCCTCAGGAAGGCAGTTCCATGCATCTACAACTCTCTCTGTGAAGAAATACTTCCTCACATTACCTTTGAGCTGTCCCCCTCTATCTTCAAATTGTGCCCCTTATTCTTGCACACCTCTTTTTGAAAGATGCTACCCTCTTGAACTTTGTTGATTCCCTTGAGGTATTTGAAAATTTCTATCATGTCCCCCTCTCTCTTTTCATCGAGCTATACATCGTAAGCTCCTTTAGTCTTTCTTCACAGGAACAGATGGTGATCGTGCATCATCATGCTGAAAATCCTTTAGCTATGTGAGTCAAGGCTCACAAAATGGCTAGCTCACTGCTAAATAATGAATAATCCTGTGACCACTTAGAAAGAATGGAGGAATGCTGTCTAACTAGTAACAGCTATCTATTATCACAGACAGCACACTGCAAATCAGCTTCCTGGACAGTGTCTGTTCTAAAACAGATTTTCACAGTAACGAATCTGTCTGCACCTGTCTGCTCCATGATTGAGGAGAGCAGACCCATACACTAACATGACTTAGAACATTAATTTTCTAAAATTATTTTGCAGCTAAACGAGTCACTCTGCCAGAGATCAAGACAACTGTGCAGGTAATATTTACGGTACCTCAATGGATGGTCCAGAGTTCTCAGCAGCTGTCTCAGCCTGGAAGCACAGTAAATGTGTCTGACATGCCCCCAAGGAGCGTTCTTCACTGGCCAGTCTCAGGGAACAAAGTAGTTGATATGACACCCTCAAGGGGCTTTCTTCACCGCCACTCCTCATCTGAGGAACACTCTGAGAGACATGACCCAAGGGCATTTTTCACATGCAGTCCTCCCTTTTCAGCATGGGAACACCCCCCAGGATGGCCAAGTCTCAATTTTTATGGAGTTACAGCATGTGCACACTTCACACACGTTCAAGGCAATTAAAAGATGCAGGCTCAAGACCCATGCATCTCTGTGAAGCTGGGTCAGACTTGCCATCAGAAACAGAAGTTGTGGCCAGGCCACTGGGTGGAGCCTAACTCCAGGGTTAGACTTTGTAAAGGATCATTCATTTCTTCTGGAAGTACTATAAGGGAAAGAACAGCAGTTGCAATGGAATGGTTCGAACAAAATTGGTGTATGGTGGTATCTGGTGCAAAAGTTTGGATTCATCATGGCTATAAGGTTGTAGAGACCTGTATGTTGCTGTTGAACTTGGTATATGAGCAATGTTCAATTAGGGCAAATACTGGTATTGGGCAAGCTTTGGAAAGTTCCTTTGAAAGGTGGGCCACTGGGATCTGTTGTCCATTCAAACTGTCAGTCTTCCACTCTATTTGTAGAATGGATTGGTCTGGAGATACCACTTGCCATTCAAGTAGGCATCATTTCCACCACAAACAGTGACAGTTGTAGGTGGGAGGTCGATGGCTACACCCTTAGTCAGGATGGTGGATGGTAGAAGGCCAGAAGGGAAGTAGTTGATATCCCAAGGGCTCCAAAATGGAGAATTTTTCAGTCCATCTTGGGGAGTCATTTCTGGAGACTTCTTGTGCACTTGCCAGAGGTATGGCATAAGGTAGATGAAACAAATCACCATGTTCTGAAAAGGAGAAAACAGATAGCTAAACTACAGGTCTCTCCACGGCTGGAGGAAGGAGCATTTAATCATCTTTGCACAGTTTCAGTTGATTGGCATGGTACCATTTTTGATGGGCTTTTAATGACCCATGATCTGCACTTGTTGGACAGCAGGGCTCAATTTGTTGATGATGTCATGGGCCCATCCATATATTTGTAAATGGGTGGGCAGGGGTGAAGAATTTCAATAACATTATTTGATCTCCTATTTGCCAATCAACTTCTTTGACTTTTTGTCAAACTACATTTTAGACTGTTGCTGAGGCAAGGCTGCTGAAATTGTGTGATCTGACTGCTTCAACGGGCTTCCTCAGGCTGAAATCTAATTAACTGGATGGAGGAAGTAGCTGCATGCTGAGCTTGAGGAGTACTCAGCAGTGGCCTGACACGCTATCTTACAATTTAGAATCATTAAACCACCATTGCCTGTGTTTTGGATAAGTGCAACTATCTGTGTGACAATTGCTGTTCAGAACACCCACTGAGTGTTTTATGTTTTATATTTTGCTCACCGGTAGCTGCTGTTCCATGTTGCACTGATTGCACTGTTTGTATGGTCATGTCCCTTACAGAACATCTTGTGCTACAGTGTATTCCCTGGCCCTGCTTTGTCCTCTATGTTTCCCCAGGTTGGAAGAGTCTGACAGTGGAAGAGGTCTCCCTGTGAGAAGATGTGCAGGAAACTCCATGGGGAGCTGCTTAGGAAGGCCGGAGTGTCCTTCAGGGTGGTTTATTGTGAGCCCATAAAATAATAAGGGTGAACTACATTGAGATGGTAAATGGAGCTGATACATGGTGGTAAACAGAGGAAAAAGTAAAGAAAAGAATAATAAGCAGCTTACCTAAGGAGCTGTTGTATACTGAACTAAGAAGCTCTGAAGTCGCAATGCTCTTATCAAAAGAAGGACGTTTTCTTTCTTGTTCTTTTTCAGAGTTTATCCCACAGCTAATCTTCCTGTATTGTTTGTTCTTTCTAATCCTCCTACTAGGATTTCATAGTATTTAATATCAGATGTCAGATTATCTAGGTTTTAGAAGTTTTAAATTTATATTAAGTTATTGATCTTCTGACTGGCTGAATCTGTACACATGACCCTTAGCTTATAGGGTTGCATGTGCAGCATTCTTAGCCAGATCTTCCATCAGTTCTGACCTGAGAGCGTGTATGTTGGTTGGTGAGCTGTGAGCTGTAGCAGATTCTTTCAGTCAGAGCAGATGCTAGAAGCTGATTAAAACAAGGGGTGCAAACTCAGTTACACTCTGCTGCTTTGCACTATTATTTTTAGTAATTTGTGGTGCACAGAAAGTATTAGCTAGCATTCAGCTCTAAGTTCTTACCTAACCTACCCTCTGAGCTTATTATTGTCTACAACATCCACCATGTTTTGTAAGTGTTTTGAAACTTTATTTTTGTACAGTCATACTGTAGAATGTTATAGTATTTTATTATAGTGATTTATAATATATTGAGGTGCTAAAACATACTTCCTGTGTGAATACTAGTTTTAGGTAAGGTGGAAGTTGTTACAATTGTTGATAGACTGCCTTTATCTAATTATATTTTCTGGTTTGTCCTAGTATCTCCTACATTCTCCTCGGTGTTGGGGGATGTAGAAGTTCAGACTGGAAACAAGAATGTATTGATGCTAATATGGAAACCCACTGATTTGAAGGCAGACCCTATAGTTATTGGACCTTAATCCCAGGTTTGGGAATTTTATAAACTGTTACCGGACCACACTTGTTCAGAGATATATCAAGATTTATCAAGAGACAGCAGATTCATTACTTATTGAAGGTCTTTACAATAGCTTGGACATTGCACACTGGACATTGTATACCTATTATGTCTCCATCTTAGAGAATTAGTGGGAATATGCATGAAGTTTTCTGAAATTAATGCCTGAAAATAAAAAGCTCTGGATATATAATTCTTGGATTGACTCTCTTCATTTCGGAAAGTGTATTTTCCTTTCCTTTGTACATTTGTGTATGTCTCATATTGATTGAGCCAGAGTGTGATTCATATAGTAGTGTATATATTAGTTGGTTTTCTGAGTATTTTTTTAATTAGACTGTGTGTGCTGTTTAGTAATTCTTTTTATCAAGACAAGAACAGCTGATAGCTATAAAATTCATTATGGTAAATACAAGATTACAAAGATAATAACATAATAACATGTCCCCATTACAAGAATTTCAAATTAATATAAAAACATCTGTAGAGACACTCCAAAATCACTGAGTATCTGATGCCATGTGTTAATAAGACATTAACTCCCATATTAAGAGCTGCATCACATGGCGAGCTGTCACAAGGTGGGATTTGCATGCTGGAGAATACTAGTATATGCTTTTTAAGTAATTCTGAGATTTAATCTAACGCTCCTAGTACCTAAAAAGACAGGGAATCTCAAGTTAATAAGCAAAACCTAGAGGCTATTAGTGTGCAAAATGTCCCAAAAAATGGATTTATCAAATAAGGCAAACACCTATCACCCTAAGGAGGCCAAGGAGTACTTGATTGGAAATTGTGCCTTATCTCCAAAACTGGAAAAATCCCCAGTATTATGGGATTATTGGTACAGCAGGAACTAGATCATGTTAATAAAAGTGTAGAAGGAAGGAGCAATGAATGTAATCTAATTAGCTTTAATGAATCTAAATCCAAAAAATAATATGGAATTGAAAGGTGTGATTCGGATTTACAAACAATGATAGAGGGTCTAAAACAAACTGAAGCTTAGTTGTATATGCTCCAATCAAGGTTTTATAATAACTGTGGTGCACAATAAGGCGGGAAGAGGCACTATTAGGCTATAACAAGATTCAATTTAAACCATTATGTTTAGATGAAGATATGATAGAGCTGTTGAATAATCCTCACCATGCCCATTTTGCAATTGCAGAACAACTGGTGATTAATAAGAATATTATGGAAGTGCCAACCTGCCAGCACAGTGGTTGGATTTCTACTTGCAGTGCTGGCAACCCTGGTTCGGGAATGGACTCAGGTTGTCAGAGGACTGGCCTGGGGAGAAGGATTGAGCATCCATGGCTGCTCTCCTTCTCCAAGGAAGAGATGCAGAAGCGCCTTGGTGCAGGGGACCCCAATGGAGGCCAGGGGCACCACAGCATCTGACACCAGCAAGGTTCCAATGGGGCAGGATGGATGCTGTTGTCATTGCATGTTCCCACCCCTACAGGAAAAAATGCCTGTTTCTACTGCCTACATGAAGCCTGCCCTCAGCTGCAATTGACTCCTCAGGCCACTCCCACCCTTGCCCGTTGTTCGTGGCATCTCATGGCCAAGTGCCATGTCTCCACCCTGGGGGTAACCGGGGTCCTGGAGTGCATTTCATGTGGGATGCTGCAGCTGAGGAGTCCATGACTGGTGGATGTCCAATAAGTGAAACAGCTGCAAAAGATTAAACTAAAAAAAAAAAGTATTATAGAAGCAATGAGAAAGGAGATAGCTTATAACAGAGTGAGGTTGGATCTCCTCAGAACAACAACTTTAACAAAGGTAGGAAATCAATCATCAGGGTCAGGACACTATCAGGCAAGTACAGAAATAATACCAGATTTTAGCATTATTGAGTTCTCAGACTCTCCACTAATTACAAACAATAGGAAAAATAATAATAATAAAAAACTTTAAAATGCCATAGAAAAAAGAGCCAAGTCTGTGAGGATTCAAAATCCCAGCCAACCTCTCATAAATGAGATAAATTTATTTTGGGGAAGTGAGTGTTGTGGATAAGGAAAGTTGCATTGAACATTGTGTTGTAGCAGAGGAATTGTCAGTAGAATTAGTAAAACAGATAATCCTTTATTGGGAGTGTGTCCTAAAAAGATCCTGGGTCTTCTCTGACACATTTGAGTAATTTGGAACAAGAAATAGTAAAACTTAACCAGTAATTTGGTAAAATTCTGCTGGTAAAGGATTTGAGTATATCCTAGATGATTGTGAAAGTGAGAGAGAGAGGCAGTATACTCAACCAATCAAGGACCTTACAAGACTAAGTTTAATGAGGTGGTAAAGAATGGTTTATCTGTTAATCATTCCTCAGATACTGGAGTATCGAGGAATTGGGTAGATACCTATCCCTCATTAGAATATATTGTCATCTGAATTAGGAGAATTTTGATCCTTGTAACTATGACATTAAACTGCTGGAATACTAATTAAAGAACTAAATATCCTCTAAAAGAGGATGACATTGTTGAAATCAAGAATATTCCTATTCCAGCAGCTGCACTGGCTGACATACTGTTTATTTCACCAAGAATGGCAAATGTTGTCTGGGTGAACAGTTGGGTAATACAAGAGAAAGTATTAATTTTAACTTTCCCAATACAGGGCTGTTTAATAAAGATGGGAATGAGAATAAGGACACACAAAGTAACATTTTGGCACTGAGTTTGTTTGGAATGAATCCTTTAAGATATGAAGATGATTATATATTAACAAAAACAATTAAGGATCTGCTGACAAACTTTTGTACATACCTGTTAATGAGATGGGTCAAATTTTAGCGAAAAGTACTTATGCTGACTATCAATAAAATAGCCAAATTGAGTCATAGGTGTCCAATTAAAATTAGCAGACTATATTATCAATAAGGTTGATAAATGAGATAATCTCAGAGTATATATTACTATGCCAAGAGAAATGGATGTACAATGAATTTATGTTGATGGACTAGATAGGGATGGATTGCTACTGCCTGATAATTTAAGATTATTGGCCGGATACAATGAAGATTGACTTAACTTTGAGCAGGCTGATGTATGAGGAAGGGAAAGGAAAAATCTGTTGTGTGCTCTTTTCTCTTGGAACAAAGCAGGATGGGTAAATAAATTAGTGAATACTGATTTTAAGCATTTCTTATTAGGTTATGATGTACTATGTTGACAAGAAACGTGGCACACAGATGATGATGCTATTGAATTAAATGGATATGAAGCTTTCCACAGTACAGGTTCAAGACTCACCAAATATAGCAGATGCTCCAGAGGCCTTATAATATTTATTAGAATAGGTACTTTTCAAAGAGTGGCAGTAAGAAAATGTACCAGTAATTATACCATAGTTTCCATTAAGGATGGTATGCAAGATATTGCAATTGTTAACTGTAATGTTCCACCAGATACTTCTAATTTTATACTCCCTAATATGTACTGAGTTCACTAATATATTATTAGAGACAGTCCTGGAATCTCCCAATGTAGACATTATACTAATGGAGATTTCAATGCCTGAATAGGGCTATTTGATGGTTTGGTTGACAATCCAAGGTCTCTCTATATGGGTACAAAGAAAAACCCTGACAGGAAAGTCTAAGAATACAAAGCTAAATATATCTTGAAAACAACTTACTGACCTATTAAATAATTTTAAACTTTATCTGTTAAATGGAAGAGATCAAGGGATATGGGGGTGAATTCACCTCTGTTTGCACTAGAGGTTCCTCAATAGTGGACTATGCCTTTTGGAATGGCTCTAGTTCCTACTTGGGAAATATGAATATAATTATATCAGGGACAGTGACCACTTTCCACTTATATTAGAGACTAAACAACAGAGAGCTGTATCTAACAGAATATCTTGGATCCAGTAATATTTACAGAGGTAAGCACCTCAAAGAAAATTATTTGAAGACATAACACACATATAGAGATACTGCCTATTATAATGACTCCATCATGGCAGAAGAAGTAGGAATTTATGGAAATTAGATCTTGATGTTTTGATGTTAGAAGTGAACAAACTAATGGCAAATATCAGGAATAAAATAGAAAAAAAACAATCAAAAATAGTAATAGCGGATGTGGCCTGACACCAAGCAAGATGGAGGTTTAACCACAGAGCTCTTCACTGACTGACTGAATCTAACATCATCCTCTGTCATCCAAGGTCAGGAATATTATCTAATACAGGAGAACAAAGTAAGGAAGGATATTATCGCTACCAGGATTATTTTTGTCAAGATATTTTTATAATTTCAAATAATTTTTGGAGAGCTCACTGAGACCCTACAAGACATAACTATAGCCTACTCTGACAAACAATTTGATCCGTTGGAAAAAATAGAAAGCATGTTTAATAAACTATCTATGGATATGCAAGATATAAAACTGCTACACAATATAACACACAAATGATGGAAAGTATAGACTCCAGACTGGCCTTCACAGAAAATAAAGTTCATCTCAACAAAAAGATATACAAGAAATGCAAGCTACTATTAGATATCAGGATTGGATAATTAAAGAACTACATATGAAAATGGAAGACCTAGAAAACAGAACTCGTAGAAACAATTTATGCATATTTGGCTTCCCTGAAGGGTGGAAGACAAAACACCACTATTTTCCTACAACAAGAATTATCACATATGCTGCATCTTCAACCCGATGAAGACCTAACTATAGAACACGAGTCACCATTCACTAGGCCCAAAGCCCTCTACAGAACAAAACCATGACATATAATTGTAAAATTTCTTAATTATGCCAGCGTTGAGCTTATTTTGAGGAAAGCATGAAATAGGTCAACTTAAATGGCAGGATCACAAAATATACATTTATCGAGACTTTTCAAAGAGCTATCTCTGAAACATAAGAAGTACACTAATGCTAGGCGTCTAATGCACCAGATGGGAATTCACTTCAATTTAAGGTACCCAGCAAACATGCGGCTTCATTTAGAAAATTCAACAAAAGATTTTTATGACCCTGACTCCCTTATGTCATTTTGAATAACTACTCAGTAACCTGTAAAAGGAAACTAATAAACAACAAAATGAACCTACAATTTCTGCCTCTGAAAATCTGGCTTTAAAAGAACAAGCGTAACAGATCACCACAGCAAAAAGGGAAGCATATATTAACTTCAACTGATAACTCACCAAGGAGAAATCTCATCATGGACAAACAACACCCAAATAGCAACAAATTACTTCATCGATGAGCAAGAGCAACCCATAAATCTATTAATAAGGATGCCTCTATAAATGTATTTAAAACCTATTACCTTTACTGGCGTTACGTTAGAACAAGTATAACATACTGCAACATCTACCCTCCCAATGCGACGATACAGAAGCAGATGCTGGCATGCCGATGGGAGAAAGAGGCCGTTTTCGATCAAATTGATACTTAGGTAGGCAAGTTATGAAGAAAATCCCTACTAAAAATAATGAACACTCCTAGAAGAAGCGCTGAGGCAAAAACAAATATAAAATAATCTAGCTCTCAATTAAGCACTTAAGTGATCTTGGAGAATGAATTTAATTTAGTAATTTCATCTAGCTATCGCTGTGGGTATTATAAGTGGAACCTTGCTTTAAGGAAATGTATTATTATTCCTAATACCTTTAAAGTTTGAAAATTAAACAGAGCTGTGGAATAACATATTCCCTAGAGGCAACACAGTCATAAGTAGCTAGATGCGGGGACTAGAAATTCAAGTACTACTAGATTATACATTTAAAGCTCAATATAGTATAAAACCAAGTCTTACAAGAGATCTGTAGTGATCTGGATAGCAGCAAATTACAGTTAATGGATCATAAAATAAGTCAAGAAGATTGGCATTTCTTGCACCTGGACTGAGATGAAACAGATTACGCGGCGCATTCTCTAAGCATTACATAAATGTTCTCTGATTAATCATTCGATCAACACTAATAAAAGAAACCAAAAATTAATAAAAATATATTTGGTGCTGTCTCTGAAAATATGGACTTGGAGAAATAGATGGGAAGGTTCCGTAAAGAGAGGAATGTCCACTAATTATAACAGAACACAATACAAGAACGGTCTAATTAGGGACGCAGAAATTAGGACCCATGAATGAGCCATAAGATTAGAAGTAAGTGAGATCTCAAGTTTATGATTGAGGATACCACTTTTGTTTAAGATTCATCACCTCTGTTGGCATTACTGTAAAGTGGTTATGCAGCGTTGTAGCATTGCCCTACCCATAGCAACTACTTAGAAATGGACTTCGGCTTATCGAGGAAAGAAGAAGCCGATTGTGATTATGCTGAACTACATGAACAAGCAGTGGAAAATATCCCCTGTTGAAAATCAAGATTTACCAAAGAAAGAGCATTGAGATAAAGGAGAGGTGTGGATTAGCATTTCTCTATCTGGACATCTGGGGTGAAAAACCGGCTAATAACATTCACTTTTCATATTTAACTGCTGCCAAAATATTGTAGCTGAGATCGCTGTCTTATGTAATATAACGGTTTAATACCTCGATAATATGGAATTGAAATCAAAGCTGTGGGATCTCAAACTCTAATGAGATAATAACAGTAGTAAGTGGCTGTGCGGAACTAGAATCTAGATACTGCTTGACATAAGTTTAAAGCTCACCATAGTATAAAGGAAGTTTTCTTTTTACAGAGAATCTTACCATTGATATTTGCAAAAACAATATCATAATCATTGGATTATAAACCATGACCAAAATAGCATTTTTCTTTACTAGTTGATTGTGATGAGTCAGTTATACTAATACAATTTCACAGTATTCATAACTTGATCTAGAAAATGTGCACATAACATTGTACCTTGATGCATAAGTTGGCTTAATATGATTTATTTTATAGATCATTTATATAGAGTGCTACTTATATTTAATTGATTATATAATTAATAAATGGCTGGTACTAAATCTCTGTGATGCAATACTCATTTAATATAAAGTCCTATACCTAAGAGTATCTTCCGACACCAAGGTTTAGGCATTACATTTATTGATTATTGTTTATACAGGATCCTTTGTTTTTGTTTTTCAACATATTGATATTAATTTCACCAATGACATAAGAAAATTAATGTCTCATAATGCAACAACAATATTTAATACAGATGGGCAGGAAAATTTCAGCTTTTATAGATTACATGATGTAAATGAATATACACCCCGGTATAAATGTGTATTTATTTTTTCTCTTCTCTCTTTCTTTCCTTACAAGAGATGATGATAGATTCAGTTAGGTTAGGAATTATATCTACAACTTACAACAAGAGCTAATTATATAACCTTTATAATCCTAATTAAAAGGATTATATTAAACAATACAATATAGACATTGTTGGATCATATTAATTTGATTATTACATAGGAAGATTAGATTAGTCCCTTTCTCTGTTCTTGTTTTTTTATTGGGATTTCTTCTCTTCCAGATATAAAAGCTGCATCCTGATAGACGGGGAGGTGGTCTTAGTCTTTTTGTATTTGGCTGTTTCAAGACCGACCTTTTCCACTCTGTATCCTCAGAGGACAATTTATTTACTTTACATGTTGTGGATGTTTAATTTTGTTAAGACTACAAATGTTAGAGAGCTGCATAGAAAATCTTCAAAAAGAGAAATGTAAACTTATTAACAAGAATAGTTAAAATACCTGTACAACATGACAAAGTTACAATATATATTATAATTTGTGCTATAGATCATTGCTGCATTTACTCTGCATAAGGGTCCCTTGATATATACTTATTACTCAAATTGGTTAATAACTTAAATAAATAATGTCAATCTAGCATTTTTGTACTTGGAATGTCAAGGGACTCAATGCACTAAATAAGCATAAACAAATTCTAAATTATCTCCAAAAACACAAAATACAAACTGCATTACAAGAAACTAAACTATTAGATGCGAGACAATGACAGATTAAAAAGATTAGGTTGGTCAAGTGTATGCAGCATCGGCTACTACAAAAAAAAGAGTAGCCCATGCTATTTACATAAAAATCTGAGATGGACACCTTCTAACATACAGAAAGATACTGATGGCAGATGGCTTATCACCAACATTGAACACCCATCAGGGCCGCTAACCATAGTCAATATTTATGCACCAAATTCAGATGACCCTAAATTTTCAAGAGTTTCAAGTTTAACCCAAATGTTTATTACATCGAATATACAATTCCCGATGTTAATTGGGTAACTTTAACTTTATTTTAGAAGCATATATGGATAGAAGCAATGGTTCATTAGACCAGTCACCTAAAGTTGTCTATTATCCTCAAACTATGCAGGATTTGGGCCTATCAGATATATGGAGAACTTTCCACCCTAGAGACAGAAAATACATTTTATTCCACGTAATCAGACATATAGTAGAATCAGACCATTAACGTAACCTCACCTATAACAACTGCAAATACAAGTGATGTCAACAGTTTACCATTAAATATATCAGATCATGCTCAGTTAAACTTCTAGTCACTTGGGGCCTTCCCCTAAAAATCTGCGCGTGGAACTAGACCCCTTATTATTGAAGGATCCGAGAATTTATCCCTGGTTAAAACACAAATAGAAGAATTTATACAATTAATGACCCAAGAAGATACGTCCATAGGTACTATAGGAAAGCTTAAAGTTACACTTTGAAGCAAAATAATTAGTTATGCAGCCCACGAGACAAAGCTCAGGAACAGCAATTAATAACATGAAAAATTCCTTGAAACAAAGCAAAAACTATATTCTAGCAACCATCACCAATCCTTCCTCGAATCTGCATTATGAAATCTTACAATTAAGAATGCAAATCAATGAGTTAATATCTAGAAAGACAGAAATTGCTTTACTGAAAATAAAACACAAATTTTGGGAAGGAAATGAAGGAAGTAAAATTCTTGCTTACAGACTTAAGATGCAACAAACAGAATGTTACATAGCCGCTTTAAAGGATGATAAGGGAAGATTCAAACTAATGAATCTGATATTAATCAGATAATGACATCTTTTTATAAAAATGTATTCCTCATTCCATAGATACGCAAGTCTGGACATTTCTTCTTTCTTGAATGAATAGCACTTCCATGTCTCTTGGAGATACTACAATCTTTAGATACACCATTTACAGTGGAGGAGATAAGAAAGGCAGTTCATTCTCTTAAAATGGACGATCCCCAGGTGAGGATGAAGCTTCCTGTGGAAATTTACAAACTCTGTGTGAAGAACAATTTGTGTCCTTTATTATGCAAAGTATTTCATGAATCATCTTTAATAGGCCAACTACAATATACTATGACAGATGCAATAATTCTGATCCTTCAAAAAAAAAAGACAAGGATGCAATTAATCCAGCTAATTACGGCCCCAATATCTTACTTAATACAGATGGAAAGATTTTACGCTAAGATTTTAGCAAATCGTATAGAACCATATATCCCAAAACTAATTCACAAATCTCAAGTGGGCTGTCAAAGGAAGGATAGGTTATGATAATTTACATTCATTAATAAATCTCATTTACAATGCCAAATCTCTCAAATCTCCATAGCCAGCCGATAGAAATAGATTTTGAAAAGCCTTAAAACTTTTAAGTTGGAATTTTCTTTTTCAAGTACTGTCTCGTTTGGCTTTAGTGAACAATTTTATTCCTGGATTAAACTTACTTTACTACCAATCCTCATGCACGATACTTACTAAATCTACTTTATCACAGACATTCAGACTAGAAGGGTGCCAGACAAGGATGACCTCTCTCACCTTCACTTTTTTCCTAGCCCTGGAAACCTTTGCTGCCTTTATTAGAGCAGAACAACGAAATTAAAGTCATTAACATTGGTCATATAACCATATCAACCCTGTCATATGTGGACGTACATGTTTTATTAGAAAATTTAAATACATCTGAAACCTAGCAAAAAACATTTTGCTTTGTTCTCAAGACTTTCGGGATTAACAATTAACACTCAAAAATCAAATATTGCCATTGAATAAATACTGTATACGAATATGAATATGCATTTAGGTTTTCAATGGGCCCCACATTACATCACCTACTTGGGGATTAAAATTTCAACTGATTTCGACAAGATATGGGAAAACAATCTCGGCCATTACTTACCAAAATTAAAGCAGATTTGGATAGATGGAAAGTTTGAAATTATCCTACTCGGCAAGATATCGTAATTAAAATGAATATTACTCCTAAAATCTTATATTTGTTTGCCCGTATCCCCCTTAAGATATCTCCCTTCCCTTGTTGGAAAACATTGACAAATCTATAGGAAACTTTATATGGGAAGGAAATATTCTGAGGGTTTAATAAGTATCAATTACGACTACATTGGTTGAAAGGTGTTTAGCCTACCTTATATATGCCTATATGTGAGCTTTTAGAGTGTCTACAAACTATTAAGTGGTTTATGAAACCTAATCATAATGTTCCATTATAGTACGATATGAAACTGCTCTATCTATAGGATATACACCTAATAGTAACATCTACTTCCATTATCTCCTAAACTCAAAACATCCCACAATTAATGCATCAGTTCATTACTGGTTTAACATGCATAATTGGCTTAAATCTGACCCTTCCCCTTACCTCTTTACACCAGTATGGGGCAATCAAAATTTATATTAGAAAACAAACCAATATATTGTAAATCTTGGAGATATAAGAATATGCTATTTTTATCGATATTCTAACTGATAATGACAACTCATTAAATTATTTTAATAATATTCAAACAAATGGAACATTCCTAAAGAAAAATTTGGAAATATCTACAAATGCAGTACAGCCATATCCTCTAATCTTCAACAACAGTAAAACAAAGTATCAACCTCATATATAAATACATGGATTAATATCTCAAGGCTCAACCAGCAAAATACATAAGCAGATTAGAGACATATTACCAAACCAATCACTTTTAGTAAGAGATAAATGGAATTGGATATTAAATATAAGTATACAGATTCTCAATGGAGTAGCTGTTGGAGAAGTTGTCACGATTCCTTTAAAGATATGCGTAGTAGATTAATTCAATCAAAAATTTTACATTTATGGTACAAAACACCAGCTCACTTATACAATATAGGTCTAACCCTTAACAATAAGTACTGTGCGATGTGATGCACCAAATGGAATCTCTTACACATATTATGGACCTGTAAACCTATATCCTGACCTATGCACACTGTTCATATATTAGTCACCCAAATTATTAGAACTTGATATTACTTTTGACTCCTAAATTTTGCTTGTTAGAATAAGAATAATAATACAAAATTAACAAAATACCAATTCAGATGGCTCCAGATCTTATTTATGCAAATTAAGAGATTAATTTTCATCAATGGAAAACTCAACTTATACCTACTTAAAAATATATTTTGACAACCTCTCACATCACCATCTCTGGAAAGAATCTCATACCTGATAATAGACCGACTCAATGAGTATTACTAGTGCTGGCAGGACTATTTAAATTTTCTTCAAACTCAGAAGTTATAACAGATATTACCTTTCTCTTTTCTTTTTCTTACTTTTAGATATATTTTTAATATGGATATAGAGTTAAAATTAACTTTCTATGCAGCTCTAGTTTAGTATAGATTATGTTGTTCTTTGTATTTCTATATTACTAATTGTAATAAAGGGTGAACAGAATAAGTAAAAAGAAAATAATTTCGAATATACAATTACATAACCCTTTTAGGACACCATTCGTGCTAGTATACTGATATTTGAACACATTATATTTATATATTATCATCTGTTGTACCTTGTATACAAAATGTAATATCATCATATTTGATTTTAGTAATGTACATGTGTAAATGATAATATCTATTAATAAATAGATTAACTGCAAAAAAAAATAGTAATAGCCTATCCATTAATACATGGTTTGATAAAGATTGTCAAAAAGAAAAGTCATATTAGAAATTGTATACTACTTTTTTAGGAAGGGGAATAGACAATTATTGAAACAATTAAACAATTAAAGAAAGCAATATAAGAACCTCTTGAAGGATAACAAGAAGAGCTTTTGATGCATAATGGCAGCGTATGTTGAATGCAGTGATAAATAAAGATTCCAAATTATTCTGGTAGATAAGGGACAGATAAATTCAAAGTGGAACTAGATACATAAATCTCAGAAGTAATGGCTTCATCATTTTCTAACATTTTTGGATCATTCAGAAGATGATATAAGGATTGAAGCCAAATAACTCATACCTTCTTTATTGCTATAACAATGGATGAGATATATTTGGCATATTCCCTTAAAAACATAAACAGCAGATCCAGATGGAATTCCTGCTGAAGTATATCTTTCTGCCCTGAACTTGTGAGGAAAGTTCTTAACTATTTTCTTTAATCAATGTATAACAGTTAACACATATCCGGTTTCATGGAAGAGCCAACTTGATTCCTATTCATAAAAGGAGATCTATATAACCCAGCCATGTATCAGCCATAAGTCTACTAGATGTGCATCTGAAAATACTCAGTAGAATACTCTTGGAAGGTTAAAGGCTGAGATTAAAGAACTGGAGGGTTATCTAATTATCAAGCTGGCCTAGGTCAGTTTTTCAACATGTGATAATATTGATGTACTTAGACATATTATAAGTAATATGAAAATTAGAAACAAAAGGTATTTGCAGTTTTTATAGACTACTCTTTAGCTTTTGATTACATTTCAAGAAGTATTGTATGGACATTAATGATTGAAAGATGCATTAATCAGTTACTTGTTGCAATCATCAGAGAGTTATATTTGGGAACATGGGCAAAAATTAGACTAGGGAATAAGGACCATTTGTCAACACATTTAATATTAACAGAGGTGTGAGACATGGGTGTGTCTTGGGCCCTCGTTTGATTCTCTGTATATCTGGAAAGATGTTATTAGACATTGATTCATTAAATTCTGACTCACCAATAATTAAAACAACACCACGTCCAATTTTGGCATATGCAGATGATATCATCTTGATGTCCCTGACCAAAAAGAGTATACATACAAGCTGAATTATATTCAGCAAAGGTCTATATCAACTAAAACTAAAGATAAATGTAAATGAAACAAAAAAATGTTTGATAGACGGTAAAAACAAACAAATGATGCATGTTTTTAGGGAAGAAAAAGATGAGAGGTAGTGGACAAATATATGTACTTAGGAATTATATTCTACAGGTAACACTTGATGGAAATGCCCATACGGATTTATTAATAGACAAGCCGAAAAGAACTTTGGCAGGTTTAGTAAGACTGAATGTGAAATTTGGTGGAATGACTATTATACCTGTTATTAATTATTAAAGCTAGATTTGAGACAAAATTATTATACTGGGCTTGAAATATGGAAATTGAATATATGAGTGCATTTATGTGCCCTATATTTAGACTTTTCTGGAATATACTGAAATTGGGACATTCCTGCCAGCAGCATATATAAGATCAGAGCTGTGACTTACAAATATAAAAGCAACATAGAATTTATAAAATAAATTATTGGATAAGGCTAACTAAATTAACAGAGAATACTTTGGCAAAACAATGTTTGAGAGAAAATGAAGACTAGTTCACTCTAGGGTATAAAGATGCACTTTGTATACATCCTTAGCTTAAGAACCTAAAAAGGCGGTGGATTGAGGGATTTCTATAGTAATAAATATAAAATATGTATCAATAAAATAAATAACTATTGGAATGATCAAGACCTGCATCAGATCTCTACCTACATCAAAATACTCAAATGGGTTTGCACAAAATAATTTTTATTTTTAGTTTAAATCATATTTAAAGATTCTCTCAGATCCCAAACTTAGGTCTATTATCTCTAATTATAAATGTCAGCAGTTCACAAGTAATGTGCTATTATTTAGATACAGGAAAGAAGGAATATCCTCATGAATGTGTGATTCCAATCAGGAGGTAATGAAGATCTGGAACATGAACTGTGGTATTGAGCTTGATATTCAAAGTCTAAAGCATATTAGCTGTCCCCATTTATAAGTGATGTCTATCAAACAGACAAAGGTTCTTTAACTAACATTATAATTAATACTGAAGACACGTGGAATGTCACAAAGCTGCTAAATACTTTCAAGCAATTAATAACATAAAGAAAAATATTTAAATTGTGTAAAATTTTAGTGTATAATATAATGGCCATATTAGATCCTGATTATCTGATAAAAGAGTCACAAAAGGCAAATCAGGATGCAAGGCAACTTGCATCAGAAAAATGTTGCAAGAAGCACCTTGCGCTCTGAGCTGCATCGGGGGATTCACATAGGCAGTCTGTGACATGCTGCAGGCCGTCTGCACCCAACTGCACTTTGCTTATAAACCCCTTGCGACATGGCATAAGGAGGTTTATGGCAGCATTTGCACCCTATTGAGGTAGGGCGGCTGCTATGTCCACAAATGGGATTCAGAGACAACCACCAGTGAACATCTGTCAAAGACCAGTTATGCCACCAAAAGGTAGTCTAAGTGGTCTTTGCTGTTCACTGGAGGTTGCCACTGTGCCCCAGCACCACATCCCCTGTGGGTTTATAGCCCACTGATGGGCTCCAGGACCCAGGCATGGTACACACTGTGCCAGAATGGGTGTGTGGATCACCCTGCAGACCCTCACACACACACACACACACACACACACACACACGTGAGGCCCCCACTTGCCTGGGGCTTGATCCCTGTCAATCCCCACACCCCCTGATGTCTTGGCCCCCACCCAACAGTGCAAGCCCTCACAATGCCACACGGTGACTGGCACAGCCCTCCACTCACCACCACGGCCAGCTGCTGACTGAACTGTGCAAAGTTTGTGCACTGTAATAATATATGCTCTGTGAATGACAGTGGCTATCATTCATACAGCGCGGTATTATTACAGCATGTGAGCTTTGCACAGTTCAGCCAACAGCTGGCTGTGGTGGTGGCCAGCTTCAGGTTAGTCACCAACCCACGCACTTGGTGTGTGTGTGTTGGGGCTGGCACTGCCAGGAGGGGGGTGGGGGACCACTGAGCCAACAAGGTAGTTGTGGAGTGTTTCTTCGTGGGGGTCTATGGCAAGGGCTTGGAGCTGGAGCCCACACCTTGCAGGAGAACAGAGGTGGGCATGGGGGTGCATTGACTCATCTTGGCTGGCACATCTGCTGCATCCCTGGCCTGCCACCTGTGGCATTCCTGGAGCTGTGCCCTACCTTGTGCAGCTGATGTAAGTCACAGGATGCAGACCCCTGGACCCACTCCAATACTGAATTAGGGTGCAGGTCCAGGTTGCAGGGGCCAATTGTTCAAGCTGCCATTGTGCAGCTTGTGGCTGACCCTGTCTGAATCTAGCCCTAAGTGTTTAGCACTGAGATTATATGAATCTCACAGTCTGTTTATGATTCTTTGATAATCTAAATTGTGTATGATCTGTGGGTGATGTATTTTAATTGTAGCAGCTTTTTAGCTAAACAATAAAATTATAATGAATGACTGTTGCTGAGCCTGACCCGATTGTGAGCAGCAAATAGATGAGTCTGTATCATATTGTCTTTCAGCTGTGCAACATAAGTGTCTGTTGACACTCTATCTACAGTAGGGACATTTAGGTCAATCCACAGGTGCTCAGGTAGTAACATTTGCTTGCTGGTCATCACCTGTAAAGGTGTACACCCTATAGCTGCAGTTGGTAGCTCTGATTGCGATTAGGAGTATGGCAACAAAGTGTCCCGATGACAAAGGATGGTATGCAATGTGAAATTTCTGACTAACTCCCAATAACTGCAAACATTCTTGCATCAACTCACCTGTAAAACTGGATCCTTAATCGCATCTACCTTGTGATGAAGGCCCCACCGGTAACCAAATGATTTATCAGGATTTGAGTAGTGGCTTTCATGCTGTTTGGTCAACATTTGAAGGCTTCTACCATTTCAAGAAGAGATCTGTAATCACAAGTGCATACTTGTTCTTGCTGGTGGTAGGCAGTGGTCCAATGAAGTCAATTTGAATCACATTCCAGGGATCAGATTGTCTCTGGGTTAGAAATTTGGCATTTTCTATTGCCAGGGATTGGGTTTCTGAGCTACATTGATACAATTGTCCACATAATGTTGGACATCTACTGTCATGCCAAGGCCACCAGCCTGCAGTTTTCAATCTCTGCAGAGTTTTGTCTGCCCTTGGTGTCCACCTTGGGGATATCATGGACCTAATGGATGAACTCATGTCAAAGTATCTTGGAAATAACCCAAAGATTTTGATTACCAGAGTGATACAAAACCACCCGCTGGTATGCAGAGAGATGAAGGTTGTCTGCATGTCTTTTGAATAGGTTGTTCAAGACATCTATCTATGTCCTCGAGGAGTATTCATATATCTCTTTTATCTCTGGATCTGCCATTTGTACTTCATTGGGATCCAGGGGACTACTTGCTCTTATTGTTCACGGCCACCATGTGTGGCCATGAAGGTGGTTGAGAGCCCATATGCCCCCTGAGCACCATCCTTTGCTAAGGTGTCTGCTACTCAAGGAAACGTATGGCCCTGGAGTGGGCCTTGACCTTGTGTATGTCATCAATCTATCAATCAATCAATCAACTTTATTTAACCAGGCTTTCACATTTGAGCAAGCTCATTTGTAAAATGGTCCTGGACAACAATTACATGGACAATACAATGGTATAAATATACCGACACACAACATATACAACATTTGAATACAGTCGATGATACATTTTGTGCATTTTACAATATATGCAGATTACAGGCACAAGGATAACATGGAAATACTGCTACAAAACTATAGTAACCTGTAATAATACAACACGACAGAAGATATTAAGTATGCTAAACAGGAAACAGGGAGTGGCGAGATAAGAAGGGAAGGAACAGGGCAGTTGAGGAGAATGGATAGGGATAAGAGGGAGAGGGTAGAAGTGTTAGAATGACCTGGCAAACAAAAGTGGGATTGGGAAAGCAACATCTTGAGCAATTATCTATAGCATGAGCAAGTTTCTTTCAAGGCAGCTATGAAAGCGACTTGAAGATGGATATCCCTGGTACCGTAACAATCTTAAGTGCCTTCTGCAGGGGTTCCAAAGGGAGGAGGAAGAGCAAAGCTAGCAGCACATAAAGGAATTGCTCAGCAAGGCTGGCAGTGTGCACAAACAGATCCCTGTACTTGACTCGGTGGCTTCTGAAGAGACAAAATCACGGGTCTTCCAGAAAGGAAGAAATTCAGTCAATCGTTACACTCAGGGAGAATTGGAAAAGATGAAGGTATCCTCTTTTCCTTCATGGATAAGTTCAAGTGTGCTTGCTACTGCAGCAAGTCTCTGCATACTGGGAAAATCTGATGGTGCACTTCCTGACCACTTTAAAGGTGTCACCTGCTGGATACTGGACCAGGACTCTAAAACATGCAAATTGTTCTCTTTCATGATAGGAGGAAGATCCATCTGTAACTATGCAGCAGAGTGAAGGGTCTTTCAGAGTGCCCTCAGTGACTGGCAGGAATGGACCTGGTTCTGATAGGGTAGGTGGCTCTGAGGCCACACTCATGTAGCTCTCCTTGGTAAAAGAAGACCATGTGTCAAAATGGAGGTCATTTTGGTGGGAAGTACTAATATCTCTGTCCCGTGAGGAGAGAACCAATGGGTGGGTCTACTGTTAGACACATTTCTGTCTTTGATTTTGTCTGTCAGGAGGAAAATGGTGGGGGTGTCGTTAGTGTACAACACAATAGGAGAACCTCATAATGTAGATGAAGGGTATAATGGCCCAGAAGATCACCAAGAGATTCCTGTCACATAGAGAGTACTTCAGCTCCACAAGGAGAGCATCTTAGAGGCATTGGCAATAAGCTTAATGGTGCCACTGTCCTTTGTGCAAGAACTGCTGACATGCCCCTCAGAGGTGGTGGTTTCCAGATGGAATGGCAGTTCTGAGTTAGAGTTGTCCAGAGCTGCAGTGGAGGACAAGGCCTTTTCAGGAAGTGATAGCAGATGTGTGTTCTCATCTCCAATGCCAGGAGATGTCTTTTTTCAATAAGCTCATACAGGGTGTGACCTTCTGCACAATATTGCAGATGAAGCCCTGGAGTAGTTGACCATACCCAGGAAATGTCTTAGAGTAGCCACACTGGTGGGTAGTGGCAAATCTTGAATACCTTGTACCTTATCCAAGGCAGGGCTCCAGCCCTTGGCAGTGATGTGTAGGCCCAGAAAAGAAACTTCTGGGAGACACAATTGTACATTTGCAGGGTTGCACTTGAGGTCAGCTCTCAGTAGGAGTGCCAGGACCTTATCTAGATGCTCCAGGTGCTTTTTTCAGGCCTGTGGTGGCCAGGAGAAGATTATCCCCATACTGCAAGAGGTATTCTGGGGTGGAACAACCTACATAGTGTCCCTCATATGGATGTGGAAGAGGGAGGAGCTGTTGTGGAATCTTTGAAAGATAGTTCCATGTGTACTGACATCCTTCAAAGGAGAAGTCAAACTTGTATTGGCTCTCAGGAGTAAGGAGTGACCAGAAACCATTGGAGATGTCTAGGATATTGAATCACTAGTTTTCAGATTTCAGACATTTGAGCACATCGGGGCCGATGCCAAGGTAGGTGCACAACTGGGGGTGACTTGGTTAAGTTGTCTGTAGTCAATGGTTAGCCTCCAACTGTTGTTAGGTTTCTTCACTGGCCAGAAGGAGAGTTGACTATGGATACATAGATCTAATGACCCCTTGTTTCTGAAGGAATCAATAGTTGCTCTCAGTGAGGTGTTGCCTCTACAGGAAATGGATATTGTTGCTGGAGGTGGGGGGTCATCACCAGTAACATTCATGAATGTCCATTCTCTCACAATCATGCTTATGCTTGGCAAAGGCCTCTTGATGCCTTTGTAGAATCAGTTCAGTTTAGGAATATCTCTCCTGATGTTGGAGCATGAGAATAACATCATACACTGCATCACTGGCCTTAACTGTGGCTACCACATGTGAGTCAGAAATTAGAAGCATATTTATTTTATTTTATTTATTTATTTAAAGTTGATAACTGGGAAAGGCACACTGAGCTACGGCACATTTACAGATGCAATATGGGGCAGGGGAAGGTGCACTAGATCATAAAATATATACCTGTCTATAAAACAAGTGGTATGGAGGAAAACATTACAGTAAGCATTTATTACATCTTTTACAAGAAGTAGAGCCTAACAGTATACCTAACAGTGGCACTAACATCTGGACATAGTAATTCATGAACTATAATAATAAGGCTAGACTTTGATATGGAACAAAAAGTGCACAAGTAATGTGCTGCTGGGATTATACATACAGATCTAGTGCTGGGACAGTGATAGAGGTATGGTCAGTATTGCCAAAGTAGCTAGGAGTAAGGGAAGGTAGAAACATTGGCAAGAGGAGAGGGAGGGCTTGAAATGTTTTTAATGGATAGGGTGGTAGGCAAGCTACTGTATGTACAGTGAGGAGAAGGGCATTCCAGAGGGCAGGAGCCAGTGGGTGAAGGCTATTTGCCCAGCAAGTTAGTGAGGTATGGCCAGGGCAAAGGAGTGGTGGACTCATGAGTGCAGCGAGTAGCCAGTGCTGAGAGTTGAGGCCAATAAGGAGGAGAGGTAGGAGGGAAGGGTGTTGAACCAGAACTTGGTGATAAAGGATGAGCAATGTGCCAGATGATGATCAGTGAGTGAAAGGAAGGAGACAAATTGGTAGAGGAGGCAATGATAGGTGCATTATTGGAGAACAGAGGCAAATGGCAAAAGGCATGAAATGGTGGGTCTAATTAGGCAAGGAGAATTGCTGCACTGAACTATTGACACATTTGTTAACTGAAAATAGGAAGAATAAGCTTAGAGACTATTTCTCTCCTAATGGGGGTCCTGTCCTTATGTCTACAGAGCTTTCCTAATTTTGGATGCAGTTTGTTGTGAATAGAATCCAGGTGTAGGGAGAAGTCCAGTTTGTTATCCAGCCAGACACCCAAGTTTTTGTATGATTCAACTGCTGCAATTTTGGAGTCAATGAGGGTGTAAATTGAGGGGAGATGTCATTTGGCTAGTTTCTGGGAGGTGCCAAAAAGCCATACTCGTTTTCTTAGTGTTGCATCTGAGTGATTTGTATTCAAGACATTTTAGGGTGTTCACAAAGTTGGTTTGAAGGTTGGGTTCAACCTGGGCTAGAGAGGGACCATAAGTGAAGAATACGGTATTGTCGGCATACATTTGAACGTGTGAGTCAGAACAGGGAGAAGGAAGGTTATTTACAAATACGGACAATAGGGTAGGTCCAAGATTGATCCCTGAGGAACACCAGCCACAATGGAGAGGAAGCAGATTTGGTTTCCCAAGCTGGATGAATTGAAACCTATCTGTTAGGTAAGCCTTGACCCATTCAGTAGGGGATGGGGATAGTCCAACAGCCATAAGGTCATCTAGGATTAGTTTATGTGCAACAGAATGAAAGGCCTTGGTTAAGTCTATAAATATAGCCAGTGTTACATGACGCTTATCCATGGCCGAATGGATGTGGTTGGTTAGGTGAGAAGAAAAGAGGAAGTGGAAAGGAGATGAAGGAAACCAGATTGGTATGCAGTCAGAATGTCTTTGACGGCAAGGAATGCATTTAGTCTTTTAGAGATAAGCAATTCCAAGATTTTAGAAGGAAGGCGGAGGAGGAGACAGGTCTGTAGTTGCCGAGGATAGATAGGTAACCCTTTGTGTGGGGGATGACTCTGGATAATTTCTGGGGCTTGGGCAGTGAGCATGAGGAGAGGAGAGATTGAAGATGTGAGTAATTGTGGGTACAATGGCAGGAGCTGAGATTCTCAAGAGGATGGGATTAATACCATCTGGACTTTGTTTGAAGGAGTTCAGAGGTTTGAAGACTCAAAGTACCTCTGAGGGTAATGGGAGGAAGGTGTGATTGGGTGGGGTATGGGAGGTAGAGTGCCAGGGTGAGGCGGAGAGGAATGGTGGGTGGATCAGATGCTGATTGGACCTGGGAGCGGAGGGTCATATTGGTGTCTCTGGGGAGGGAGAGTGGGGTAGGTGGTTGCCCATGGGGTAAGGCACAGGTTGTGAAGAATTGATTTATGGAAGAGGCAAAAACACCAGAGCTGTTATCAATGGGATCGAGCATAGGGAAGGGCTTGTTGAATGGAGCCAAGCAGGGAGTGGAGTTTTCTAGAATGCAGCTGGGGAAGGGGATAATCCTCAAGCTGAGACTTAAAGAAGCCAGCTTTGGTGGAACACACAGCCTTAGTGCATGCGTTCCTCAGGGTTCTGTACATTTGGAGGTCTGAGGCAGTGGAGGAGGCCTTAAATATTTTCCAAGCTTTGTCTTTGGCTTTGAAAAGCTTCACAAGGTGAGGGAAGAGCCTGGGAAGTGCCTGCACTGGAGACAAAGCTTTTCTAGTGGGGGTGTGGGTTCCCAAATGCCTAGAAGGTGGGGTTAAATGCTACCAGTGCAGAGCTGATGTCTGGGGCCATGAAGACTCTGGACTAGTCAGCCAGGTAGAGATCGGCTAGTAGTGCCTGCTGGTTGAGGGACCTTGGGGTCTGAACCACATGTTTTGGGTGGGGCTGGGGTGGGTGGTGCTTCCTGTGACAGAAGGTGATACAATGCTAGCTGAAGGCAGCAGGGGGATACCAGCTGAAGAATTTGAGAGGGTGAGTGGTTAGGATCAAGTCCAGCAGTGAGTGGTTAGAGGAGAGGAGGGTTGGTCTGGGAGGGTTGGTGATGAGTTGGGTGAGGTTGGGTGCCTTGATCTCTTGAGTGATGGCCTTGGAGTGTTGGATGAGCCAGTTAAGGTTGAAGTCACCCAGGACTAGAAGCTCTCCCAAGGCAGCTGAAGAAATTAGGGTGGTGATTTTGAAGACCCAGGAGGAAGGTGAGGTGCTGGGAGAGAAACAGCAGACAGCAATTAAAGGGGAGACAAGGACAGAAAGACCAGCTTGGAGAGAAGGACCTTGGGTGATTTTAGTGCTACCTCCAGGGGAGGCAATGGTGGCACTTAGAGACTCTTGGATATACATAGATACATAGACAGTGTCGGCAGATAAGGGCCTATGACCCACCCAGTCTAGCCATTTAAGTTTTTAAGTTCAGTTTATGTTTTCCAGGAAGTCTGTTGCCTACCACTGACCTCCAGAATTCCTTTATGTCTATCCCATGCATTCTTAAAACCGTGATTGTTTCAGGCCCCACCACTTCCTCTGGCAGGTGTTCCACTTGTCCAGAGCATATATATATATATTATAGACAAGAACACTCTGTCTCAAACACTGAGGCAAGGGTTACACCAAAGGGCATTTGGCTGGAAGCCAGTTTCAAGAAAGATTTGTATTTTCTTGAGGCTTGCCCCAGTAAACAACTGAGGTACGCCTCAATGTTCCTGAAATATTTGTCTTTAAATGGTTTTTATTTTAATGGGTTCACCACCACAATATCCAGGCACACTGCCTCTGGGTAGCTGGTCCATTCCACTGGGGTGTCAAACAGGCCGAGGCATACTGATGAGTCCTGGTAGGTGAAACACGTGTCTCATGTCTTCTGTTAGCACCCTTTGCAAATCTGTGAGAGGCCTCGGCACCATGCAATTCTGCTTAAAGTTGGACCAGCATAACATTCTGTGGTGATTTGCATATAGAACTATGATGCTTTGCATTGTGGGGGCATGTGTGATTTTGTATGTTATATATATATATACACACACAGCAACGTCACCACTGCACTCACCCTGTCTAGATGGAGTATGGAGTACCAGGAATGATGACTGAAATGTCAGAGGTTTTGGCAGATAACCACATCTCTGAGATGCAGAGAATGTCGGGTGAGCATTGGGATATCCAGGCCTTAATGTGATCTCGCTTGGGCAGAAGACTCCAAGTGTTTTGGTTGGTAGAAGTCCAGTCCATTAGTAAGAGGAACACTAGAGGCCAAGGAGTCAGGCCCATGGTTAGATTTGATGTCTCCAGCCAATAAGAGCAGGGAGAGCAGGGCAGTAGCAGTGTAGTATGTGGGAGGGAGGGATTGGGTGGAATGAAGGAGAAACCAGCAGGTGGCACTCATAGTTGGTTAGGAAGCTGAATGTGAGTGTGCTGAGAGGTTAAAACCCACTTACTTGGAAGATGGGGGTGGGGGAGATTATCTTCATTCAAGTGTAGGAGGGTCACCTGGTCAGGGGATAGAATTAAGGTTGAAAAGTTGATTAGTAGAAGGGTGTCTTTCAGAAGGACACCCACAGTTAGTGGAATAAGGGTTTCATTGTGTCTGGAGTGATTTGTGGGTGCACAGAGAAGAGTAGGTTCAAGCTGATGGCTGAAGGCTGGCTGACTAGCAAACCAGACCCAGCAGAGTTAGATCACACAGCTGAGTTGAATTTAGGACAAGGATGAAGTAATGAAGGACGAGGGAGGAGGTAGAGAGATCCAGCAACAGCAGTTTAACCTATATGGGCCAGAAAGTTACTGCTAGTGGCCTCTGGGTGTGTGTGTTGAGAACTAGTACTCCATTAGGGGAGGTAGCTGTGCACCATACATCTCTTTAAGAGGAAGTCTAGAGTGGTAGGCACAGGAGGAGGAAGAGAGAGGGAGGTGGTGCTAGGTGAGAAAAGTGCATTTAATAGAGCTCAGAGAGAGGGTGGGTGGGAGGGAAAATATAGGCTAGACAATGATTTAGTGGAGTTAAATAGTAACAGTTTAAAATAAGCACCAAGTGCCGAGAGCTGAGCAGAGGAGTTCAATCAGGAGAGGCCTATAAGTGGAGCCGGCCAATGAGGAGCCAGGTCTGGGCTGAGCAACCAGTCAGATTAAAGTTACAGGGCAGAAGTCCTGACTCTGTAGTGGTGTACTAAAGTCTGTGCAGCGGCCGGTGAGTGAGGAGCAGCTGGCTCAGGTTTAGGGCCAGTGCACTAAGCTGTGGAGTGCCCAATCAGGGGCAGTGATCCTGGAGAGGAAGCAGAGAGCAAGGATCAGGTATATAGAAAAGGAGAGCTATTCTGGGAGTAATTTGGGGGCAGGTCAGTTTGAAACAACAGGTTGTTGGAGTGAGTGCGAAAAGTAGGAGGGAGAAGGCAAGCAGTGGAGAAGCTGTGGGAGGAGGTGCCAAGGAGCAGGCGCAAGGGTCCATAGTACAAAAGCAAGTTTAGTAGTCTTTGGGGAGGGATGAGAGAAAGCTAGGGAAATGGGAGAGTTACAGAGCAAGGTCCACAGTACAAAAAGCAGGTTTAGGGTCTTGGGGAGAGGATGAGAGAAGTTGGCAAAATGACACAGGCTACAGAGCAATAGTAGGAAGAGGAAAGGCAGGCAGTGGTGAAGGAGGCACCATGGAGCAGGCACTTCACTTCTGATGTACAAAGAAGGCAGAACAAACAGGTTTGGGAAAGGGAGATGAGAGCAAGCTGGAGAGAGGCAGAGCAAACAGAGAGGATGGAATAGAAGAGAACAGAGAGGTTAGCAGAGATGGAAACTATACCAACATTTTAAACATTTTCAATGCATAACGTAGCATACAATGTAAAAAGAGTGAGGCTAACAGGCTGTTATAAAACAAAAGAAAAATATAACAAAGGTTAGCTACCAATATCATTTTTCACTTACCGGTGAGGGTGGGGAAGCCTGCAGTATAAACTACCCTACCAGTCAAAGTTTTAGAACACCCCATTTTCAAGTTTTTATTGAAATTTAAGCAATTCAAGTCCAGTGAATAACCTGAAATGGTACAAAGGTAAGTGGTAAACTGCTAGAGGTTAAAAAAGTTTAGGTTAGCAAAACTGCTGTAGAGAAATTGCAAAGAAAACTATGGTGTCAGTGAGTACGGTTTCCTACACCATCAAAAGGCACTTAAAACTGAGGTAACTCTGACAGGAAGAGGTCTGACAGACCCAAAGCCACAACAGAATCTGAAGACAAGTTTCTGAGAGTCAACAGCTAGCGTGATAGGCAGCTCACAGGACAACAACACAGAGTGACTGCACCCTGAGACAAAAGGGCTACCACAGCATTTTGCAGCACCATGCAATACTCTCCTGAGTCTACACACCTAGTTGGTTAGGGGTTCACCTACAGCAAGATAATTACCCAAAACATACCTCCAGGCTATGTCAGAACTACCTTGAGGAAAAAGAACAAGACGTAGGCTTCAAATCATGGAATGGCCAGCACAGTGTCCAGACTTAGACCCCATCGAGCTGGTTTGGGATGAACTGGGCAGAAGGGTGAAGCCAAAGCAACCTACAAGTGCAACACATTTGTGGAACTTCTGCAACAGTGTTGGGAAGAACTTCCGAACAATATTTAATGTCCATTGTAGGAAGAATGCCATGAGTGAATGTATGGTTACAGTATATCTGCAAAAGGTGGCTACTTTGATGAGTCAAAATTTAGATTAAATTTTGTTAAACAAAATGATTCTATGATTTCTTTTTATCTCCAATTGTTTATTTGTTCTATGCTTTAATTTCAGAGTACATTGAGACATTAACCTCGTAAATTTCAATAAAAACTGAAAATGGGGTGTTCTAAAACTTTTGACCGGTAGTGTATATAAAAATACACATTCAGCAATTACAGTGAGTAATTATAAAAATAGTGTAAAAAGGTGTAAAACAGAAATTAGGAGGCAAAGCTTAAAATGGAAGTTTCTATAGCCAACAATGCAAACAAGATAATCTTAATGAATGTTTTGCATTTCATCATTTAAAAAAACACAATCTCAAGTAGGGCCAATTATACAAAAAAAAACTATTATAGATAATAAAGAAATATCTGAAATATTTAATAATTATTTTGTGAGATTTACACTAAGGATCCAAAGCCAAGTGAAGGCAGTAAATTAATTAAACATGGCTTTATAATAGATGAAATAGATATTTAAAAAAATATGCATAAAATCAATTCTTCCCTGCACCAGATAACATTTTTGCATGATTACTACAAATTATGATTAATTACACTACAAAACCATTAAAGATTCTATTTGAGCAATCCATAGCCACAAGTACTATAACATGATTGAAAATAGCCCATGTTGTGCAAATTTACAAAAAGAGGATCAAGCAAGGTAAGAAAATTATAGACCTATCAGCCTTACTAGTGTCTGTTGTAAAATTTTAGAATCTATAATTAAAGATTGTTTATCCACATCTGTGAGGGATTGTGATAGCCTTCAGCATGGGTTTAAATCAGGGAGTTGTACAACAAGTTTGTTATGTTTTTATGAAAAGTCAGTTCCATCCTTGATTTGAATATTCCAAGTGATGTTATCTACCTTGATTTTGAAAAAGCATGTGATGTAACTACCCACTGGGCAATTTTGAAAAACATAATAACTTAAGGGTGGACCTTGTCTATATAGACTGAATAAAGGAATGGTTGTATGGTCGTGCCCAGAGAGTGGTAGTGAATGGTCACCTGTGGGGGTGGGGGCTGTTACTAGTGGGGTGCCACAGGGGTCCGTGCTTGGCCCAGTGCTTTTCAGATCTTTATTGCAGATGTGTCACAGGATTTAGATAGTTGGCTATCAAAATATGCAGATAACACTAAAATAGGAGGCCTTTCCAGCACAAAAATTGAAGTGGAAATTATTCAACATGATCTAGACAGAATTGTTAATTGACACAAAATGGGAATGAGATTGAATTTAAATAAGTGTAAGGTATTACATATGGGGAAAAACAGTATTAAATTTGATTATCATATAAAGAATTTTATAGTGCCAGAAGCAAGTGGCGAGAGAGATATAGGAATACAAATTACCAATGAGTTGATAGCCTAGCACAAACCACAGAAGCAATAAAAAGCCACTAGAATTATTTGGACAATAAAAGGAACATCACCTCAAGAACTGTTGATGTGATGATGCCTTTATAGAGGGTCTATGTGCACCACACTTAGAATTCACCCACCAATTATGGAATCCCTCTAGTAAGCATGAAATAAACAAAATTGAGAGAGTTCAAAGAAAATTTACTAAGAGTATAAAGTGGATGGAGAGGCTTAGTTATGCAGAAGACTGAGGTTATTAAATCTAATGTCCCTTTCTACCAGGCATATACGGGGAATGTCTTGTAATTGAATGATATTATGCAGGATATAAACACTTGTTAAAAATATTGAATATAAGGACACCTATATGCAAACACGAGCTCATCCATTACACATCAGGGGAATCTCAGTTGCCTGCAGTTTCTAAGGATCTTTCCTAAGCTGGATCTAGGACAGCCTGTTGTTCTTAATCCCAATGTTAAATTGGACAACTCGGTGATTGTTCCTGACTGGCTCCCTCAAATTAGCAATACTAGTCTAGAGCAGTACTATGGTCAGGGTTCTCTCCTCTCGTCACCTGATATTCTTGCCAAATTCGATATTCCAACTGGTAAGATTTTTAAAGTATATCAGTTAAGGCACCTCATTGCTGAAAGGTTCGGCACTCAGTTTAAGAATCCATGGTTCAACCCTTCCTTTCTCACATTTTACCCTCTAAACCACACTCTATTTCAGCAATTTACTCCTTTTTATTGGATTATAAGTTTCCCAAGCCTATACGTGGATCTAGTATTTGGGTCTCTCTAGTTCCCGATGTCACCTTGAATTGGTCTCTATATGGAGGGATCTATATAGGTATCACACTCAGGATAGGCTCAAACTTACCCAATACTACATTTTAAATAACATGCACTACACTCCCAAGAAGCTTTTCGATTAAATAAATTAGCTCTCTCCTTGTGTACCAGATGTTAGCTAGATGAAGTGACCCTGCATATTTTCTGGTATTGTACTAAGGTAGCCCACTCTGGTCAGCCATCCAAGCCAATTTGGACCCCCTATTGGGCTTTACCACTTATTTCACTCCTGAAATATGTATTCTAGGGATTTAGTGCCTATTGATTGTGTTGAACGTCGATATCATATTGCCCTTGTCTCCGGGCGTTAAGAGGTTGGTTCTCAGACATTGGACTGACCAATTGGCTCTGACCTATCCGGAATGGTTGACTGAGCTTTGACTTGTCTCAATGTTGAAAGGCTATCAGCCAGTGTCTGGGAATCGTATGGACCTATTTCAGAAAAGGTGGGGCAAGTTAGATGCTTTATATTTACACCAGTGATCTCCTTGCCTTCCCTCTGGTGCCCAAGGAAGTTTTCTACCTTTTCCTTGTCATATCCTTGTCTTCTGCTCTTTTTGAGGCAGCTTTCCCTTTGGAATGTTTGCAGCTTTATTAGTATTATTTTCTTCTTAGCAATGAGGTCATCCAGCACACTTGGTGGGGGAGGGGTGGAGGGGGTTACGTGGAATGGGAGTTTTGTGGGTGGGGAAGTTGGGGAGTTTTCCTTTTCTTTCTTCTTTCTTTTTACTTTATACCATATGTAGTCAATTGATTCTTTCTACCTTGTGTAAATGTTGGTGTTTCATTCTGTAAAATGAATAAACTTAAATTTAAAATAAAAAAAACTCATCAGGGGAAGAAAGTTTCACATAATTGAAATACCTTTACACTCTTAAAGTGATGAATGTTTGGAATTGTTTGCCAGTGGAGGTGGTGATTAGTAAAACTAGAAGGAATTTTAGGAAAATTAGATGTTTCCATATTGGGAGATGGAAGTTTTAAGTATTATTAAAGTGGTATAGCAGTATTTATGGGCAATTGCATACTGGCTCCTTACCGCCTTTAGTATGAACCTTTAGTATAAGCTAGACAATTATTCAGTGGAGTAAATCAAATCGAATTAAGTTTATTTATAAAAGCGTATTTCAGAATTGTTCAATGCACTTGAACTATCATTCTAAAACATCAACAGATACTACTGTATTAATTAAAACCATACTTCAAATAACACAACTCATACTTCTCTAAAATTCATCCTATCTCTGATAACTTAATAAACCACATAAATACTAAAGGCAGTCAAAAAGGCCAGATTAATAAATAAGTTTTAAATGCACTACTGAAACTCATGATGGTCAGGCACTTCCTCAACCAATGAGGTAGAGACTTTCACAGGGTAGGGGTTGCAAAAAGCATGCCCCAATGTTTTAAATCAAACCCTGGGAACCTCTAACAATACCTCATTGGAAGAGTGGAGGAGAGGGCAGTAAGGGACAAGGAGATCTTGTAAGTAGTGGGGTCCCAGCCCATGTAGGGCTTTATAGGTCAGCAAGCCAACCACAAAAAGATCCGCCACTTTACTGGCAGCCAGTGGTCTGCAGAGCACAGGTGTGATATGGCCAATCATTGAGGAGCCAGTCAACAGCCTGGATGCCGATTCTGCACCAGTTTGCAGGCATCAAAATATTAATCCCAGTAGCCCTAGGTGAAGGGCATTACAGTAGTCAAGGTGGAAAGTCATGAAGGAATGGACCTGAGTTGAAGAACATGGGTAGAACCAGATGCTTCACCCAAGTGATAAACTTCAGATGGTGAACAGAGATCTTGACACTGGTTGACACCTGAGATTTAAGTGTCAAACCATCATCAGATGTAATGCCTGGTTTTGCACCTGGTCAGAGGTCATCAGCTGAATGCCCCTGAGCCATAGCCTGGAAGGTTGTTCTGTTGGCAAACTCTTTACCCTGATGACCTGGGTCTACCACCAACACTCTCAGTCTTGCCAGGTTCAACCTCAGCCAGCTGGCACTCTTTAACATTCCACCTTGACTACTGTAACAAGGGAGAGGTTTGAAGAAGTGGTAAGTTGTGCAAGGAGAATGGGGAGTCTGTGGCTCTTTGAGGTGTTCTAGTACCTATGCAAGCACAGGAGAAAGCAGAGGATTACTGAGTTGGACACATTGTTGGTAGAATGGTGTCAAACTAAGGGTATGGGATTGTGGTTGGCTGGGGCAGTACCTGGGATAATAACAATCTGTTTGCAAGGGATAGGCTGCACCTGGGTGGGAGGGAAAGGAGGTATTAAAGTGTACTAAACAAGCATTTTTTTTTAACTGAAAACTCCACAATCTGGCTTCATTATGAGTAAAGTAAAGCTGCTGTTTACATTTATGATATAATTGCATTTATGTAAATAACATAAATGCAGTTTCATAGCTTTTGGAAAATGTAAACATCAGCCTTTCACTTTCAAAACAGCCTTGATTTTTATTTATTTAGTTTTTGTTGACCGGGTAAGTGCACTAGACAAATCCTGCCTATTTTCAGGTATGACCTGGGGAGGGTACAGATGAATGCCAACCGACCTTGAACCAGATTAAGCTGTTGGTGGTATTTTTAGTGAATGAGGAAATTGGCTGTGACACGGGAACTTCATCTGGCTGCTGGTCAGTGGCTGGTGGGGAGTCTTTCTGACATCACGACACAAAATGGCAGACAATTTGGAACACAGAACAGAGAGGAGGTTGGAATGAGCCTAAGGCCTGATGAGGATATGATTTTGAGTTTATCGAGAACACGATGAAGAGAACAGCAAAGGTCAGCTGGAAACAGCACTGGAGGAAGCAGGAACATCCGATTGTGGCTGGTAATATGGTAATATTTCGGCTGGCATACAGAAAATTTTCAAGTAATAAATTCCACTTACACATGTGAGTCAAATCTGCGCTAAAGACGAAGGATAATCATGAGGTGTAACACAGATTTGGACCCACAAAAGGAACCGGGTCTTCAGGAGAGGTTTCTGGAGGGAATGCTTTAATGACGGACTGCTCATGTCACATATAGTGCGACAACAATTTGGGATTGGAGAAGACAGCCAAAGAGGCGACGGAAAAGACTGGTCGGAGGAGGTAGTCTTAACTGAAGTGGGCTGGAAATGCATGGATTCTGGGGACTGGGTTCCAGACTTTACTTGGTCAGGCTCCACAAGCATGCATGCCACTGTCTTTCAAACGCAGAGCTCGGTACCACAAATACAGATAAAATGCCTTCTTTTCCAAGAAGTAAAGGGAGGTGGAGAGTATCTTGGCTTTGAAAAGCCAAGTACCTTACAGCAGGTGCTAATTTGAGTTAGCAATATCTAAAATTAAATTCTGAATTACTGGGACACAGTAAAAAGCCTGCAATGTCTGACTTATTCAAGAATAAATTAGAACAAGCACCACACCGCAATGCTGTGCAGTTAAAATATAAAGGAGGCCTGCAGGATCATCCAGACAGATATTACATTTTCAAACAGCTATTGAAAACTGCAATGGGATTTTGTGCCAAAGACATTTATGTTCTAATTCATATTTCTGGAGAGGACTCTTTGACATTAGCTTTCAAACAAATGCTCTTATGGAAAAATTCTGGGAAAAAATATGCAGTACAGAAAATACCCCATTATGGTTGCCGTTTTTGCCATTCCATTAACCAGACCACTGATTAGATTTGTCACAATTATGTTTAGTAACAAAGTAGTGAACGTGGTGATATCTATCATTGGCTACAATCAAAGTGTGAAGTGTTAGGCCCTCAGAAGTTATTTTAGATATTGAGGGAATTTGGACAGGGGGATGGAAATTTAAAGTAAAGCTTTTTCAAGTTAATTCTGAAATTGTTCATCTGCCAAACAGTTTCTTCTTAGGCAAAGATAGAGGGTATGTTTCTATGGGGGTCAACCAAAAGCCTGTTACAATTGTGGGATCGAACACATATTAGTAGTGTTTGTGACATTTTAAAATGCCCATTATGTGAGGGATTTGGCCACTCAGTAGACATGTGCACAAACATTTTTCAGTGTAATTTATGTGAAGAAAAGGCATGCATTTCATCAATGCCTCTTTGGCCGGACAAAATTGTCCTGGAGGTTTAAATCATGATGGGTTACTGCATAAAGCTCAATCCAAAATAAAAGCCCAATTGAACCTGTTCTTTCACACCCTTCAATACTGGTTTCTCCATCTATCCTCCGGATTTAGATAAGAACAAAGAAGTTTCACCTGTGGTAAATGACCATCAGACCACAGTGGAGAAATCTACTGTTCAACCAGTAATTAAACAGATTTCTAGTTCCTTCATGCCACCCCTTTGAAACAGTGAAAAGTAGAAGATTTACAAGAGCTTCACTGAAGCAAAACCAAACGAGTCCTCTGCCCACAGAAAACTTTTTCTACCTCTTCAGGAGGAGGTTAGAGATTCAGATTTGGAATCTGAAAATTCCCATCTTTCAGAAATTATAACAGATGATGAGGAGAGTAAATCCACTGAGCTTGCAAAAGACAAGAAAGGAAAGAAAGGAAAAAAAGGAGAGTAAGCCAAAAATAGTATTTGAACAACACTATGGCCTCCTTAAAGTTTGCATCTTTTAATGTTTGTAGTTTAAAAACTTTTCAGAGGCAGATATCCATCTTTTCACACTTAAAATCCCTAAGATTAGATGTCATTTTTTACAAGAAACTAGACTTTCTTCCTTCATGAGATAAATCAGTTAAAAACAATGGACATGTGGGCCTTCTTTTTGGTCTTTTGGATCAGAAGTAGCAGATGGCATTGCCATATTATTTGGAAATGTGTCCTTTAAAGTTTCCAAAGTCATAGATTTATTTCCTGTAGGGCTCTAATTTTAGATTGTTCATGGGGAGACTATTGTTTTGTTTTATTAATATATATGGTCCTCAATCTAAAACTGGCTGTAATGAACTTTGGGGAAATTAAGCATTTTTGTTTACTAAACATATAGTATGGGTGGAGACTTTAATTGTTTTGATATACAGATTCGAGAATGTCGGGAAAAAGTATATTACGACACAAATGCTCTTCTTGATATTGTGAAAGACGCAAGTCTTCAAGACGTATATAAAAGTATAATTCACATGCTAGTGAAACTTATCATAGGCATACATTTGCAACCTGAATAGACATGTTTTTATTTCACATTATTTACAAACAATTTTTTGTTCAGTAATTCCTCAGATTTGTCCGACCATCGAATACTATCTTGTGTTCTTTCATTAAAAATCTTCCACCAAAGTTTTACACTGTGATACAAAGATGGAGATTAAACACCTCATTTTGGCAAATCCAGTTTATTTTTCTAAATTGGAATTTTTGGGCTGCAAAGTTTTCTACTCTAGATTTATTTCTATCTTATTATGAGTGGTGGTTACACACAAAACAGGAAATTAAAAGTTATTTCACAATTGGGCAAGAGTAAAGTTAATTCAGACTATAGACAATATTTATTATATAGAGACCAATTATATAGACTGATGTCATTTCCTCCTAGTGATCATTACTTATTTACATCTCAAATTAAAGAAATAAAGAAGCAGATGAGGATATTTCAATATAATAGGGCTAAATCACTGGATTTAGAATTCAGATTTAATATAAAAAACTCTCCTATGTCTGACCCTTATCAAGCATGTAAACGACTTAGCCGATACCTTACTGACGGATTTGCTCAATTCCAATAATGAGATAATTACTGCTGATTTAGACATGTTACATCTTGTTCAAAAGTATATTCAAGATTATTTCTTATTTTCAACAGTATCATCTACTGATACCTTTCCAAACAGGTTTTTCAATAATCTTCCTAGAGTTCCTGACAAGCTATTACAGTTCCTGATAACACCCATTTCATCACAAGAAGTGATTGATGTAATTAAACAATTAAAAATGGGTCTTCTCCTGGGATAGATGGTATCCCAAACGCATTTATAAAAATGTATAGTATATATGGGATTTTCTTGCCCCATGTGTTTAATTCTTTTTATCTTCTGGAGTATCTTGTGAAGAATTTTCTCTTTCCATAATGACATTTATTTACAAGAAAGGGGATAAATCGATTCTATCAAATTGGCAACCCATTTGTCTATTAAATAGTGAGTATAAGATTTTATCAAAAATTTTGCATAATAGGTTAGAAAAACTTGCTGAATTGCTGATACAACCAACACAAATATGTGCCATAAAAAACAGGAAGATTCAGCACAATCTTTTTAATCGGAACCTTTTGCTAGCAAATCCAGATTTCATAAAACAGAATTGGTAGCAGCTTTTGATCAGTCAAAAGCCTTTGATGCAGTTAGCCATTCCTATCTTTATTTTATTTTATCATCCTATGGGATCCCTAAAATCTTCATACACTGGATTTCACAATTGTATAATAAAGCGGTTACTGTTTCAATAGTAAATGGACTTATGGGAGAAAAGGTAAAGTTTAATAGGGAGTTAGACAGTGGTGCTCTTTAAGTCCTCTGTTATACACCTTTGTTTTAGACCCAGTTATTAGACATATCATTTCGGAAGAAACAATAATTGGTATTGCCCCTTTCCATATTTAGAGAATATCAAGGTAACTGCTTTTGCAGATGATGTGATGCTTCTCCTAGCTGACACAGTTTCTTTAAAGAAAGCGTTAGAGATTTTTATTTTTTGGTCAGTTCTCTGGAGCCTCCTCAATATATGAAAAGTTTTGTCTTGCAGCTAGGGAAAATTGTTCCTGACATAACTCAATGTTTTAATAATTCTTTAGCAACCGTACTTCAAAAATCTTAGGAATTTGGTTTGGGGTAGAAGATATGGAATTATATAACTGGGAAAACAGCTTCTCATCGGGAAAAGAAAGTAAACCAATGGAAACATTGGAAGTTTGGAAAACATAAAAGGTTGATGATTATAAAGAACATTTTATTACCTGTTTTCATTTACATTAGTCATCTTTTCCCCCACCTTTAGTTTTTGAAATTAGACTATATAGTTTTTTTTCAGATGCTCTGGGGAAATAGGTTGAATCCAGTTAAAGGAGTTTACTTACCTTAAGAAAGAGATGAGGTTTACAGATGATTAACCCAAACATTTTTTTCATTCCATATTTTTGTTTTCTTCCTTTCCATTTATTTGGCAAGAAGCATCTTTACCTTGGCATTTTGGGTTAAATCTTTATGGCATAAATATTTTTTAAATGGTCAATATTACCGCCAAAATTTTGATGTCAGATGAACTTCCAAAATATGGTCTTTCCACCTTTAAAAATTATTTCAATGGAAAATTCCCTACAAAAAGTATGTTCTTTAAATAGGAAATCGTTTTATGATTTGATTGTATATGATTTACAGAAAGTAAGTTTGATTTTTCCTAACTGTTCCCCAACAAATATGAAATATGCTCTAAATAAATTAACAGATCTTAGGATTCCATTTAAAATCTGGGATATTATTTGGATTCAGCTCACAGAAGATTGGGAGTTAGAAGAAATTTAAAGTACAAACCAGTGACTGATAGGTATTGTTTAAGACCTGATTGTATTAATATAGAAGAAAGTCAAACTCATTTTTATAGACTGTAATGATAGTAAGAAATGTTGGTAATTTGCAGCTATACATTGGTGTATGCCTCATTTACAGTCTATAACTTATATACTTTATGTTAGGGGATTATTCAGGAAGATGGGAGAAATATCACAGGAGTACCTTAAATGTTTTTTTTGCTCTTTTGCAATACTTTTATGGCAAGCATGTTGTCACTTTGTATTACAACAAATTCATACAGATTATTCAATAATTGTTGTCGTATGTAGTATTTGAATTGAATGCACTTCGAATAAGGGATGGAAAAAGTTTTCTAAAACTTATGTTGCCCATTTATGGAAATGCTTTCTGGATTGCTGAAGTTACAGGGTTTGTTTTGATTATTTGAAACCATTTTCTTTGTTAAGTAGTCAAATTTGTTTTTGCCTGGTAATGAAAAGTTGTCTTAAGTGATGTTATGTTCATTTCTCAATAAAATTTCCCTACTCTTTTCAATAAGTGCCATGGGATCTTTAACATCCACCTGAAATACCACCAATCCAGGCAGATGGGACCTTGGTTTAATGTCTTATCTGAAAGACAGCACCTCAGAAGTGCAGCACCCTCTCATGCTAAACTAGTGTCAGTACTGGGATATTAACCCAAGTGCCAGATGTGGGAACTGAACCCACAGCCCTCTGATCTCCTGGCCTCAGAGGCGAGTGTGCTACCTACTGAGCCACTGACACTAGTTTCTCCCTAAGATGTCTGCAGTGTGTTAAATGATGAGTCATGATGATATCATCGGAGCCAGAGACCAACATACATTCCTATAGTGCTAACTAGGTTCTTCTTTCCTTCATTGTTTTGAACTGTTGTACAAGAATGATCAACACCATGTATTAACTCATGGATTATTTTCATCAGTACACGTTAGGCTATAATTTTGTTAATTTTGTTTACTTTAATTTATGGAAAATGTTTTGCAATCCAGCTGACTTTCTCTTTGGCAAACTGCAGTACAGTACAACACTTCAAATACCTGATGATCTAGTGGTTATATGATGCCCTGAATTTTATTTTTGTTAACCAGGAGAGACACACTAAGCTGAAAGCTTGTTTACAGGTGTGGCTTAGGAGCACAAGGTAGTTTAGCGACTTGCTCAGGGTCACACAGCAAAGTACCAGTCTGGTTCAGTTCCAAAGCTCATGCTCTCTTGTTAATCCACAAATAAGGCTTTCTTTTCCACGTGAACTCCATGCACCTAGCCTGCCTTCTGTTGAACACACCACCATCCATACCCTGTCCTTAGTACTGCCTGGGGCTGCATATGTGCTCATGGGCTCATGAAGAGAATTATCACACCTCGGACTGTAATCTTGTACCTCAGATAGTTGTGCACACCTATCATCATACCACATACTACACATCATCAGCTGGCACTGTTAATTAATGCCTCCCAAATCACCCTCCAGTCCACATTCTCAATATTTGACTTCTGCTCCCACAGTAAACATTGAGTGGATCACCACCCTTCTGCACAGTGAAGGTAGTATGTACAGTTCCCCTGTTGTGTTTGTTTCCTCCTCATTAACCAACAACTAGGTCTTCCAGGAGGGCCAAGCAATAAGCATCATGGCCCACCAGAAAAATTTTGTTCATGCCCTCATAAGAGCTGCACGCATTACAATGGATAACAATAGTATTAGCAGGAGAGGCATACTAATACCTTGAGCAAATACACCCGACTTCCAGTGTCAGTCTACTCCTTTATCTGTAATCTGTAGAACTCCGCAGGACAGTTCCCAGCAATTCTTCTCCAGTACTTTTCTGTGCTGTACTCCACAATGAGAGTTGGCTGGCTACCACCCTTCCAAATCTTGAATGAGTTATACACAACTCCCTCAATACTGTCCTAACAAACATCAACAACCCCCAGGGTAATCTCCTACACAGAATTCAAGTAACAATTTAGGTGCAGCCCTGCCATTCTGAGTATTCGTCATCGCTGGTACTCTCATCCACAGTCATGTAGTGATCACAATGCTGGCAGCTCACATTCTCAGATCTCACAGTGATCTGCTCAACGTCCTCCTTCATGTCTTCAATGAACCCGAATATTGCTTTACCTTGCTGGAATGGCCTCTTCATTCCTCTCTGGCATTCATTCTTTTCACCTGCTCCCCACACCAAAAATTGGTGCGTTCACTACCCTTCCACATCATGAATGTGGTTAACATAGAAACATAGAAACATAGACTTTGATGGCAGATAAGGACCGCTAGGCCCATCTAGTCTGCCCATTTCCCTACTACAGGATGAGGCCGAGATCCTAGTTAACCAACAGCCTGTATCTTCCTGCCCCCCACAAGAATTGCCTTATGTCTGCCCCATGCATTCTTGAATTCTCCCACAGTTTTAGACCCTACAACTTCCTCAGGAAGGCTGTTCCATGCATCCACTACCCTCTCTGTGAAATAATACTTCCTCACATTGCTCCTGACTGCCCTCCTTCTATCTTTAAATTGTGTCCCCTTGTTCTTGCAAGTCTCTTTTCTGAAAGATGCTACCCTCTTGGACTTTGTTGATTCCTTGAGGTACTTGAAAGTTTCTATCATGTCCCCCATCCCTCCTTCCTAGAGGCTATACATATTAAGCTCCTTAAGTCTCTCTTCATATTGCTTCTGGTGCAGACCCTGCACCATTTTAGTTGCCCTCCTCTGGACAGCTTCCATCCTGTCTATGTCTTTGCAGAGATTGGGTCTCCAGAACTGCATGTGGTACTTCAGATGGCGTCTCACCAGCTGTCTGCACAGAGGAAAATAACTTTCTGTTTTCTACTGGTGATGCCTCTCTATGCATCCCAGTATCCCCCAGCCCTCCTTTCTGCCCTCTCACATTGCTTGCCCACCTTTAGGTCATCTGATATGACTACCCCAGGTCCCTTTCCATTTTTGTTGTTGTTAGTATCTCACCCCCCATTGTGTACTCTTCCCCTGGGTTTTGTTTCCCAGGTGCATTACCTTGCACTTCTTAGCATTGAATCTAAGCTGCCATACATTTGACCATTCCTCTAACCTTGCCAAGTCCCTTCTCATCCTTTCCACTCCACCTTGTGCATCATCTCTGTTGCAGATCTTTGTGTCATCTGCAGAGACATATTTTCCTTCCAGTCCCACTGCAATGTTGCTTATGAAGACATTGAAGAGGACTGGTCCTAATACTGAACCCTGTGGTACCCCACTAGTAACTCCCCTTTCTTCAGAGTGGACTCCATTTACTATTATTCTCTGTGTCCTATTCTCCAGCTAATTCTTTACCCAGTCTATCATTTTGGGACCCACGCCCAGACTGGCTAACTATATATTAAACTTTTGTGTGGGACTGTGTCAAATGCCTTGCTAAAGTCTAGGTAGGCCATGTCCACAGCCCTCCCTGATCTACTACTTTGGTCACCCAGTCAAAGAAATCTATCAGATTCATCTGGCATGACCTTCCTGGCTGAATCCCTGCTGCCTTGGGTCCTGTGCCCTCTGGCCTCTAGATACTCGACAATTTTTCCTTCAGAAGTGATTCCATCATTTTCCTATCACTGAGGTTAAACTAACAGGTCTGTCATTTCCTGCTTCTGCCTTGCTCCCACTTTTGTGAAGGGAATCACATCTGCCCAATTTGTGAACAATATGGACCCTGATATCTCCAGATGATTGGATCTGGAAATCATAGTTTTTAGGTTATGCCTTTTATTCTGTTCCATGTTCCAAAAGATCTTATGAAGGAACAAGTGGTCTCTTTGACACTACACTGTCTTTCTTAGTTCAAAAATAGCTCTGATGTCCCACAGTATGCAGGTTGTGGATAATGCTCAACCAATTTTGCAGTTTTGGAATGGGGGGGTCAGGTCTATCCTAGGTCTAGACAGTATCCACTGCTGACAGCAACACTTTTACAGCAACCTCGGTACAGCACCTACAGTGCCAGATTGCCGTACAGATGGTCACCAGCTCAGGGACTGTATTCGGGGAGTTTCACCCCTCCTCTAATCAGCTCCAACTCGGAGTTTATTATAAAAGTGTGGGGGTGCTGGGGCACAGCCCCCCGATGGGGGTTTTGGGCAAAGCCCCACCAAAGAAAACAGGTTTCATACCTGGAAAACATCTATTGACTGCAAAATGAGGTTGATATGATGGTAAAACCACCCAGTATATGAACAAACAGATGGTTGCTAAGCAAAGACAGAGCCAAACATGCAGGTATACTCACTCAGAGCAGACGGCAACACGGCTACATACTGTATCACTGCTGGAAACAAAATGTAGATCATACGCATGATAAATGCATAAAAAAAACTTCATTACACACAAAATCCCATTCCCATAAAGCGTTCCTCACAAACAGACAAACATTTTTTGCCAAACCTCGCACAGTCTCAGTCGTCAAAACTCACAGGTTCTCAAGACTGAGAAAGTGCAAGGTTTGGTGCAAAATGTTAGCTGTTTGAGGGGAGGGGCACACTTGATCTACATTTTGTTTCCAGCAGTGATATGTAGCCACACTGCCGTCTGCTTTGACATGACAGTTTTGCTGTCCGGTCATTCAACAAACTTTTGTCAACAACTGGTTGTTGATCTGGTCTGGAACAACAAAGGATGTTTGTTTGCCACACAACCCTTACATGGAGTCTCTGCATTCGATTGACTGAGCTATCCAGCTGGGGTTTATTTAGCTAAAGATGCATATCTCATCATCCAATTGTCTCATCAGAGGTTCGATAGATTCACAGCCCTGGGGCAGCTTTTCCAGTATAGAGTACTCCTAATGGGTGGGCAACAGCCCCATGAGGTTTTCTCCAGAGTGCTTGTAATCCTGGCAGCTCACATCTGACAGGAGGGACATCATGTCTATCTTGCTCATCCAAGCACCATCAGCACCATGAAAAAGGATGTCAGTGATCAAAGATGGACCAGGAAAAGGCCTTTTTCTCATTAGCCAGGAAGAAGACCTTACTGGGAGAGGTCCAGTGACTAGGGAACCATTTATTGGCTTCAGATCAGTGTCTACTATGGATTCCAGACCTCATGATGGCAGTCATACAACTAGTCCCTTAAGCTCATCTTTCATTTGTGGTCCTGCAGATAGCATTACTCTCAGCCTAGGATCTGACCTCAGAGGATCAGCAGGCCAGGATCCCACCCTCACCATACCTGAAACAGTTTCTGAGTTGGTGGGTGAGTCTGGAGAATCTGAACAAGAGTTCCCTTGGATGTTCCCCACAGTTCATTGTCATCTGATGCGAGCCTGTCAGACTGAGGTGCAGATCTGAACCACTCCCATTCAAGCGACTTGGTCAGCACAGGAACAACACCTACACATAAACATTCTGGAGATTGGGGTGATCCTCCTCACTGTCTTTCTATTTCAAAGTTCAGTGCAGTCAGGGGTGTCCACAGGCAGAAGAAGTGGACACCCTGTCACAGTAGTGGAGTTTGAGAGAGCATATGCTTTCCCTCTCTGCATCTCCTCTCCAAGGTCATATGGAAAATAGGGCACAGAAGAGGAAGTTTCTTCTAATTTCTCCAAAGCGGCCTGGAAGCTCTTGGTTCTTTGCCTTAGTGAACCTCCCTCAAAGTACCCCTTTTGCCTTCCAGTGCTGGGGTGCCTTCTCTCTCAGGCATCCATTCTGCATCTAATATCTGAGAGGAATTCTGCTTGCAACCTGGCTCCCAAAAGGAGAAGTGTCCTAGATCTAGGTTTCCTGAGAAGGAGGCAGACACACTAATGGCTGCCAGGAAGAATTCTGTATCAACAATTTATACTTGAGTATGGACCACCTTTTGAACTGGGTCAGGGATGAAGATATTTAGCCTTTCAAGCCCGGTGTCACAGAGTTTGGATTGTCTGCAGGAAGGATTGGAAAGCTTCAGCTTTGGGCACCCTGAGAGGTCAGGTGTCAACCCATGGAGCCTCCTTGGTTATATTCCTAGGGACTAACCAAGAGGTTATTCTTTTCTGTGAGCTGTCAGAAGCAGTCTTGGTATCTTCTGATTCCTGGTTCCTTCATGGGATCTGAATTTAGTCCTGGAGGCTTTCTGTAAGGAGCCTTTGAAACTGCTTGAATATATACCATTAGCTGTGCTATCTAACAGGCTTTATTTTTTGGGGTTGCTATGCACAGAGCCAGGAGCATTGGCAAGTTCTAGGCTTTATTCCACAAAGAACCTCACCTTGTCACGTATATGACAGTGTGGTGCTCAGAACAGTTTTGTTTCTCATGGCCTTCCACATGATCCAGGAACTCTGTTTTCCATCTTCTGTCTGCAATTTTCTTCCAAAGAGATGGAGTGGTACAAGTTAGACTTGTGATATGCTTTTAGGATATTCCTTTGATGGATTGCTGAGCTCATTCTTTGGATAGGTTGCTTGCCCTTTTGGAATGGCCAAATGGCTAAAAAGCCTCTAAACCACTGTGGCTAGGTGGGAGATGGCCTGCATTACCAAGGCTTATACTGCAGTAAGAAGAGGCCTTCAGCTCTACTCAAGGCTCACTTCATCAGGACTGTGGCTTCTCCTGGATGGAGAGAGAGGTGAAGCATTTGCTTTAAAATGATAAAAGGCAGCTATGTTGTCCTCCATCCACATATTCTCCAAGCACTACAGATTGGAGGTTCAAAGACCTGCTGATGCAGCCTTGGTCACAGAGTTTTATAGGCAGTGGTTAGCAGGTTATTTTCTCCTGCACATGGTTGATGTATGGGGACAATATTCTCCCCAACCCGGGTTCTTCTTGGGTACTTCTTAAACCCAAGTGTAAGGAATACCATGGACAATGTGGAGTGCTACAGAAAGAAGAAATTTCTTTACATACTGTAATTTCCTTTCTGATAGCTCCAACACTGTCAATGGGTCCAGCCAAGGGCTTTGCCGCTGTGGCAGAATATTGTCCATATGTCAGTGTGGAGATGTCTGTTCTATTTAAACTTTGTTTTGAGCCTGTTGGACATCCTTCTATAGTTTTTCCTGCTGGCCCCTATGTAAAAAAGGACAGTTCCACATTAGAATGTTATTTGCTGTCATGTACATTTACTAGATTCAGGTTAGAGGTTAACCAAGGATGCAACCTTCATTGCAGGAGAGTTCGTGCCCAGTATGCAGTTTTTCCTTGTCTGTTAATGAATCTGATTTTCTTCTAAGCTGGCTTGCTGTTACAGATACTGTTGGGGCATAGAATTGGAATTCCACTTTCAGCTTCTCAATCTTTTCAGATGACAAGATAGGCCACTGGTTGAAGTTGCTGAGGTGCAGAATGCATCCTCTCATCCTTGTCATCTGATATGGTAAGCCACTGTTTATATTTTGTTCTTGCCTTGGATAATTTTTGTAGATACCTATTTTGTGTTCCTTTTCTTTTGATCAACCAGTATGGTTTGTCTTGCCATATTTAGAAGAACTGCATGGACAAAAGTGACTCAGTGACTGGAGGGTTACTGCTGTCCAGAATCCTCATATGCCCAACATTCTATGGCTTTGGGCTGTGCCATTTTCCTAGTAGTAGTGCACATTAACTAAGTGTAATGAATACCCAGTGAGAATGTTGGAGCTAACAGAAAAGCAAATTATGATAAGTATGAAGACATGTTTCTTTTATGCATGTTACTATGTATGTAAGCATGTTTTGTGTTTGTAACTGAGTACAGTATGTGCAGTGGTGTTTATGTTTGTAACAGAGTAAGAAACTATGGTGTTTGTGCCTGTAACTGAGTATGGTAGGTGTCATGTTTGTGCAATTAATGCTTTATATACACTCGTGTGTGTGCCTGTAACTGAGCACTTGTGATGTTTGTGCATGTTATTGAGAATGTACGTTATTTGTGCATGTAACTGAGTATGTACGTGTGGTGTCTGTGCAAATAACCTTTATGTAAACATGTTTTCTGTGCCAGTAACTGAGTATGTAAGGTTTGTGTTTTGCATGCAACTGTTTATATAAACATGTTTTCTGTGCCTGTAAGTATGTAACTGTAGTGTTTGCACAATTAAGCAAGGCAAAGTTTCTTTCCAAAGGCTCTGAGTGCTGTATAAAGTAATCCAAGTCAACAGCAATAGTAAACACTATAAAATAAATGTATTTAATCAGGAAAGGGTTTCCAAAATAAATAAGTTTTTAGAGAGGATTTAAAGGCCTTCACCGAGTTGACCACTCAGATACATAAAGGAGTGCACTCCAGAGCTGTGGCACTACCACTCAGAAGGCTCTATTCCCAGATATTTTAAGTGTAGTCAGGAGACAATGAGCAGGCCTGCATTGGTGGAGTGGAGAGGGTGCATGGTTGTTAGGTAAACAGGAGCTCTGTTAAGTAGTCAACTTAACTAAATTAACTGTTCAAATACATATGTTTTTTGTGCCTGTAATTCAGTATATAAAAGTGTTGTTTGTGCATATAACTGAGTATGTACAGCAAGTGTAGTGTTTGTGCATGTAACTGAGAATATATGGTAGTCTTTGTGCATACATCTTTTTATGTATGCTATTTGTTCCTGTGACTGAGTATATAAGTGTAGTGTTTGTGCATGTAACTGTTTATATACACATTACTTGTGCTTGAATCTGAGTATGACAGTGTGGTGTTTGAGCATGTAACTGATTATGTAAGTGTAGTCTCTGAACATGTAACTTTTCATGTACATGTTATTTGTTCCTGTAACTTGAACATATAAGTGTAGTGTTTGTGCATGTAACTGTTTACGTACATGTTATTTGTGCATGTAACAAAGTATGTAAGTGAGATGTTTGTGTACATAATTGTTTATATACATGTTATTTGTGCTTGTAACTGAGAATTTAAGTGTGGTGTTGTAACATGGTGGAATAGGACCCTGACCCATTTGTTATGGAGAAGGTATTTAAATGCAAAGAACTGTGATCTATTCCTTTTCTGTCTCTTCTCTGTCAGGACGTGCAACTACATTTTCCTGTGAGACTTTGGACTTGATTGCCCCAAACAGTCTCGCAGTTCTTTGGCCTCGCACTGTCTCAGTTCTCTCCTGCTCTCTGTTTTCCCCTTGCACATAGGCTAATATAAAAATATGTACAACTCATTGTATGAAAATGTAACAGATATTGGGATCCCTTGTGTATGGAAAATATACAGCATTACAATTGAAATGTATATAATTATAATTTGAGATGACTACAAAAGGCTATTGGAAGCTAATGGTTACCAGAGTTCAGTTTTAAGCCTTTTGCAAAGGTTGAGTGCCTCAACTTAAGAAGCACACTGTGTTCTAGCAGCTCCTGCCTGCTATTTACAAAAACAGGGTGCTTGCTAGGATGGGGTCAAATAGACTTATGGTAGCTGAGCAGCAACTGCATGAATGATTAGAAGGAAAAGGGCACATAGACTGAAAGAAAAACTATTTCATTTCTCCTCTGTACATAGTTACACTGAACAAGTTCATAGGTTCGTAGAGTGAATTACATGATCAAGGGACAAGTCCATTATGATCATGCCACCTAAGCTAGGAGGGATACAAATGTTAAATCATTCATATGTACATCAAGTTTTTTTTTTAAATTGAACCAAGTTATCACAGTATACTACCTATATGGGAGTGAGTTCCATATTGAACTATTCTCTGAGTAAAAAATATTTATTTTCGTAGTTCTATTAGTAGATGTAATTATTTTCAAATTATGTGAACAAGTATGAATAAGAGTAGGATTCCATGTCAAATATTATGTGTTAAATAAATATTCATCTTTAATTGCTTTATAAAGCAAACAAAGATCCCCTCGCACAGATCTATATTCCATACTATACAGATTCAATTTCTTCAATCTTTCCTCATATGTCAAGAGACCCATACCAGTTAAATTTTTAACAAATCTTTTTGGATTTTCTCTAGATAATCTATCTCCTCTGAGTTGGAGCACTAAAGACGAACAATAATCAAAGTTTGATCTTATAATACTGGTATACAGTGGGATAATTATAGATGGCTCTCTACTTTTATATTTTTAAATAAGCAATTACTTAATCTGGAACATTTTAACTGTAAATGTAAGTGTTCTGTAAATTTTAAATTATAGTAATTATAACACCCAGATCTCTCTCCGAGGTGATGACACTTAGTGCATTATTGTTTATATAAAAGTTAGCACACCTGTTATTCAAACCAAAATGCATAACCTTACATTTATTTATATTAAAGTTTAATTTGTGACTGGTAACCCACTCAGAAATTAGATTCAAATTATCCTGTAAATTGGACATGGATTTCAAATTATTAACAATCCCACCTAGTTTAGCATCATCTGCATACTTAGTCATCCAAATACCATTACTAGTATTCATACTAGCTATAAGGATATTAAATAACATAGAGCCCAGTACTGATCCCTGAGGTACTCCACTGCTGACTTCACTCCACGTGGAAGAATAACCCTCAATGATACTTACTGTCTTCTATTGGATAACCATTGCATTATCCATTTAGATAAATATTTGTTAAGGTCTAATTTATTAAACATTCAAGTAATATACCATATGAAACCGAGTTAAATGCCTTTCAAAATCCAAGTAAATAACATCCACCGCAGACCGAGGTCCAAAGCATCACTTACTGGCTCAAAAACTAATCAAGTTGGTCTGACATGATCTACCTGGTTGAAAACCATGTTGGAAAATATCAGTTCGACCATTTTCTATTATATGTGTACTAATTTTACTTAGAATAAGCTTTTCCATAATTTTACAAATGGAAGATGTTAAACTTATAGGTCTTTAATTTTTCAAATCCTGCCTTGAGCCATTCTTATGTATAGGGATGACCAAAACATCTCTCCAGTCATTAACCACTATACCTTTTTCAATGATTCATTAAATAGAAAAGTTATTACACCTGCTAGCTCATAAGAAACATTATTTAAGAATATAGAAAGAATATTATCAGGACCTACCGATGTGGAAGATTTTAAGGAATCAATAATGTTATAGGTTTCTGCAACAGTGAATTGTATTATAGGGTCCAATTTAGAAGGATTCATAACCATAAAATCATCCTTTTTAAATATACTAGCAAAATAAAGATTACATTTATTTGCCATAGTTTGTTCATTATTAATAATAACATCATTTATTCTTAATGGTCCAACTGAAGTGGGAGAGGACTTTAAGGAACCAATGTAATTGAAAACGTCTTATTATCACCTTGTGTTCTAATTAAGTTTAGTTCTAATTCTTGCTTGACCTTTTAATTGCATATTTTGCTTTTTGGCTTTAGAGACAAATTTAGCCCAGTTGGATTATGATTTATTTTTTTATATTTATTAAAAGCCTTTTTCTTTGCTAAGACTAACCTTTTAATTTTTTAGTAAACCAGGGTGGTGATCTTTATGTCCAGTATATTTAACTCTGATTGTCACCCATTCAGAAATACAATATTCAATTTCTCTTTAATTCTTAGCCAAATATTATCCACAGGTAATCCATTTAATTCAGTTTTCCAGTTCCATCTCAAAAGATATTCTTTAATAGCAGCATAATTTGCTTTATTGAAGTTTCTAAACTGGGTTTTACCATTAATTTTATTAATATAAAGATTAATTGACCATTTAATTATTAGATGGTCATTATTACCTAAAGAAGCCATGGTGTCAAGAAACTCAGTATCAGCTTTGATATTAGTAAGTATCAAATCCAGAGTATTAGTGTTTCTAGTTGGAATGTTAATAGTTGGTCTAATCCCAGATGGGAAATTGCACTAATAAATCTATTTTGTGTTTATTTGAACCCAACCCATTAGGCCAATCAATACCAGGATAGTTGAAATCACCCATTAGAATAATATCTACATTTATATTAAGATTCTCCAAATAATTACACAAGTTGTCATTATTAACAGGGTCCATAGTAGGTAGCCTATAGCATATCCCCAATGTAACTGGACATGGTTTATTATTAACTTTAATCCATAGTATTTCAAAACCAAAGGTAGAATCATTATTCATACTAACTTAAGGACATTGTTTATTATTAATTTTAATCCATAGTATTTCAAAACCAAAGGTAGAATCATTATTCATACTAACTTCAGTACATATGATGTCTTCTTTACATAAAGGCAACTCCACCTCCCTTGGAGTAGGTATGATTTTATTAGAGTATAGCCACTAATATTATGTTTCCATTGGTCTTCATTAAACCAGGTTTCTGTGACACCACATATCTCAATATTTTCATTATGTAAAATTACTTGAGTTCATTAACTTTATTACTCAGACTTCTGGCATTTAGAAGAAGCAGATTTAAATTGGATGTTTGATAATTTTCACAAGTACCAGTAATTTTGACAGGATTCAGAATCGATATATGCTCATGTGTATTCAGTAACCTTATCAATTCCTACCCCTGGGCATTGCATAAAAAACATCAATTGCTGAATTAAATACATGACCCAAAACCTCCTTGCCCATCCTGCTTAAATGTAAACCATCCTTTGCATAATAAGTATCCTGGCACTGGAACTGTTCCCAATGAGTTAGACACTTAATATTTTGTTTGAGACACCAAGCCCTGAGCCAACAATTTATGTGCTTGATTTTATTAGTTAAAATATGGTTAGCCCTGGGTACTGGAAGAATCTCAGAGAACACTGTTTGGATTCCAATATCGGACAGAATATTTGCCATTCCAACATAAGCTTTTTAATATTCTGGGTACTCTGATGCCATATATTATTCACTCCACATGAATTATTGTTAGATCTTTCTCACTACAACCCTATAAAATTGTTTACTCATACTTCCAATGTCACCAATCTGAGCCCCACGGAAACATGATATTGTTCAAGTAGTTTTATTGGGATTACAAACCATTCTGTCTAAATTAGATAACATAGAGTCCCCTAACACAAAATTTGTGGTACTTTGTAGCATCTGGACTCAATGCTCTTATATTTATATTTTCTTCATTATTGAAATTTTTCTGTAAAATTAATGAGGTTCCTTCTAAAGATTATTTGTTCTATTTTTCAGTGCTGCAGAATTTTCTAAATCATTTATTGATAAAGATACTACAGTTTCAACATCAGCAATCACTTCTATATCAGAACTAAACAGGGATCAAATTTATTCTGTAATGGTAACTGAAAGTTTTCTGCTTTTCTTCCTCTTTTAGATGTTTTTCTTTTATATTGAATAGTAAACCAATCATTTTCTTAATTGGAACCATTTTTCTCCTGTCTTGGTCTCTTTCTAGTCACAATATCAGGTTGAGTAATAACATCAGTAGGTTCTACACTAGTTTCTACCATTATATTTTGTCTTTTCATTATTTGTAGCCTTTTAGCGGTTTCTCTTTGACTACATTCTGGTATTCTTAATCTGTCATCAAAAAGTTTAATTTTGTCCTCCAGTTCTTGAATCTTTATACATTTATTACAAATGAAGGCTTCAATATTTTCTGTCCCTAATTCCAGATCAAACATATTGCATAATAAGCATCTAGTGCCTACTCTCCCGTCAGTAGTTACAATACTATTGGCCATTTCTATTATTTTTTTTTTATAATAGCTCTTTGACAGCTTTTTGCTTACCTAATACTTGAAAGACTAAACAGCATTCAGGCTATAACTTTATAATGTTAACTTCAAAATGCTCAACACGTATAACACTAGCGACGTGCATGTATTTGCGTGTGTCTTCTTGCACGACGTCAATGCTCGTTTACTGTGCTTGCCCTGCTCACAGCAGGGCAGCTTAAAATAGCCCCAAGAGACCCGAAGTGGATTTACAGGTCACGCTCACACCTCTGATGGTTTAAATGTCAAAACCTTTAAAATAACTTTAGACTGTGCCTTAAGGATATAATGCAGGTCAACAGTCCTGAATATATAAAATAAACTTTGTTCTTTAAAATTAAGGTCTGAGGTGTAGTCAGGAAGTAACCTGGAAAACTACGGCTCCTCCTCCTAACCAGAGTCAGCTAGGGCTCCAGAATTAGAACACAGGCAAACGTTCACAACAAGCAATGTTACAATAGAAATTGCATACAACACAATAATAGTTTCATTTACAAAGAGCAGGGAGTGAGCACTCGCAGCAGGGCAGCTTAAATAGCCCCAAGAGACCGGAAGTGGATTCATGGGTCGCGCTCACCTCCGATGGATTAGATGTCAAAACCTTTAAAATAACTTTAGACTGTGCCTTAGGATATAATGCAGGTCAACAGTCCCGAATATATAAAATAAACTTTGTCCTTTAAAATTAAGGTCTGAGGTGTAGTCAGGAAGTAACCTGAAAACTACAACCTCCTCCTAACCAGAGTCGGCTTAGGGCTCCAGAATTAGAATGCAGCTAAATGTTCACAACAAGCACTGTTACAATAGAAATTGCATACAACACAATGATAGTTTCATTTGCAAAGAGCTACTGCTACTGTAAATAAATATTTTTGGTGAATTCTACAACTGCTCCTGTTTTTCTCTATGCTTTCTGACCTGTGCCTCAGTAACAGATGGTGTCAGAGTGGGATTTATGCTGTGCATACCCTAAGACAGGAGTTTTGTGCATGGGTACTGGACCTAGTACCAGGGAAGCACAGAGAAAGATATGGATTCTACAGCAGCAAGTCCAGGAGTGGCTACCAGGAGAATGGCAGCCAACCTAGCAGAGACATAAGTCCAGTCTGAGACTGTACAGCCAGCACAAGTTATGGAAAAAGAACAGGCAGTGACAGAACCTGAAAACCTGATTGACCTTTTCAAATGGTGTGCTATACAACAAAAGAGAAGGAGAAGCAAAGAGAAAAGAGATTTAAAGTTTAGAAGCACAGAGAAGAGATGCAGTGACAGAAGCAGCAGATAAGAGAAGAGATGCAGCAATAGGAGAAGCAATGACTGGATGCCTAGCAAGTTATCAAATGCAGAGGATCCGGCACAGATCCAGAGGAGCAACAAAATTCAAGCAACTTAAAGCCATTAAACTTTCAAAGCTGTGTCCCTCAGATAACACTGAGGCATATCTGACAACTTTTGAAAGAGTTGCCACAGCCTGCCAATTGCCAAAGCAACAATGGACAATCAGACTGGTACCCTACCTGGCAGGGAAAGCCCAACTTGCCTACAGCACTATGGACACTGCACAGTCAGAAAACTATGGCCTGGTGAAAAGTGAAATCCTGAAAAGGTATAGCATCTCCAGAGAGACATACAGGCAGAAAGTTCAGTCTCTGAGGTACAACTCTGTTGACAATCCTCGAGATGCCTCTCGCCGACTTGGACAACTTCTGATAAAATTGATCCAACTAGAGAGCAAAACGGTCTCACAAATCATCAATACATTTGCCATGGAGCAACTCATCAGCATCTTGTCTACAGATGTGCAGCTGTTGGTAAAGGAACACTGACCAGAGAGTGGGGAAAAGCCTGTTTCTTTGGCTGAGGACTACCAAATGGCCAGACAGATGCCACAGCAGTGAGATAACAGCCAACCACTGGTAAGACACTCTTTTCCTATTTAAACTCCAAGCCCAATAAGAACATTGGTAGGGTAACAAATCTGTGCCCAAAAACATTATCTGCTATAACTGTAATAAGATAGGTCATTTTGCAAGAAACTGCCGTAGGGGAGAGTGGCACTGGAGCAGATTTGTCCTTAGCAAATTGGGGCAAGTACTTCAACAGATGTGAAGGTGGGGCATAAAACTGTGAAGGACTCATTGATTCAGGAAGCAGACAGACCCTAGTGCACATTAAAGTGCTGGGAAAATACTGTGCAAAGGGACCAGGTATTGGTGTCATCTGCATCCACAGGGACAGTCAATACTATCCCACCACTCAAGTGACTCTAACCATTAATGGTCTGTTGCACCAAATGAAAGAGGGGTAGTGAACCTATGTTACCTGTACCTGTGATTATTGGAAATTACTTTCCAGGATTTATTGAGTTGATCAAAGAGGAGTAAATCCTGATGTTTCAGCAGCTGTGATGACAAGAGCTCAGGCAAAGAAAATTTCAATTCATGGGGACACTTTTCCTTTCAAAGATTTTGATTCAGACTTGTTTAAGCACAGCTCCAAGATCTGGAAATCCAGGAAAGAAAGACGAAGCCTGAAGAAACTAAGGCAACAAATGACTGATAGACATGAAGGTTAAAATATGAAAATGCTGAAACTAAATTGATAACCGATTTGATCTTCTTTCAGAAAACTCTAATGATGTTTCTCTCCTGGGTTATTTTAAGCAGCTGGGGTGAATACAAAACAGGGTGGACCAATGTTTAAAAATGTAATGGGTTACTGTACAGAATTTAGGTTAAACCTCAGACACATGAACAGACAGAACAATTGGTTATATCACAGAAGTATAGAACAGAGTTATTACAGATAGCACATGATAGCTGTACGGCTGGTCACTCCGGGAGGATTGCACCCATGCCAGATTGCTGTATAGATTTTACTGGTCTGGAATTCATGAAGATGTTGCTACCTATTATAATTCCTGTGCTGAGTGACAGAAAGTAGCCCTAATTTCTAGAAAAGACAAGGTGTCCTGATGCCCCTACCCTTGATAGATGTGCCTTTGAGAGAATTGCAGTGGATGTGGTTGGTCCTTTAGACAAAAGTAAAAAGGGTAATAGATTTATCCTGGTATTATGCGACTATACTACTTGATACCCTAAAACAAAGAAACATGTCAGGTCATTTTTAGGGCTGGCTGGTTATTATTGGAGATTTCTTCCCAGCTTTGCTGAATTAGCTACTCCCTCACTGAACTGACAAAAAACAGTACCCAAATAAGTGAAATGGATCCCTGTGTGTAATGAAGCTTTTGCTGTAAAGGCTGCATCATATTCATCCCTTGTTTTAAGAATCCCAGACCCAGAGAAACCATTTCTGTTATAAACATATGCATCAGAGGTAGGCCTAGGTGCTGTCCTTAGTCAAATGTAGTTGGGACAGAACATACTATTCTGTACATAAGTAGGAAGTTGCATGACAGAGAAAAACATATTCCACTATAGAAACAGAAACTTTAGCAGCAAAGTGGGCCATGGAGTCCCTGAAGTTGTATTTACTAGGAACTGATTTTGTTCTTGTAACAGATCACAATCTCTCTGTTGGCTTAACCAGATGAAAGATAAGAATTCCAGAATGACATGGTGGTACCTGGCTCTGCAGCCATTTAAATTCACTGTGATACACAAATCTGGTAAGGAGAATATCAATGTTGATTTTCTGTCAATATATGGATCAGGAATTGAGGTACTGAAGGTTGAAAACAAATGTATGGTTTGAACGTTATTGTTTGCTGTACTGTTATATCAAAACTGATAATGTACATGTGCTAAATTTCTGAAAGCAGCAAATGTTAGTGGAAAATTAATAAAACGTTTTGGAAATCTGTCTGATAAAACAGGTTCCCTCATAAGGAGGGGGTATGTGACAGGGTGGAACAGGACCATGTCCCATTTGTTATGAAGAAAGTGTTTAAATGCAAGGATCTTTGTGCTATTCCTTTTCTGTCTCTTCTCTGTCTGGTTGTGCAGCTAAATTTTCCTGTGAGACTTTGGACTTGATCACCCCACACAGTCTCACAATTCTTTGCCTCTCACTGTCTCAGTTCTCTCTGCTGTCTGTTTTCCTCCCTTGCATATCAGCCAATATAAAAATATGTAAATCATTGTATGAAATGTAACTGATATTATGATCCCTTGAGTTTGGAAAATATATAGCATTACCATTGAAATGTATATAATTATAATTTGAGATGACTGCAAAAGCTGTTGGAAGCTAGAGGTTACCAGAATTACATTTTAACTCTTTTGCAAAAGATGTGCAAAGGGCCTCAACTCAAGAAGCACACTGTGTTCTAGCAGCTCCTGTCTGATATTTACAAAAACAGGATGCTTGCTAAGGATGGGGTTGAAAAGACTTATAAGAGCTAAGCTGCAACTGCAAGAAAGATTAGAAGGAAAAGGGACACAGAGACTGAAAGAAAACAACTATTTCATTTCTTCTCTGTACATAGTTATACTGAACAAGTTTATTTTTTATGTTACTGCTATAGTAAATAAATATTGTTAGTGAATTCTACAACTGCTCCTGGTTTTCCCTATGCCTCCTGACCTCTGCCTCGATGACAGGTGTTTGTGCCTGTAACTGAGTATTTAAGTGTGGTGTTTGTGCATGTAACTGCTTAAGTACATGTTCTTTTGTGCCTGTAGTGAGTATGAAAGTGTGGTGATTAGGCCAGAGATTAAGTATGATCTGTGATGATGCTGTAAAGGGAAACATGGGCAGACTAGGTGGGCCAAGCAGTCCTTATCTGCCTGAAAATTCTGTTTTATGGTGTTTGTGCAATTGTTTATGTACACATATTTTGTTATGCATGTAACTGAGTATGTTAAGCCTGTTTCTGTGTCTGTAACAAAGTATGTAAGCATGTTTTGTATATGTAATGACACAAACTGTAAGCCTGATTTTGGGCACGCAACTGAGTATGTAAATCTGGTGTTTGTGCATTTAACTCTTTATGCAAGCTTGTTTTTATACCTGTAACTGAATATGTGTGATGTTTGTGCATTTAACTATTTATGTACACATAATTTTGTGCCTGTATGTAAGTGTGGGGTTTGTGAATATTACTGAGAATGAAATGTGTTTTGTGCATGCAATTGTTTTTACTTTATACTGTATGTGATATTGAGATTATTTTATAAGCTACGAAACATAAAGCATAATCATAAAACACAGAAAATCTAGGAAATATACATTTAGAAAACACAGAGACTGTGATCATGCCACAGTCTGGTTCTTCCTGGATCTGGGGTGGGGAAAGCTGAACAAGGACGGTACTAACTGACTTTAGGGTGCAGACTTCAGGGAGATGGGAAGGATCCTAAAGATCATCTGGACAGGATAAGGCCGGATATGGATGCTGACAGCAGGTGGGGGATTATTAGGAAGGGAATACAGGAGGTTACCAGATCCTGTGCAAGGGAAAGGTGTAAGTTCGTAAGGCCAGAAAATCCTGCTGGTGGACCCGGGAGGTACAGGAGGTGGTGAGGAAAAGAAGGAGGCCTGTAGGTGCTTCAAGTGGTCAAGAAGTGAAAGGATCAGGAGGAATATGAGCTGACAGCCAAGAGAGTTACCAGGGTGGTGAGAGCAGCTAAGGCTAAAAGGACCAGTCCTTGGCCAGTGGGATCCAGGGGGACAAGGGTTCTTTAGATACATAGGGAAAAAGGAAAGTAAGGGTAAGATCAGCAAGGTAAGGATAGGGGATGGTTGGGCACAGGAGGTGGGGAACAGACAGAAGTCCTAAATGAGTACTTTGCCTCAGTTTTACTGGGGATGGAAGGTCTATGTCTTGTGAGGGGAGCAGGGCAAACCAGAGCAAGAGGTGGGACCGTGGAGACCGAGGGCCCTGATGGGTTTGAGGAAAGGGAATGGCCAGCACAGACAGGTAGGGGCCCAGCAGTGCATGGTGAAAGAGGGAGGATGTGATGCTGAAATTCCAGTAGAGAGTAAGGAAGCCCTCAGGTCCTTCAGATGGAGAAAGCACCTGGGCCAGATGAGATACATCCCAGGGTGCTGAGGGAACTGGCAGATGTCCTGGCAGTCCCTCTAGTGGAGCTTTCAACATCTTTTGATAACTGGGTGGGTGCCCCAAGAGTGGAGGGTGGCCCATGTCATGCTGATCCACAAGGGGGATCAAGAGAAGAGGCAGGAAATTACAGGCTGGTTAGCCTGACACTGGTGGTCATCAAGGTGATGGAGGGTAATGTCAAGGAAAGGCTAGGGGGTTACTGGATAAAATTGGGTACTTGAACAATAGGCATAGCTTTGTCACAGGAAGATCATGCCAGACAAATCATGTTGAGTTCTATGACTGGGTGATGAGGGCCCTGGACCAGGGTAGGCCAGTGGACATCCTCTTTCTGGATTTTAGCAAGGCGTTTGATTCAGTACCCTACAGTGGCCTGCTGGCTAAGCTGAAGGAAATGGGGAAGGAGACAGTTGCTAAAATGGATAGGAAACTGGTTTTCTGAGCATACTCAGAAGGTGGTGGTTGGAAGGATAGCCTCAACCCCAAGTTGGTTACTAGTGGAGTTCCCCAGGGGTCAGTGCTAGGCCACTCCTGTTCAACGCCTATATCTCAGACATCAGGAGGTGGATCAGAAGTGAGATGAGTCTCTTTGCAGATGACTCAAAGCTTGGTGCAGTGGTGGATGGGGAGGAGGGAGGTGGCCTTGCAGGAGGACCTGGAGGCTCTTGAAAAGTGGTCTGGAAAATGGAAACTAAAACTCAATGTGGGGAAGTGCAAGGTTCAGCACCTGGGAGTCAGAAATCCAGACAATGGGTATACCCTGGAGGAGACATGATTCAAGTCACGGAGGGTGAGAGGGACCTGGGGTAGTGGTAGATGTCAAAATGAACAACTCAGAGACCTGTAGAAGGACAGCAGCAAGGGAAAATAGGGTGCTAGGATGCATCTCCAGGGGATTACCTCCAGAAAGCAGAAGTGATCCTTCCACTGTACAACTGCTTGGTTAGGCCACACCTTGAATATTGTGTACAATTTTGGAGACCACATTTAAAGAGGATATTACACTCCAAGAGAGGGTCCAAAGGAGGGTAACCAAAATGATCTGGGGCCTGGGAAGAGGACCTGAGGAGAGGCTCAAGGAGCTTGACATTTACACCCTGGAGGAGAGGACCTGTGAGAAGAGGCTCAGGGAGCTCAACATGTACACCCTGGAGGAGAGGAGGGACAGGGGGACATGATAGAGTCCCAGTCAGGGTGCTCCAAAGGAAGGAGGGTGGGGCAACAAGAGGTCACGGGTGTAAGCTGGAAGGAGGAAGGCTCAGAGGGAGAGGAGGAGATGTTATTTTATTGAAAGGGTGGTGGAGCCATGGAATGCACTGCCCAGGAGCTGGTGGAGGTGGAGACTGTGGACAGGTCTAAGAGGGATGGGACAGGTACAGGGGAGGGTAAATCTGACAAGGCCCAATACAGGTGGAACATCTGGGACTGGGGACAGTATAACCCAAGGGGAGGGTGGGAAACCAAAATTGGTCCTCAGTGCGGTGCTAAAAATCAAGGAGACTCGAGACACCATTAGCCTAATCTGCTGGCATTTTAGTATGTTAGTATGTCAAAATGGACAATGCTAATAAATACAACAGATCATGTACTAAATAATTATGGTTTAGGAATAGAAAATGTCATGGTAACTAAGTGTATTATAAACAACTGAGGCAGATGGTAGGCTAGGAAATTAAGATGTTGATTAAGATTGATCTGCATGGAATGCACTATCATAGGGATTAGGTTAGAGGGACTAAAGTGAGACCCTAGAAAGTCACTGATAGTAAGTTGATGAGGTCTAATTTACTCAGTATTATGCTACTAATCATTAGCTGCCAATATCCCATATTAGATATCTAGTTGTTTAAACTCGGGGATTGGATTAGCCTCTTGTCACATAAAGAATCTGACAATACCCAATTGGGTTGGCATTTAGCAAGGCTGTGAAGATTTTAAGGTACAACTGAAAAGAATGTTCTAGGATTCTTCAAGAGGTACAAATGATATAGAGCAACCAGTGAAGTAAATCCAGCCAGAAAAGCAAATAGTTTAATTAGACAGGTTTAATTCTTGCACAACCACAATACATGTGATACTATAGTATGGCATTGTCCTGAACACATCAGTGCAATCTATGGTCTTGTAAACCCATCCTTGCCAATTTAATAGGTGCCAAAAAGTATAATCATTTGATAATGCACAAATGTTTCCTAAAACAACTAATCAAGGATAAGCTGGGGAGGGAACAAAATCTGGGAGGTGGTGGAGAGGTGTAGAGAAATTAAAGGGGCCATTTTAGAGGCAACTAAGAAATGCCTGAGAGTGGTTGGAAGAGAACAGGCACATGAGACCAAACTGGTTCTCAAAGAAGGTCTGTGAGGCAATGAGGGCTAGAAAATGGCCTTCATTACATACAAGGAGAACAAAGGACAGGAGAAAAGGAGTGAACACCAATTAAAGGTGAGGGAAGCCAAAAGACAGTGAGGGATACAGAGTCAGACATTGAGCTGCATGCTGTATTGTAGACAGGCTCAAGGGGAACAGTTCTAGATACATTAGGAAAAAGAAGGAAGACAAGAGGGGAAATGTTAGGCTGACAGACTGGGGGCAGAATACTAGAGAAGGATTAGCAGAAAACAGCCTCTTGATAGCTACTTTGCTCAGTACTCACAGTGGAGGATAGTGGGCCTTGACTGTAAGGCATAAAGGCTGCTGCAAGAGGGATCCCAGAAATGAGGCAGGTGATAATTATGGGAGAAAGGGTCCGAAATAGCTTGCAGCCCTGAAAATAGACAAGCCTGCAGGGCCAGATGGGCTGCATCTAAGGAAGCTCATGGAACTGACTTTAGAGCTAGCTGAACCGCTGGCATGGTTATACAACAGGTCACTACAATCAGGGCTGATTCTGAAAGATTGGAGAGTAGAAGAAAAAGTTCAGCTGCACATGCTCAGAGACAAGTCAAACTGGGAAATGACAGACCCATTAGTCTTACCTCCAGGCAAGTAAACTAAAGGAGACACTAGTCAAGGAGGACCCAGTGGACTACCTAGAGTGAAATGGGCTGCAGGATACTAAGCAGCACGAGTCTGTGGCAACCTTATAGCGTTCTTTGTCTGAGTAAGAAGGGAAGTAGATAATGGACAAGCAGTAAATTTATTTCAACTTCAGCAAGGCATTCAGCTCTGTGCCATGCTGAAGGTTGCTGAGAAAGCCAGTAGATTCCAGTGCAGCAAAGGGTCTAGTAAAATGGGTGAAAACTGTCTTGGGGTAGGCCAGCAAGAGTGCTGTTAAATGGGGTCAATTTGGAGTGGAGGGAGATCAAAATGGGTTGCCACAGGGTTCAGGTGTGCGGTCAGTCCTTTTCAATATGTTCATCACTGACATGAGAGGAGTACAGGACAAGGTGTGTCTCTTTGCAGATGATACTAAACTGTGGTATGGTAGGCAACAAGGAAGAGGTTATGGAGCTGAACAGGGATTTGAAAAGGTTAAAGAGGCAATTCAAAGTATGGAATTTGACATTCAGAGCCCGATTTTAAAAGCTTGATCTAGGTCTTGTGCCAAACCTTGCATCAACCACAATGTTTGCTACAGCTGTGCCAGACAGTTTGTCACAACATGCACCGATGTGCAGTACATTTGTTGCAGTTGCAACATTTTACTCAATTTATGGCAGCTTGCACCAAGGCTTTGGTGTAAGCCTTAAATGGTTCCCCATGGATGCAAAGTTAGACCAGGGAGGTGGTCTAACTCCTGTGTTCAGTGCAAAGGACTTGTGGCAAGGATTTTGCAGCAAGTGGCTTGTAAAACCCACTCATCACAATGTGTGACACAAGTCACCACTTATGTCCACTTTCACTGCTGCAAGTCCCTTGCAGCAATGTAAACACTTTGTAAAATGGGTCCTCAACGTCAAGAAGTACAAAGTGATGAAAATATGGAACAAGAACCACAGGAGAGAATATTGAATGGGAGGTTAAGTTGGACACTACCTCAGAGGATAGGGCATGGGAGTCATTATACAGTACCTGACTTCATAAAACAATCCAGTCAATGTAACAAGACCTACAGCAATGCAGCCAAAATGTTGGGGTGTATCGGGAGGGACTGACAGCAGGAGGGAAGTGGTGATGCTATCTCACTAATATTGACTGCTGGTGAGACCACATCTGGACCACTGTGCCCAGTTCTGGAGCTCCCACCTGAAAAAGACACAGACAGGCTAGAGTTGGTGCAGCTTAGGTAACCAAAATGATTGAGGACCAGCAGGTCATAACCAGTGAAGTTTAGTTTAAGGCTCAGAACATGCAATTGGTAGGGATCAGAAGAGAGAGGAATGATATGATGGAGACCTTTAACACAGAAACACAATGTGCCAACAGAAAAGGACCAGTAGGTCCATCTAGTCTGCCCTATTTTCTCTGCTGTAGTTCCTGAAAGGGATGAGTAAGGCAGAGTATGAAGAAGCATTTACCAGGCATGGTGAATGAAGAACGCCCTTATAGGATAGATAAAACAGGGCAGACTGAATGGACTAATAGTCTTTTTTCTGATATTTTCTATGTTTGGAAGTTTCTATCTATTTTTGATTTAGTCACCAAGACCACTGAGAGAGGCTGAATAGTAAATTTGTTTCATTTTGTCTTCAGCAAGGCCTATGATCGGTGCAACACAGGAGGCTGCTGCAGAAGGTAGAGGGCTTGAGGGAAGACAGAGGCTTTATTAGGTGGGTATGAAACTGGCTTAGAGGGAGGCAACAGCAAGTAGTACACAGAGCTAAACTGGAAGAGAGGGAGGTCAGGAGTGGACTGCTGCAGGGACCAGTCCTGGATTTGTCTTTTAGTGTTCATAAGTGACAGAGGGAAGGTATCTGGGAAAGTGGCGTCTCTTTGTAATGACACAAAGTTATGCGGCAGGTCTGATCATGAAGAAGAGCTTCGAGCTTCCAGGGGACCTATAGAAACTATAAAGCTGGTCTAAGGTCTGCTAGATATGATTTAATGGCAATATGTACAGGGTAATGCACATTTGGAGCACTGCAACCCTACTGGTGCCAGCATTAGGGAGGCTGAGTCACTAGGGCACCAATTCATAATTTCACTGCCCTCCCGAGGTCCACCCCTTAAGGAGTTGGAATCCTTAATTAGCTCCAGCAAAACAGTAATCAGCAAAATTGCTGATTGGTGCCCTGATTATGTGGCGCCCAAATGCTGGCACTTTCTGAGGGTGGAACGCTTTTGGAGAATAAATCCATGCACAGAATACTGGATTGGAGGGATTAGTGCAAAGCAAAACCAGCACCAGCCAACTCGGCACGGAAAAAAATTGATTTCATTATCTTACAGAAGCTCATTGGCAACAACAGCAAATGCCAGCTGGATGTGCAGAGGTGCAAACTACCCAACCAGTTTAACTCAAATGGCATCTTCAGGGAAGAGGGAGTACAGTTTCAACTGAAATTGATTCTGGCAAATTAAAGTAACTGTGCAAAAAAAAACTGAAAGTGATATTTGCATGTATATATAACTATAAAAATACTCAGGTGAATACTAACTGCAGTTGCTACTATCTTAATATAAACAGGCAGAGGTAAACTACTTTTTAAAAGCTGCTCATGTCTCAGTATTAAATCTGGCCAAAAGCCACAACAGATAAACATCCCAGTATTATAAATCAGAGACACTAAAGCACTTAATATTACGCTATCTACGTCTGTGTGATGGTTGCATTATATAGTAAATGAAGATTAAAATCTAGACGTGGTGCAACAAAGCACAGACATGTAAATGTTTTTACCTTTATATATTTGTCCAAGTGACTTCCAAAAATGGCTAGTAGGAAATTCTCATAGGCTGTTTCAGTGGCCATATTTCAAGGGCAGTCAATAGAACAAAGCTGAAGAAATGAGTATAACAGGGCAATTATATTCTGAAGCATTCTTCTACTCTAAGCACTTAGAAAAACGAGGGAGATTGTTAGAGCCTCGATCATTTTTTTGAGAAAAGGAACAGTGTTTATTCTGTCTAAACAATTAAACCTCCCAGGGCAAAAATCCAGAAAAATATTTTTCAACAACAGATCTATGCCCCTCCTTTTGCACCCAAACTAATCGTTTCAATGGTATAACATTTAAATTGATGTAAATTTCCTCCATTACCAGTTATTTTACAGTATGTGAACCATGAGTGCATTTTTCTCATCTTTTCTAGAAATAGTTCTAAGGTATTCACTCACCCTCGCTTTAAGGGACTGTTACAGTGTGGATATGAAACAGACACATTCAGGCAGGAGTATAATGCATAAATAAACACACAAGTGCATTTTTAATTTTTATTTTCAGTAAATCTCAAAAATAAAACAAAAAATGTACTTATTTACAAAAAGCAAAGACTAGTGTTAGTTCAGCAAACCTTGTAGCTCAGAATTAGTTTGCTCCAGCTATTCTGCCTTTTACTTACTAACTGCTCGTTAACTCAGAACAGTGTGAAAACACACATACCACCTCCTCCTCTCTGTGGCCAGAGTTACACTGGCTCACCTCTCTCTCATACATCCCTGGTGATGGTTTATATACCCTCCTACTCTGTTCGTTAACTCAGAACAGTGTGAAAACACACATACCACCTCCTCCTCTCTGTGGCCAGAGTTACACTGGCTCACCTCTCTCATCATACGTCCCTGGTGATGGTTTATATACCTCCTACTCTGTTCGTTAACTCAGAACAGTGTGAAAACACACATACCACCTCCCTCTCTGTGGCCAGAGTTACACTGGCTCACCTCTCTCTCATACGTCCCTGGTGATGGTTTATATACCCTCCTACTCTGTTCGTTAACTCAGAACAGTGTGAAAACACACATACCACATCCTCCTCTCTGTGGCCAGAGTTACACTGGCTCACCTCTCTCTCATACATCCCTGGTGATGGTTTATATACCCTCCTACTCTGTTCATTAACTCAGAACAGTGTGAAAACACACATACCACCTCCTCCCTCTCTGTGGCCAGAGTTACACTGGCTCACCTCTCTCTCTAACATCCCTGGTGATGGTTTATATACCCTCTACTCTGTTCATTAACTCAGAACAGTGTAAACGCATACCACCTCCCTCCTCTCTGTGGCCAGAGTTACACTGGCTCACCTCTCTCTCATATGTCCCTGGTGATGGTTTATATACCTCCTACTCTGTTCGTTAACTCAGAACAGTGTGAAAACACACACATACCACCTCCCTCCTCTCTGTGGCCAGAATTACACTGGCTCACCTCTCTCATACATCCCTGGTGATGGTTTATATACCCTCCTACTCTGTTCGTTAACTCAGAACAGTGTGGAAACACACATACCACCTCCCTCCTCTCTCTGTGGCCAGAGTTACACTGGCTCACCTCTCTCTCATACATCCCTGGTGATGGTTTATATACCCTCCTACTCTGTTCATTAACTCAGAACAGTGTGAAACACACATACCACCTCCTCCTCTCTGTGGCCAGAGTTACACTGGCTCACCTCTCTCTCATACATCCCTGGTGATGGTTTATATACCCTCCTACTCTGTTCATTAACTCAGAACAGTGTGAAAACACACATACCACCTCCTCCCTCTCTGTGGCCAGAGTTACACTGGCTCACCTCTCTCATACATCCCTGGTGATGGTTTATATACCCTCCTACTCTGTTCATTAACTCAGAACAGTGTGAAACACACATACCACCTCCTCCCTCTCTGTGGCCAGAGTTACACTGGCTCACCTCTCTCTCATATGTCCCTGGTGATGGTTTATATACCCTCCTACTCTGTTCATTAACTCAGAACAGTGTGAAAACACACATACCACCTCCCTCCCTCTCTGTGGCCAGAGTTACACTGGTTCACCTCTCTCATACATCCCTGGTGATGGTTTATATACCCTCCTACTCTGTTCATTAACTCAGAACAGTGTGAAAACACACATACCACCTCCCTCCCTCTCTGTGGCCAGAGTTACACTGGTTCACCTCTCTCTCATACATCCCTGGTGATGGTTTATATACCCTCCTACTCTGTTCATTAACTCAGAACAGTGTGAAAACACACATACCACCTCCTCCCTCTCTGTGGCCAGAGTTACACTAGCTCACCTCTCTCTCATACGTCCCTGGTGATGGTTTATATACCCTCCTACTATGACATCAGTAGTCATGTGATAAGATCATTAAGCTTCATTATATATTTCTTTTCTAAACACCCTACATATCCAATAGTATCTGTAGAAATTAAATAATGACCTTACCTTCAAATACAACATATCACATCATTAATCGTAGGCTTGTTATTACATATAAACCCCTTTATCATAATGATGCTCATTAAGGGTGAGGCTCCTCCTACTTTGCTGACCTCATCAGCCACCATTTGTATAAAAAACATTCTGTCTGTAGGCTGACAGCTCTATTATAGCCCCAATCATGCAGCTCCACAGCAAATTGGTAGAACAATTATAATTTTATTTCACACAGTATTGTTCCTCAGGCATCTCTGAGTTGGTTAGGAAAGGGAGGTTAAGGGCACATTCCTTATCTCCTTCTCCTGCCAGCTCATGAGACCTGAAACCCATAACTTGTTTAATTCTTCTGTTTTCTTAAATTTCTTTAAAACATGTCTAAAGGGTTCTAAATCATTAGCGCTTCATTAGCTGTGCACTTTTCTTGGGTGCAGGGGCTCCTGCTGCTTTTTATTGAGCCCTGCCTATCTCAGCATAAATGCCAAGCAACTGATGGCTGAGATTTCAACCATTGGGGTACATTTCGTTATGGACCTTTTGCTTTTGGCCACTTTATTTTACTTGTAGCCTTTTATTTAAAATGACACCTGTTATAGCCTTTCCAGGGCTGTGTTAACATTGCAAACCTTGTCTGATTTGGGACATCACGGGCTTCCCTATCACTAGTGCCCATAGAGTCCCGTTTTCCATTATTGCCTTTTCCTCTGGCCGCTTTCCATACATAGGCTTCAGAGCATACTTCTACTCTGAAGCATCACTATCTGATTCAGCTCCTCTCAAAGAGCTTTTTCACTTAGCCACTGCGTATGTCAATGAATAAACATGGAGCGCCTTTCTCTGAAAAATAACTGTAAATTTCTGAACCGCATATTTATTCTTTTTGCTGCAACTTGCGGCATGAAATTTGTTCACTCACACACCTAAGGAGCAGTGCATGACATGGAGCTCTTCTCCTTGAGGCCAGATTTTCATTTATTTTCTTAGCTTTCTTATGAGGAGCACATCTGGGCACAACCTTATTTTTTTAATTTAAAAGCATGCCTGGTGCTTCCATACAAAGTGCAACTGGCACTTCATTTAAAAATCTGCTCGGGAGTTTATCTAATAAGGCACAGCTAGCACTCGCAGCAGTAGCAAGATAGTGAAAAGGACAGTAAACACTCGCAGCAGTAGCAGCAAGTGGTGAAAGGGACAGTAAACACTCGCAGCAGTAGCAGCCAAGTGGTGAAAAGGGACAGTAAACACTCACAGCAGTAGCAGCAAGTAGTGAAAAGGGACAGTAAACACTCGCAGCAGTAGCAGCAAGTAGTGAAAGGACAGTAAACACTTTCGCAGCGTAGCAGCAAGTAGTGAAAAGGACAGTAAACACTCGCAGGCAGCAGCAGCAAGCAGCAGTAAGAAAAGCACTCTGTGCAGCAAGGGCGCAGTGAAAGGATAGTAAACACCGCAGCAGCAGCAGGCGGTGAAAGACAGTAAACACCGCAGCAGTAGCAGCAAGTGGTGAAAAGGGACAGTAAACACTCGCAGCAGTAGCAGCAAGTAGTAAAAGGACAGTAAACACCGCAGCAGTAGCAGCAAGTAGTGAAAAGGACAGTAAACACTCGCAGCAGTAGCAGCAAGTAGTGAAAAGGGAAGTAAACACCGCAGCAGTAGCAGCAGAGTGGTGAAAAGGACAGTAAACACCGCAGCAGTAGCAGCAAGTAGTGAAAAGGGACAGTAAACACTCGCAGCAGTAGCAGCAAGTGGTGAAAAGGACAGTAAACACACGCAGCAGTAGCAGCAAGTAGTGAAAAGGGACAGCAAACACTCTCAGCAGTAGCAGCAAGCAGTGAAAAGGGACAGCAAACACTCGCATCAGTAGCAGCAAGGTGAAAAGGGACAGTAAACACTCGCAGCAGTAGCAGCAAGTAGTGAAAAGGGACAGTAAACACTCGCAGCAGTAGCAGCAAGTAGTGAAAAGGGACAGTAAACACTGCAGCAGTAGCAGCAAGTGGTGAAAAGGGACACTAAAGTGTTTTTAGGGTTTTCTGTCAGGTTGGCCACCCTGACAGAAGAAAGGAGAAGGAAAGGATAAAGGACAGGCTGGAAAGAAAAGAGCGTTTATTTTTGGGGGTTCATGGCTACAACCAGTGCACCATTGCTATTTCACTAACAGGAATCTTCACCCTGTTACAAGGATGAGTAGTTTTGCCAACATAAAAGGTACCACATTCAGCTAAATACACACATTATTTGTCATACAGCACATGAAATCTAATATTTCAAAACTGTGGTTAGTACTGATAGTTGTAAAAGTTTTGTTTTGAGGATGTCGGGTAAATTTGCAGTTCCACAGGGATGACAGCTATTAGGGCATATTGGTAGTCCCAGTATTTTTCGTGATAACACAGTGGCCTGTTGATCCTATTATCCATTTGAAGGGTATTCCAGTTGTCTCATATCACCTTTTCAATGGCTCCTACCTGTCTAGAAACTTTTGTCACAAAATTCAACATGTCAGTTCCATCTCTTTCCCTATTGTTCACTACCAGTAAACTATCCCCATTTGTGTCTCTTGCTTCTTGTTTTGCCTTCATGACTAAATCCCTGATGTAATCCTGGCCAACACCTGTCCTTAATTTATGTGCTTCTTATGTCAAAATGAGACTCTAAAGTACAGGTACGTCTGAACCTAAGAAACTGGAATGTGGAATATATTCTACTGTATGGCATGGGTGGCGACTGGTAAAATGTAAAAGGTATTTTAGTCAGTGTCTTTCTAAAGAGATGTGCACATAAAGTACCTTCTACATTTTCTGAATGAAAAATTAAATCCAAAATGATTCCTGTTTGCTATCTGCCTGAATTCTGAATTTGAGATTTGAATTACTATTTTCAGCTACCCCACACATTCTTTGATTTCCTATTTCATTCCTTGCCAAATCAAGGGGATTGTTTAACCAGAAAAGGCACACTAAGCTAGAGCTGTCATTTATATAACAATGCACATGTCAATACTATCATAAAAATGACATTGGCATAGTAGACATTTTCTTTTCCCATTTCCAAGATATAGGTTGCATAATTGGAGACAAAAGTTGTCCCCATAGCTATACTTTTTTTCAGCAAGAAATATTCTCCTTAGAAAGGAAAGCATTTTAGGTAAGAATCAATTCAGCACAATCAAAAAAATCTTTAAAGGCAGGTTCAAGTTGTGTTTCTCTGTTACCCACTACTGCAGTGTTGCTAGATCATCACTGTGTGGTGTGTTTGTATAAGGTGATTGATATCAAGAGATGCAAGTAACCACTGTTGTTCACATTGGAGATGGCATAGAATGCCCAATATATCTGTGATATCTTTGTCATAAGATGAAAGTTCAGTAACTAAATCCTTGATGCATGCATCAACAAATATTGATAGTGGTTCATTCAGACACCTATTCCTACCACTATTGGGTGTCATGGGAGATCCTCCAAACTCTTGTGTTGCGTGAAATCAGTCCGTAGTTGTACCCTCTGCACATCTGTGTGGTGTATGCTGATGTTACTAATGAACTTGTGTAAGATAATTAAAAAAAACTTTCTATACTGAGTTGACTGGTGCGGTTTTGCTTAACACTGTTGCACAGTTTTTAGACCATGCATGGTATTTCAGTGGAGCCGAGATTGTTGTTTGTATGGGAGTGGGTTAGATCTGCTACTTCAACATGGGAGAGATATGGCGGTTGTAATCAGTGACTCCTCAGCAAACAAAACCCAGCACATCATACACAAAACAAAGCATACTGCAAGGCACTGAGGATGCTGGGGTGTATAGGGAGGGGTTTTAACAGTAAGAAGAGCAGGTGATTCTGATCCTTTACAAACACCTGGTGAGGCCTCACCTAGAGTACTGATGCCCTGTTCTGGAGACTTGCCTGAGGAGATACATTGACAGACTAACATCAGTAATGTGAAGGGTCACCAAGACTATCCAGGGTCAGTGGAGCAGATTTTATTAGGAGTGACTGAAGGCCCTAAATAAGTACTCACTGAAGGCTAGGTGACAGTGGGGACATGACTGGAACACATTTGTTTCTGAGGGTATAAACAAGATAAATGGTGAGGACCTATTTGTAAGAAACAGGAATGTAATAACTAGGGGGCATGAGTAGAGGCTGGCGGGGGACAAATTCATGAGAAACTTTTTATTTTGTTATTTTTATAGAAGCTTATTATTAAAAATTAGATAACTGCACAAATAAACTGTCAGAATCACAACAAACACCATAAACAAATTTTAAAGAATACATTCTGTAATACAAAAATATAACCAACATTAATAAATACAGATCAGAACCTAACTAACAAATTTCTGAAAAAGTCTACCTTCCCCACAAACAAAATCGGTAAATGTACTACAAGTTATGCTGAAGTCAAAGAGCACCCTGTCCAGTCCCCATTTATAGAACCCTTCAAGGTCAACCATCATCCCCGGTCAAATAGAAAGGAGGAGGGCATGACTCTCCAGTAAAATACCCAATGAAAAGATGCCGCTTGCACATTGTTAACTTCCACAGAGAAAAAGTGATACTTCAGTTGACTTCTAGTTCATAAGCAAAAATCTCAGCCTCCAGGGTGCAGCAAAAGAAACCCTTTATAGACCAAAACCACTGTCCCAAAATATGTGAGTCCCCAAAATCCAAAACAGAGGGACTGCAAAATGGGAGTTGAAGGGTGTCCTCTAAATACTTAAAATGTTATCCCACCAATTTGTCAACAAGGGACAATCCCACAGAATATGATATATCATACCAGTGCCCTGCAAACACCACCAACATAAAGCTGAATTCAGTCAGTAAACCTACATTCCACCAAATGTAAAGGAGTGTGATGTCATTTGCTTAACACCTTGTTTTGTATTAATTGGAGTTTGGGGTCAGGAGAGAACTTTTGCACTTCTGCCCAACACCATAACCTTAACTCAGAATCTAGGGTGCATACCCAAATCTTTCTCCCATTTCAGCCTATGAAGGTCCCAATTTGGTAAAGAGACCCTTTGCAACTCCTTATATAACAAACTAAGATGTTCTTTAGGGACTGAAACTCACTTCTGCAAATAACATGATAACAGATTGCTGATGAAGTTGAGATTTAAAAATGTATAAAATAGGGTGTTTCTCAACTTAAAGTAATGCCACAAATGGTGCTAAAGGACCTGATATATATCCTGTACCTCCCAAAAGACAACAGAAGTCCGTAACTACTATCAATCATGTTCCTAGGATCCAAAGACCCCTTACCTTCCAACTACCCCACGAAACTGGAATTCCACCCACTAGTATGGCAGGATTATTCCAGAGTGGTTCATAGGCACCCAAAAGAAGAATCCCAACCCAACATTCTAAAGAAATGCCTCAATGCCCACCAAGAGAAGGCCATCAGAAATGTTGCTAATTTTTGCAAACATCCCCTGCCAGACAATAGAATTGCAAGGACCAATCCCTACTCAATCAATCAATCAATCAAAATCTTTATTTATTCAGGCGAACATCATTGAGCATAGCTCATTTACAAGATGGACCTGATTGGTCATAAACAACAAAATGGTTTAAACTCACAAATATACAAGTATAGAATAAGTACAGTAACAAAGACTTTTAAGAATAAACAACAAAGAATGAGCAAATGCAATAATATACACATATATACAAGGAAAGTAAACAGTGGTATTGGGCACCAGATCAAATGTGGGAAAAAACAATGAGAAGGGGTTCAGGAGGTAGATAATATAGAAGTTAATGGGTGAATGCATGGACAGATAAGGGAGGGGAATCTAATGGGGGCAGGAGTGAAAAGGGGACTAAAGAGGCTAGGAATTGTGGAAACAATTGCTTATCTCTGGGAAAAGGTTTAGGTACAGCTTTTGAAGGAGACTACAGGAATGAAAGTGTTCAACTTCAGGGTCTTTTGTAGAGAGTTCCAGATGTGTGCTAGAAAGTAGTTGATTGCAGCCCTTCCATGACGGGTACATGCCTTAGGTAGATTCAGCAAGATGAGGTTATTGCTTCTTAGGGCATATGGACTTGGAGTAACAAGAGAGAAGCAATCAGAAATGTAGGATGGTATTTTATTTGTCAGAGCTTTGTATATCCAAAGAGCAGCATTTTGTTCCTTCTGTGATGTAGGGATGTCCAGCCAACTGCAGCATAGAGAGAACAGTGGTGGGTACTGAAAGGAAGGTCAGTGATGAACCTTAGAGCTCTATGGTACAGGGTATCCAGTTTATTTAGGTAGGACAGGGAGCAGTGGCCATATAGGAAGTCTGCGTAATCAAGGAGGATATAAATGAAGCCTGGATTAATCTCTGCTTAGATTCTCTGTTTAGAAAATGTTTGATCCTGAAGAATAGGGCAAGCCTTTTGCCTTAGTTTTTCAGGAGTTCTTCAATGTGCTGGGTGAAATCAAGTCTGTTGTCAGTCCAAACCCCCAGATATTTAAAATTATCTACATAATCAAGGCTCTCACCAAGGACGGTAGAAAGTTGGGGAAGAATGTTTGTGAGTAGGTATTGGTGGAGATGAACATAGCTTTAGTCTTCTTGGCATTCAATAGAAGCTTCTTTTCAAGTAATTTGTGTTGCAGTAAGGAGAAGTCAGCTTGTAGTAGATTATAGGCCTTTTTGGTGCTGGATTGCTTACATAAAGGACAGTGTCATCAGCAAAAGGTGAACATTAGAATTGGTGAGGCCTGAGTCAATGTTATTGATGTAGATGGCAAGAGGATAGGGCCCAAGATGGACCCTTGAGGAACTCCTCTTAAGAGTGGTTTTGAGGAGGAAAGGTTGCCTTCACTTTTACCTACTGCACCCTACTAGAGAGGTAGCATTTGAACCATTTAAGAGAGGTAGGGTCTAGGCCTAGGGATGCAGTGAGGAGATTAGAAGATCATGATCCACAGTATCGAATGCTTTACTTAAATCCAAAAATACAGCACAGATGTTATTTTTTTTATCTAGCTCAGTCTGCCAGTCATTTGTAACTTTGCTAAGGCAGAAATGGTGCTTGTGCATGGCTCTGAACCCAGATTGAGCAGGGTTAAGGAGGTTGTTAGCATTGAGGTAGTCATTTAGTTGGAAGCTTGCCAGTTTCTCTAGCATCTTGGACAGCACTGGAAGGATGGAAATAGGCCTGTAGTTGTTGAGATCCATGGGGTCCCCTGCTTTAAGGAGGAGAAACACTTGTGCTGTCTTCCACAAAAAAGAATAGAGCCAGAAGATAAGGACATGTTGAAGAGGTGAGTTGGGGGGCTGCAATGGCATGCAGTGCAATTTTAAAAAGAAAGGGTCCAGAGAGTCTGCACCAGCTTCTAGTTGTATCCAGGCGGAGCAGTAGGTCTTCTACTTGTTTTAATAAAATTGGCTTGAAAGAAAATGTAGGTAGCCTTCTGAGCTTCAGTGGAATGGAGAGCAAGTTGAGAACGCAGCAAGTTTGCTGGAGATGAGTCAAAAGCTAGGCCTGCTGTAGTAAAATGATTATTGAAAGCATCTAAAATTTCACACTTGTCAGTAATGATCACATTGTTGAGGTTCACTTGAGATGGTAAAGAGGTGCTAGAGTCTTGCCCTAGGATTCCCTTGATAGTGCCCCAGAATTTGGCTGGGTTGTGGTAGGTGGCATCCAGCTCTGCTGTATAGAAGGCAGCCTTAGCATCTCTCACTTTTTAGTGCAGCTGTTCCTGGCTTGTCTGAATTGTACCCAGTCGTTTGGATCTTTGGTTTTCCTTGCCTTTTCCAGAGCTTGTCTCTAGCAAGCAGTGCAGATTTAAGTTCAGCAGAGAACCAGGGACAAGATTTGCATTTAATTCTGACACTGGTGACTGGTGCATGTGTATTGAGAGTCCTAAGATTATGTCATTTAGCACCTGCAGTGCTGACTCCACAGAAGTTGAGAGGTAGAAATCTTGCCAGTGTTTGGAGGACACAGATTTTGGAGATATCTGCAATGTTAAAGTTCTTTTAGACCTTCTTGGGAGGAATTTTGCAGGGTTAGCAGGCTTGATTGAAGATCTTATACCAGCTATGAGGCAGTGATCACTTATATCTCTGAATAGCACTCCAGCTGTGAATATAGATGGGCTTATTAACTAACATAACATCAAGTAAGGTGCTGTTACTTTTGTTTTTAGGTTAATCCTTGTTGGTTCATTTATTAGTTGAGTAAAGCCATGGAGTCACAGAAAGATACTAGGGTGCAGAAACATTGGATAGCCAGTTAAAATTCAAGTCACCTAGAATAATGGTATCCTCAGGACCCAGTTTAGCTATAGTCCCCAGGTGGGTAAGGAGTTTAAGTCCGGCAGAGGGGTCTGTAGCAGCCAACCAGTTGAAAGGCTGACATGTTGGGAGGATATTTTAAGGGATATGCATTCAAATTCTTTAGGCTGAGATGAAATATTGAGACAGGAAGCAGAGAAATTTGAGTTAACATAAATGGCCCACCACCACCCTGGATGGATGGTCTGCTCTGAAAAGCTGGTAATTAGGTATACTTATTTCACTGTCATTTGTTGCTGGTTTAAGCCACGTTTCAGAGAACACAAGAAAGTCTGGCAGAGTATGGGCAACCCAGGCTTGTATTAGTGAGAACTTTTTAAAAGGCTGCATACATTGATGTGGAGAAAGCTTAGGCCTTTCATAGAGACTAGATCTGTTGGTGAGGAGAAGCCTTCTAGGGTCCAGGATTGAGTTCAACAGTGCCAGCACAGATAAGCAGAAAGAACAATAGTTTGATAAGTGCTTCAAGTGATAGGAGGAAGGAACAGACAGAGGGCTTTCTCTTCTTACTCCGGGTCCAGTGATCAGAGAATAACAGGCCTGCCTTTATGGCTTGTTATAATATCATAAAGTACCAGCTTGATGGACAGAAGTAGGGGGGCAATTGAAGGGCCATGAATGGAGCGTGGGGTAAAGGAGGTGCAAAACTGGTTGTGAGCCTTTTTCTGGGATACCTCAAGGATTTTGGTAAAGCAACGGTAAGTTATACTTGAGGAAATGAGGACATCCACAAGGGTTGCATGACGGAGGTCAGACTGACTGGCAGCCAAGATCTCTAGGTCAAGGGCTGATGCGGCATTATCATACGGTGTGACATAGGCGAAAGGCAGAGGAGCAATAGCAGGAGCAACAGCATGATGATTGGTAGCTAGGGTTAGGAATACCAAAGGCAATAGGGGAGTGGTGCTAGGTTATTGGCTATGAGATGATCTAAGGGTGAGAAATGAGATTTGGTGGGAAGGTTAGTATAAAAGAAACACCCAAGAAGGGGAGGCGGGCAAAATTTTGCGGCTTTCCTGTACCTTGCTGGTCTGTCTCCGCCTCCTGGTTCCCAAACTGCTTCACGGTCGCCGCCCGCCCGCCAGCGGCTCGGAGACCCTGCGCCACTGGGTGCTCGAGGGCTGGGACGGCTACAGTGGAGGAGACAGAGGAGAGGCTAGTCAGAAAAGCACTATTGCAGCAATAAAAAGAAATCTGCAATAGGTGCTAAAAACTTTGCACAACAAAGACTGTTGGGGATGGCGCTTTGCATCTGGCCCAACAGAGATCCCACCAAAAGACTGTATCACTTAGTCCTTACACCAAAACAACATTTACATAGATTTTAAACAAAAATTATAAAACAGCTCTTTTTGAAAGATTAACAATAAACCCAGTAAACCCGGTCAGTCTTCAGCAGTGCAAGCTATAGCAAAAGTCAATGAAGCGGGACCAATCGGAAGCAAAGGCTGATGTAGCGCTCGCCTCGATTGGTCGCAGCCTTCCCATACCTTGCTGGCTGTCTCTCCCGCCTTCTGGTTCCCAAACTCGGCCGAGGTCGCTGCCCGCCTCGCCGGCTGCTCAGAGACCCTGGCGCTACTGGGTGCTCGAGGCTGGGACGGCTACAGTGGAGGAGACAGAGGAGAGGCCAGTCAGAAAAGTACTATTGCAGCAATAAAAGAAATCAGCAAATAGGTGCTAAAAAACTTTGCACAACAAAAGACTGTGGGGATGGCGCCTTTGTCTGGCCCAACAGAGATCCCACCAAAAGACTGTATCACTTAGTCCTTACACCAAAACAACATTTACATAGATTTTAAACAAAAATTGTAAAACAGCTCTTTTGAAAGATTAACAATAAACCCAGTAAACCCGTTCAGTCTTCAGCAGTGCAAGCTATAGCAAAAGTCAGTGGAAGCGGGACCAATCAGAAGCAAAGGCTGATGTGGCGCTCGCCTCCGATTGTGCGTGGCCTTCCCGTACCTTGCTGGCTGTCTCTCTCCGGCCTCCTGGTTCCCAAACTCGGCAGCGGTTGCCGCCCATACCCGGCGGCTCTGGGCCCCTGGCTCACTGGGTGCTCGAGGCTGGGACGGCTTGCTGGCTGTCTCTCCCGGCCTCCTGGTTCCCAAACTTGGCTTCATCGGGTCGCCGCCCGCCTGTCATGGCTCGGAGCCCCTGCGCCTCACTGGGTGCCTCGAGGCTGGGACTTGCTGGCTGTCTCTCCCGCCTCCTGGTTCCCAACCGCCGCTGTCGCCGCCCGCCCGCCGGGCGGCTCGGAGCCCCTGCGCTCACTGGGTACTAATTGCTGCTTGATCTCAACCCACAAGGGACCACATTGTAACAGAAATCACTTAGTTTATAGTTTGTTTAACCCCTGGCAAACATGGTATCCCCACAGTCAGGGTAATGCTCCACCCACCCTTAACATCCTAGGCCCTAAGGATTTCTACTAAATCAAGGAGGATCCCATCCCAGATAAAGTCCAGCAAAATCTGATCAATCTTATTCCAAGTCAACTTGGGGATTATGAAAGGTAGATTGCTAAGCCTACAAAAGCTTGGGAAACACCATCATCTTAATGATGGCAATCTTACCTGGAAGGGCTAGACCTAAATGTTTCCATCTCCAAAAGTCCAGCTTTATCTCTCCTAGAACCTCTAAAATGTTCTTGAAGCACATTTCCTGAAGATTAGCTGACATAGACATACCAAGATATGTCAAACCAGTTGGTGACCAATGCAAAATATGAGGGCCTGTACACGCCATGCACTAATTGCCCGCTAGAGTGTTAGAATCTCTGACTTCCCAGTTTACCCGCAAACCTGAAATTGCACTAAAGGAGTCAACCATGTCCCTCACCCGAGGAAGACAGGATTCCACATTTGTTAATAACAAAAGCAAATCATTCACCTATAATAAGGTGGTATAAAACTTTTGCCCACAGGTATACCAGAAATAACCTAATGCTGACAAACGCCAAATTTAGAGGTTATATGGCCAGAATAAACAACATAGGACTCCCTGCCTTGTACCTCATGCCAAGGAGAAAGAATCTGAAAGGACCCCATGAACTAAAATACTTGTCTGAGGGTTAGAATAGAGGCACCTGACCCAGTGCCTAAATGTATGACCACACCCAAATTTAGACAACACAGACTGGAGCTACTGCCACTCAACAGAGTCAAACACTTTCTCAGAATCCAACCTTATGAGAGCAGCTGAATCCAGGCCCCAACTCACCACATGAATGAGGTTGATAACAGCTCTCAGGTTGTCACTGCCTTACCTAACCTGCATAAAACTCAACTGAGAATTACTAATCCAAAAAGGAGAACATTTTCCAATCTCTTAGTTAAAATCTTTGCAAAATCTTACAATCAGTATTTAATAAAGAAATTGGATGGTTAACTGGCACATAGCACAGGGTCCTTACTGGGTTTAGGCAGGAAAGTGACCATAGCATTCCTCATGGAGGCAGGCAAGGTACTGGACCCAGAAATATCTCCTAAAATCTCCAATAGTCTCACCAAAATCTAGGACTCAAACTCCTGATAAAACTCAGAGCTGACCCCATCAGGACCTGGCACCTTTCCCCAACATCAGTGCCCCTAATAGCTTGCTGCACCTCAAGGAGTGAAAATCAGTCTCCGCAGACCCTTCTGAGATACAGGGCAAGGTAAATTTGAAAAAAAAAAAAGGATTCTAGCACTGCCATCAAAAGAGAAAACTGCAGAGGAACGTAACTGGAAACAAAGTCTCCAAACTCCTCCACCATTCAGCATGCGTCAAGATTGTCACATTCCTCCCTTCAAGGATGGGACCTGAGTCTCCGTTGCCATTTCTTTTAGCCAATAGGCAAGAAGTTTCCTCGCTTGATCCTGAAATTTCCAATATGCTTGTTTAACAAAAAGAGAGCCCTAGTAGCCTTCTGATGGTAAATATCTTGTTGCCTTTCTTTACATTGATGAAGTCTTGAATCTTCACTTTTGGTCAGACAGGGAAGTATAAAGGGCTTCCTCCAAGTATCTAATTTTAGAAGAAAGGGAATCAACTTCAGCTTTCTGTCGTTTATTTATATTTGAAGCATAGGAGATGATACGACCCTGATAAAGGACTTAAATGCATCCCATAAAATAAACGAGGAATCTCAGGGACTCATTAGTCGAAAAATAAAATCTATTTCCCCACTCAACCAACCCTTACAGTCTTCCATACTGAGTAAGGCTGGAATGAACCTCCATCGTGGGGTTCTTTGTACAACATGCAGAGGGCGAAATAACAAACACACAGTAGCATGGTCAGACAGTGAGATAAGTTTGTGGCCAACCTCAACCAAATCAGAAAGAATAGAGGCACTGCACAAAAATAATCTAGCCTACTGAAAGTCTTAAACCTCAGGGTCCTAAATTTAAAATCCTGAGTTGAGGGATGAAATATCCTCCAACATTCTACCAACTTATACTCCCACATAAATGCCTCAGAACAGCTGTAGAATGTGTATGGAAAGGGACACCCCTCACCGTGGGGCCCTATCCATAACCAGGTCAAAGGTAAAATTAAAATCACCTCCCACAACCAGTATCAAAGGTGTACAAACAACTCTGAAATAGACTGCGCTAAAGAAGAAAGAACTCAGGAGAGTCCTTGGGTGCATATAAACTGATTATCAAAACTGGTACCAAATCCAACTTTCCCAACACCAGAACCCTACGTCTGCTTTGTCTGCTGTCCATTTCTCTACAGTAAAAGGGCAACCCTGAGGAATAAGAATTGAGACACTCCTCTTTTAGAACTAAATGAACTAGAAAATTATCTACTTATCCACCCCTGACCATATACCCTAAATCCCTCTTCAACAGATGAATTTCTTGAAAACATAATGTCATAATTATTAGACCTCAAAAGAAAATATTTTTCTTTCCTTTTCACAGGGATGTTTAAACCCTGAACATTCCAAGTTGAAACTGAAATCTGTGACATTTTACAGGTCCCAAACATGAACAATAGCATAAAAATAAATACAAGAGATGAAAACGTCACAGCATAGAAATAGTCTATAATGGAAGGTTGACATTTCCCAGCTAACCTCAACAACCCAAGAAACCCCAACCCACAACAAACTCTGAATCCCTATAGTGAGAATGCTCCCTCAGGAGTACAGAATAAAGAGAACCCCAAACTGCCAACACACCCCAAACATACCCCTAGCAGGTACAACCTGAAGCAACAGTGCTAGTTTCCCAATGAAAAGAAGGAAACAACCCAGAAGAACAACACCTTCTTCCCAACAATGAAAGGAGCCCTCCCCTACTCACACTACATCCAACCAAGCATTCCATCCAAAACAAGTAACAGTAGTCATACCCATCCCTCCAAATAACCTGATTAGCAGAAGGAGTGAGAATAAAAGGGTTAAAGAACTCCTTCCAGCCAACCCTCCCACTTCGCTGGTGCAGAGGAAACCATAGGTATGGCCACAAAACAGTAGTCCACATCCTCACCAGTGCAAACCCCAACAAGGGTTTACCCCAACCACAAAACCTTAAAGCCAGAAAAACCCAAAACTACACCCCTCCTCACAGAAATAAAAATCAAATAGACTCAATTTCCCATTAAAGCTAAGAGCAGCCCTGTGGAACTACCAAATAAACTTGAAACAATATCTGAAAAACAGAAAAAGTGTCTAAAGCTTACAATAGACCAGATCGAGTTAGACAGCCTCCCACCACATAACCTCAAAGAATAGAGATTAAGGTCCACTATAACAGTCCAAATTCTGTTACTAACACTGTACTACTGTCATTCTCACTCAGATGGCTGTCTCTCTGACCAAGAAAAACTACAAATCCGGCACCAGCATCCTGCTGGATTTGATTCTTACCAGCCACCTTCATCACAAATACCTCAGTCCTCCCTGACTTGCTTAGCGACCATTCCCTGTCATCTGTGAATGGTCAAACAAATTCCGCAAGCCCCTCCTAATATCATCACTAGTAGAGTTCTACCACGTGGCAGTTGTCACACCTCAAACATGCCTCAACCTCCAAGACTGGTCCCCTATTTACAAAGCAACAGATGTAAATACTGCACTGGTTTACTTCATCAACACTTTCAATGCAGCCTGTGACTCTATGCTCTTTTAAAAATCACAAAGTCAAAGCCCTTTGCAGTTCCTGGCTCTCGCTGATCTCTTACATCAACTAAAATCTAGAGATCGCTTCCGGATCTGGCAGAACCACTGGTAAAGAAACTGACGTCCAAAACTATAAACGGCACGGAATGACTATACCAAATCTATCTGGCAAAAAATCTACCTACTTCAAGAATGCTGTCACGGATACCTGGGGTAATGGGAGGGCATTTTGTAACAATATTAAAGAGGACACTGGGAAGCAGCCAAAAACTTCCCTACCATGCTCAGCATAAATGGGTCTACTACGCTTGACCCTAAAATCATAACAAATACCTTCAACACTGTATTCACTGATCTCAGCAGTGTTCTCCCTTCTGACGTTTTCAAGGACTATGACTCTCCTCTCCTCTCCCCAATGCCTCCTCCTCCTCTAGCCACCTTTTATTTCAAAGCAGTCAAGATGCACGAAGCCACAAATACATTACCAAAGCCATCACCAAATACAGATCCAGCAGTGATACACTTGACCTTAAACTTCTGTCCCTCACCCTTGAAAAGGTGTTACAGCCACTGAGATACATTTTCAACCTCTCACTTAGGCTCAGCCAGTTTCTGACAAATGGAAATCCACCACTGGTATCTCTGTCCATCAAAGTGGTGACAGGGCCACTCATAGAATCTACCTTCCAATCTCTATATTGCCACCCTCTCCAAGGCACTTGAACGTATTGCAGCAGATCAGCTCACAGATTACTTGGACAAATACAATATCCTGTGCTTCCAACAACATGGCTTCAGGAAAGGACATAGCACCTCATCTGCCCTACTGGAATTCTCTGGCATTCTTCACAGCTCAGTGGACATTGGTCAGTTAATTTGGTCCGTCTTTATTGATCTGAGTAAGGCTTTCTACATTGTCCATCACCACTGCTTGTGCAACTTCTGAAAGCTGGGCCTCCCAACTCCACTGTCTGGTTCAAAAGCTACTTGGAGAACTGGTCTCAAAGAGTAAAATTGCAGATGCCCTCTGATACCAGGCCTGTTCGATCAGGTGTCCCCAGGGATCCATTCTGGTCTACCTACTATTCAGCTTGTTCCTGAACTCCTTCCAAATTCTTGCTTCAAAACAATCATCCTCTATGCAGATGATGCTGTAATTCTTGCCTCCACAAGGATCCTAAGCCTCTACAAGATGACCTTCAGCTTGGCTTCACATCTGTTGAAAATTGATTCTCAAATCACAATATGGTCCTCAATAATAAGAAAACAAAGTCTATGATGTTCAGCAGCTCTGATAACAAGCATAAGCTGCACCCCCTATACATCAAAACCAGTCATGGAGTTATCCTGGAACAGGTTCAAGAATTTAAGCACCTTGGGATCACTCTAGATCTTCATCTAACTTACAGTGCCCACATTGACTCTGTAGCCAAAGCAGCAAATGCTCCCTTGGCCTTCTCTTCGGCATAGGCAACATTTTACCCCAGAAGCCCTGATTATCACCATTCAGAGCTCTATTGTCTCCATTATTGACTATGGGCTTATCATCTATGGCTCTGCCCTGCTACCGCTCTTAGACGATATCCATCCCCCTCGATAAGGTCTGCCGACTTCTCACTGGATTCCACCACCTCACACATATATGTGACCTCTATACACAAACTGGATGGCTGCAACTCACCAATTGGATAAAGTACCTAACCTGCACCATGGCAAAGAAATAACTATGGGCCTTGCGGCCCTGGAGTGTGTGCACTCCTGCACCTAGCAATAACCCCCACTCAACCAGGGGTCTGAATTACAGATCCTGCAGGTTCCACATTGTCGCACTCTCACAAGGTCAAAGATCTTTTGCCTACAGGGCCCAGCTGGCTAAATGGTCTAAACAGTTACATCTCCTCTACTCCTACCATTGATGCATTTAAATCAAGGCTCTGCCTCTCTCTCACTGCCTCTAGCTCCTGTGACTGCCTCCACTAGCTGACCCCATGAATATTTCCCTAACAGTTCTCTCCCATTAGCACTTGGTTACCCCTTAGCAAGCACTTCCCCATGTTATGCCTATGACAATGCTCTCGCTGTACTCCTCCTCTATAGCTCTTCACCCTCTACTATTCCTCTCTGGTCCTCTATCCTCTCTGCACTTCGTCCGCTATCTCCTTGTAATCTGGCCTTCAAAATTTGTTTTGTTTCTCAGATGCTTTATAACTCTGTTTAGCTTACACTTTTGTAACCTTGTCCTATGTATCGAATTTGTAATCTGACTTACATGCCTTAGGTTTGAATTGTAACCTGACATGGAACCTTTGTAAAAGAGCCCTGGCTCAAAGGTATTGTAATCCTAGACCTAATAAAAAAAAAAAATTAGGAATCTCAAAAGCACTAATACAATTCAGTTACTGAGTTAGACAGATAGATAGATAGATAGATAGATAGATAGATAGATAGATAGATAGATAGATAGATACTTTATTTATAAAGCCCCAATTTCACGACTCTGAGCACTATGCATAAACAAGAATCCACATATCCAACAATGTAGCAGATGTTGAGGCCTCACATGCAGTCCCAGAACAAGCCAGCCACAACAGGGCAATTCTTTCCTGATTCACTTTCAGGATGCCGTTGATGATGCTGCAGAAGCTGTAGATGAATCTAATTGCTGTGCCGCCTGCTCTGTGTAGATTGATTGTGCTCGATGCTGATCTTCCTTCGAATCAACTTAAGGCAGTCAATAAATCCTCATGCCCATAATCTGCCCAGCCCATTACTTTATTATCCAAGGGAATCTCTCATCTCAGGAGATAGACTGGGATGCTTAGATTCAGGAGGCAGAGAGCATTCTACCAGGGCAGAGACAGCTCCAGAGTGCAAAGAGGAATTTGGGAAACCAGACCAACCCTGGACCTCAAAGGAAAGGAGTAGACCTTCTGTGGGTCTCCCTGTGCCACTTGATCTGCTGCCATCCCATAAAAAGTCACAAGCTATATTCACAGACCCCTTCTGCAACTGAGAGGAAGTGGAAGAGGATTTCCCAGCTTGAGCTCCTGCTGCTTGAGGCGATGAATTCCTGCTTGATCTAGGCAGTCCTGATTCAAAGTGAGCTCCAAGTTAGCAAACAGATTGCCCAGAGGTGGAGGAGAAGGTTTGAAGAACTGATTGTGCTCCTGGGGACGTACAATGAACCCAGCAGTCTTGTCACTAAATATTCAGCACAGCAGGGTACGCATATTGAACTCAATCTTCTGGCTGCCAACTCCTTCTTCACAGAGCAAAACACCTTCCTCTGGTCAGCCATGGACTTGGAGAAGTCCGAAATATAGACTGAGTGCCCATTCCATTTCAAATGGCCCTCTCTCTGCAAGCCGCAGAACCTATTCTTTACAGGAAATTGAAGAAAATACACATCGAAAGGCCTGTGGGGAGACCCCATGCTGGACGGGGCCCAATGAGTGATACGCTCTTTCAATCTCAAGTGGACAGTCCCAAGTGGAACAAAGCAGTTGTGGAAGAAAGATTGAAGAAAAGCACACATATTGACCCCTCAGTCCTCTCTCGGAACCCAATAATTCATAGGTTATTCCTGTGACCTTGATTTTCAAAGTCTTCCACTTTCAAAACTAAAGAATCCATCTGCTTTTCTAGCAAGGCCAACTGATCTTGCTGCATGCTGCTGCGGAGTCTACCTGAGACAGAATGACTCATTAGTGGCAATTCAGTCCCATGCTGCTTCTACCAAGTCCTTCAATTTAGCAGTTGAGGCTTTATATTTGGAATGTCCTGAACAAGTTGCTGAAGCATTGTTCAGATATGAGATATATCCTCCTTATTAACAATAACAGAAGTTTCTGAATAGTCCATGTTGATTGAATTAGGGTCAGGAAGACACAGTGATGCAGTAGTCTAATTCCAATGTCAGAAATACAAAACTTTATGGATCAATAGCAGTCCAATAGTCCACATTGTTAATGAAGACTGAAACAGGCAATATGTCAAATCTATGGAAAAATATCTCTGACAAGAGATGGAGCTCACTCTCTAAGCAGCCATCAGGTAGCTCTCCACAACAGAAGTTCAATTCATGAGAAACTTGAGGAAGTTCTATTTCACTGAAAGGGTGGTGGCAGACATAGTGGGGCAACTATCATTAGCATTTTTAAACATGGTTGGGACAGGGCAAGGGAACTCATACATACATTTGGGGATGGATGGGAATGTACTGCCCAGCAATACAATTGGTCAGTGGGTGAGGTAATATAGTACGGGCAAACTCAATCACCCTTATGACTTCTTTTGACATCAGATTCTATGCTTCTATGTTAAGGAAATGGAGTATTGTATGGGAGATTAGACTGAAAACTACGGCTGAGAAGAGGGAACTGGGAGTCATCAACGGTGACTCAAGAAGCAAACCAGCCAGTGGAAATAAGACGCAGAGGTACAATAGGCACGAGGGTGCACAACTGTATTGCATAGGGTTTTGATAGTAGGAAATGGGAAGTGATACTGCCCCATAAAGATCACTGGTGACAAACCCCACTGAAATACCGTGCCCAGTTCTAGTTGCAGTGTAACCCCTGTTGCCGGGGTTACTAGAATCCTAGTAAGACCTAGTGGTAGGCAGGGAAGGCAGCTTGTGAAACTCAGTAAAATGGATTTCACACTGTCTCACTCTGTTCTCAGTCTCAGCTGAGACTGAGGGATGACATCATTTTAGAACTGTCACAGCTGCATAAGCCACACTGGAATGTTGCAGTTGGAGGTTAGAGTAGAACGTTGGGGAATTTGAAGCCAGTCTGTGGGCAGTCTGAGTGAGAGACTGTAGTGCAGCAGAGTTTGTGCAGGTCTCAGAGCTTTAAGCTCTGTTACAGAGCTACTTTTGTTTTAAGGTGTGTGTTTCCACCTGAAGAGGAACACAGGAACTGGCGATTGAAGTGGTGGGGACCTTTCAAGGTTCAGAGCCCCATCCCTGTGGGGATGGGGGAAGGAGTCAGCCTGTTTTTCAGGGCAACCCCTGGGTCCGGCTAAGGGAAAGAAGCTGCCTGTTTGAGTTGTGCTGAGGTACAAGAATCTCTGAAAGGAAGATTCCTTGAGGAGGAAACGCCTGTGGGCACCAGCAACCAAAGGGTGAGTTAGCTTTGAAAAGGGCCAAGTGTTTTCACCTGAAACAGAAGAAAACTAAAGGGACTGTTACTGTGGGGTCAGGAAAAGACAGCCAAAGTACAGCTGGAACATGTGGGATTGGACTGCTTAATTCGTGGGGGTCTAGAGTAATGGACAAAGCCACTAATAAGTATGTTCAAGTCTAGCACAAATGGAAAGAAAGAATGTGGGATTGGACTGCTTAATTCTGTGTGGGTCTAGAGTAATGGACAATGCCACTTATTTTAAGTATGTTCAAGTCCAGCACAAATGGGAAAAAGACAGTAGATTGAATATGAAAGACATTTAAAAGGAATCTACACCGCACAGTGTCAAAGGATGAGGTGTTACAGTCCAGAGAAATGGCCAGGTATGAATTGGAAGTGAGAGGTGGAGACCCCACATCAACAGTAACCAAATTCACCTCACGGATTTGCTCTGAGACACCTGTTGCTTTCTCTCAGGTACTTGGCAAGTGCCTGAGGAAAGTACCTAGAAGTAGGATTAAGAGGAAGATTCCCTGATGGAGCTGAGGTGCTCTTAGGTGATTTAGGAAGCCACCAGAAAATGTTTCCATGAAATATGGAAGGTGTACAAGTGGCTGCAAGGGAGCTGAGCCAGGAAAACCAGAACAGTGTACAAGTTCGGGCTATGTAACCCAAAGCAGTGTACAAGTCCGGGCTGTGTGCCCAGTGTGTTGTAGAGCCTGAGGGCTAAAGTGATGAGGATGTGTTCTGGTCTCCTTTAGTCTGCATTAGAAGGAGTGTAGCCCTGTGGGGTCCATCTATGCTTTGTTTATTCTGTTTGGATGTGAATAAAAGCCACACTTTAGAATCCCACTTCTGGTATTGGACATTACAGTTTTTGCTTCCTGTGTTCGGAGTTACTTGGGTGCCCCTGTAGAGTAGCCAAACCTAGCCTTTGTGCTGGAGTGACATGTACCTCCCTAGCCCAGCCCACCTGGTATTGCTGTCAGATACAAATGGCATACCAGCCTTCAGTTACAGTAGTAGTAGATTTTATTTACTTATTGGGCCCCTTCGCAGAGGCTCAGGGCACCAGCACAATAAAATGATGATAGTAGCTAGAATAATCAATACCAACCACATAAGAACATAATACAGTATAAAATTTCCATAAAACCAAACCCTCATAAAACAAACTCTCTTCAAACAACCAAGTCACCCTCCACGTATCTAAAATATTCACATTTTACTACCAGAAGGATTACTCACTCCCCATAGGCCTGTAAAATAAATGTGCTTTAAGACCCTTAAAGGTCTAAACCGAAGAGGTCTCCCTCAAAACCTTCAGGGGAATGCCACAATAAAGGTCCTGCTACTTCAAAGGAATGGTCTCCCAAGATTTCTAGCCTTGATTTGGAGTGGAGGGGTGCTCTGAATTGTGGGGATGCAGGAGATCATGCAGGTAACCAGATTGCATGTTTCCTTGTTACTTTCCTGTTGCTAGTTCCGCAGGTAACTAGAGTGTCTGTTTCTATGTTTCCTTCCTATTTCTAGTTATGCAGGTAAACCGATAGCATGTTTCTATGTTTCCTCCTATTTCTAGTTACAGAGGTAACCAGAGAGCATGTTTCTATGCTTCATTCCTATGCCTAGTTATGCAGGTAGCCAGAGTGCATGTTTCTATATTTCCTTCCTGATTCTAGTTCCACAGGTAACCAAAGAGCATGTTTCTATATTTCCTTTCTGTTTCTAGTTATGCCATTAACCTAAGTGCATGTTTCCATGTTTCCTTTGTATTTCTAGTTACTCAGGTATGCAGAGTGAATTTTTCTTTGCTTCCTTCACATTTTTAGTTAAGTAGTAACTGGAGTCCTCACCTGAAAAGGACATAGATAGCCTGGAGTCAAAGCAACAGAGGGGCACTGAAATGATCCAATGCCAGAAGTGGAGATCCTAGGAGGAACAGGAGGAAGCCCTGAAAATGCACTTGCTATAGGTCAGATGGGAGAAGGGGAACTTGACAGGGACCTATACATTACTAAGGAGTGTAAACAGAGCTGACAGTGAAGACCAGTTTCTTAGATATGCAGATATAAGGGGTGTAATTGGAGATTAGTGGGTGGACATTTAAGTGGATGTGAGGAAGTTCTCCTTACTGAAAGGGTGGTAGAACCATGGAACAGATTCTTGGTAGATGTGGTAAACAGAGCTGGGACACAGCAACAGGCCTCATAGTCCCAATAGGGGAATTAGGCAGGAAGAGATGAAGGGGAAACAGAGGAGATAATCCCAAGGACACTAGGTCAGGGTGAGACGTAGTAACACTATGGACAGGCTTAATGTTTCATTGGTCACTTTCTTTGGTCAGTGTATCTGTTTCTATGTTTCCTTCCTAGTTCTTGCCTGCCATCAATGCTGGGATGAAAGGGAGTACACAGCTCCATTACCCTTACCTGCACCACTCCATTCAAATTCCCTGGTCCCCTGCAAGACAGGGATGGATCAGGACACCAGGCCCATTACTTCTACCTGCAGCCTTCCTTCTATTTCCCTGCTCCCCACTGTAAATCGTGGTTGAACAGAAAGCACCCAGCACCAGTACTCCTACCTGCAGCATTCCTTCCAATTCCCTGGCCACCCTGCAAGGCAAGAATAAAGAGTGAGCACCCAGCCATATTTACTCTACAAGCAGCCCTCCTTCCATTTCCCTGGTCCCATCAATTAAGCAGGGATGAATGGGGACCATCCAGCCCCAGTACTCCTACATCCATCATTCCTTCCAGTTCCTTGGTCCTCCGTTCATAGCATGGATAAATGGGAGCATTCAGCCCCTGTACCCCTACCGGTGACCTTCCTTCCATTCCTGATCCTCCCACAAGACGGGATTGAAGGGGAACACCAGGCCCATTATCCCCAAAACAGCAGCCCTTCTTCCAATTCCCTGATGCCATTGCAAGGCAGGAATGATGGTGGAACATGGAGCACCATTATCCCTACCTGCACCCTCTTTCCAGTTACCTACACACCATTACAAGGCAGGAATGATTGGGTAACGGAGATCCCCATTACCCCTACCTGCAGCCCCATTCCAATTCACTGGGCCATTTTGCAAGGCGTGGATGATGGGGAGCAAGGAACACCATTATCCCTACTACATACCTAAATCTAATTTCCTGACTCAGCTGCAAGAAGTGGATGATAGGGGATCACAGAGTCTCATTATCCCTACTTGTGGCCTTCCTCAATTCCTTGGACTCCACTGAAAGATGTCGCTGACGGGGAGCACAAATAACAATTACCCTCAATTCCTTAGACACTGTTACAAAGTAGGGATGATAGGAGAGAGCGGATTCTCATTTCTGGTACCTGTGGTCCTCCTTCCAATTCCTTGTACCTTGTTGCAATGTGGGAATGATGGGTAGCAAGGAGTCCAATTACCCTTACCTGCAGCCCTCCCTTCCAATCCACCAGATACCACTGCAAGAGGTGGATGATGGGACTGCACAAAGCACCATTACCCCTACCAGTGGCCCTCCTTTCAATTCCCTATACCCCATTGCAAGGCAGGGATGATGAGGGAGCATAGAGCACTACTATTCCTACCTGTAACCCCCATTCCATGTCCCTGGAACCCACTGCAAGGCTGGGATGACATGGGAGCATGGAGCCGCCACTACTGTTACCTGCAATGCTCATTCCAATTCCTGGACCCTGCTGTGTGGATAATGCGGAAGCATGGATCCCATTCTACCTACCTTCAGCTCTCCTTCCAATTCCATAGCTCTGTTGCAAGACAGGGATGATGGGGCAACAAGGAGCACCATAAGCCTATCTGTGGACCTCCCATCAATTACCTAGACCCCATTGCAAGCCAGAGATGGTAAGGGATCATGGAGTACCATTACCCTACCTGAAGCCCCTTTCCAATTCCCTGGATCCCACTAAAGGCAGGAATAATGTAGGAGCATGGAGCACCACTACTCTACCTGCAGCTTCTTTCTAATTCCCTAGGCCCTGCTGCAAGATGTGGACAATGGGGTGCATGGAGCCCCATTATACCAACCTGCAGGCCTGATTCCAATTCTGTGAGCCTTGTCAAATGGCAGGGATGATGGAGGCATGGTTTTCATTATCCTACCTGCCCCTCTATCCAGATCCCTGGACCCCATTGCAAGGAAGGTATGATGGGGAGCACAGAGTACCATTACCTTTTCCTGCAGTCCTCTGTACAATTGCTTAGATCCTGCTGCAGGATGTGGATGATGGGGAGCACAAAGAAGTATTACCCCTACCTGCAGCCCACTGTCCAATTACCTGAACCCCACTGCAAGTCAGGGATTGTGGGATTCATGGAGCGCCATTACCCCAGCCTGCTGCTCCATTACAATTCCCAGGATACTACTGCAAGGTGGGGATAATGTGGGAGCATGGAGCACAATTATCCCTACCTGCAGCCCTTCTAATTCCCTTGACCCCCCTGCAAGACATGGAGAATGGGGGAGCACAGAGTCCCATTATACCTACCTGTGGCACTCCTTCCAATTTCATAGTGCTTATTGCAAGGCAGGAATGATGGTGGAGCAAGGATTCCCATTTCCAAACCTGCAGCTCTCCTTCCAATTCCCTGGACCACGTTGCAAGGTGAGTATGATGGGGAGAATGGAGCACAATTAGCACTACCTGCATCCCTCTATCCAATTCTTTATATCTCACTGCAAGGCATGGATGATTGGGGAGCATGGAGTACCATTACCTCAACCTGCAGCCCTCTATCCAATTTCATGGACCCCATTGTAAGGTAGGGATGTTAGGAAGGCATGGAGCAACATTATCGCTATCTGCAGTCCTCCTTCCAGTTCCCTGGACACCACTGCAAAGAAGTGCAAAATCATGCATTTGGGGCACAGAAACCAAGGAAGGAGAACAAGATGGGTGAGGTACTGATGGCCACCAATCAAGAAAGGGACCTGGGTAATCATATCTGATGAACTAAAGGTAACCAAACAATGCAGAAGGTTGTGGGTAGAGCCAGTAGGATGCTAGGGTGCATAGGAGAGAGATATCACCAGCAGAAAAAAGGAGATGGTTATGATACTGAACAGATCACTAGTGAAACCTCATCTGGAGTATTGTGTTAGTTGTGGATGTCACATCTCCAGAAGGACATAGACAAAACAGAGACAGTTCAGAGAAGGGCAACAAAATTGGTGCGAGGACTGCACAAAAATCTGATGAGGAAAGACTAGAGGACCTCAATATGCATTTCCTGGAGGAGAGAGATGGGGGATATGATAAAGACATTCAAGTACCTCAGGGGTATAAACAAGGTACTGGAGGGTAGCATCTTTCAAAAGAAGGTGTACATGAACGAGGGGCATGATATGAGGCTAGAGAGGGTTAGGCTCAGGAAATGTGAGGAAACACTTTCACAGAAAGAGTAGTGGATGCTTGGAACAGACTCCCGTGGACATAGTAGGGCAAAATGATAGGGGAATTAAAATGCGATGGAACGACCTCTGGTTGTCCGGGTATTGGCAAGGGGAGGGAGCAGAGCAGGATCGAGCACCTAATGTCAGCTCTCCTCTCCTGGGGTGGTTGTCACCCCTTCCCCGTAGTTCCACTGTAACTGGGCGGAGGTCAAATGGCAGCGCAGGTGAGAGGGGCGGCAAGTCAGGAGGGCATCTCAAAATATAGCGCACACATGTGCCTCTGGGACTGGGGTTGGGCAAAAAGGAAAACACATAAAATACATAATAAAAAAGAATGCATGGGGTAGACATAAGAGTACTCTTGCAATAGGGAAGAGAGGGTAAGTTGCAGATCAGCTATGGTCAGCGGTATTGCATTAGGTAGGGGAAAGGGAAGACTAGGTGGGCCACATGGACCTTATCTGCCATCACCTTCTGTGTTTCTATTTTAAGACATGGATGATGGGGAGCATGGAGTATTATTAATCCCATCTGTGGCCCCACGTCCAATTCCCTAGACCCTGTGGCACAACGGGATGATGGGGGAGCATGGATTACCATTACCCTTACCTGAAGCCTTACTTAATTCCTGGACCTCATTGCAAGGCATGTATGATGGTGGAGCATGGAGCACCATTACCCCTATCTGCAGCCCTCCTAATTTCCTGGACTCTGCTGCAAGACCTGGATGATGGGGGAGCATGGGGCACTATTACTCATACTTGCAGCCCTCCCTCCTTCCTGTTCTCTGGATCTGTTTCAAGGTGTGGATGATGGAGGACCATTAGTACCATTACCTTACCTGTGGCTTCCTTGGAATTCCCTGCATCCTGCAGAAAGACTTGGGTGATGGGGAAGCAGAGTACCATTACCTCTACCTACAGCCCTCTGCACATCTCTGGACCCTGCTGCAAAGTGGGGATGATCAGGGAGCACAGAGCACCATTATCCCCACCTGTAGCTCTCCTTCGAATTCCCTAGACTTTGTTGCAAATCAAGGATGATGTGGGGTTACAGATTCCCATTACCCCTACCTGAGGACATGCTTCAAAGTCCCTGGACCCTGTTGAAAGATGGGGATGATAGTGGAGCAAGGAGCAAGCAACATTAACCCTACTTGCAGCCATCCTTCCAATTCCATGGACCTAGCTGCAAGTTAGGATGATGGTGGAGCACAGAGCACCACTACATCTACCTGCAGCCCTCTCTCCAATTCCTGGACATTGCTGCTAGACATGGATGATGGAGGAGCATCGAGCACCATTATCTCTACCTATATCCCAGGATCCAGTTACATGGACCCCAGTGAAAGTCAGGATCATAGAGGTGCATGGCACAACAATACCCTTCCTGCATCCTTCTTTCCAAATCCATGAACCCTGCTGCAATGCAGGGACAATAGGGAGCACGGAGCAACTATACCTCTTCCTGCAGCCCTCTTCAGATTCCATGGATCATGCTGCAAGGTGGGGATGATGGGGAACAAAGCCCCTTACCAGTATCTGCACCCTCTATCCAATTCTGTGGATACAGCTGCAAGTCGGGGATGATGAGTGAGAACAAATTCCATTTCCCACCTGCTTCCCCACCTAAGTAGCAGCCACAGACACTGCCAGCTAGTTCCCAAAATGTCAGTGATATTTCTAGAGAAATCTCCTGCTTTCTGCATTTCCACAGTAGGGGCAGCAGAGAGAACCTCTTTAGAAATTTTGTGAAATATCTGGAAATAGCTGGCAATGTCTGTGGCTACTACTGTAATTCCATGGACCTCGCTGCAAGGGGTTGGGGAGCACGGAGCATTATTAACCCTACCTGCAGCCTTCTGTCCAGTTCCTTGGATCCTGCTGCAAGAAGTGGGTGACGGGGAGCACAGAGCACCATTAACCTACCTGCAGTGCTCTGTCCAAATCCATGCACACTGCTGCAAGGCAGGGATGATGTGAGTGCGAGCATCTTTACCCCATGAGACACTCATTCCAAATCCATGGACCCTGCCATGGGGGTGATGAGGAGCACAGGGCCCTCTACCCCTACCGGCAGCCCTCTTTCTATTTCAATGGACCCTGTTGCAAGGCAGGGATGAGGGGAGCACAACGCCACATTATCCCAACCTGCGTGCCTTCATTCCAATTCCCTGCATCCTGTTGCAAGGTGGAGATGATGGAAGAAATGGAGTGCCATTACCCTACCTGCAGCCCCTTCTAATTCCTTTAGACCCCACTGCAAGAGGTGAATGATAAGGGAGCATGGAGATGGCTTTCCAGTGCCATGGACTCCAGTGCAAAGCAAGGAAGATGGGTGGCGGAGCTTAATTACCCTTCTTGCAGCTCTCTATCCATTCCATGGACCCCACTGCATGGTGGGGGTGATGGGGAGTATGCAGCACTATTACCCCTACCTGCAGCCTCCATCCAATTACATGGACCCTTTTCCAAGGCAGATTTGATAGGGATGCACATAGCACCATTACCTCTATCTGAGGCCCTCCTTCCAGTTCCCTGGTGGTGCTGCTACAGGCAGGGAGGATGGCGAAGCATAGAGAACCATTACCATACTGGAGCCCTCATTCCAATTTCTTAGACCCTGTTTCAAGGCAGGGATGATGAGGGAGTAAAGAGCACTATTATCCATACCTGCACCCTTTTCCAGTTCCTGACCCTGCTGTAAGATGATGGGGAGCATAGAGCTCCAGCACCCACACTTGCAGCATTTTTCTATTCCATGGACTCAGTGCAAGGTGGGGATGATATGGAGAGCACAGAAAATGATTACTTTACCTACAATCCTCTTTCTAGCTCCCTGGTGCCTGCTGGAAGGCCTCTGTGATGAATCAGCACAAAGCCCCGCTACCCTACCTGTGGCCCTCATTCCAATTCCATGGACCCCACTGTGATGTGAGGAAAGTGGGGAGCATGGATTCCCATTACCCTTCCTGAAGCTCTTTTGCAATTCTCTACACCCTGCTGCAAGGTAGGGTTGATGGGGAAGCATGGGGCACCATTACCCCACCTGAAGCCTCCTTCCAGATCCCTGGTTCTTTTAAAAGATGGCAAGGAACAGGTGAACCCAGCCCAGTACCCCTACCTGCAGTCCTGCTTCCATTTCCATGGCTCCCCTATAAGACGGAAGAGACTGTATAGCAGTACCCTTGGAGCACAGATGAGTAGAGGGGTATAGGAGGTTTTCAAAGCCCAGCTGTACTGGGCATCACCATCAGAAAACAGAGAATTTTACTCTGCATTTCTTCCCTCCCTATATCAACAGCAAGGCCTCCAGTGAATGTGTCCACACAGATACGGTCACATTACAGATCCAGTAAACATCCTTTCCTCCCAGGCCACTCCTGATTATCCAGCTATGTTTGGTCAGAAAGGTGGCAGTGCTGCAGTGGTGACTGGCATTAATCCTCCCTGGCCACTCCCAGCTACATGTCAATGTGTGGTCAACAAGGAAACAGTGCTGCAGGGTGGCTTGAATTAATCTTTCCCAGCCATTCCCAGTTACATATCTATGTTTAATCAGCAAGGTGGCTGTGCTGCAATGGTGGCTGGCAATAAACCTCCCCGGACACTCCCAGCTACTTGTCCCTGTGTGGTCAGCAAGGTGGTAGTGCTGCAGTGGTGGCTGGCATTAATCCTCCTTGGCCACTCCCAGATACATGTCTATGTGGAGTCAGCAAGGTGGCAGTACTGTAGTGGTGTCTGGCATTAATCCTCCCTGGCCACTCCCAACTACACATCTATGTTTGGTCAGAAGGTGGCAGTGCTGCAGTGGTGGCTGGCATTGATCCCCTGGCCACTCACAGCTACATATCTGCACGTGGTCAGCAAGGTGGCATTGTGGAAGTGGTGGTGGCATTAGTCCTCCCAGACACTCACAGCTACATGTCTATGTGTGGCCATCAAGGTGACGGTGCTGCAGTGGTGACTGACAATAATCCTCCCCAGCCATGCTCAGCTACATATCTATGTGCGGTCAGAAAGGGTACACAGCCGCGGTGGTGACTGGCATTAATCTCCACTGACACTCCCAGCTACACGCTCTATGTCTGGTCAGCAAGTTGGCTGTGTTGTAGTGGTGGCTGGCATTAATCTTCCTGGCCAATCTCAGCTACATGTCTATGTGTGGTCAGCAAGGTGGCAGTGCTGCAGTAGTGACTGTCATTAATCCTCCCCGCCAGTCCCAAATACATGTCTACATGTGGTCATCAAGGTGGCTGTGCTGCAGTGGTGGCTGGTATTAAATCTCCTGGCCACTCCAAGCTATATGTGTATGTTTGGTCAGCAAGGTGGATGTACTGCAGTGGTGACTGGAATCAATCCTCCTTGGCCACTCACAGCTACATGTCTACGTGTGGTCAGCAAGGTGACAGTGCCGCAGTGGTGACTGGAATGAATACTTTCTGCCCACTCCGAGCTACATGTCTACATGAGTTCAGCAAGGGGACAGTGCTGCAATGGTGACTGGCATTAATCATCTCCAGAGCAGGAGACCATCTGATCAAGCTAAAGTCACACCCTTGGTCTCCAACACAAGCAGCAAGCTTATCACAGTGCTGAAAGGCAAGTTTGTTTCAGGACAATGTGGTGCAACATTAACAGAAAAAATATCATCTCACCTGTGGAAATCGATAGATGCCCAGTAGTCTAGCAATTGGCACAGTTGTTGATGAGTAGTAATCTCCTATGATGCCAGACAACTTCATTTGTTTTTCACAACTATAATTGGGAACTAACTTTGACCCCAGACAACAATCGAAGGCACTTTCACCAGCAATAGCTTCTGAGTAGCAGGAGTCCAGGATCTTGAACCCCAGCGTGACATTCGGTAAAGACTGGTCACCATTAATTTCCGCAGTGGCATAAACTATGGTCAGTACATCCTGATATGGAATCGCATCAAACCTACATTTGTAGACAGGATTGAAAATAATACAGACAAAATGGATTGATCATTTCATAGTCCATTTATTAAACACTATAGAAATTAATGATAGATGGTTTACTGCATCACATTAGAAGGATATTGTATCTTAATTTCCTAAAGTTCATACTTTATTTGTGGAATAATGACCATTGCCAAGGGACTGCGGTTTCACACCTTGGCATCCAGCCACAGCTCTCCATGGTACTGTGAGAAACACCAGTGGTTGAACTGAGGAATGGAGGTCTCCCCTTGTCATCCCGCCACAGTAGCCCATGGTACTGTGAAGAGTTGGGGTGCCTGAATCAATGGATAAAGGTTTCACCCCTTAGCATTCTGACACAGTGCCCCATGGTACTGTGTGAAATTGCTGTGTCTGAACTAAGAGACAAAGGTTTTATCCCTTGTCATCATGCCACAATTTGCCATGGTACTGTGAGGATCTGTGATGGTTGAACTATGGAACAGAGGTTTCATCCCTAGGCATTGTGTCACAGCCTCCATGGTACTGTAAGGAGCTGAGGTAGTTGAACCCCAGTAACAAATGTGCAAGAGACTCCAGGGCTCAGTAGGAACATAGTCTACACCAAGGATAATATGGAGGTACAAGACACAACGGGCACGATTACAAGATACATGGTGCTACTCACAGGCTGATACTGAGTTGCACCATGCAGCACTATGTTGGGGACCTTGTACCATATTCCAGGACAGGCAAGGTCCCTGGCACCTATGTCTGCAACTTGCGGCAGTCACAGGCTAGCGAACAGGAATGGCGCATGGACCAGGGTGCCCAAGTCATTGCCATGCAATCTACTGCCCTTCTCAGAGCCTCTCACCCTGAAAATCACCAGCAAGCACCGGGGAATTGGGTGGCTGGCTGGTTGGCACAGGTGATCGGTGGAGCATGATGGAAATGGACCCAGGGGTCCCTGAAATTCAGGGTGGGGGGCATGGCTGAGCTGGGGGCACGTGGGCCACAGCTATGTGATTTCTGCTATGCTGTGGGGGCATCCATCTTTGAGCCAGGATGGATGCCCCTTAGACCAGCTAAGTGCTGATCTAACCCCACTGCACCAATACCTGTCCTGGAATGGCATAGGTGGGGCACTGCAGCTGCCTTTCTGGAATGGGGTGCAGTTACTGCTGTAACCCACCCCTTACGCCATGCTGCAGTGGGTTGTGGGCATAGCGGGTGGTGTAGCCACCTTTGGCACAATCCACAAGTGGCATGGCACAGCTGCCTCTTGGAATCACGACTTGCATATCCCATGGCACAAGGCACAATTTATACCATGGGGTTCAGCGTAAACGCCTTTATGCCATGTGCAAGTCATCTTGCACTGGGGCCCAGTGTTCATAAATAAACCAGCTAGTTGAGCAGATATTTATTTTGGAAGACTCAATAACTAAGTATATGGATAGGGTTTCAACATAGGGTAACAAAAAATGTTACTACTGAGTTGCAGCTGGGGCTACAATTAAATACATTACTTCAATGATATCAAAAATAATTGAATGAATCAGCAACCTTAAAACAGTATTATTGCACACTGGTACAAATGATTTAGGAAGACGTAGCTTGGAAAATGCTACTAGAGACCTAAAGAATGCCTGTACTATTATTAAAAAATAGACACTAAAATCATCCTGTCAGAAATTCTCCTGTACCTAGGGTGGGCAGTGCAAGACAAACAGAAATAGGGACTTCAACAATTGGTTAAGAAAAGTCTGTCTTACTAATGAAATTACATGTGTATGATCTTAGGAAGAGTTTGTGAATAGATATGAATTGTATAGTGAGGATGGTCTTCATTTAAATAAAAAGGGCAAGATTACTGGGGAGTATGTTCTATAATGCAATCTGTGGAACAACACATAATCCAAAAACTGAGTGTGAAGGGCAGTATTGGGAACCATGTGGCAGGTCTACCAACTAATGTCATGTCCAATAAACCTGGGTATAGAAATAGAAGAGAACTAACAGTGCTACATACCAATGCAAGGTGCTTAAATGCCATTAAGATCTGAACTCGAATTAATCATGCAGGCGAAACAGGTTGATGTTATGATGATAACCGAAACTTGGTGGTGTTATACCACTATATGGAATGAAAATATTCCAGGTTACCAAGTTTTCCATAAGGATAGAACTAAAAGGAACGGTGGTGAGTTGTTTTGTGCATCAAAGATATCATACAGTGTAGGAACATGTCAATAGAAGAAAGTACAGGAAAGGAAATGTTATGGGTTGAAATATTACTAGGTAATTACAAGAAGCTTAGGGTGGGAGTCTGTTACAGGGCACCAGATGTAGATATCCATGACCATATTGAGCAGATTGACTGTATAAACAATTATATTTCTGAAAACGAGGTCCTGTTGCTCGATGACTTTAATGCTCCTGGTATTGACTGGGATAAGGGAACCATATCTCCCAGGCAAGAACAACTATTACTTGAAATGTGCATTGAGCATGGGTTACAGCAAATGGTGAAAGTAAGCAATAATACCCGACGGACTGGGTGGTATTGGTAATACGACCATCCAGGGTATTGAGGTCCGACGCCGCAGGCGAGGGCCTATGCCCTGGAAGGTCTGGTATTGCATATGCCGCACCACCTGGAGGGTATTACTGTGCTTAGAAAATGGTACAGAGTTAAAATTTATACAAAATATTACAAAAAAATACACAAATTAATAAAAAACAAATAAGAAGCAATGAAGTCACTTTGCTGTAAAGTAGTTCCTGTTGTAATGCCAGCAGAGGGCACTGCTGTTGTTTACATATGGTAATTTTTCCCAATTTTCTTTTCTTGTTTACTAGTTTGTTAATGGAAAGGACCTCTGACCTCTGCCCCCACACACACACACCAGTAAAAAGTGAGAAAGTGGCTACTTATTTTAGCCTTGTGGTCCTTGAATTAACTCAGCTATCGGTTTCTATCCCTCCCTATCCCGGAGTTAGTGTCAGGCTACGTGGATTGAGAGCACGATTCTAAAATAAGTGGACGTTAGGAGCTGTTGCTCATTTTCAGTTTTAGCCCATCCACTGCTAAGGTATGAAAATATATGCCCATTTGCTGATCGTGGTAAGTTGTGGAGTGCGGTATTGTTGTGGCAGGCTGGGAGAGGTATGGTGCGCTTGACAGCCATTTTGTGAAGCCAATTGGTTTGATGGCGTTTGTTACATTTCAACTGCGAAAACATTTAAAAATAAAGGAGATTGAGGGGAGCACTTATATGGAAGGAGAGGCTGGCTCACTCAGTCATCTGCTACAAGCAGTTTTGTTTTCCGTGTGAGTGTGGTTAGGTTGTAGTTTAAATCTAGAGCATTATGTGCACTGTCTCTCGCTAAGCGAGACAAAACTGGTGGACATTTGAAAATTAAATGGGAATTTAACCACTTAGAGACCAGGCTGGGTAGCAGGATTCTGGTGAAGGGGTTGGCTGAGCTGGTACTTTTATTGCTGGGCATCTGTTGTCTGATAGATGGCCAGCTAGAGAAGTCCTCAGCCAATAAGAAGCCCTCAGATAGCTTTTACCCATTTTCTAAGTAACCACAAGGAACAACAACATACTCAACCTAGCCTTAACCAACAAACTAGAGGTAATAAAAGAAATAAGACTCCTAGAACCACTCATAAACTGTGACCACAACATTGTTACACTCAAACTGAACACAACAATACAAAAAATGATTGCTATCACAAAACAAAAATACTATGACGGAGTGATTATAATAAAATTAGGCAAGAAATGAGCGACTGGAAATGGGATGAGGGACCATCTTCAACTGAGTATCTACATAACAAAATAAAAAACAAAATATTAGAGCTGGAAAACAAATTCATTCCAGATAGGATCCATTACAATAAGAAAGGTAAGATCCCTTATGGTATACCAACAAGGTTAAACTCCTGATTCAAAGGAAAAAGGACATATAGGGCTCTAAAAGGGACAATAACTTTATAACACAAATAGATTCAAATAGCTGTCAAAGGATTGCAAGCACTCTATCAGAATGGAAAATAAGATTGAATTTAAACTAGCCCATACTAAAGATGGCGGCAAATCTTTCTTTACCTACATCAATAATAAGGCAGCTGACAAGACAATTAGGCCCTCAAATTAATGATGATGCTGTGACAATGCACCCAGTAAAACAAGCACACATATTTAATGAGTATTTCTGTGTGATCTATAATAAGGAGATTAGTGTACCATAACTAGGGCTGCCTTAGGCTCAACCAGTCCAACAGCCACTGCTGTTAGAATAACAAAAGATGAAATAATCAACAATTTAAAAGTCGATAATACTTCTAAATCAGCAGGACCAAATGGTCTTCATCCTAGACTTTTGAAGGAAAGTGGCACATGGCTGATTGACCCACTATATAAATTATTCAATATGTCCTTGGTTACTGGAGAGATCCCACAGGATTGGAGAAGGGCTGTGGTTGTGCCAATTTACAAGAAGGGAGATAAGGGGAGGTGAGTAATTATAGGCCCATAAGCTCAACCCCTATTGCAGGGAAAGTTGCTGGAGACATTAATCAAAAATGGAATTCAGAATAAGATATATACGAGTAGGCACGAGGAGAAAACACAACATGGCTTCAAACAGCACAGATCATGCCTGACTAACAACTTTGTGTTTTATGAGAAAGTAAGCAGGCTAACAGACAGTAAAATTCCTGTTGATGTAATCTACCAGGATCTGAAAAGGCCTTTGATGAAGTTCCACATTCTAAACGCCAGAAATAAAATGGACACCATGGGAATAGATAAAATACTAGTAAATGGGTATGTTCTTGGTCAGCTGAGAGAACTCAGCAGGCACGGGTCAGAGGGCACCTGTCAGGCATGGGGTTGGGACAGTGGAGTGCCCCAGGGCTCGGTGTTGGGCCCTGTGTTGCTTACCCTATTCATTTCAGATATAGTAATACATACAAATAATTTTTCTGTTAAATTTGCCGATAAGACAAAAATAGAAGCTAATGTAGAGACAATGTTGCAAGTACTTACATGAAGAAAGGATCTGAAACAGATTGAGGAATGGGCTCAGCAAAATGGCATGTCCTCAATTTGGACAAGTGTGTCGTCATGCACTTTGGGGAAGGAAATTGGGAATATACCTATACAATAAATGGTATGCAACTCAAAATGGTGGAAATGAGAAGGATCTTGGGGTGATCATTACAGTGACCTTAACTTCAGTAAGCAATGCAGCTGGGTTATTAAAAGACAAATAAAATTATTAGTTGTATCATTAAGGCATTTTCTAGTAGAACTAGTGCTTGTATTATCCCTGTATATAGATTGGATCATTAGACCACACCTGAACTACGCCACTCCATTGTGGAGCTCATTTCTTTTTTTTTCTTTTGCAATTCAGAGTTTTATTCATTTTTATACAATTACAGAGAAGATCCAATAATACATACATACAAATAACACAGTAATACGTACTAGTAATTAGATCAGCTCCCCCATCCCTCTCTCCCTATTTCTATCCCTTCACACAGGGTACTGCTACTTAATATAAAACTACCTACTGGAAAAGAAAAACTTTATGGCAATTGGAGAAAGTACAATACAACAAGAGGGCCCCAAATCTTGTGAAATTTCTGAGATTGATCATGTAGACTAGCAATTGTCTTTTCCATTCTCAGGTTTGTCAACATCCTGTAGCCATTCACCTATAAGTAATGTCAGTCATATCTTTCCAATGCCACAAGATCAGATTTTGACCGACATGGCTATAAGGGTTATGTGATATTTTCTGTTAGTGATTGCGATGAAGAAAGATCCCCAGTATATATATTTTGGGAGAGAAGAGGTCTGAGAAGCCTAATAGGGGTCTGCCTTCTGTTGAATCACATTCAAAGGGGACTATCTTGGGGCATGCCCAGAAAATGTGCAGTAGATTACCCTCATCCTGCTGGCAACAAGTGCATGTGGGAGAAGGTAGGAGTCTCAACCCAGCCAACTTCTGAGGTGAGTAATAGAAGTTATGCAAGATTTTAAACTGTGTTAACCGGAGCTTATCTTGTTTAACATACTTATGACAGTTCAGCCACAGAGAGGGCCAAATAATTTCCTGATGGGGAAAAGAGAAGACCAAAATTGAGTTGGGCCAAACTATCAGGCCATTTACAATTGTGGATTATTCCATACATTCTAGATACAGCATGGGGAATGCCCGCCATGGGAATCAGCTCTGTCATGCAGGATGGGCTTGGGGTATGAGGGGAACAGTACCAAAAGATTTCACAATCAGGTGATGTAATTGGAATATTTTAAAGATAACAGAGTTTGGAATATGGGCTTTATGTAAAATTTCAGGTGAGATTAACCAAGAACCATCATCCTGAATAAAAATTAAGGTGGTGATCTCCTAACTGGGAGATCCATTTCAACTGAAGAGGTGTACCATCAATAGTGAGATTCAGGTTCCCCACCATGGTTGAGAAAGATCTGCAATGTGCTTCTATTTCAGAAAAGAACACAGTTGAGAGTGAACTCTAATGGATAATGCAATAGGGCTACCTTTGAGCAATGTGGGCAAACATTTTAAGTTTATATACAAAAGTGCAACAGGGATAGCCCATTTGCTTGTATTAGGGTATGTTCTATTTTGAGCCATATAGGTATAAAGGAATGTGATGTTGGGGAATGTTCTGGTGTAAGTCATCTCATGTACTTGCTTGCATGGCTGGCCCAATAATATAGTCTGATGTGCGGAAGACATAGTCCTCCTTCCACTTTCGATGCCGAGAGCTTGTTATAACTTATCCGGGGTTCTTAGCAGCCCAAATAAAGTCTGTGATTATCTTGTGTATCCTTTTAAACCATGCCAAAGACAACCAGATATTTGAAAGATTAATTGGATAAAATAAGTGGGAAAATATTCATTTTGACTATATACATTTTTTCCCAGAGAGAGAGGGGGGAAGTAGTGCCCATCTCTAAGATCCTGTCTAATAACAGAGATTAATGGATCCAGATTCAATTTTATAAATCTATTGGGATCTCTTGACAGGTAGATTCCCAGGTATCTCAAGAATTTGGTCTGCCAGGAAAAACCGCATTAAAGCATCTAACTTCATCGCCTTGTAATTCAAGGAAAAACACTGTCTTGTCTCTATTTAATTTATAGTTGACATGAAACTAAATTCTTCCAGAATTGTGATCAGGGCAGGTATTGAAGTATTAGGTAGGATAGTTGAAGGAGCAAGTCGTCCGTGATGTTAGACTTTAACAATCTGATGGTGGATATTTATACCCTGGACATCCGGCTTGCTTGTAATCCTCACGGATAAGAGGTTCTTAGTAGATATTAAATGGCAAGGGGATAATTGGCAACCTTGTCTGGTTCCAGCATGTAATGTGAAAGGGTCGGACAGTAGCCCATTACAGACAAAGTGTGCTGTTGGGGATTTATACAACGCACCTATCCACATTATAAACAGAGGGGAAATCCAAATGCCTCAAGTGATTGAAATAAAAGTTCCAATCGACCCTGTCAAATGCCTCTCTCAGCATCCAGGAAGACCAGAACAGTGGAAAATCAGCATCCCTGGTAGCCAAGAAGACATGCGACAGGGTTCTAAAGTGGTCTCACCGAGGATCTGCCTTTTATGAAGCCTACTTGTCTCGGGCCTATGATATCCAGTAACACGGGCCTAATCGATCTGCTAAAAGTTTTGTAAGAATCTTGAGGCCTTGATTAAGAAGGAAATTGGTCTATAGCTTTGTGTTCTATTGAGGGGTTTACCGAACGGTCTTTGGGTATTAATGTAATTAAGGCTTCAAATAAAGACTCATCAGAATCCTGTCCAGAAAGAATGTGATGAAATAAGGTAAGAAGGATGGTGCCAATTGTGGGGCAAAGATTTTATAAAATTGAGGAGAATCCATCTGACCAGGTGTCCTGTCCACAGGCAAGTCTTTAATGACTCTAATTATTTCATCTGAGGTGATGGGAGCAACAAGGAGGACTTATGAGAATTTGAAATAGAAGGTAAAAGGAATGTGCTAGATAGGAACTTAGTTGTAATAAAGATGGGGGTTCTTCCATGGGTCTATATATTAAGGCAGCATGGATTCATGATGGGAAGGTTGTGTCAGAAGAATCTAATAGATTTCTTTGACTGGGTGACCAAAGTAGTAGACCAGGGAGGGCTGTGGACATGGCTTACCTAGATTTTAGCAAGGCATTTGACACAGTCCCACACAGAAGATTAATATACAAGTTAGCCAGCCTGGGAGTGGGTCCCAAGATGACAGCCTGGGTAAAGAATTGGCTGGAGAATAGGACACAGAGAGTAATAGTAAATGGAGTCCACTCAGATGAAAGGAGGGTTACTAGTGGGGCACCACGAGGGTTCAGTACTGGGACCAGTCCTTTTAATGTCTTTATATGACACTGCAGAGGAACTGGAAGGAAAAGTATGTCTCTTGCAGATGACACAAAGATCTGCAACAGGGTTGATACACCAGATGGAGTGGAAAGGATGAGAAGGGACCTGGCGAGGTTGGAGGAATGGTCAAATGTATGGCAGCTCAGATTCAATGCAAAGAAGTGCAGGTAATGCACCTGGGAAACAAAAACCCAGGGCAAGAGTACACAATGGGGTGAGATACTGACAACAGTAAAATGGAAAGGACCTGGGGGTAATTATATCAGATGACCTAAAGGTGGGCAAGCAATGTGAGAAGGCAGTAAGGAAGGCTGGGGATACTGGGATGCATAGGGAGAGGCATCAATAGTAGAAAACAGGAAGTTGTTATCCCTCTGTACAGACAGTTGGTGAGACCCCATTTGGAGTACTGTGCAGTTCTGGAGACCCCATCTCTGTAAAGACATAGACAGAGTGGAGGCTGTCCAGAGGAGGGCACCACAAATGGTGCAGGGTCTGCACCAGAAGACACACTAAGAAAGACTAAAGGAGCTTAATATGTATAACCTTGAGGATAAGAGGAGAGAGGAACATAATATAAACTTTCCAAGTACCTCAAGGAATCAACAAAGTCCAAGAGGGTGGCATCTTTCAGAAAAGAGATGTACAAGAACAAGGGGCAATTTGAAGATAGAGGGGGACGGCTCAGAGGTAATGTGAGGAAGTATTTTTCACAGAGAGGGTTGTGGATGATGGAACAGCCTCCTGAGGAGGTCATGGAGTCAAGAACAGTGGGGAATTCAAGAATGCATGGGACAGACATAAGGCAGTCCTAGTGGGGTTAAGAGGAAGTAAGCTGTTGGTTAATTAGGATCTGCAGCTTATCTGTTAGGTAGGAAAATGGGCAGACTAGGTGGGCCAAAAGGTCCTTATCTGCCGTCAGATTCTATGTTTCTATATTTCTATGTTTCTATATAACTTCATGCAGTATTTCCTAAATTCAGAGGCAATATCTGGTGGAGATATTTTCAAGGTATCATCATCCTGGGAATGGACTGCAGCGATAAGTCTGTGCGATCAAGCTGTTTGAGTTTGATCGCCTGGAGACCTCTGCTTTTTCTCCTTGGTCTAAATAGAGAGCTTTAGTTTTCAAGATAGAAAATTCAGCCTTCTGACTTAATAAGTTCAAATATGAATCCTTTAATTTCACTAGGTCTTGCCCACGGGCAGCAGAGCAGCAAGGATCGCTGTCAGTAATCGGCAGCAGCGATACCTCAGTGATTGGCCCAGTGAGAGTACTGCTGCAACCGACACGAGTGGAAGAGAAGCTCAGCCCACCCCATGGGGCAAGGGTAGCCACCGTGACAGCCGCTGCTTCAGGAATCGGCAGCGATACATCAGCATACCGCCTCTTTCCACCACTGCCATTCAGGACTCCACTAACTTTGGCAACTTTCTCCGGCCCTAGGGTCCCGAACCCCGCCCATGTGAGCTGCTGCTGTATTCCCACCTACTTATCCTACTCCCTCTCGCTCATAAACAAGCTGTACATCGGAACCCTGCCGGACTCCACCACTTGGCCGACCTGGAGAAGGCGTCGCTGACTGCCAGATCTCTCGGTGGCTGGTCAAGAGTGGCTTCACATTTGTGAACTGCCCCGATGATGCATGGCAATGAAGGCCATCGAGAACCTCTCTGGGAAGGTGGAGCTCATGGCAAACGCATCAAGGTGGAACAGTCTGTCCCCAAAAGCAAAGACTGCCATCCCTGCCCCACAACACCCAGCCTGAAGCGCCGGGCTTTGCTCCACCAGCGGCAGTCAGTGGAAACTAGCCGACCCAGGGAACCACGAGGCCGGGAGGGACAGCCAGAAACTCTCAGGGAAGCCGCAGCCAATAGGTAGCTGCGCTCTTCTAGGCACAGCAGCCGATTGGCTCTCCTGACCCATTGACTATACTGACTGAGCCTGCATTACCGAAATTGGTCTGGGACTTGGGAATTCCTTCCTGCATTCTTGTTAAAATCTCCCAAAAGAGCTGTCTCCTTATTGCTGCAACTGTAAAGGAATCTGTTGATTTGTTGTGTTTTTGCTGTAATTCCAAATCCTTGGTAACTGGGGGCCAGACGCTGAGGCCACTTTTCCTTCCTTAAATTGTGTAAAATTCCTAAAAGTACTTGTTTCTGCTAAAGGTAATTGCAAGGGGAAACTGTTGATTTACTGTTTTTGCTGTGATTACCAATCCTTTTGCATTTGTAAGGTGGGTCAGACACTGAGGCATCACAGCCCCCCACCCACAGCCTTTTGTTGTGCAGATTTAGGCACTGTGATGAGCAGAAACACTTGTTCTGCCTCTATTTAATTTATTGCACCTTCCTCTGTCTCTCTCCAGACTGCCATCCCTGCCCCACAACACCCAGCCTGAAGCGCCGGGCTTCACTCCGCCAGCGGAGGTCAGCGGAAACTAGCCGACCCAGGAACCACGAGGCCGGGAGGGACAGCCAGGAAACTCGGAAAGCTGCAGCCATTCGGTAAGTGAGCTTCTCTTGGCACAGCAGCCGCATTGGCTCTCCTGACCCATTGACTTATACTGACTGAGCCTGCATTACCGAAATCTGTCTGGGACTTGGGAATTCCTTCCTGCATTCTTGTTAAAATCTCCCAAAAAGAGCTGTCTCCTTATTGCTGCAACTGTAAAGGGAATCTGTTGATTTGTTGTGTTTTTGCTGTAATTCCAAATCCTTGGTAACTGAAGTGGGCCAGACCCTGAGGCACCACTTTTCCTTCCTTAAATTGTGTAAAATTCCTAAAAGTGCTGTTTTCTGCTAAGGTAATTGCAAGGGAAACTGTTGATTTACTGTTTTTGCTGTGATTACAAATCCTTTTTGCATTTGTAAGGTGGGCCAGACACTGAGGCATCACAGCCCCCACAGCCTTTTGTTGTGCAAATTTAGGCACTGTGATGAGCAGAAACACTTGTTCTGCCTCTGTTTAATTTATTGCACCTTCCTCTGTCTCTCTCCAGACTGCCATCCCTCCCACAACACCCAGCCTGAAGCGCTGGGCTTCGCCTGCTGAGCGGGCGGTCGGCAGAAACTAGCCGATCCAGGGAACCACGAGGTCGGGAGGACAGCTAGAAACTCGAAAGCCGCAAAATGTTTGCCCACCCACCCTTCCCCTCTTGTGTGTTACTTTATACGCATCTTCCCGCCAAATCTCTTCCCGCCCTCAGCATTACCCTAAACCAATAAACTGTTCCACCATCTTGCTGATCCAACTAATCAGCAACTTCACTACTCTCCCAGTAGCCAACTAACAATATCTCTCTCACAATGGGAATTTACTTGTTACTTCTTTCACTGTCAGCCTTGGGGTTCCCAATGAAGATGTCCCTATCACACAAACTATGGTGATCCATCCGCCTGTCTCTCTGTTTCATCCCCATTGTTTGACGCTCAAACCCTCACATATGCCCTACCATTGCTGCATCGATACAGTGGGTGACCCCAAAAAGAGATGCAAACCACCATACATGTATTTCAATCAAGGCTCCACTACTGGATATACAGATCCCCCATGCCTGACCACCATACTGCTACTTGGTGTCTCGACACACTCCTATAACCCCACATGGAGCATCCTAAAAGAGTGGCAACAGAATAAGAGAAGGAGGACCAAAGACAGCCCCTCTCCTCATCTCTAGCAGCCCTCATGAAACTCCTGCTCTTTCTATTGCTCTGTATTGGTAACGTGGAAATCAACCCAGGACTCCCTGACTGTATTACTCTCCAGCAGACCTAACCTCAATTAAAGGCCTCAGTTTTTGCATATTAATGTATGCAGTCTGTTGAAAAACTTACACTGATACAAGCCTGGGTTGCCCATACATTGCCAGACTTTCTTGTGGTATCTGAGACATGGCTCAAACCCACCACAGCAGACAGGGATGTTAACCTACCCAACTATCAGTTATTCAGAGCGGATCTCCAAACAAGGGCGGTGGAGTAGCTATATATGCAAAGTCCGTATACCTGTATCCTGGTATTGCTGCAACCTCTATGCCCAAGGAATTTGAATGCCTATCCCTAAAAGTCCTCTCCCAATACAGCAGCTTTTCAGCTAGTTGGATGCTACAGCCCCCACCCTCTTCTGACCTCAAGCTCATCCCACCTGGGGAATCTGCTCAAGCCCAGCACTGAAGAAGTTATTATTCTAGGTGACCTGAATTTCAACTGGCTTACCCAGGCAGCTGCTCCTCTGGTATCATTCTGTGATACACATGGGTTCACACAACTAATTAATGAGCCAACAAGAATTAATGCAAGGAACAGTAACAACAGCACACTACTTGATATCTTGCTAGTGAATAAACCCCATCTATTCAGACATGCTGGAGTGCTTTTCAGCGATATAAGTGATCACTGCCCCATCGCAGGGGTAAGATCTTCCAGCAAAACAACAACCCCTGCAAAATTCCTAATGAGGAGATCCAAGAAAACATCAATATTGAAGGATATTTGCATGATCTAGCTCACTCTCAAGCTGGCAAGAGTTTTATCTTGCTTATTCTGTGGAAAAGCACAGCAGGTGCTAAATAGCATTATAATAAGTGCCCTTAACATCCATGCCCCAATCTCTAGTATCTGAATAAAAAAAAATCCTGTCGTTGGTTTTCAGCTAACCTCAAAGCTGCACTGCTGGAGAAAGACAAACTCTGGAAAATGGCAAGAAAACCAAGAATGCAAACGTCTGGATGATCTTTAGGAAAGCTAGGAATAGATGCACCAAGAAAGTTAGGGATGCAAAGGTTGCCTTCTACTTGGCTGAGCTTGACTCCTCCTATCATAATCCTGCTAGGTTTTGGGGTACCATCAAGGTTATGGTTGGGCAGGATTCTAGCACTTCCTACCAACTCAATTATACCACAGTAATGGCTGTATCTCTGGCAAAATGGAAATTCTGGACGCCTTCAAACCATTTCACGACATCTGGCCTTGCCTTTGACACCTCTCCAGCTAACCTGCTGCTGCACAATTAAGCTCCCAGTACACTGGTGCTCAGAGAGCTGACTATTCCTTCAGCTTCAAATCTGTACTGTTGAAGCAAGTAGAGGACCTACTATGGCAGCTGGATATCAAAAAAGCACAGGGCAGACTCTCTGGACCCCTACTTTCTAAAGATTGCATCCCATGTACTTGTAATCCCCTGACACATCTCTTTAAACTATCTCTAAACTCTGGTCTCTATTCCCACACTGTGGAAGACAGCCCAAGTGGTTTCTTCTAAATCAGTGGACCCTATGGACCTTAATAATTACAGGCCCATTTCCATTCTACCAGTGCTATCCAAGATGCTGGAAAATTAGTGAGTACCCAGTTAAGGGAATATCTTGACGATGGAACTCTCCTGAATCCAGCTCAATCTGGATTCAGGGCCAAGCATAGCACTATCACTGCACTAGCCAAGGTCACAAATGACTGCAAACCGAATTAGATAAAAGAATAATGTCTGTGCAGTGTTTCTTGACCTGAGCAAAGCATTCAACACTGTGGACCACGAGCTTCTACTGTCATCCATGCACTCCATTGGCTAGATCCACCCTCCCTAAGTGGTTCGGGTGTTACCTTACCGGTAGGTCACAGCAGGTAAAAGCTAAAGGTGACCTATCCCCATTAAAACCACTGCTAAAAGGAGTCCCCAAGGTTCTATCCTGGGTCCTATCCTTTTGCCATCTATATAAATAATATTGATTCAACCTCACCAAATCCTCTGTACACCTCTTTGCTGATGACACTGTTTTGAATGTCAGCAACCCTTCTTCTGCAGCTGCCCGTGAAATCCTACAAACAGAATTCTCCTTGTTACAATATCAGCTACTGGAGAAAAAGCTTCTGTTAAATGCAAAGAAAACTAAAGCAATGATGTTCACAAATCAAAGATCCACCAGCACCTCCTCTTCAATCGTTCTCCCCAGCTATGCACTATACTTGGAGAAAATCTGCGTATGTAGAAAAATTCAAATACCTAGGTGTGTGGATTGACAGCAGACTCAACTTCACTCATCATTTAGAAGAACTGCTCAAAAGCTTTGCCAAAGGCTTGGCCTTTTCTATAGATTGAAACCCTTCCTAAACAGATTCAAAGATGAGGTTAGTCCAGGTCATTTTTCTCTCAGTTGTAGACTATGCAGACTTCCTTTATAGTCACTGCCCCATCTCCTACCACACAAGTTGGATACCTTATACCATAGAGCAATAAGATTCATAACAGATCTGCCATCTAAAACCCATCATTGCTCTATTTATGCTGAAGTTGGATGGGTTTCCTACACCTCAGAAGGAACAGAAATGCAGCTCTATGGACTTACAGAGCGTTATCAAAAACTTCCAAACTATATTCTGACTGCTTCACCCAGACCATTCCTAGTTCCTATGCCCTAAGAAGCAACAACATCATCCTGTTCAAATTGCCCAAATTCAACATCCGGCTAGGAGGGCAGCAATCAGCTATTCTCTAGATATAGCATGGAACAACCTACAAAATCCCTAAAACTGTCCAATCTTATACCATTTGCATCCTTTAAACAGTGTTGTACAGTTTTCTTCACAGAGAAATGCAGTTGCTACCGCTAGAGCTAGCTTTATCATCTCACAATCTCCCTCCCAAAAATTCACCATATATGGCATAATCTTTGTTCTTCAGTTCTCCCTCCCAGGCAGACACCCCATCTTATGGCACCCAGTAATACCTTCCACCATCCTAGTATTACATTATGCTGTGTGTTTGCATGGCCTCCACTGGGGCATGTATATACTGTATATACTGCAAATATTAGCTTAACTTTCCTATAACCCATTTTATCATGTGAATTTTACTGTACATCACTGTGTTTATAAATGTTTTTCCGCTGTATGTATAACTGTTTATATAAGTGTATTGATGTATCTGTTGTGTATCAGCTGTTGAACCTTGACCTATCAGGTCCATCTTGTAAATGAGCCTTGCTCAATGATGCTGTCCTGAATAAATAAAGATTTGATTGATTGATTGATTGATTGATAGTTTGGTCCAAGACTGGGGCGATAAGTTGTGTTCCAAGGCCTGAATTTGGGATAATAGGAGTTTGAGCTGCTCTTCTTGTGTTCTTTTCTTTGGACGCCAACACAACCAGAAGGCCACGGAGGTGGCTTTTAGGAACACCATTCAATATCTGGTCTTCCTGTAGAGTTAGTATTAATGTCGGAAAAACTGTGATGTGTTCGCTATGTATTTAACATACTCTGGATTTTTAAACAGTTGATTATTGACCTTCCATCACCCACCCTTGGTGGGAGAGATGTAGGAAAATCAGACAAGACACTGAGGAATGATCCGAAAGTGGACCTGAAAGTATGGTAGCGTCCGACACCCCAGGAATCAAGTATTGGGAAAATAACAGGTAATCAATACGGGAGGATGTATGATGAACCGGTGATGTAAATGTAAACTCTCTGTCGGTGGGGTGATGGATACGCCAGATATCTGTCAGGCCTGCACCATCTAACACATCTCAGAGTGCCCGCTGTGCTGGAGAAAGTCTTTTAAGTAATTTGCCTGAATGGTCCATCTGTGGATCAAAAATCAGATTGAAATCACCCTCATAATAAGAGGGATGTTTAAAAATGGAGTGAGAATATTAAGTAGATGCATGAAAAAGCTGAGTGTGTCAATATTAGGGCCATATATACTACCTAGGATGATATCTCTGGTATAGAGCTTCCTCTCACTATGATGTATCGCCCTTCTGGGTCGGCTATGATTAAATTAGGAGAAAATGGTATGGACCTCACGTAGTAGAATCAAAACCCCACAACTTTGGGTATTACCCTCAGCTGTGAAGCATTGACCTATTTGCTGCCTACGTAGTTTACCCGCGCCTGAATTCAATAGGTGGGACTTTGCACAAACACAATGTCTGCTGCCAGTAGATTTAAATGTTTGAGGATCTGGTACTGCTTAACATTGCGTCTAGCTCCTCTACCCGACATTCCATGTGATTATTCTTAATGCTCCAGCCATGGAGGTTTATAAACTAGTCGAAGTAAGAGACATATATCACTTAACTTTCACAGTTGGCAGCCCCTGTATGAAGTAACCCTCCCGCCTCCCAACCCTATATAACACCCACAAAAATATAATGGACTGTGTGAGCAATAAGTCCCGTCCCAGCCCACCTCCCACCCATTCTTCTATACTTGCCTTTTGCCTCATGCCCTGCAACCTTCCTCTCCGCCTCCAGCCACCCTAACAAAGCCTAACAGTTGAAGAATAATAGAATGAAAAATTATTATAGGTTGAACACTACATAACATCTGCAAAATTACAGCCTACTTAGGTGTATGAACTTGGTTGGAGTGTCTAAAACTATTTAACATCAATTTGCCAATAGAACATTTTTAAACTACAAAATTAAATGTAGGGTATAATGATAGAACTATAATAATGCTGAGATGTTATCAAAGCATCTAGTGATTCAGACAGAAGTATTTACCTTAACAAAAGAAAGTATCCTGAATTGGAATTAAATATGTCCTTCTCCAGCTTTTATCCAATAACTATCTACATTTTAGAAGACACCACACAGGTTGTGAGGTACAAACAAAAGAAAGTCAACAGTTCCAGTTCACATCGCAACTGAGAATACACTTGAGCAACATAAATCTGATACCATGTCTATCGCTCACTTTCCCACGCACTACGACAGCTTTTTAATAACCCAACTGAAAAGGGGTTCTTCACAACAAGCCAGGAGGCCCCTATCTTTGAAAACAAAAACAGTTTTTCTAAAACAGTGAGATGATCCAACTGAAATGCCCACAGTTCTGGTGTCAATCGATCGAACCTCCAAAGTCAGGATTTACTTACTCTGGTAACCACGATGGATCAGAACAGATGTCCTTAGTAGTGTCGGAACTCCCTCTAGCGGCAAAGGTGTTGAAGTGCTGAGAGGAGAAATCGAGAGTGAGAACTTCTTCAAGAAACAGAGCTGGAATAGTTCTAATGTAGAAATTATTTTTGGAATTTGTCTAAGTTCGCCCCACCAGCTTAAAAATAGGTTTGGCCTGGTGTATTGTACACAAAAGTCCAGTAAACCTAGTGGCATGATGTCCCATTATGCTTACAGGGTAGCGATAGGCAGAAGATAAATCTGGCCACATAAATTCCTTCCAAGGAGACATCTCCCTTCGATCCCTGTAACTCCACTTCTCAGACCAGGGTCTTCTCGATGTCACAGTCAGGGATTGTTGAAAAGGTCAGGGAAGGCAGCTTTAAGCTGTGGAGCGGCGGTTTCTGGATCTTCAAAGGAGGTCCGGCTCCTCTCGACGAGAACATGTAGTTTATTGGCACGCCACTATACTTGATGCTGGCAGCAATTAGCTTGGACACCATTGGGTGAAAGCCGTTCTTTTCAGGCGCATCAAGCAGGCAAATCCTGGGCTATTCTCAGATTTTTCCCTCCCATCTGATTTCCTGGAGCTCTTTGATTTTCTGCAGGAAGTGTTGTTTCTCCAAGAAGTTCAAAAATTGAAATATTATCGGATGTAGAGGGCACCAGGCACTGGCTTGGAATGGAGAGCCCTATGTGCTCATTCTATAATATATTTAGCACCAAAGGGTGAGGGGCCAAATAGTTTCTCTATCAACTTTTGGATAAAAATAATTGTATCATGCCTTTCTTCCTCTTCAGGAAGCCCTATTATGACCACATTATTCCGTCGACTGCGCCTCTTCTAGATCCTCCACGTTTAATTCCAATTTGGCCAGATGTTGTCTACAGGTGTTAAGTTCAGGATCGAGCTTATCTTATTTTTCTCCAATGAGAAGAGCCTAGCTGAGTTGTTGGAGGCTCTTTGAAACCTCATTCAGCTTTGAACTCAGGGAACTGAAATCAGATGTCAGTTTGTGCAGATCATCACAAAATGGTTTAAACTCCTCCAAAACCATTGCAAGGTAAGTGGCTCACTGTCTCAGAAGAAGACCCAGAATTTAGATTCAAACTGGAGCCTGAGGCCCTAGGCTTTTTGAGGCTTTTCCGGCATAACAGGTGGTGTACACTTGGGCAGCATTTCTTAATATCCACCTCCATGTAGAGATAAATAGTGTGTCCTCAGTTCGTCTTTTGATATTCTGTCGCTTTCTTGTGTTCGTTGTGATGCCCAATTAGTGTGGTTTATGGGTTAAAATGATTTTTGGAGCGGGTGGCTGGAGCTGTGGAGGAAGCTGCTAGTCCATGGTGCATCACGGAAGTCGTGTGGAGCTCATTTCTTAGGAGAGACATTAATGGACTTGAGAGAGTGCAGAGACAGTTGACTAGGTTAATTGACAGCCTGGGAAATTTAACTTATGATTACAGGTTAAGGAGCCTGAAGATGTACCCACTTGAAGTAAGGTGCATCAGGGGAGATCTACTCTAGATGTATCAAATCAGTAGGGATATTGAATTAATGAATAATCTCGATATTAAAATAAACATTCGGGCAAATGCACTTAGAAGCCATTGTTACCAGCTGATGCTGACATATCCAAAACGGAACTTAAGGAGATATTTTTGCCCAGCAAATAATTCCTCTATGGAATGGCCTTCTGAGAGATGTAGTAGAAGCTAATACATTTGCAGGTTTCAAAAGCAGGGTGGATCAACATCTCCTTACCAAATATGTAATTACGTGACCTGCGAGAGCAGGAGATGGAGCACTATGGGCTTATGCCTTCTGTTCATCGTATTACTCCAAGTATAGCTCAAGTAACTAAGAGACAGAGGGTTTGCCTTGTCATTCTGCCACTGCTCCCATGGTACTGTGAGAAGCTGTGGTGAAACATAGAAACATAGAATCTGATGGCAGATAAGGACCGCTTGGCCCACCTAGTCTGTCCATTTCCTACCTAACAGATAAGCTGCAGATCCTAGTTAACCAACAGCCTACTTCTTCTTACCCCCCAGAATTGCCTTATGTCTGTTCCATGCATTCTTGAATTCCACACTGTTTTTGACACTACAACCTCCTCAGGAAGGCTGTTCCATGCATCTACAACCCTCTCTGTGAAGAAATACTTCCTCATATTACCTCTGAGCCATCCCACGTCTATCTTCAAATTGTTCCCCTTGTTTTAGCACATCTCTTTTCTGAAAGATGCTACCCTCTTGGACTTTGTTGATTCCCTTGAGGTATTTGAAAGTTTCTATCACATGCTACTGTACCAGTTCTATGTGATCTCGGTGATACGCGAAGGGCAACCGCAGAAGAATGGCGTCAGGGGTGGCGAAACAGTTTGCCACCCTGAAAACCCGCACATGGAAAAACAGTGCTGGGGACTAAAATATTTGCTTTCTGTGGGGGCTGCACCCCCACCCCCCAAGTGGGGGCTTACCCCTGCAACCCCTACTTAAGGATTCTCAACTCCGGGGGTGCATGTTGGGGGTGCAAAAGTAAAAATAAGATTTTGGCCATGCAAGAAAAGCACAGAAAGTTCGACTCCAGACCTGAACCCGAACCCTGCACTGCAAGTGGAGGCCAACCTCGATGCCACTGGTGCAGCTTGCAGCCGACTGCAGCGCCACCCCTATATCCCTCCTCCCCCTCCCAGGCCATGCTTGCCATGCTCGCTCTCCTCCCCACAGCGCTGGCCGTACAAGTGGCGACATCCTGTCACTAGGGTCACCCATCCCACCACATCCAGTCGCCCTCCCTGCCCTCTGCGCCTTTTGGGCTTTCGCTCATATTGCGTCACTGCTTCAGACTGCGCCTATGATTCAGGCGCCCACCTGTAGTTACCATCCCACCTCTCCATCTTTCCTCGAGGCTATACATCTTAAGCTCCTTTAGTCTTTCTTCATATGTCTTCTGGTGCAGACCCTGCACCATTTTGGTTGCTCTCCTCTGGACAGCCTCCACCCTGTCTATGTCTTTGTGGAGACGGGGTCTCCAGAACTGTACACAGTACTCCAGATGTTGTCTTACCAACTGTCTGTACAGCAGGCCAACAACTTCCTGTTTTCTACTGGTGATGCCTCTCCTATGCATCCCAGTATCCCCCAGCCCTTCTTATTGCCTTCTGACATTGCTGTGCCACCTTTAGGTAATCTGATATGACTACCACCAGGTCCTTTCCATTTTTTGTTGTCAGTATCTCACCCCCATTGTGTACTCTTCCCTGGGTTTTGTTTCCCAGGTACATTACTTTGCACTTCTTTGCATTGAATCTTAGCTGCCATACATTTGACCATTCCTCCAACCTTGCCAGTTCCTTTTCATCCTTTCCATCCCACCTTGTGTATCAACCCTGTTGCAGATCTTTGTGTCATCTGCAAAGAGACATACTTTTCCCTCCAGTCCCTCTGCAATGTCACTTATAAGGACATTAAAAGGACTGTCCCCAGTACTGAACCCTGTGATACCCCACTAGTAACCCTCCCTTTCTTCACTGTAGACTCCATTTACTATTAACCTCTGTGTCCTGTTGTCCAGCCAAGGTTTTACCCAGGCTACCACCCTGGGACCCACTCCCAGGCTGGCTAATTTGTTTATTAATCTTTTATGTGGGATTGTGTCAAATGCCTTGCTAAAGTCTAGGTAGGCCATGTCCACAGCCCCTCCCTGGTCTACTACTTTGGTCACCCAGTTAAAGAAATCAATTAGATTTGTCTGATATGAACCCATGCTGTCTTGGATCCTGTGCCCCACTGGCCTATAGGTACACAACAGTTCTTTCCTTCAGAGTGATTCCATCATTTTCCCTACCAGTGAGGTCAAAGTGACATAAAAACATAGACTTTGACAGCAGATAAGGACCGCTTGGCCCACCGAGTCTGCCCATTTCCCTATCTAATGGATAAGCTGCAGATCCTAGTTAACCAACAGCCCTACTTCCTCCTACCCCCAACCCCTAGAATTGCCTTATGTCTGTCCCATGCATTCTTGAATTCCCCACTGTTTTTGACTCCACAACCTCCACAGGAAGGCCGTTCCATGCATCCACAATCCACAACCAACAACAGGTCTGTAGTTTCCTGCCTCTGTCTTGCTCCCACTTTTGTGAAGGGAATCACATCGCCCTCTTCCAGTCCTGAGTTACCACATCATTTTCCAATGATTTATTAAAAAGGCTAGTCAGTGGTGTTACTAATTCTTCCCTTAGTTCTTTTAGAATTATGGGGTGAATCCCATCAGGCCCCATTGCTTTATCCACCTTCAGTTTTAAGAGTTCTTTCAGAACCCTTTCTTCTGTGAAAGGACAAATATACCCCATCCAGAGTGCTTCTATTGACTGGATTAGGTATCTCCCCTGCTCTTCCATTGTGAATACTGAGCAGAAGTATTAGTTTTAGTATCTCTGCTTTTCACTGTCTCTCTCTGCCCAACCAACTTCCTCTTTGTTCAGCTTCAGTATCCCTGCCTTAGTCTTTCTATGCTCCCTAATGTACCTATAAAGGTTTTATGCCCCTTCTTAACTGAGTTGGCTATCTTTTCCTTGGTTTGGACCTTTGCTATTCTGACTGCCTTCCTGCTTCCTTCTGCTATAACTGGTACAGTTCTCTGTCCTGCTCCTTCTGTGTTTCCTTATACTTCCTGAATGCTATCTTTTTCTCCCTAACCTTCCCACCACTTCTTTTGAGAACCATAATGTTTTTTTCTTTCATTTTGATTTGTTTATTTGCTTACACAAATGCTTGTTGCCTCTGTGATGGCAGTTCTGATGTTTCCATTGTTGCTCCCCCACCTTCTTGCCTGTTTGCTAATGTTTTCTGAGGCACTCTCCCATTTTGTCAAAATCAGCCCTCCTAAGACCAGTACCTTCACTTTTGTATGGCTTGACTCTACAGCTAAGTTTATCATGAACCACACTGTTAGGTGGTCGCATGTTCCCAGATTTCTACCCACTTCAAGATCAAGATCCTCTCTCCATCCCCATTTGAGTACCAGGTCTAAGATTGCTCCCTCCAAGTGTGTTCCAAAACTAGCTGTCTGAGGCATGACCCTGTAGAATTGAGAATGGCCCTGCTCTTGGATGTGGCTGCAGCAAAGGTGCTCAGTTAACATCTGGCATATTCAGGTTCCCCATCAGCAATATTTCCCTGCCATCCTAAGGATGCCTTCTATCATTTCCTTGTCCTTTTCTCCCCTGAGACGGGGGTCTGTATACAACCCCTGTCTGGATTGTGAGTGCCATTTCCAGTCTCCAGAATGACCCACAGTGCCTCTCTCCTCCTTGTTTACCTTTAGTTCTGTTGCTTTAATCCCTTCCCTTACTTAGAGAGCTACTCCTCTTCCTTTCTTCCTCCTTGTCCCTCCTGTAGATTGTGTACCCTGGTATGTTGACATCACAGTCATGGTTCTCATGTACCATGTTTCTGTGACTGCCACAATATCAAGGCATCCTTCTTCCATCAAGGCCACCATTTTAGGGAGCTTTTTACTTAGTCTGTGGGTACTGGTACTCATTACCCTCCATTTTTATAGGCTTTATTTATTTTTGCCCCATCCCTGTCCTTACTGCCTTTGCCTTTTCTCCATTTACCCTGCCCTTCTCCCTATTGGCTGTTCTATCTTGGTGTTTACCTCACTAACTACTCTGATTTATTTTGGGGCTAGGATTTCCTTCTCCTTTTCAGTGCCTTCCCTTGGCTAGTTTCAATTTTTGCCAGTGAAGCATTTAAACCTATCACCTAGGATCCTGGTTCCCTCCTGGACAGCTGCAGACCATCGAGCCAGTATAGGCCTGCATCCCTCCAGATGGAGATCCAGTCCCCAATGAAGCCAAATCCTGAGTTCTGCACCAGTTTTTCAACAAGTCATTGAATCCCGTGGTGCACAGTACCTAGCCTCATCCATGCCATAGACAAGTAGCACTTCCAAGAAAGTTACCGTGTGTGCTACTTGTCTAAAGCTCCTCCCAAACTCAACAAAATCCTGTTGCACTGCTCTTATCCCAGTATCAGCCAGGTCATTTGTCCCTAGGTGAATAATGACATCCAGCTCACTCCCCTTGCAGCTGCTCCCACATCCTGAGAATTCATTTCCTGTCCCTCTGAGCCATGGCACCAGGCAGGCACCTTACCTCCTTCCCTCCCTCCCCAGTTCTACCTCTCTGTAGCAATGGGTCCCCACCAGGTTGTTTCTTTCCCTTGTGGGGTCCGGTGCCACCCTCTGTGATTCTCCATTGTGGAGGTTCCCAGCATCCTTCTTGGTCTCAACTGTAGGTGCCTCCATAGAGGAACCATGCTCTGCCAGAGTGGTGAATGAATTTTGAGAGGAACAACTGGAGCGATGTGCCTCTGTTCCACCACGCTCACCCTCCCTGGGTCCACCGTGGTCTAACCCTCCTCTTTATTGTCAGCCTTTGAGGTAGTGGCAGTGGCCTGAGTGGTCCCTGGGTGGGAGCAGGTTTTCAAATCCTTGGCAGGTCAGCATAGAGCAGACAACCTCCTACCTCAGACAGAGTGGTGCCTACAAATACAGCAGCAATGCAGTCTCCAGAAATTCTGCTCCACAGCCAGTCGCATTGCACCACTCCCATGTGTCTACATCCCTTCCTGTTACAGATGCTTTTCTTTCTTTTTTATTCTTGTTTTAGTACGTGCAATTGTGTGAGTGTCTCTAACCCTATTCAGTGTGCTGTGCCTTTAAGGATATGAACAGGTGTATGTTGTTTTGGGGAAGTGATGTCAGAACCCTGCTATAAAGGAAGTTATGCACTTGGTGGGTGGGGTGATGGGCAGGGTGGGTGGGAGTAAACCTGCCCTCAGACACAATCAACCACATCTTTGACCCTCCACCCCAGGAGTGCCTTCCTTCCTTTCAGATACCTATTTCACAGAGGTTAAGTAACAGGTCTAGTCACAAATGACTGCAAATAGCTCTCATCTACAGTTTTCTCTGGTGAATTAAAGTTAAACTAAGAAAAGTCAACCCCAAAACAGAGAATCAAAACTAGTTACTAACACAGGTCAAAAAGTAATAATTCAATTCAGTGTAGTCTATTAAATAACCTCCTTGTTTAAAGGAAGCTTTGGCTGCTTTCTCTCTCTCTCTCTCTCTCTCTCTCTCAGGTGGTTGAACTAAGGGACAGAGGTTTCACCACATGGCAATGTGCCACAGGCCCCGTAGTCATTTTGAGGAGCTGAGGCAGTTGAACTAAGAGATGGCAGCTGGATTATCCTGGTTGAGGTCACACTTCCTGGAGAAGAAATTTGGTGCTAAAAGTCATTACCTTAAGTATCAGCAGGGAACAATCATGAAAGACAATTCCTGCCATGTGTGCTTGCTGAGGAGAAGAACCAACCAGTTTAACTCTTTTGCACTGTAGGCAGTCTGTTTTTTGGAAATAGTAAACTTTATTGAAGTATAGTTCAAATACATACATACATTGTGTACATTTACAATATTTTACCACTATGATATCAGTAGACCTGTTCAGTTCTGAATGGGCCTATTAGCTGCCTGGCTACCCACATGTCATGATGTTGAGACAATCACTTGCCTGTGGTTTATTCTTGTAGCTCAAAATCACTGCATGGATGCAATCACTTCCACCAGTCCTTATCTTACTACTAATGCCACTGCCACCAACAAAAGGGTCTGGGCGAGTCCCATTTTTGTGGTATTGTGACAACCTGTTGTTAGGGAGCTAATAATCTTTTCCATCCTTAGTGCTGCTAATATTGAACTGTGCCACTCCTATAGGTTGGGAGGCTGTCGTCTAGCTAATGTTTCATGATTGCCTAAGTTGGCCCTAAAGACTTTTGTGGCATCCAACATATGGTGAATAATTAATTGTTTAATGTCATTTTATGATGTGTGATTTTATGATAGTTTTATCCAGATCTGTTTTTGATTTTAATTTGTACGGCACCTTGACACTTGAAATGCACCTAAAAATAAAGATATTATTATTATTTATTATTATTATTACATTTTTAGCAATGACCACTATAGGGAGATATGAATTTACGCACTCCAAATACTTTGTCTATGTCCAATCCCACTATACAAGTCCAGGGCATGAATGCTGATTCAATTGGGGTCTAGTTTGATCCATTTCTTCTCCCAGAGCATTTCAGCCTTGAGACAAACCCACAGAATGTGTTTTGATGTCCCCACATACTCCTGACATCTTGGAGTTTCATTGGTGTGCAATATAAGTTGTGTGCTAGCCTGTATTGTATGAGTCTGAGCTCATTGAATTTAATGTATTTTTAAATGTTGTTCCACATGGAGTGTGTGTCTGCTAGAATCTCCGAGTTCTGGGATTTCTGCTTTCCAATAGGGGCATGTATCTTGTTCTACAGAGTGGTCTCTGTCAATAGTTGTTTGTAGATCAGTGATGTAGACTGCCTGGGAAAGATAGGCAACTGAGCTCCGCCCACTGTGACGATTTAGGCAGAACCATCGTCTAGGCCCTAGCATTGATGCTATAGCATATTGGAGATATTAAGGCATAGGGAGATTGTATCATTGGGGTGGGCCTCTGTGAATGCTCCAAAGGAGCTGCATGAGTTATTTTGAATGACTAGCCCCAAGTTTGAGAGTGATAGGTACCTAAGAAGTGTTCTGGGCTGGGTTTATTTTGGATTTTAAAGAAGGGATTATTGGCAATGGGTTAGTGTACAGTGAATAAAGGTTTGCTTTTTAAACACCGTGAAGCTGCTTGCTCACTAGCAGGGACATTTCTATTGGAGTATTCCTAAGGGTTTTCAGGAGTTTGGCTAGAGGTATGTGCAGTAGGGCATCCATTCTAATTTTAGCTTGATGACACAGTCTTTTTAAATTTGTGACCACTGAGGGGTGCACGAGTGCTGGAGTTGCGTTCCACTGAGCCATCCATCTGAGGAATTTCCCGGCATGGAGTACCAAGTAATAGAGGTAGAAGTCTGGCAGTTGTAATCCTCCTGGTCTGTTAAGGGGTGTGAATTTGTGGTAGGCTCTACAGGGTGCCTTAAATTCCAAAGGAAAGATGATAAGGTGGATTTTAATTTTCTGAGCCAAGTTGCAGGAATATGTAGGGTGATCATACTCAGGGGTATTGGAGCCTGGGAAGGATGTTCATCTTAATGATGTTTATCCTTGCCCATAAGGTTAGCAGTAGGGCTGACCATCGTTCCAGGTCCTGTCTAATGGTTGAGCATAGGTATCAAGATTCCGAGTGAAACTTTTCTTGTGAACAGGGCTAGGTAGATTCTTAGATATTTGAGTGTGGTAGGGGTCAAGGTTCCTCTCACTTTGTTAACTAGTCCCTCATTTCTCCAGTGTCAAGGGGCATGATGCAAGTTTTGGAGAGATTGAGCCTACTGTATACCTGGATATGTGCCCGAATTTCTGTAGGAGGTCAATAGCTGCTTTTATGGACAGTGAGGATCTTCTAAGTGCAGGAGTATATCATCAGAGTACATAGATATCTTCTATCATTGTTGACCTGCCAGGATTCCTTTGATCTCATTGAACTGTAGAATCTGCCTAGTCAAAGGTTCTAGATACAAATTAAAAAGGAGGGAGAGGTTGCAGCCTTGATGTGTTCACTACACTAGGCTGAAGGGTTCAGAATCTGTGCCATTGCATCTAACATAAGCTGCTAGGCATGAGTGTATTAACTTCACCATTCTAAGAACTCATTAGGGAACACAAATTGTAGTAATGGTACCCACATTTAAATACCTAGGCATCACCCTTGACTCCTCTCTCACTTTTCACAAACATATCAATCTCCTCTGCTCCACTGTCAATGCTAGAATAGGGCTCTTGTATAGGCATGTGGGTTGCCTGCCCCTATGTCCTAAACCTTGCTGTAACATCTTTGGTGCTCTCACTGATAGACTATGGGATTGTTGTCTATAGTGCCATTGACCCTACCACCCTATGCCATATTAAGGTCTCCCTAAATAAAGCCTGCAGACTTGTCACAGGATGTGACTGGTGGACCCATACCTGTGAGCTCTACCATAGCACCAACTGGCTTAACTTCGATGGATGAGCTGAGATATCAGACCTGTCTCCTTGCCAGAAAGCTCTCACTCTGATCCTCCCCCGGGACTCTCGCCATCTTGTGCAGCACTCCACCCAATCATAGAAAACTCAAAGCTCTCTGTCTGCCCTCTCTTAGTAATCCATTGCAGGACTTCCCTGGGCCAATGCTCCTTTTCCACAGGGCCCCTCTGGTTGAATGAACTACCTCCTGCTGTCTCTCTGAAGCAGCATCTAGGCCCATTTAAATCCTGACTCTGCTTGGAAATCCTCTCCCACTCCTGCTGCGACTGCACCTAGTCCCTCACTGCAATGTGGAGACAAGTCACCCACACACTTTTCCCACTATCCCTTTGATCTGGGGTCCTCCCTACTGCATCCCTGCAGAAATTGTAACCAGACTATTGTTTATTGATCACTGTCTTTTGATACTGTAACTGCTTGTTTTACTGCTTGCTGTCTGACTCAGGTTGGATCTCTCCGCCCTTGAATTTGTTACTTGTCCTCTTTTCAACATTGTAATATTTCTATGTTTTGTCTTTCTTGTACCTTGTTATGTTATTTCATATTTGATGTAGAGCCCTTGCAAAGGAGTCCATGACTCAAAGGTTGTAATTCGATTCTTTCAATAAATAAATAAATACAAATAAATAAATAAAAACAATGTTTTGTATAAAAATGGCCAGGAGGCCCTGTCGAATACCTTCTCTGCATCTAGAGAGATCAGAATGGCCAGCCGTTTAGAGTTCCTGTCTCTGGCGGTTAGATGTTGCAATTTACACATGTGATTCATAGATAGTCAGCCCTGCATGAACCCCACCTATTCATGTCCAATAAGGAGTCCCAGACTACCAGCACTCTCTGTGCTAAGATTTTGGTTAGTATTTTTGTGTCAGTGTTGAGGAGTGAGATGGGACCGTAGTTTTCAGCACTAGGTTTAAACAATGCTGTCATTAAACAGCACCGTCCATAACAGCACTGTTGAAAACAGCAGCAGGAAAAATACCACCAGTAAAGACAGTACCATTGGTAGCAGTCATATACCACAGCAATGACTGCTACCATTGACAAACATTAAAATCAAAATGTTATTGTTATGTGGGGGCTCTGCACTTCCTGTAACTGAAATATCCAACTTCTAGGGGAGCAGATCATGGGGAAGAGTTGAATTTGTGGGACCATGGAATTGCTGTTTCCATGGCCTTTGACAAAAAAATGTCACTTCCCTGAAGTGGAAAAATTATACACACTGTGTTGGGAGACCAGTATTAGAACCTTGGTCTCCCACTCCATACTAGCTGAGCTACTGCTGTCTCATCCCACACCACCAATGAGGCAGCTCAGCCAGAACCTGCACTTTTCTCCTTGTCCAACTTTCCTAATCTGGCTAAATAGCGACAGGGTAGAGGTATTTGCGAATGCTAATAAAAATGACAAGAAAGAATCCTAGACTCTTATTGGTCAGTGTATGCTTTGAGACAGTGATGTTATTACACAATAATATCACTGTATATTGAATACTACGCTTGAGCCATTTTTTAAGAAACAAAGATATACTGCCACACTAAAATGTACTAAAAACATTTTTAAATGTTTTATTTTTCTATAACAACGAGCCATTGTATAATAGTGTAACCCCCTGCAAATGGGGGTTCCCAAAAGACTTCAGGAGCTTGCTTGAATGCTCCAAGCCTGAATGGTGTTTGGCATTTAAGCCATTTATCAGTGAGTGTTTTTAGAGTCTCTGGTACTGTCTCTTTAAGAGCTGTCTGCTTGCAGACATAATTAGTTTATATGGGGGGACTGTGTGCTTCTCTGAGTACCACTCAAGCTGCTGCCAATTCACTTCATTTTTGCAGTCACTAGGAGTGCAAAGGGAACCTATCTGAAAGATGTAACTGTTTGCCAGAAATTATTTAGAGTAATAATGAAATTACAGTTTGTCTAACCTGCTTTCTTTGCAGTCAGAACTGTGTCTGCTAGTTCCCATTCTAGTTTTGAACTGCTGAACTGGACCAATCAGTGTGGGGTAAGCTAGCTCTAAAATGGTGCCTTGGACGAATCAGAACTTGGACTCATAATCTGAGCCAGCCACAAGAGGATTGTATGGGCAGTGACTCTGGGAGATGTAGTTTAGACTTCAGTGCCTTTTGGACCAACAGCAGCAGTCTATTGTGTACAGCCAATCCAGTCAAGAACTGGGAGGAACTCAAAGGAAGTGCCGGTTTTGTCGGTTGGAGTTTCAGTTGAGCTTTGGCAGTGAAGAAGGAAGGAGCCCTGCTGCTTTTTCAGTGTGCAGTTTTAGTCAAAAAACGTGTGTAAGGCCCAGAGTTCGGTCTGCAGCTTGTTGGGACTGAATCCGTCCTGTGAAAAGAATCAAAGGATCTCTGAAGAGTAGAAACCAGGCTCACCCTGTAGAAGACTGGAGGAATTGCTAGAAATGTACACTCGATCTGTCAGGAACTGAATCTGCTGTGTGTTCTCCGGTATTGTGCAGTACTTGCGATCGGGATACAGATGCAGCCTGCCTAGTATAGTGCTTTCTTTTATATGGATGTGTGAGAGGTTTGTGCACCTCAAGTGAGCCCTGCTGACATTGAAGGACCCTATCTTATTTGGAGGTCGTGAGTACTTAATTCAGGGTCGCATCCTGTTGAATTGCCACATTAAATCCAAATGGAATTACTGTACTGCTGACTGTTTAATTCTCCTTTTCTCTGTGTGAAAGGCCCCTACCAGCTGCCACGGGTTTGGACTAGCCACTAGGGCTTGGGTACCCAGGGACAGTAACTGATAGGGATGAGGCCTGTGCACAGAGCCATAGGTAGATTATTAGAGTGATAAGCTAATTAACCTGATTTCCCCTGTCCTTGTTACATCCCCTAAATAAATCAGAGCTGCTTGTTTCAGCAAAGTTATACTGCCTGAGGTATTTGTCTATGTTAAAGTACTGTACTGTGATTGTTGCACTGTATCTCATTTCACAGGAGGTCCCAGTGCCGGAACCAGACCTGGGGTAAGTGTATACTGTGAAGGTAATTCGATATATCGTGTGGGCCACTAGTGGGAAGAAAGGAGTTGCAGTGTCCCAGAGGCTGTGACCAAGTTAGTTTAACTATTGCAAACCCTGACCTCTGGGTGGAGGCACCCGCCATTGGATCCAGGCCCCTCAACCTGTTAGTGGCAAATCAGGCAGGGGTAGTAGCCCTGGGATAGCGCCATCTAGGGGTTACATCTTGGAGGCTCACCACTGGGATTGTGTGTCCTCTGGTGGCCATATTCCGAACCACTGTTAAAAAAAAATGGGTACCCGACAGAAGTGGCTGTGCACCGGCTGGTGGAGTGGTGTACTGGGGAGGAGATCGACCCCAAAATGCTATGCTTATCCTGGACATCCCCTGGGTATCAATACGGACACTGTGCAGGGAGTACTTTCCAAGGTGGAAGGTTTACAAAACCCTGTGGTGGTGGGTGGCATGCTAATCTGCTCACCCACACTTTCCTGGCCCTAGTAGAGTTTAAGGATCCCATAGATAGCTCCAAAGTGCCACAGACCATTACCCCAGAGGGAGCCCTCACTGCTTGGAGGTGATAACTAAGGACAGTAAAGACCGGGGAATCAGCCCCCACCACTATCTGAAACTTTTGAGGAGAAATTTGCTGAATGGTTGCTGGGAGAGGGAAAACTGTGGAGGACTTGAAGAAACTATTCTTGCCACCTGGGGTGTTCCTCCCCAACACCCTCTCCTGCTCCAGTGCCCGTAATGGTGGCTGAACCAATGCAGACTCCTATTTCTGCACCTGCCATTAGTCACGACTCTTACCGAAGGTTGAGGATCTTCTGCACCCTCCCCACCCCCAAGGGAGGATGACTGGGAGACCTGGATAGACTATATTGCCCCAAGTGCTAGAATGGCAATGCTCGAAAGCGGCGAAAGAGGGTTAGTGAGAGCCTCCGAGGTCCTGCCCTGGCTACCATCCATGCTAAGCAGGCCCAGTAACCCTGAAGCGACTGCACAGGCCTATCTGAGGCCTTGGAGAATGTATGGGAGCCCAGATTCTGATGAGGACCTATGGTGGAGAGTAAGAAATGCACAACAGTACCAAGGGTTGTTGTCTTGTATGTCTCTGGCTGGAAAAATTGTTGCAAGAATGCCTCAGAAAGGGTAGTTTGCCAGCGATTGAACTGGACCGAACCAGACTGGACAGAATCCTTAAGTCTGCCCCTTCTCAGAACTGCTGTTGCTTCAATTACGCCTGGCAAATCTGACTGGAATCCCCACCTCCTAGTGATGGTTAATGAGAGAAATTCGAGGAGTTGAGAAAAGCGACCTCGGGAGGTACCTGCACCAACAGCTGTGGCTACGACCAGTGACTGAGGTGACCCATCAAGTGAAGTTCAGGGGCAGAGGTTGACAGTCAATGAGTGCTCTGACAAGGAAAAGATATGCCACAATGGGCGAACTGTTGAGAGAGATCCGAGAATTCAAAAACAGTCCCTTTATGAGGCCACGCCTGCAAATACAGCCCTGACCTATATCCGACTGCATCTGCTGTGGGGGTGGGGGTACCCACCCATGTATCTCCTACTGATAACAGCTCAAACTCAATTCCTTGACCATGGAAGTGGAGAAACTGACGAGATGTCTCCAAATGCTTATCACGCCGCAGACAGAGATGGCACCAGGTTTCCAGTTAGTAATACCCGGCCCTGGCTCCCAGTGTGGCGCCTCGGCCAGCTCAAACTCCAGAAAGTATGTTTTGCTATAATTGTGGGAAAGATGGGCACATGAAAAGGATACCAGTCCCAAAAGACACTTACAAAGTTGCATATAGGCTACAAGGAGAGCTTGGAGAAGAAATCAGTGGTTAAGAGGTGCACGACATGATCCCAGTGAGGGCACCAAAATGCTAATTCACGTCCTTTTGTGGCAAGGTCAGTTGCCCAGGCCCCCACTACCGCCTCTCAGACTGGTCCAGAATAGTGGTCCCTCCATGGAGACCACTGTAAAGGTGAATGGAGTGTCTACAAAAGAGCTGTATTAGACAGTGGCTCCCAAGTGACAATTATGTTCCAGGATTGGTATCAGAAGCATTTGTCAGATGTACCCTTACAACCATTAGAAAGGACTGCATGTATGGGGTTAAGTGAGAAGGCCTACCCCTATTCGGTATATCGAATTTGGCTGTCTTCCCCACCTCCGTGGCTGGAGTGGCGAACAAGTAGAGACCCTAGCCTTAGTGTGTCCCCCCACTGGACTGTATGATGGTGTCCCTTTGTTGATTGGAACAAATGCTCATATGTTCGGAAGGCTGGCACAGTTGTGTTATGAAAAACAGGGGTCAAAGACTAGTAGAGCTTTAAGAGTTCCGGCTTTAATTAAGAAGGCCTATGAGGCACAGAGATGCTGAAAAAACAGAACCAGAGGAACGGTCGAGATTGTATGGAAGAAGGATCCTGAGTCTCTGATCACAAGCCAAATGCCCAGTGTACCTTACAGGAGAGGTCCGTATCAGAAAGGATGTTAGAATAAAATATTAATGTTGGATGCACCAGGCGATGGAAAATTGCCAGAGGGACTGCTGGTCAAGCCTAGTATTTTGCCGCTAGAGCCCATGCTTATGCCAGAGGGTAATGGTCAAGTTCATAATGTGTCTGAAAGAGACATTCAGTAAACAGAGGTTGCATCCTGGCTAATGTGCATTGTGGCAGACACTGCAGTGCTACCCAGCAGCAAGAGTTCAAGGAAGAATGACAGAGTAGCGCCTGACTTGTTTGATTTCGCGACTCCCGCTGCCAGCTGAATGGAAAGTGAGGATCAGTGAGAAGCTTGCCCAGAGAGACCAGGTGTTTTCTTTAAAGGAATGGGATGTAGGATGCGTGCAAGGGCTGAGCACAATATCCGGCTGCATAATGAAAAGACCATTTCGTGAGAGGTCTCGACGCCTGGCACCTGCTGACATAGATGATGTGAGGCGGCATCTGCAAGAGATGTTAGCTGCTGGTGTAATACAAAGTCCAGAAGCCTTATGCTTCCCCCATTGTGGTAGTGAGGAAAAGAATGGAACAGTAAGGATGTGTGTGGATTATCGCACCTTAAACCGGTGGACTATCCCTGATCAGTACACAATGCCCGCATTCAGGATGCTTTGGACTGCCTAAGCAGAACAGTGGTTCTCTGTGCTGGATCTCCGCTGAGTGGGTACTACCAGATCCCGATGGCCCCAGAGGACGTGATGAAAGTCGGCCTTTATCTGTCTTGGCTTATGAATTCATGAGGATGCCTCAAGGTATTTCAGGTGCCCAGCCACTTTTCAACGATTGATGGAGCGTGCAGTGGGGGACATGAACTTACTAGAGTGCCTGGTATACCTAGATGATGTTATTGTGTTTGGCAGCTCACTGGAGGAACATGAGAGCAGATTATTTAAGGTATTGGACCGACTGGAGGACTTTGGCCTTAAACTGTCCATTGATAAGTGTCAATTCTTTCAAACATCAATGAAAGTATGTGGGACACATAGTATCCACCGAGGAATAGAGACCGACCCAAGTAAAGTTGAGGCCTTGACCACCTGGCTGGCAAAAATCTAAAAGAACTGCAAGATTCCTGGGATTCTGTGGTTGATGTGACGCTTCATCAAGGACTATTCAAAGTGATCCTCCTTTACTTAACCTTACTAAGGTATCCCCCAACCCACAAAAATACCAAAGTCAGCGTCCCTCAAGACTGAAGGTGTATTTTCATCCGGTGAAGTATTTAGGGCCCGCTGGACTCCTGATTATGAGACTGCTTTTCATGAGATCATATATCAACTTACCCATGCTCCAGTGCTGGCCTATGCCGATCAAAGAAAACCTTCGTCCTGCACACTGATGCTAGCTTGCAAGGGTTGGGGGCTGTGTTGTACCAGAGCACGAGAATGGCCTGAGACCAGTGGCCTTTGCCAGTAGAAGCCTGACCCCATCCGAAAAGAACTATCCTGTACATAAGTTAGATTCCTAGCTTTGAAGTGGGCTATTGTTGACCAATTCCATGAGTACTTGTATGGGGCTAAAATACTAGTAAAACTGACAATAATCCTTTGACCTTGTGCAGACCTCAGCTAAGTTGGATGCCACTGGCCATAGGTGGCTTTTCTGCATTATCTACATATGACTATGCTCTTGAATACCGAGCAGGTCTGAACCACATAGATGCTGATGCTCTCTCCCGGAGGCCTGTTCCCCAGAATGATTGGGTCCGATTGGCAGAACCTGACATTGGGCACTCTGCAGAAGTTTGACAGGGAGGAACAAATGTCCCCAGACGCAGTGGACTGCATGGTGGATTGCTTGGGACCCTCTGAGAATTGCATGCCTGCCTGCTTGTGCCACTTTTCTGCAATAGACATTTGGTGCACTGCCTCAGCTGGACAATGACAGTGTCGTGCGGGCTCAATCCGATCCCATGATCAAAGCAGCTATAGAAGCCCTCTATGCAGGAAAAGATGTGTCAAAGTGCGCTCCACTGATTTGAGAACTGCACTGTTATACAAAGAAGGTCCTAAGTTGAAACTGATCAATAAACTGTTATACAGAGAAACAGTAGACAGAGGGGACAAGTAGACAAACAACAACTAGTGCTGCCCACTGCCTTTCGAGACTCAGTACTGAGGTCCTTGCACAACCACATGGGGCACCTTGGTATAGACAGAACACTTGACTTGGTGAGATCCAGATCCTATTGGCCTAAGATGGGGGCTGATGTGGAGCAACACATTCGAACTTGTAGTCGCTGCTTACAGAGGAAAGCTTTGTCCCAGAGGGCTGCCCCTTGTTAACATCACCACCAGTGCACCCATGGAGCTGGTCTGTATGATTTTCTGAGTTTGGAGTCAGATCAAAGAAATATCAGTAATGTGCTGGTGGTCACTGATCATTTCACGAGATATGCCCAAGCTTTCCCCACCAAAGACCAGAAAGCATCCACTGTAGCCAAAATACTTGTGAAAACTTTTTGTTCACTATGGGCTCCACAAAGAATCCATTCTGATCAAGGAGAGACTTTGAGAGTCGTCTGATCAAAGAGATGCTTTCTCTGTGGGGAGTGCGAAAGTCCAGAACCACTCCTTACCACCCCAGGGGACCCACAGCCTGAGCGTTTCAACCCGCTTGCTAGATATACTAGGCACCCTGCACCAAGAGGACAAGCCTAGATGGAGCCAACAAATTAGCACCCTGGTACATGCTTATAACTGCACCAAAAGTGATGCCACTGGATTCTCCCCTACCACCTGATGTTTGGAAGAAGCTCGACTACCAGTAGATGTGTGTTTTGGGGTCTCTCCTGATGGGGTTCAAGCTGACAACTAGTTACAGTATGTGCAAAGTTAAAGGCCCAGCTAACTCATGCGTGCCAACTGGCTCAAACCATGGCTGCCAAAAGAAATCTGGCCAACAAAGAAAAGGTATGATAAAAGGTGAAAGCACAGGAACTCCAGGAGGAGATCGGGTATTGCTAAGAAATCTGGGACTGCATGGAAGCACAAGATTGCTGACAGATGGCACCATCTCCCTCACATTGTAGTGGGCAAACTAGATGATCTGCCAGTGTACAAAGTAAGGACCTGAGAATAATTCAAAGATGTAAAAACAATGCATAGAAATCATTTACTGCCCATTGGACAAATCTTAATTGAGTCTGAGCCCTAGAAGATGCCCCTCTGGACCAGTGACTAGAGCTGCTGCTAAGAAAAGATCAAGAAAGTCTGCACCTACAGAAGCAAAGTTAAAGTGTTCCCTCCACAAGTCCCAGTTGAGCATGACTGTCAGTCCATATCGGAAGAAAGTGAGAGTGACTTTGAATACTATCCTTCTTATGAACTGAGTCAATTGTTTCGGGCAATCCCTAGTCAATACTGGAGATGAAGCTGGGCCTTCTGGACTGTCTAAGCCCCAGCTTCATCCCTGGAGCCAATGCTCCCAGAAAGTGAAGTGCAAAGCATCAGATCAGATGAAATGGAATCATTGTGCATGGTTGAACTGTTTGAGCTTTCAGGGAGAAAATGATAGATTGGGGCAGACTGGTGATACACCCGAACAAGAAGAGTATTTTGAGTGCCCTGACAGTCCACTGCCAGTGTCAAGCTCTCCATCCGAGCCAAATGTTGTGGACTCAGAAACTGTAACTCCTGGAGCTGAAAGTGCCCCTAGTTCTAGCCTCTCTACCCCCATGGAGACTCCCCTGACAAGTGAGGACAATGCTGAAAATGAGGCTCAGGTGCAGAGACTATAACAGTTCCCCTAGAAAGACTGATTGGAGCTGTAAAGCCTGTGGTGCACCTCAGTTATGATTCACTTGGGAGGCCTGTGGACTTGCCTCTCAATGTTGTCCATAAAGGAGTGTATGTGTCCCAGGCTCATTGCCCAAACTGAGCATCAGTGCTAACTCAAGTTACTTGTGTTGCCCTCTAAGTATGGTGCCCTTGCCATCCAGCCCCAAGGTAACTAATAGGGAAGGGCCCCTCTCTTCAGGTTTCATGTACAAGAGGTAATAACTTGAGTTATGGTACAATGTGTATGTAATACTGTGTAAAGAGTGACGTACTGCAATGTTTCAGAAATGTGTTCTTGGTAAAATGATATATTGACTGATGATTACATGTAGAGCTAATGCAAATGTATATGGTTGCAGTTGAAGCTTATCGGGGTACTTGCTTGCGACGGACGTCAAGCTTTCCCAAAGCCAGGAAGGTGTAACCCCTGCAAATGGGGTTCCCAAAAGACTTCAGGAGCTTGCTTGAATGCTCCAAGCCTGAATGGTGTGTTTGGCATTTAAGCCATTTATCAGTGAGTGTTTTTAGAGCCTCTGGTACTGTCTCTTTAAGAGCTGTCTGCTTGCAGACATAATTAGTTTATATGGGGGGTGTGTGCTTCTCTGAGTACCCTCAAGCTGCTGCCAATTCACTTCATTTTTGCAGTCACTAGGGTGCAAGGAACCTATCTGAAAGATGTAACTGTTTGCCAGAAATTATTTAGGTAATAATGAAATTACAGTTTGTCTAACCTGCTTTCTTTGCAGTCAGAACTGTGTCTGCTAGTTCCCCATTCTAGTTTTGAACTGCTGAACTGGACCAATCAGTGTGGGGTAAGCTAGCTCTAAAATGGTGCCTTGGACGAATCAGAACTTGGACTCATAATCTGGGCCAGCCACAAGAGGATTGTATGGGCAGTGACTCTGGGAGATGTAGTTTAGACTTCAGTGCCTTTTTGGACCAACAGCAGCAGTCTATTGTGAGTGACAGCCAATCCAGTCAAGAACTGGGAGGAACTCAAAGGAAGTGCCGGTTTTGTCGGTTGGAGTTTCCAGTTGAGCTTTGGCAGTGAAGAAGGAAGGAGCCCTGTGCTTTTTCAGTGTGCAGTTTAGTCAAAAAACGTGTGTAAGGCCCAGGTTCGGTCTGCAGCTTGTTGGGACTGAATCCGTCCTGTGAAAAGAATCAAAGGATCTCTGAAGAGTAGAAACCAGGCTCACCCTGTAGAAGACTGGAGGAATTGCTGAAAATTACACTCGATCTGTCAGGAACTAGAATCTGCTGTGTGTTCTCGGGTATTGTGCAGTACTTGCGATCGGGATACAGATGCAGCCTGCCCTGGTATAGTGCTTTCTTTTATGGATGTGTGAGAGGTTTGTGCACCTCAAGTGAGCCCTACTGACATTGAAGGACCTATCTTATTTGGAGGTCGTGAGTACTAATTCAGGAGTCGCTCCTGTTGAATTGCCACATTAAATCCAAATGGAATTACTGTACTGCTGACTGTTTAATTCTCCTTTCTCTGTGTGAAAAGGGCCCTACCAGCTGCCACAGTTTGGACTAGCCACTAGGGCTTGGGTACCCAGGGACAGTAACTGATAGGGATAGGCCTGTGCACAGAGCCATAAGTAGATTATTAGAGTGATAAGCTAATTAACCTGATTTCCCCTGTCCTTGTTATATCCCCTAAATAAATCAGAGCTGCTTGTTTCAGCAAAGTTATACTGCCTGAGGTATTTGTCTATGTTAAAAGTACTGTACTGTGATTGTTGCACTGTATCTCATTTCACAGGAGGTCCCAGTGCAGGACCAGACCTGGGGTAAGTGTATACTGTGAAGGTAATTCTGATATATCGTGTGGGCCACTAGTAGGAAGAAGGGGTTGCAGTGTCCCAGGGGCTGTGACCAAGTTAGTTTAACTATTGCAAACCCTGACCTCTGGGTGGAGGCACCGCCATTGGATCCAGGCCCCTCAGCCTGTTGGTAACCAAATCAGGCAGGGGTAGTAGCCCTAGGATAGCGCCATCTAGGGGTTACAATAGCAATAAGGCACTCCAGTGGGTGTGTTATTGTGTAATAACGTCACTCCTGGGGTGGTGGAAGCACTCAGCTTAGATCTCGTGATTCAACCCACCTAGGGTGCGTTATTCCCTATACTCTCATGCTGCCTATTGCAATTCTCCCGTTGCTATTCAGTCCTGGCGTGTTCCTGAATGTGCAGTTTTGACTGCGAGGTTCAGGTTATGCTTTTATAACCAGGTAGGTAGTTTTTATGTTCTCTGGGTTTTGCCAGGTTTGAGTGGTATGGTAATGGTTTCTTGTTGGAGTGTTGCTTCCATGCATTTATATGTGAGGGCAAAGTTGAAGAGATCACCCAGAGATTCAGTGATGGAGTCTCTTAGCTCTTTATAAAAGTTTGTGAAGAAGCCATCTGGGCCTGGGGCTTTATCTAGGGAGAGGTCTGAGACCACTGTCCAGACTTTCTCCGAGGTGACAGGACCCTCAGTTTGTTCAAAGACTCTGGGAGATGTTTGTAAGATTAGCCGCCTCCAGGAATTGTTTGATGTAGTTCTCAGGAGCTGCTGGTTTGCTTTGTATAGTGTTTGGAAGTAGTTAGTGAGTGCCACTGCAATTTCTCTTGCTTGGGTGAGAAGTCTACTCTGCTGGGTCTTTCAGATGCCACTGATATTTTCAAGGATTCCTGTTGCTTTAATCATAGGCTAATAGCCAACCTTCTTTCTCCCGGTTGTCATAGTTTGTTTTAGCATGGAAGACCATAAATTCTGCCTGTTCCTCACCAGATCCTTATATTTTGCCCTTAGGATTTAAGCTGTAGCCAGTCCTCATCTACAGAAGTTTAGAGAGGTCTTTCTCTGCATCTTATGTCATGGAGCAGTGCCACCGTCTCTTTCTCTTTTTTCCCTTCTGAGTGATTGACTTCAAAACAGCAGATTTCCACAAAATGAGATCCAGTATTAAGGCATTGTTAGGAAACATCACCACAGAGGATGTAGAAGCTCACTGGAAATCCATAAAAGACTCATTGAACACAGTAACTGCAGATTGTACATGGCTTATAGCTACTGTAAATTAAAAGAAGAGAACCCTCTCTGGTTTTCTAAGTGGTAGCATTAAAGATTAGGGAAAAGAAAAAGCCTTTAGCTGGTTAAAGGAGACACAGAGGGAAGTTGATAGGGACTCTACAGGGAAAAGTTTAAGGAAGCAGGAAAAGCTATCAGATTGGCAAAGCTCAAACAGAGGAAGGAATAGCATTCGAGGTCGAGGAGGAGAACAAAACCTTTTCAGACATATCATTGAAAAAGGAAGAACAAAGGAGGATAGTCAGAATAGTAACAAGCAAGGGTCAGAGAGTGGAAAAAGATGAGGACAAAGCTGAATCACTCAATGGATTCTTTGTTCAGTCTTCACAAATGAGCTAAATGGCAGTGGGTCAACAATAAACTTAACAGAGCACCCTACTGAGGGTACAGACACAAATCCCTCCAAAAGGGAAAGGGTGCTTGAAATAACTGGAAACATTGAAGACAGACAAAACTATTTGACTGGATGGAATTCACCAAAGAATATTGAGAGGCTTTGAGAGGAATTAGTACACCATTAGCAGAATTACACAATGAATCTCTAAAAAGTGGTAGGGTGGCACAAGATTGGAAGAGGGCAACAGTGGTGCCTGATACAGATTGGTCAATACCAGCAGGAACATCTGCCAGAACTAGACTCATAGTGGATTCCCTGCAGGGAGGGCCTCAAACAACTGGTACAGCAACCCACAAGAGACAGGGCTATCCTAGATCTAGTACTGACTAACAAAGAAGGGATCACAGATCTCCAGGTAGAAGGTCACCTGGGGACAGTGACCATCACATGGTATGGTTCAATTTGGCTACTACATCTAATCATCCCATTCCAAGGCAAAAATATGGGACTTCAGAGGAGCTGACTTTGATAAGATGGCCAACAGAGTTAAGCTAGCCCTGGCAAAAAAAACACAGGTGAGGGGTACAGGCAAAGTGGGCAATCATTAAGGATGCAATACTTGAAGCAACATCCATTGTGTTAGATAGAAAAGGAAGTGCAAAAGAAGAAGGAAACCACTTTGGTTCTCAAATACGGTAGCAGAAAAGATCAGAGCCAAAAGGCTGGCCTTCAGGAAATATAAGGAACACAGCGGGATGAAGATAGGGAGACATACCAAACTGCCCTAAGGGAAGCAGGTAAGGCAGTAAGGCAGGCAAAGTCCCAAACTGAGGAAACACTAGCACGAACAGTAAAAGAAGGTGACAAGATTTTCTATAGATACATTAGTGAAAGGAGAAAGTCCAGAGGGGTATTGCTAAGCTAATGGAGAAAAGGGAGCATGTGAGGAGGAGGACCCTGTAAAGGCATCTATCCTAAATAAATACTTTTGCTCAGTATTTACTGAAGAGAAGGTAGGGCAGGGCCACAGCTCAGCATCATGGACACAGGGGGAGGGAGGTGAGCACTACTCCCTTCACAAAAGAAAGGGTCCTACAAGAGCTTGCTAAGCCCAGGGTGGATAAGCAATGGGACCTGATGGCATACATCCCAGAGTACTTAAGGAGCTAAAGGAGGAACTAGCAGAGCCATTAGCAGAATTGTTTAGTGAGTCTCTGAGCACAGAAGAGGTCCCAGAAGACTGGAGAAGGGCTCATGTGATCCCACCCACAAGAGTGGTAGCAGGGAGGAGGCGGGGAACTACAGACCGGTCAGTCTTTCCTCAGTAGTGGGCAAGATTATGGAGGCACTCTTAAGGAAAGGATAGTGCAACACCTGGAATCCATAGGGGCACAGGATCCAAGACAGCATGGGTTTACAAAAGGAAGGTCCTGTCAAACTAATCTCATAGATTTCTTTGACTGGGTAACCAGAGTGGTGGACCAAGGGGAGCAGTTGATGTCGCCACCTTGACTTCACAGCAAAGCTTTTGACACTGTTCCACATAGAAGATTGATAAATAAGCTGGGTAGGCTGGGTGGGTCAGAAGTTGATCAACTGGGTGGCAAACTGGTTGACGGGCAGAAACAGAGAGTGGTGGTAAATGGTATACAGTCAGAAGAGATGCAAGTCACAAGTGGGGTACCTCAGGGATCAGTCCTGGGGCCAGTCCTCTTCAACATCTTCATTAGTGACCTTGCAGATGGACTAGAGGTGAGCTTGTCTGTTTGCAGATGACATCAAGATCTGCAACAGAGTAGATGATCCAGATGGGGTGGGCAGAATGAGAAGAGATCTGATAAACTAGCAGAATGGTCAGAAGAGTGGCAACTGGGATTTAATGCAAAGAAGTGCAAAATCATGCACATAGGGAAGAGAAACCTGAAGCCACCTATAGGCTGGGAGGGAGTTGCTAGCAGTCACACAGGAAGAAAGAGACTTGGGCATCATCATCACTGATGACCTAAAATCATCCAAGCAGACTCTAAAGCAGTAGGTAAGGCTAGGGGGTGTTAGGGTGTATTAGTAGGGGTATCACAAGTCGTAAGAGGGAGGTAATAATCCCTCTGTACAAGACACTGGTTAGGCCCCATCTGGAGTATCGTGCAGTATTGGAGGCCACACCTTCACAAGGACATTAACCAAAGTGAGGAGTCCAGAGAAAGGCAACCAAAATGGTGCAGGGACTGCATCAGAAGACATATGAGGACAGAGATTAACGGAGCTCAATATGTATACCCTTGAGCAAAGGAGGAGAGAGAGGCGATATGATCGAGGCATTCAAACACCTTAAGGGCATAAACAAGGTGAAAAGAGTCTAACAAGTTTAAATATAAGAAAATAGCAGGACAAGAGGACACAGCATGAGATTAGAGGAGGCCGATTAAGGGGAATGTGAGGAAATTCTTTTCACAGAAAGGGTGGTGGATGCATGGAATGGCTTACCACAAGAAGTGGTGGCTATGAATACAGTGCAGGGCTTCAAACAGGCATGGATAGAGTATAAGGGAGCAATACAAATGACTATGAATAGATAGACCACTGACAGAGCAAAGGCCGATGGCACATTTATAAGGTAGAAAAGAAATGGGCAGACTGGATGGGCCTTGCGGTCCTTATCTGCCGTCCAACTCTATGTTTCTATGTTTCTATGTTCTTCTACAGGGTGACCAGGACAGTGGACCAGGGTGGGGCAGTGGACATGGTATATCTGGACTCTGCAAAGCCTTTGACACTGTCCCAAACAGGATGCTAATCAAAAAACTTGAATGCACAGTTGTTGGTCATAAGACAGTAAGCTGGATTGCACACTGGCTGCAAGATAGGACTAAGAAGGTCACTGTAAACAGTGCCATGTCCAAAGAGGGTTTATGTGACCAGTGTAAAACCTCAGGGGTCAGTGTAGGTCCAGTCTTCTTCAATATATTTATCAGCAACATTGCTGATGGTCTAGTGAATAAGGTCTGCCTGCTTGTAGATGATACAAAACTCTGTAATAGGGTGTATACTCTAGAGGAAGCCTCTAGTATGACAGAAAATCTTAAAAGACTTGAACAGTGGTCCAAAGACTGGCAACTTAGATTCAATACTGAAAAATGCAAAGTGATGCACTGGGTAACCAGAACCTAGGAATACAGTATATTCTAGATGGGCATACACTAGAGGTGACCAAAACTGAAAGGGACTTATAGTAGGCATAATCCACATCAGACAACCTTAAAGTAGGGAAACAATGCAAAAAGCAGCATGAAAGGCAAGCAGTATCCTCAGATACATAGGCAAGGGAATTATGAGCAGGAAACAAGAAGTAATCATCCCACTCTACATATCCTTGGTGAGGCCACACCTGAAATACTGTGTCCAGGTCTTGAGGCCCCATCTAAAGAAGGACAAAGAGAGCTTGGAGACTATTCAGAGAAGGTCCACTAAGATGGTGCAGGGCTTTCATCACAAGCCATATGAATCTAGACTCAGGGACTTGAATTTGTAGTCCCTGGAACAGAGAAGGGACAGGGAGGACATGATAGAAACATTCAAATCCATCAAAGGTATAAACACAGTTCAGGCAGACAGCCTCTTCCAGGCTAACAAAGAGGCACATACTAGAGGGCACAGCCTACCCCTGAGAGGGGAACACTAAGACTTAATGTCAGGAAGTACTTTTCCATGGAGATGGTGAAAGACCCATGGAACAGTCTTCTCCCAGAGATAGTTACACAGCAAAGACGGTGAATGAATTTAAACATGCATGGAACCGACACTACGGTAAAAGCAAAACAAGCAACTTACATGGTTGGGGGTAGGATTCATGGGAAGACTAGATGGATTGCAAGGTCCCCATATGCCATCATCTTCTTATGTTCTTATATTCTTATGTGGCTGCAATATGTATAAGTTCATCCCTGATGGTACATTTAAATGACTCCATATATGGACTAAATTGGTTTCCATACCTCGATTTTCTTTAAAGAAATTCTCCGTTGTGAGTTTTAGATTTTCTACTATCCTGGAGTCTTTGAGGATGTTGTTATTAATTCTCCATGTATGGTCTTTGTGTTTCAAATTTGGGGAGGAAAAGTAGAAGTACTGGGGCATGATCCAAGAGTATCTTAGCTAGAATCTCACATATGGTCATGGTATTAAAGATATTAAGTGTAATTAGGAAATCATCTAACCTAGAGAAAGAGTTGTACACCAGTGAATGAAAGATATTGCTGCTGTCACCTAGGTGGAGTATTTTGCATGCCACAATGAGGCCTAGAGAGTAGTGCAATTAATGCCATTTGGGTTGGAGAGAGATTTGTCCTGTGGGGAGAAGATCTGTCCATGTTAGTCTCCTGTACTGAATTTCAATTGTCTGCCAGAATCATTTGTATATCTTACTTATTCACTAGTTCAGAGAGGAAAGGTGTAAGATGTGTGGTCTGCTCTATTGGGCGTATATATGGCTGTAAGTATGAGTTCTGTACCATCTAATGTCCATGCAGTATAAGGAAGCAGTCATTCAGATCTGTTACTTGATTATGTAAGAGGAACAGGGTTTTGTGATGTATTAATATCACTGTGCCCCCATTTCATTTTCCTGACCTGCTGCATATACATAGCCCACCCATGCTGTGTGCCATAGCTTTGCCTTTGTTGTTTTGGATATGAGTTTTTGTAAGAAGGCAATGGTAGTGCCTTCCTGTTTCAAGTGTCTTAATATATGGGTTCTTTTCTCCTAGGTCTGTATATCCTTGACTTATAGGACAAAATATTAATGCTAGGGATAGTCATGATTAATGGATGAAGTTGGTAATGTTTGAGCTGATAGTGTTTCCTGTGAGACTGTGACCTTTGGCTTCCTAGGTCTCCTCCCTTCCAATTTCCTGGGACTAGACTGGCATGTGTGGGGCAGAGGATAGAGTCCTCTGCCTGTGGTATAGATACAGGTAGGTACAGTCTGCGTATGTATTATATGTTAGCGGCTGGATAAGGACTTATTGTGACAGGGATATCCTGCCACTCTTGATGAACAACCTTTTCTTAAATCTGTTGCAACAGTTCTTCTATTTCTTACCTTAATTTATCCTTTACAATTTTTTGTCCATAAGGTTGGCCACCTATGAGCACCCGCTCCTGTTTCTTGACTATGCTATAGTGTTCTCTTTAATATTCCTTTTCCTCTCAGGTCCTTGTACAGGAAGGCTATTGTTGTGACCTCCGAGCTGATGTAAAACAACAGACTGTGTTCCTCATTGTTGGATTTAGTATGCAATGGTACTACAGTATGTCATAAAATACCTTGATGTATATAACTTATGTGTATGAAACCTGTAAATGTTGAAAATACCATGGCACTAAGTGTTTTTGATAAAGGTAAACAGTACTAGGTGACTGTATTACAGAAATTAAGTTACCGGGTACAGATATCAGAAACCCCTGTTGTGTTAAGTGCATGTAAATTGCAGATTGTTGGAGAGCTATCTTGGTACCATGCAGTCCTGCTATAAACTGAGCCAGTCTGAAATTGCATGGTGATTTGCATATACATCCCACGATGCTTTGCATTATTGGGGTATGTGTGATGTTGTGTTTCTTTGAAACTTGGCTTTATTGCCAGCACCTTTGGGGTAACCCTTTCTTCAGTGCTTCTGTACTGAGGTTCTTTGTCTTTAGTTTGTTTTTTTGTTTTTTTATTTGAGCTCCCACCCACTTAAGCACACAAGACAAAGATATGGGTGAAGTGGTTTTCTAAAAAGTTAGACCTGTAGATCAATGGGTGCTGACTAAGTGTAGATGAAAGACATTTATAGTCTGTTGCTGCAAACTGATGTATTGAAGAAGGGATATGCCAGTCCTGAAGGTTATCCACTGTATTTTGAATAAACATCACACAGAGATTGTGTGTTGAACCTGAAGTTTGCAGCCTGGTCCATCTGTTATCCAACAACCCCATCACACTTTGAACTTGCATTTTAACAATTAAGCAGACAAATGCTAGTCTAACAATAATACTACATCTAGAGCAACAAACTATAAAATTAATAACCTACTTATCAAAAGCAAACTTACCCTATCATAGAAGGATTCACTGGGGTCACTCCATCCCAATACAGATACGGAGCATGTGTGACCATGGTGAGACCTGATTCTTCTTGACCATGAAAGGCTCTCGTGATTGTTAATCTCTGAACTCTAACCATACTGTACATGCGTGGAATGATAGAATGAAACCATCCTTATAATTCATTTTAGGCTGTCATCAACTGATTGTCATCATGCCCTCCCTCCCTCCCTTATGCCCACACTGTGCTGTAGCCCAGTGATCTGAGTCCTTGTTTTATGCTATCAAGACTCCTAACATGTTAGCAGCCACCCCCCAACCCCGCTGTCCCTGTACTGAGGTCCTGTTTTGGCTAATTTGTGCAAGAACAAGGGGCACAATTTGAAGATAAAGGGGGATGGCTCAGAGGTAATGTTAGAAAGTATTTTTCACAGAGAGGGTTGTGGATGCATGGAACAGCCTTCCTGAGGAGGTGGAGTCAGGAACAATGGGAGAATTCAAGAATGGATGGAAGACATAAGGCAATTCTAGTGGGGGTAGGAGGAAGTAAGCTGTTGATTAACTAGTAACTAGAATATGCAGCTTATCCGTCAGGTAGGAAATGGGCAGACTGGGTGGGCAAAGCGGTCATTATCTGCTGTCAAATTCTATGTTTCTATGTTTTAATGTTAATCACGCCCCATTCAGTAAGGTCAAGGTGAGTGGTCCTGTTAAATGATCTATCTGGCTGTTCCCCGCCAACCTAGTTCACTAACCAGGGTTTCTGTGACTCTAACCCTGGCCCACCCAGTCCACTTTTTTTTATGACTCCACTTTAAAGGACAATTAAATAAGCCAGAATTGGGGTGCACCAAATGTAAAATGCTGCTACATACTGGTAGAATCAGGCATTTTTATTTACCTTCTGGCATTGTGAGCTGTAATTCTCCTTGTTTTCATGCGGTCACAATTTAAAAGAAATCTACTGAAATGTAAAGAAAGTGGCAATTAGATCCGAGGACAAGTCGCTTCTGTCTACATAAAATGGCCATGACGTAGAGATGTGATTTATGTCGTCTGAGCGAGTCTGTCGATGCTTACATTGGAAACATATGGGCACTGCTTTATAATGCTTTATATTGGTAATATAGGAGTGTATCAGTATATGTATTGATAATTATCTTGTGTATCAAACTCACATTGCCTGGGACCCTGGTTTAACTATGTACTTATGTATTTATTTATTTCAGATTTAGATTAATACATTTGAGCCAAGACTGCTCTTTTACAAAGATTCCAAGTCAGTAGATGCAAACACAACAGTACAATACATAAACTGAGCAAAATATTACACACGTGTAAGGTACGAATGAGAATTGGTGTAAGGTTAGGTAATTACATAAGTGTAAGTAGTTGATCAACGCTATAACATGATAGAAGTTTAACAGTGTTAAGCTTAATCAAGCAATAAATTGCTAAATGCAAGGTAGTGTATGGCAGTACTGTACCAGCCAAAGAACTTTTGTCCTGAGAGGGTGCCTAGGGAGGTGTAGGAGGGTAGGGAGAAGGGTTGGGATTAGAGGGAGGGGTAGACATCCATGGCAGGGGTAGGGATTCCACTTATTAGGAAGGGCAGTCACATCGATTAGCTTGAGCCAGGAAGATTCGGAGATCTCTTTTGAAAGAGCCATGCAGGATCCACTCTGGTACCCAGGACAGGTATCTGATTGGTTACCCGCCTGGGTCTGCTACTCCACCTCATCTGCTGTCCATGCACTTGCATGCCAGGTGGTGCAGGGCCACTGACAGGTGCCTGCAGGTGCATGTGGTAGTGAATACCATGCATTCTGTGCCTGTCTATGGCCAAGGAGCTACATGGGTGGGGTATGCACCTCTGGTGTTTATTTTCCATCTGCTACTGCATAGTCACCAATGTTATTAAACTGTAGTCTAAGAGGGCTGTCTGCTCCTTATATTAACAAATTCTGGCAAGAGCCGATAGGGCTGTGAAGTGCTACCAAGTGATAAAAGTTAGATATGCATGTAGAAATTATTCAATGCCCAGGTGAAACTTGGTCATATGTTGGAGGTGTTGCACTAAATTTTCAACATGGCCTATTTTGGACCCCTCCTCATGAACAGTGCCAGTGTAATTTTGTTCAATTGTCCCAAAAGGTGATTGTGCAGACCAAATGCACTATTCTGTGCCACAGGTGAGAAAAAACAGTTTGGGCAGGTTGTGGAAAATTACAGCTGTAGAGTTGTGAAGGAGATGTGAAAATATGGCTATGTTGAAAATGTGAAAGTGAAAATATTAAAAATAGCGGTGTTAGGAGCATGCATAGAAATTGTGCAGCATACGCTCATAATGCAGTCATTTTGGGAAATTTTTCACCAAATTTTAACATAGCCTTGTTGGACCCCTCCTCGTGAACAGTACCATTAGAATTTTATTTAATTTTCCCAAAGGTGATTGCTCAGAGCAAATACGCTATTCTGCACCACAGGTGCGAAAACACATTTTGGGCAGGTTGTGGACAATGACAGCTACAGTATACTGTTCTGAAGGAGGTGTGCAAAATGGCTATGTTAAAAGCGAAGTAAAAATATTAAAAATTTGTGATGTTAGGAGAGTGCTAGAAACTGTGCAATGCACACTCATAACGCAGTCATTTTTGGAATTTGTTCACCAAATTTGCAACATGGGGTTTTGGGACCCCACCTCATCCATAGTGATACTGTCATTTTGTGAAATGGTCCCCAAAGGTTATTCACGACAGTGACCATGAAATCACCGTTCAGGCCAAGTAACAAAATGACAGTGACAGTTTTCATGAGGAGGGGTCCCAAGAACTCCATGTTGAAAATTTGGGGAAAATTCAAAAATGGCTGAGATATGAGCATAAGTTGAAAATCCCATTGAATTGCTGTATAGCACGCATGCAAATTCTTCAGTTTGCGGTTGGGCTTTGCAGAGTACAGACATGTCGATCCAGAGAAGATGACAGTACCAAGCTCTGGAGGTTAGTATGGGATAAGGGTGTGTGTGTGGGAGGTGGGTGCTCAGTGGAGGATGGGGACAGGGAAGGGACCGTAGCGATGGTGAGGGACGGTTTCAGTTTTGCAGAAACAAACTGACGAGGGACTGTTTTTAATTTACAGGACAATTTTAAACATTTAGGTACACTGGTGTGGGCTCCAGTGTGCCACATGAATGCTGACATGGGGATTGGGCACCGATGTCAGACATCCATGGGCAGGAGGCACCAGGACAACACACGACAATGGAGCGTTTTCTGTTTTCAGATAAAACCACATTTTGCACACTGGGGTGGGCTCCCAGGTTTACAATATTGTGATTTGGGGATGACTTGGGGAGGGGGCACAAAATAGAGGATGGCATTGCCCCCATTTGCAACATGCTGGCACGCAGCACTGAAATATGTGCATGATTCTGCACATGCACGTGATTCATGCACATACTCAATATCGCATCAGAATCTGCGGAAGTAACAGCAGAAATAGTCACGGTTGTTATTCCGATTACTCCAATCATGGCAGAGGGTTTTCAACTCCATTGGGCTTTTGGAAGGATACCTTCAAAAGTACAATGAAGAGATGTGAGATCCATTGTCAGAGCAAAAGCTCCTGCTAAAATGGCTGTAGACTCCGCCCACAGCCCTAAAAATATAGAAAGTTCAGCAATAAAGGTTAAGAAACTGTACTCTCCCCAGGTAAGTGTAGCTGCATCTCAAAAAGCTCAGGCCGAAGTGGCAAACCCATACCCATGATTTAATTAAAGAACCTCCTACCTAACACACACACTAGCACCAACCTGCCTTCCCCACAGCACCCAAAGTACTAGCAGCAGTAAAAGGAATTACATTATTATTGAAAGCAGTCCACGTCAGAGTGATTGGTGCTCATCTTCATTCTGGTAGGTATATATGAAAAGAAGTACTCCAATAAAACATCTGATTCTCCATCAGTTGGCCAATCAGGCATTACTACCACAGGAAGAAGTCACATTTATACACACTGTGAGCTTGATTTTAGAAGAGCCTCTAGATCACTGCAATCTGCAGTGATCTAGGGCTCAGCAAAGTCCAGGTGGATCAGGGACCCTGTGCTGAATTCTGGAAAAACAGGAGTCACTGTGCCAAAATCTCTGATGCTACCACTCCCGTGGGCTAGTGCCAAAAAATTGGCAGATGCTAGGGACCTGCTACAGGATCTGCCCCCCACCTGGCACAATACTAGAGGGGACTGGATGATGGGGAGGGTAAATCATGCTTGTCAGGATGTATCTGGGGAAGAAGGGGCATAGAGATCATAGGGAGGTTGGGGTGAAAGTGGACATGCCAGGGAGTGAAGTGGCAATGGCACAGGTCCCATTAATATAACTATACAGCCAAAGAGCTGGTATCAGAAAGCAGTTAATCCAGTGGCAAACAGTGCCCAGAGCTGGTGCTGCTGCAAGGTATTTGGCCACCTAGAGCCATGGCACTGGTTGTCCCTGGACCCCACCGTCACCAGTCCATTGGGTTTATAGTTCTAATAATGGCACAACAGTGGGATGCCACATCACTCCCTGGAAGGCCCAAATTCTACTAAACACAACTCTGGCAACACATGCCCCAACTGCCCCTGGACCCCACTTTCAGGCCCCCAATTTACCACCTTGTGTGCACTGGAGCAAGGACTTAAACCACCTTCTGGCTGTTCTGTCTTGAGCCCTTGCTGCACCCTTGGCAGAGCTTACAAAATCCCTATAATGGGATGTTGCAGTCCAACTGTGGCACAATGCCCCCTTGTAATCTGGCACACCACCATGTTGGGTGCAAGGATGGTGCACAGACACTTTGGCACAAGGGGTCCCAGGTGGGACACAGCCAACAATAGAAAATTGGGAATGGCACAAATGTGACACAAGGAGCCACTTGCATTAATTCTGATTAATGAAAGCTGTTTGCATCACTCTGGGGCTTTGCAAAATTGAGCCTCATATCTCAAAGTGCTTTACAAAGCAGATAGTTAGATACTGGCAGTGCATGGACTGTAGAATAAAATTTGGTTCTATGTAGCACATTTATTCACATTATATCTCAAAGTGCTTTACAAAGCAGATAGTTAGATACTGGCAATACAGGGACTGTAGAATAGAACTTGGTTCTATACAGCACATTTAGACACACACTGCATCTCAAAGTGCTTTACAGGGCAGATTGTTGGATACTGGCTGTACAGTGACGTAGATTAGAATGTGGTTCTCTGTAGAACATTTAGACACACTGGCCCAGATATTCAAAGCATAGCACGGGCGCAAAGCCGTTGCGCGAGGTCTATCACGGACTTTGCTCCCGACTGCAATATTCAAAGGGACAGTTAGTGCCAGTGCTAGGCATTAGAGCTGATGCTAACCCATAATATATGCAGGGGAGGGACAGAGGGAGTGGCCTTGAATGCCTGCTCAGCGGCATATTCAGAGGCATAGCACCACTCACAGGCATTGGCGACCTGTAGCATGGCGCTAGTTACCGCCAACAAAAGCTGCTGGTAATGCAGCAGTAATGCAGTGACAGTGCCCCCATCACAATCCCCGACCCCCATTTAAGTAACAATACAGTCCTCACCCTGGTAGTTATGTGGTCCCCCCATCACGATCCTCAACCCCAATAAAGGTAACAATACAGTCCTCTCCCTGGTAGTTATGTGGTCCCCCCATCATGATCCTCAACCCCAATAAAGGTAACAATACAGTCCTCTCCTGGTAGTTATGTGGTCCCCCCATCACAATCCCGACCCCATTTAAAGTAACAATACGGTCCTCACCCTGGTAGTTATGTGGTCCCCCATCACGATCCTCAACCCCTAATAAAGGTAACAATACGTCCTCTCCTGGTAGTTATGTGGTCCCCCCATCATGATCCTCAACCCCAATAAAGGTAACAATACAGTCCTCTCCCTGATAGTTATGTGGTCCCCCCATCAAGATCCTCAACCCCAATAAAGGTAACAATACAGTCCTCACCCTGGTAGTTATGTGGTCCCCCCCATCACGATCCTCAACCCCAATAAAGGTAACAATACAGTCCTCTCCCTGATAGTCAAGTAGTCCCCCATCACAATCCCGACCCCCATTTAAAGTAACAATACAGTCCTCACCCTGGTAGTTATGTGGTCCCCCATCACGATCTTCAACCCCAATAAAGGTAACAATACAGTCCTCACCCTGGTAGTTATGTGGTCCCCCCATCACGATCCTCAACCCCAATAAAGGTAACAATACAGTCCTCTCCCTGGTAGTTATGTGGTCCCCCATCACAATCCCCGACCCCCATTTAAAGTAACAATACAGTCCTCACCCTGGTAGTTATGTGGTCCCCCATCATGATCCTCAACCCCCAATAAAGGTAACAATACAGTCCTCACCCTGGTAGTTATGTGGTCCCCCCCATCACGATCCTCAACCCCCAATAAAGGTAACAATACAGTCCTCACCCTGGTAGTCAAGTGGTCCCCCACCCCCAGCATGATCCTTGACCCCATTTAATGTGACAATACAGTTCTCTCCTGGTAGTCTAGTGGTCCCCCACCCCAGCATGTATCCCGAGCCCCATTTTCAGTAACATAAACCCATATCCCTGGTAGTCTAGTGGTCCCCCACTCCCCAGCATGTCTCCCACTCCTGCTCCCAGTAAATAGCTATATCCCTGGTAGTCTAGTGGTCCCCCCACCCCAGCATGTCTCCTGACCCCTGTTCCAAGTAACATAAAGCCATATCCCTGGTAGTCTAGTGGTTCCCCTACCTGGCTGTGACGCCACCGCTCATCCCAATCAACAGCCATGAAGCAAACCAGCGACTGGCTCAACCCTCCTCTCACCATCACGGCGGCCTCTGACTTCTAAAAAAAGAGCTCAATGGATCATGAATTCCAGCAGATGCAGATGGATTCATTTCAGGGACCTTACCCACTGGATTGGAGGATAACACTTGCTTGGCCTTTCAAGCCAGAGGGATTCCATTCCACCAACCTGTCACAAGAATGAACTGTTTCACTGTGTAAAATATACTGATCAGGAATGAACAGTTTATGAGCTGTAATTAGAAGGATGTATGCAGTATTTCTGGCATAAGTTAATGTAAAATCATACGAGATGGTGGTAAAGACTCGATTACAAGTTCTGTGCTATTTTTGTTATGAATATGTTGATTTACTTTCTATTTTATGGAAAAATAGTTTGCTGCTGATAATTATTAATGATATTGTTAATATTTTGTTGTAATGACTGGGGTTTCGAGTCACTGATGGGGACAATTTTCTGGGTTTCAGTTTAACATTACAGTTAGTTTTCCAGTCTTGTATTTCAACTGATATTGACATTGGAGTCACTGGGTGCTGTTTGTATTGAGTTCTTTCATCTGGTTCATATGGAATTTTTTCATTTTCCACCATTTTTATCAATATATTTTTATTGATTTTTAAATTTTTTCAAACAGATACAAGTAAACAAAACATTTGTGACATCTTTAAGAAAAAAACATTATACATAATGTCACAGTTGGTAGGTCCGCAGTCCTTGCTGCTGAGGAGGCGCCTGTGGCCATTGCCACAATTGTTGCGACTGGTGGTCATTGCTGCCGAGGAAGCACCCGCAAGGGGAAAGCTGATCCAGGTCCTGCTGACTCACTGACTGGCTACAAAACCAGATGAAGCCAATCAGCTCAAAGGTGCCAATTTTCAAATGAGAGGGTTGGCTTAAAAGCAGATGCTGGTCTGCAGGAGAACAAAGAGGACTGAGTTGTTCAGGAGTTGGTGGTCGTTGCCACTGAGGGGAGCATCGAAGGGATTTCTGTGGCCATTGCTGCAACTGGTAGGACCAGCGGTCTTTGCTGCCAAGGATGTGCCGGCCATTGCCACAACTGATGGGACTGGGGTCGCTACAATGAGGAGGTGCTCTGAAAGGGGAAAGCTGATCCAGGTCCTGCAGGTCTCTGATTGGCTCCAAAACCTGAGGGAGCCAATTAGCTCAAAGGCAACAGTTTTGAAATGAGAGGGTTGTTTTAAAAGCAGACGCTGGTCTGCAGGGAGAACAATGAGGACTGAGTTGTTCAATGAGAGAAAATTCCATCCCACCCACCCTCCTCCTCAATTTATTAAATACCCTCACAGTAAGTTTGGAGAGGTGGAGGGATAGCTCAGGAGCCATTGGTGATGTTTCAGGACTGGCACAGAACTATGCTATATTTACCTTAAAACTCTGTTTTTTGTATTTTAACCTGGCAAATGTGTGGATAATAAGATTGTTACAAAAGTGTAATTATGAAGCTTGATAGAAAATTGAATTAGGTATATATTTTTGTGAAGGGATAGGGAGGGAAAAACTTGGCAAATGTGTGGGTAAAAAGATTGTTACAAAATGTGAGTACAAAGCTTGTTAGAAAATTGAATTTGATTTTTTTGTACTATTGAGCAGGATAAGGATAGGAGACATAGGTAAACATGTGGATGGCCAAGAAAGTCGAAGGTTGTGGAGGTAGTATCATGCTATGGGGTGACGGCAGGAAGAGGAACATCAGGGTGAGAATCGGTGGCAGAGGAGGGAGGTACACGGAGGTAGCAGGAAAGCAGTAGACCTAAAGAGGGACGGACAGTAGACTGTAATAGATGTGGGGCAGCGGTATATCTGGAAGCGCGCTATGGAGGTTGGGAGATTGCCCAGTTTGCCAGAAACTAGGAGACTAAAAGCTGAGCTGGTATGGCTAAAAGAGATGGAAAGGAGGTCAGGAAAATTCTTTGAGGAGGGTGAAATGAGGCAAGAAGGCAGGAAGGACTGGATTGGAAAACTCTGGAAAGGAGAGAGCCAGAAAAGGGGAAAAGGGAAGGGCAGGCCAAGGACAGGAGAAGGGCAAAACACACTGGTACACAAAGACAAACATAAATGCAGGAAGCTATACAGGGAAATAAACAGGTACTGGCTTTTAGCCAGATTGCGGGAACAGGAGGAGGTAGAGGAGAAAGGGCAAAGAAATCATGCAACTGAAACACAGAAGACATGGAGATCCACAGGTAAGGAAATGCCCACAGCACGGGATCAAGGGAGGAGAAATGAGAGTGGCAAAGCAATAGAGGGAAGGCAGGAGGGGCCAAGGACAAGAGGGGAAGGGAGCAGGTAGAGAAGGAAGAGGCAGGGGAGATGGAAGACAGGAGAAGAGGAAAAGCATTGGGGACAGGGATGGGAAACAGAGGTGGAAGGGAAATGGCAGTAGCGGAGGGAGGAGAGATGGAGGAGGAGATGAGACAGGGCAGGAGAAACAGAGATGGAGACTGCAAGAGTGGAATAACAGGAGGACCAGAATAGAAACACAAGGAACACAAGAAAAGGAACCAAGGTAAGGATACTGGAGCATCCTCAGAGAGAAAATCCCGAATCAGTGATGGTTTATGGGGACTCAATCATAAAAGGGATCCACTGGTTGAGGAGGGAAGCGTATAAGAGTAAGGAGTTTTCAGACCCAGGGATGGAGGTAAGCAGGGCACTGCCAAGGAACAAAGAATGCATTAGGTTACTTGAGGTAAACCGTAAACCACACCGTCATTTATTTATTTATTTATGTCTTTGGTAACCAGGTAAGTGAGCTGATCCAAATGACCATTTTCGGTCATGACCCAGGACACAGGAATGGCAGCAACATAAAACTTCAACAGCAGTAAAAGTAAAGAAACAGCAATAAGCATACAACAATACAGATGTACAAAATATGAACACAGCTCGACATGAAGTCAATAAAGTACAAGATCAACTACGTGCAATACATGACGAAACACAGAAGCACAAAGTCAAATACTAAAGTAGTAGTGATAACATGACTGAGATTCAAAAAATGGTAAGAGATCAAGTAGCTGTCAGTAGCTACTTGCTAAGTGCAGGCAGTAGTTGCAGCTGACATAGGTTAGCATTCTTGACAATAGACAGTGCAGGTACAACAAAGAACAAGCTTCATGGACTGGTAACAGATCAAGTCAGGATAGGGTAGCAAGTACTAGAAGTACATTATTGTACTAGGGAGTAAAGGAAAACATAGAAGAGCAAAGACAAGAGGCAGGGTAGGAGGTAGGGGAAGCAATGACAGTTTATCCCATGGGCAGTTTGAGGCCAAATTGTTGTCCAGGGAAAAAGCTGCAAGTGGATTCAGTCTGAAACCAGGCCCTTAGGTTCATTTTAAAGATCAGGTGGGAGGGACAAGTAAATTGATGACGGTAGTCTGTTCCATAGGGAGGGGGATAGACAGAGGGCCTTACTTCCCATAACAGTAGAGATGCGTGGTACTTCCAATGGAGGCATGAAGGATACCTTGAGGCTTCTAGAAGTCACCCTAGCTGTTAGCAGTGACGAGTAGGGGGACAGCTGGTTGTTCCTAAGAACATTATCTACTATGCAGCCCATAGCATAATCAAAGCAGCCTTGTAGTGGAAGCCATCCAATGGACTGGTAGAGTGCACAGTGGTGGGCTGAGTAGGGTGCTTGAAGAACAAAGTGACAGATGGAGTTGTAAGTTGTGTTTTGTCAAGAACATAGAGTAGAGGACACGAAGGAGTTGACAGGGGAGCAATAATTAAGGAAAGGCAGTAGGTTACCTTGTGTGATAGCAAGGTGAGCTTCAGGAGACAGAAACTGTTTGATGGGTAGGCAGCACCTAATTTATGGTGGGTTTTCTGCACAGCATTGCTTATATGTTCCAAGAAAGTAAGGGAGGGATAGAGGGTAACACCAAGATATTTGAAAGAGGTGAAATTTTCAAGGGGGTGCCTGCTGGGGTGCACCAGGAGGGAGTAGGCAGATTTGGAGTCCTTGGCCAGGAAAGGTCTGGAACCAAAGAGCATGGCTTTCAACTTATTTTTGTTGACTAGAGTTTTCCAGAGAGGAACCATTTATGTGCGGAGGCTCATTGAGTGTGAGGGTGGATGAGATGGATTCAAGTGATTTATCACTGTGGTAGTGGACAAGGTTGTCAGCATAGAGAAGGGCATTACAGCTGAGGCCATCTGCAGGGACAGCATTATTAATGAACATGGAAAGAGTAGTGGGCCAAGTATTGAACCCTGGGGACTCCGTGTGGATAGGATTTGTAGTAGAGAGTCTTTGCCTATTAAGATGGATTGAGATCTGTCAGAGAGATAACGATGGAACCACACAGAAGTTGTAGGGAGCAGCCAAAGTGAAGTAGGGTGGAGTGGAAAGGTGGTGGTCAACACGGTCGAAAGCCTTAGATAGGTCCATGAATACTGCACCTGTAACCTTCCCTTGTCCATATTCCTAAGAAATGGTTGAAGAAGAGGGCCAATGGAGGATGTACTGTGATGCTTGTAGAAAGTATGTTGAGGGACATAGGAGGTTATATTTATCTTGGTGTTCAGACAGCTGGTAGTGTACGATTTTTTCCAGTAATTTACTTAGATGTGGGAGGAGGAGATGGGTCTGTAGTTTTCAGGGAGAGGGATCACCTGCTTTGAAAATTGGTACCATGTGCAAGTTTCCAGCAGTCAGTCACAGTGGATGACGAGAGGGGAGGTTGAATAAGAAGGTAAGTTGCTTAACAATGGCTGGGAGATCATTTTAGAAAGGTAGGGTAAAGTCCATCACCTCGTCATGCACCTTGGACTGAATGGCCTGGCAGGGGAGGATGTTGAAGAGGTACAAGGGAGAGTCAGGGAGTTGGCCAGGGCTGTAAGGAGATAATCAGTTCTTTGGCATTTTCAGAAGTCCTGCCAATTCACTGTGCAAGTATGGCCAGGCAGCTAAGAATCAAGATTTTAACCACTGGCTAAGGCAGTGGTGCAGAAGGGAGGGACACAGCATAGGGGAATGGGGATATGTGGGCAAAAGAAAACCTGTATGCAAGGGACAGGCTGCATATAAATGAGGGGAGCTAGACTGCTAAGGAGAAAGTTGCAGGGTATATAGACAAAATCCTAGGGTATGAGTTAACCTAAAGCTGGGGAGTACTAAGCTAGACGAGGACTAGAAAAATAAGCTAGTGGGTCTTGCATAAATTGCTACCCCTGCAATAGGGAAGGAACACTAGAAGGAAGGAAAACAGAAGTGGACGGAATAAATGCTAGGAGTCTGGGGAATAAGATGGAGGACCTGAAGGCAGTGGTGGAGATGGAGGACCTAGACCTGATAGTGGTAATTGAGATGTAGCAGACAGGACATCACAGCTTGGAGTGGAAATACCAGGGTATAGGCTCTATAGGAGGACAGGACAGGAAAAAGGGTGGGAACAGATACTAAGGAAGCGAGTTAAGGTCAATAGTGGGTAGGGAAGGACAGGCTCATCAGAGATTCTCTGGGTCACAATAACTAAGAGGACAGGAGAGCAGTATGGACAGGGGTGGTGATGCAGACCACCAAATCTGGGGAAGGAGGTGGATAGGGAGATGGCTAGGAAATACAAAGGATGGCGTGCCAAAGGAGAAATATTGGTGGTAGATCTTAATCTCCCAATGTGAACTTGGGGATTCCAACAGCAGCATCAGAAAGGAGTAGAGAGCTGTTAGAGTCCATGCAGGAGGCACTTCTTCAACAGCTGCTTAGGGAACTGACTAGAGCAGAAGCCATACTGGACCAGGTAATGACAAACGGTGACAGTGTCATGGAATTTGAGGTCAGGGAAAATCTGGGATAGTGACCACAGAATGGTCACGCTTAATCTTCAGACAGAGTCAGAAAAGAACAAGACCACTACTAGGGTAATGGACTCAGAAAGCAGACTTTAAGAAAATGAAAGAAATTGTCAAGGGAACTAGAAGGGATAGAGATCCTAGAGGGAGTTGAAGAGATATGGGGGCAATAAAGAGGGAATCCTGCCAGCAACAGAACAATGCATCAGGAGGCTGATCAAACACAAAAGGGAGGAAACCACTCTGGTTTACAAAAGTGATGGCAGGAACAGTCAGGGAAAAAGAAGGCATTCAGTACCTACAGATCTTCACAGTGGATGGCGGAAAGGGATGCTTACAAAGAGAAGCTACAGGATGCCGGGAAAATAGACAGGAGGCTAAGGTGGCTTAGGAGCAGAAAATAGCTAGGGGGCTAAAAGGGGGGACAATAAATTGTCCAGTATAAGTGAGAGAAGGAAAAGCAAGCAGGGATTATGAGACTCAGAGGGAAGGGCAGAGCTCTGATGGGAGGATGGGGAAAGGCTAATCTGCTGAATGAATACTTTACCTCCGTCTTCACGGTTGAGGAAGAAGGAAGGACTAGGCTAAGAAGCAGGGAAAGCTGAGCAGGGAGATGGACATAAGCCCCTTTAGAGAGGATAGAGTTTTCAAGGAATTAGGAAAATTGCAGATGGACAAGGCAATGGGCCACATGCAAACCACCCCAGGGTGCTCAAGGAGTTGAGGGAGGAACTTGCAGCACCACTCAGTAAGTCATTTAATCTGTCCCTTGACAAGGGAGGATCCTGGTGATTGGAAAATGGCTATGTATGGTGCCATTGCACAAAGGGGAGGGAAGGAAGGAAGATCCTGGCAACTATTGGCCCATCAGTCTTACCTCGTGGTGGGTAAACTGATGGAAGCACTTATAAAGGAAAGGCAGGCACAATATCTGGAGGAAGGGGCCTCATAGATGACAACCAGCATGGGTTCACAGGTGGAAGGTCATGCCAGACCAATCTGATTGAATTCTTTAATGGAGTAACAAAGATAAATGATCAGGGAGGGGTGGTGGACGTTGCCTGTCTGACTTCAGAAAGGCTTCACACGTCCCTCACAAGAGACTGGAAAGCAAGTTAGCAGATTAGGGGTAGAGAGCAAACTAACAAACTGGGTGGAGAATTGGCTAGTAGAGAGAACTCAGAGGGTGGTTGTAAATGGGGTGCACTCCATGGAAGGGGTGATGAGTGCAGTTCTACAGGGGTCTGAGTTGGGTTCCATACTGTTTAATATATACATTAAGGACATTACAGAAGGCCTGCATGGGAAAATGTGTCTACTCTGCAGACGATACGGAAGATCTAGGACAGGTTGGACACACCATGAGGGTGGAAAGAATAAGGAGAACCTGTCCAGACTGGAGGAGTGGTCAGGGTAGTGGCAGATGCACTTTATTGCAGAGAAATGCAAAATTATGCACATAGGACAAAAGAACCCAAGGGCAAAATATTGTCTGGGAAGGAGGAACTGGAGAAAACAGCAGGAAAGGGACCTGGGGATCATCATTTTGATAGCCCAAGGTTGCAACAAGGTGGTGGGGAGGCAAACAAAATGTTGTCATGCGCAAAGGAGGCATTACAAGTAGGAGGAGAGAGAGGTGATCATGCCACTATACAACACTATGGTCAGACCACATCAGGAGTACAGGATTCAGTTGTGGAGGCCACATTTACAAGGTGACAGAGACAGGATGCAGAGGGTCCAGAGGGAAGGCAACCAAAATGGTTCAGGGACTACACTGGAGGTCATATGAGAATGACTGAGGAACTAAACTTATGCACATTGGAGGCAAGGAGGAGAGGGGGATATGGTAGAAACTTTTAAAATATCAGAGGGAATAAACAAGGAGAGGAAGGAAGATATTCAAGATGAGTGAAAATCAACTAGGGGACACACATTTAAGTTGGAAGGGACAGATTTAGAGGAAATGTGAGGGGCAGTTCTCACAGAGAGAGAGGTGGGTCCCTAGAATAGGCTGTCTGAATGGGTGATGGGTAGATCGATCAGCAAATTCAAAACAACATGGGACAACTACACCTGCTAAATGAAACAAAGGCATGGCATAAAGGGAGTAGAGAGGAGGTAATGGGCAGATTGGGGTCCTTTTCTGCTGGTACATTTCTCTGTTTCTATAAACTGAATTAAATGACCTATAATGCACTCTTCATCATGTATAATTTAAATATTCCTATAAACATTTTAATATCACTAAACGAAATATATGTTAGACAACAGTCATTATTAAAATTCATTTTAAACTGGATGGTTTAAACTTCCATTTGCTTTCCAAAACACCATTGAGATTCTTAAATTGTGAAAGACTTAGATCTCATGCTTTTTGACAAACTTTGACTGATCAGATTGGTTACTCAGGGCAGTATGGGAAGGGTACATAAAATAACGTCATATAGTGTATGGTGGAACGCTATATTATGGATTTTCAGCCTCATAAAGTCTCCATTCAGCCACACACTAAACAATGAATGGAACGATCTACTGACCATACTTGCAGAACAGCATTCTCTTCATTTAGAATGAGAAGATCGAGCTGGTAATGAAAGCTGCACAACAGGGAACTGCCATGAACCATCAACATTTGAAATCACCATTTAAACTAGTAACATGGCTGTGGTAGTTTTCTCAAAAGAAATGACAGTATGGGAGTAATTTATCTTAGCGATGCTCATCAGCAGACAGGAGTCCGAATGACAGTTTTTTACTGAGAGTTCAGCGACAGTAATTCATGAGGCTAAGTGAAAGAAACTAATGGACAAGTTAAAGCCTATTGTAGCTTGTTAATCTTAAGTATAGGAGCATTTCTTGAGTGTCACATTTTAAACTTGTAGCTGTATAAACTGTCGCTTCTCAAGTTCCAGTGGTAGTCATGCCGCTTTACTTTTCATTTTAAAAATGTCATAAAGTTTAAATGACAATTGTATTGTGCTGTCTTCATCCTTGATTAAATAGTTCATTCTAAGGCATCAAACACATTTTGTACGATTCTCAAAAGGGTCACTATACACTATAAAAATACTGGCTTCTCAATCTTGATGAACCACTGTGTTTTTAGCCACCTCGGGTTTATAATTCATCGGACCTCTCAAGCTTTGTCTCGAGTGCATGGAATCATAAACCCTCTGTGGCGACACACTGGTTCAACATGATTACTCGGTATTCTTTACGTCTTCACAAAATGGAGGTAATTTTTTTCTTGTGAAGCTGAAATTGTCCATCTAAGGTTAGCTGTGAATCCTTTTTAATCATTAAACTATAAAGACACTGGTAATTTGAAACTGAACATGCCCCGTTAAAAAGACCAAGTAATGGAGGTTCTTTTGTTGTTATTGTTTATGAACGGTAATTCACTTGCTAAGGGATCTGCAAATATAAATGCAATTTGGGCCTAAAGACCAAGTTTGTTACCTCAGTACTTATGGTTTTGAATAATCAGTGAAACAGAAGTGAGTTACTTTCAAACTTATAGGATAGGAGTTTCACTCTTAAGATCAATTTAAGATGCAAATTTAATCTATAAATGAGTTATGAATAAATATTTAAATTTTCCAACTCTCTAAAATGGGGTTGATTTAATGTTTGCTACCCAACTTGCTGTGTGCATTCGAGAATAGTCTGGGGAAACTGGTGACAGGTTCACTGTCTGCGTTTACAAGCAGATTAATTTGTTTTATTAAATTGCAGTTTTGTTTATAGTGCTTTCTATCATTTACTTACATAATTGTTAGATTTAACACTATGGTTGCTGTAGGGTCTTTAATTTATACTGGTTTCTCCTCTTTTCTTTTCACTTCTATGTTTCCTGCTAATACTCTTCCTTTAAAGAGGTTTTACAGTACTCCAAATTATGATTTATTTGTATGACAGAAATTAGTACTCATTTGTCACAAACTATAAATGGGGATCTAAATAATTTTAGAAAATGGGCTTTATACTAATATGTCTCTCATTGGCTGAGGGGCACTACAGGGGTATATTAACTTATGATAGACATCCACTCCAAATCAAGTGCCAGTTCAGGGTGCCCTATTACTTGGCATATACTTGGGCACCCTAAATTTTCAAGCCACAAGCTGCTATTTTTTCCAAGTGTTAGCGGAAGTTGCCAGCCCTCCGTCAGTCTCAAATTCATTTATTTAATAATAAGAAATCAGTGCATACTTTTACAAGTACACCACCTTCACTTAGTAATTTTCATTGTGTCTTCAAGACTACAACTCCATTTTGGGTCTGACACATCCTAATGCCGACTTTCTCTCAAAAGACAGAACTCTCAAAAAGCTTTGCTAAATACCCTGTCTCTCCATCACTAATTAACATCTAAAACATGGTTCACGTTAAAAGAGCTGCTCCTTACAGATAAAAAACATACATTTTAAACTGATGCCATTCCTTAGCTCTTGTAGTTTTGGGTTTAAGGATGCAAGGTTATAGGCCAAACTGCGTCTGTTGATTGAGCAAAAGAAAAAGTCCAGAACTTTTGAAATAAATAAAAACAATGCCGTGAAACTCCTGAGGTGCAACTTCAATACTGAGTTCATCTGTACTTCTGGAAGGTGTGCTGTGGGGAGGGAGGAGGATAACTTCAAGAGAATGGCTCTCAGGAAGGGGAGCAACACAAGAGCAACAGCATAAAAAAAATCAGAGGGGCTGCTTTATCAACAACAGTTTTTCTTCTAGTTTTTCTATTAATTTTAAACTAATTTCCTCTGTTATTTTAATACTTAATTAAACTTGACACAGATGCTCATTTTCTAAGCACAATAATACCCTCCAGGGTGGGCGGTATGGGCAATAATGGACCTTCCAGGGCTATAAGACCCTCCACCTGTGGCATCTTGCCTCATTACGTCCCTGGGTGGTCCCGTGTTGCCCAATACTGCCCACCCTGTCGGGTATTATTGCTTGCATATGATTGAGCCTTCCTTGAAGCATCATGTGTTTAGTGATTCTTTAGTGAGTAACAAAAGTAACTTTGTAACTTGGAATGTTAGATGTCTAAATGAAAAGGTCAAGAAATACAAAGTACTTATGCACCTGATGCTTCTGGGAAAACTTTGGAAAATGTAATATTTAAACATAATTTAACTTATATTTTACATCCCTCTATAGAATTCCTCTCTAAATTTTTATTTCATTGAGGACATTTGCATGGAAACTGGATTATTATGCCTCAGAGTTCATCTGCACTTACAGCTGATTCATCATTTAAAGTCATATTGCTCTATGATGTCACTCTCGTTGTCATGGTAATGACTGTGATGTAACAAGCAGAGTATGATGACGCTAAGTGAGGATTAAGCAATGCGAGCTGCTGAAATTTGCAAAGAACAAAGATCCTGTTTTCATGTACATGTCTTCAGAAATAAATAATGGGAGGAGAAACACTGAAATAATGTAAATTATATGCTGAACAGAGACCAGTTATCATGATTTTCAAAGTTCTTCTGAGGTGTCAGTTGCTCTTTTAAAGTTTGTGTTGCATTTTACAGGAGTCATATCTCAGACAACACAATGTAAAGCTCCTTATTTTGAGGAGAGAATGGATAGGTCAGTCCATTGGTGGTGTGGAGAGTAGGAAGAAAGCGGTGTAGCAATTTTAATACATAAAAGACCAGTTCTATAATGATGAAATAATCACTGACAAAGATGGGTATTTTTTATAGTTAATGGGCTTCAAACTCTAGCCCATCTATTTTGGTTAAAATGTATTGGCCAAATAAAAAATAACCATCAAACAATTGATACTACTGGACTCACTGAACATGTTTCTAGGTTCCACTGTCATTGCAGCGGAGGATTCAAATTGTATTATGGATCCCATATTGGACAGATCTAATAAGCTGTACAGAGTAATCAAACTGACAAAGATCTGGGATTCTTGACTAGCACACTAGATCTCATATTTACATGGAGTGTCATGCACACCAATATATAGGACTACTCATTTTGGTCACCAGTACATAAAACTGGGTCTAGAACTGATCAGATTTTCATTCTCCAAAAATTATCTTGACTATTAAAAGCACTGAAATGCATCTAGTGGTTACACTTAATCATGCACCTGTCTCTGTCTGTGTCATTAATCAAACACGTTCTACTGGTTCTAAGAAGGGGCCTTAATGCTTCTCTTCTTGATTGTAGTGAAACAAAAGGAAAATATCTCAAAAACCTAATGCACATCCTAGCTTACCAACTGGGAGACCTTAAAATATGTTTTAGAGAAGATTTCATTGGCATAGCATACAAAATTAAAGTCCATTCAAATAAAATAAATAAATAATAACTGCCCTGCCTGCACAGTATCAAATTACATCTCCAATCTAATAACTCCAAAGAAAAATGGAGAGAATGGTCAAAGGCCAAGAATGAGTATGATGAATTACTGAAAACAGAAGCCATTTTATCAATTAGGAAAGTAAGAGTTAGAGACATTGAAGAAGGCCCCAAAACCTGAAAGATTTTAGCTATATGTCTTAGAAATGCAAGCAATTCAGTAATATCTTGAAAATAAAATACACTTATGCTGAAAAAATGTTCAGTGATACTGAAGCTTGAGCTCTTGGTTGGGTGCTTCTTCTGCCTGCAGCATGGCTGATTCTTCACCACTGCATGCTGCACTGAACATCCACATCAAGGACTCCTCACCTCAGCTTGAGCCCATTATCGGATGCTACTCCTGCCTGTGGCGCAACTGATTCTTCACCACCACACACTACACCGACAGCTGCATCAAGGACTCCTCACCCCAGCTTGAGCCCTGATCAAGAGCTACTCCTGCCTGTGGCGCAACTGATTCTTCTCACCACACACTACACTGGAACAGATGCATCAAGGACTCTCACCACAGGTACAGTACCAGGCCGACCCAGTATTTTGAACTTTGGCACTCTCCATCCACTGTAACCTGATTGGCTGCCTTCTCAGTCAGGTGTCTCCCAATTGGTGTGCCTTCTAGCCCGGATTCTGCAGGTCTCTCGGCTTCCTTGCGCCCTTAATTCTTTACAATTTTTAATAATTTTCATTGCCAGTTGTAATGCTACTGTGTGTAACTGTGTAATGATTGGTCTTCTCAGTCTGGGAAAATGAATTACTTGTTACCTGAGATTGAAAAGTTAATTGCTTGCCTTTAAACTGTATTCCCAATGCTTATGGAATGTATTACTGAATGCCACTAATTTTATCTGCTAACTTTTCTGTGCTCGCTTATCCTTTTCTTTTCCTCCTGCTTTCTGCCTCCTCATTTCTCCCTCTTCCTTCAAATCCCTCTTTTCTCTGTGCTAGGTGCTGAGCCACCCAGCCCCAAGCTTCTCTTCTCCTCTCTGTACCCAGGAGCCCCTCGATTAAGCTCCTTTATTGTTTTCCTGCTTCACTGTTATTTTACTTCTGTGACCCAGCCCCCGCTTAAGTCCTCTCTGTTTCTCCTAGCTGTCTCTGACCCTCTGCTGCTCTGTTGTCACCTGTTCTCAGCAGTCCCCACCCTCTAGCCCTCTTGGCTACCTCCCGCCCCTGTCTGCTCAGTATAATTAATCCCCTGCTCTTTCCTCTATCCACAGCTTGAGCCCTTGATCAGGAGTTCTCCTGCCTGTGACGTGGCTGATCCTCACCTCCGCATGCTGCACTGAACAGCCTCATCAAGGACTCCTCACCCTAGGTACAGTCCCAGGGCTGACCCTGTATTTTTAAGTTTCGTGCCTTCTGGCCACTGTAACCTGATTGACTACCTTCTCAGGCCAGGTGCCTCCCGGTTGGTGAACCTTCTAGGCTGGACTCTGCAGGTCTCTGGCATCCTTGCCACCCTGAATTCTTTACAGTTTCTAATAGTGTTTCCCACCCACCCTTCCTGGCCCTTATCTCTATTAAATACACCCAAACTCTGCCCTGTACCTCCTTCCTTTCCCTGTATTGGCCACCAATAGATCTCAGTCTGTCTCTTAGCTGATTATCACACTCTTTCTTTCCTGCAGTCCCTTAGCCCCTTAGGTATCATGTAATAATTGTTATGTTAATATAGTGAATACAATTGGGTGAACAGCAAAAGGCGACTCCAACAATAGTGACCGGCACTTATAAGAGATAGGAAGGAAATGGTAAATATGAGTGGCTACTTACCTCACTATCAAGGAACGTCTTAGAGTAGTAATTCTAGAGATGGGGGGTGGGGAGGAGGCCCTGCATGTGAACATGTAAACAACTGTGCAGATCTAGGTGTGAAAGGCAGGGAGTCTCTCACAGCTAGTAGTTTGCAATTTTTGTATTGCTTTGTAGGTGGATGTGCTCATATTTGTGTCGCTATTTAAACTTCACCATTCTGGTGTTTGCTCAACAAGCATTGCTGTATTCACAAGAACCCTCCTTATACTACTAGTGCTACAAGATCACATTTGCTGGGTCTTCCTCCAGCACAGTTGCCTATTTTAGTCTATACAGAAAACATTACTTCCTTCTATATCTCTCCCTGACCTCTTCCCTTACTTTCATCCTATTCTCTTACACCCCTTTATTGCTAATCCTTCCACTCCCCTCACACCTCCCTCACAAACCCTACTACCCTGCTTACTCCTGGCATCATCCAAGTGTCATCTCTCACCAGTCCATCATAACTGGACCCATCCTCCATATGGCCTTCCTCTCATTCATGTCTGTATCTTACTCCTACACAATACTATGCCTCCTCAAACTTCAGTTCTCCACCCCGCCACTTACCCTGTTCTCTAGTCCTAGTAATATGCCCCAATTTAAGAGCACCAAGCTGTACTTCATCATTATCTCTCTTACTTCTTGCAGGTAATAGAAATCCCAACCCTGGTCCTTCATTCAGCAATGCCCCTGCCACTCCCCCCCCCCTCCCCGCCTGCCTGGCACTAGGTCATACCAGAGCTAACAATAACAGTGCAAGGCTACAATTGCACCTGCAATAATGTGCAGCCAGTTTTCTTTTGTGGGGCTCTGCCTCGCAGCGCCCCAACATGGGGCTCTCCCATCTGCACCCAAGTCTCAAAAAGATCCCAAGTTCAGGAGGAGCAGATTATGGGGAAAACAATAATTTGTGTATTCATGGAATAATCATTTCCATGGCCCTTTGTAAAACACAGATGTCAGATCAGCAAAAGTGAAGGAGACAAGATTAGAACTCTGGTTTCCATTCCGATGCTGCTAAGCTCCTCCATGCCTCAGCCTTCCATGCCACAGGAGCAGATCAGCCAGTCTTCTGGATTCTCCCCTTTGTCCTGTCACAGTACCATGGACAGCGACCTGAGAGCACTTACCTGCAAGGCTGTAAATCCCTCTTGCTGTCCGTGGCTATGCTGTTCAGAGTAGCACTATCTTTCCTTGCACTGTTCTGGTAGAGCTCTTCTAACTGGTTATGCTCTGCCCCACCCCAGTTTCACTCCTCTGTGGCTAAAAATCCTCCACCTCAACATTCATAGCTTCCTATCTAAGCTAAACATGCCCTCCCACTTGTAGAATCCTGTAATCCTGATATCCTCATGGTATCAGAGACCACGCTAACAATGAAACTCCCTGACACATCACAGTTTCTAGGTATGCTGTTACCCTGCATGACCACACTGGTAGGTGGGAGTTAGCTATCTACTCCTCCTCTCTCCAAACCACCACTGTTCTCTCATCTACAGACCTCAATGCCTATGAAGCCCTCATCATAAGGCTTTCTAGCCTTCTCAGTACCAATATTTATTGCAGGAACTTATTGTCATCCTGGTCTACACAACTCTTAGCCACTGACTTAATCACCACCACAGGGTCCTTACCTCTTCCAGTGAGCTCTATCTACTAGGGGACCTAAACCTGAACTGGTTGTCACCCACTCTAGACAAAACTCGACTGACTTACAGTAGCTGCCCTTAACCTGGTCCAGTTAATCAAGGAACCTACTGCCTAAACCACAAAACTCATAACCACACTCTTATAAACTGAGCCCTACCTCCCATCCTCACAGGGTAATCCAGTCAGGCCTACTGCCAGTCTGCCAGATACTCTAGCGACCATCCATAATCTAACTAATTAGGAAAGTTCACAGACCTAAGGCCCCTCACAAGATAATAACAATCTGCTCCTACAAAACATTAGACCTTGCCCCCTACATCATGACTTAACTCAAGTTGATTGGACTCCCATATCCTCAGCCAATACTATAGATCACGCTCTGGCATATTTCACCACTAATTTTACCAACATCTGGAACAAGCGTGTTCTCTAAACAAGTTAGAGTGCACGGTAGTCACGTCCCCTGGGTTACCCCTGTACTCCTGGCCTGTCAACAAGCACATGTCAATGCATGAAAACCCCATAAATTCTCCAGACTCCCCGTGACTACACTATCAACTGAAAACTCCATAATGCCTGTGCCAAAGCTATCCACCTGGCTAAAGCAGAATATTTTCAGTCCACCTTTAACACTAACATCAACAACCTGTTGAAGTTTTGGAAAGTAGTTCTCTCACTTTCTTTCCCCAAACTAAACCCCCATCCCCACTGCTCAAAATAAACAACCAACTCACTGTTGACCATCCTACACTAGCTGCGGAATTTAATTCTTATTTTACATCCCTGTGCCTCCACCCTGTTAGCCTCCCTCCCATCCCACCCTATTATATTCTCCCTGCCCTCCATACCCCCAATACCACCATTTATTTATTTATTTGTTCATTTATTTATTGCTGTTTAGGATTAATATCTTTGAGTCCTGGGACTTGTTTACAAAGGTTCCAGGTCATACACAAAACAATTAGTCAAACATTCAGTTTGCAGATATTACAAAAAGTTAGACAAAGCATATTGGTTGCATACATTTGAACGATACAAGTTAGAATACATTGAAGGAACAGTTTGTTTCAGTCAAGTTACAAATAAAATAGGAGGAACAGGGTTTCAATGGGATAAAACATTTGAATTAGTGGAGAGTTTTGCCTTTTCTCCCATCACTCCCAATGACACCTTAAAAGGCATACTCTTTCCCAATCCATCAAAGAGGCAACTCATCAATGGCCTTGACCCTAAGCTGCTTTACTGCTCCATGCCTGATATTTCCTCCCTTGCTCTGATCTTCTCAATCTGTTCTTCCACATCACGACTCATCCCTGCAGCCTGTAACATACTTACAGTTATCCCCTTACCAAAAGGAGGTGATCTTTCATCTCCTGGAACTATCACCCATCTCACTCCTTTCCTTCCCTTCCTGGCTAAATTTAAGGAAAACCTTGTTCTCTCCTCAGATCTCTCCTCTTTTCTTGACAACTCTTTTCTTCACTCCCTTCCAATCTGGTTTTGGAAGAATCACTCCACAACCACCTCCCTACTTAGACTCATTGACTAGCCATACATCCAGGGAGAGAGGTCACATCACTTCTGCTATCTTTGTCGACCTTTCCAAGGCTTTTGACACAGTCTCCCACTCCTCCTGCTTGGAACCCTCTTGTCAGCTGCCTTGTCTCAGTCATTCTGCAACTTGTTCATGGGCCTACCTGGTAGATAGAACTCACTCAGTTAAAATAGCTGGCTCAACATCCCCACCATTACCCATCTATACTGGTGTGCCTCAAGGCTCTGTACTTGGCGCCTTCTTATTCTCAATTTTTCTAAACAACCCACCGTCAGCATGTTCCTTGTCCTCTATCCATATGTATGCTGGTACAGTCTTGTTTACCTCCAGCCAATCTCCCTCTGATGTGACTTCCAGACTACAGCTTGACTTCAATAATGTTCAACGCTGGTTAAGCTCACATTAACTCTTCCTCAGTGCCAAGAGGACAGTTTCCATGGCCTTGGACACTAGGCAGAGACTTCTAGGCTGCCCTCCTTCCCTCCAGCCACACCCTTGATGGGACTACTCTAGAGGACACTCTTCTTTTTAAATACCTGGGTCTTTGATTTGACTAACACCTTAACTTTTCTGTACATATTGACATCATCCTGAAAAAATGCACTCCAAGCTTGGTGCCCTTTACAGGAACTGTAGTTCCTTACCACTACCGGTTTGGCACAATCTTGTTCAGAAAATGATTCTCCGTATTTCTGACTATTGCAATATAGTCCATTAGTGTTGCTCCCAAGTCTTCCTCACCAGATTGAATACTCTTCAATGCTTTCTGTTTCTTTGCTCTCAACGACCCTCCCACTCATCACTGCTCCTTGTACATTCTCTCACTTTACCCTCCCTTGAGTGCAGGCATCTCCCACTGCGCCAAGTTCACATCTAAATTCTGGTTTGGGACTCTCCTCTTGCCTCTCCACTTCTCTGCTTCTCACCCCCCATTCCTGCTCTCTTAGATCCACTAACACTCGCACTCTAGCTATTTCTCATCACTCTACCTCGGCAGGACAGGAAGTCTTCTCCTACTGATTCCCTAAGCTTTGGAACTCCCTGGCACCTCCTATCTGACTCTTTTCATTCCCATCCTCTATCTCTTTAGCCTATATAATTTCTATTCCCTTAACTGCACTTGTTTTTAGCCCCCACTACCCTCCCTCTGTGGTGCACTATTCCATTAGCCCTACTTAACTCCTTCCCCCTACACCTGTTCCTAGCCCCTCCCAACCCCCACCCTTGTGCATTATCCCTCCTCAATCCCCCATCTCTATTCCTGACCAACCCCTAGGCTCCCAATTTGAACCTCCTCTCTCTTCTCTTCCTGCCCCTCCTCCCATCCTTTCCACCTGATTTCTGGATCTTTGCAGAGTTCTTTGCATCTTGAAGAGGCTCAGGTCCTAGCCTGTCTCTTCTCCCCTCTTCCTTTCTCCCCACTCTCTAATCCGATCCCTTGCAGGGTTCATTGCATCCTGAAAGGGTCTAGATTAGTTTAGTTTGGCTCTCATCTACCCTGCTTCCTTTCCCCACTTTCTAATCTTTTACCTGCCCACCCCTGTTTCCTCATCCCCTCCCATCCTCCTGTCTCTCACCCCTTCTTTACCTCCCCACCTTCTCTCCCTCCCCTCTGCCTGGTTCTATCCCCTTGCAGGGTTTTCAGCATCATGAGGGGAGAATTGTTCTTGGTTGCCCCTTTCTCCCTGTTCCTTCCCCATCCTCTGACAGTTGCCTCCTCTTCCCACTTGTCTAATACCTGCCTCCACTGGTCTACTTTAACACTTCACATTTTATGCTAAGCCTACATCCATAGCACTTCAACTGAATCAGTCTCCTCTAACCCTATACCCTGCAGGTTCACTTGTGTTTCGGCTGCTGTAATGTCTGTTTTATCCAAATATGGTTTGTTTCCTTGGCTGGCTGGTCTGGGTCATTCTGCTCTGTACAGATACCACACTGTTATGTTCTGATAAGTTGTGCTTGTATTGATCTGCTTTTGATATATGGTTATTGTTCCCCAACTTTGTAACCCTCCCCGGACACTTCTGAAATAAGCTGCTTACTGCTTATGTTGTCTTTCCTGGTGAAACATTTTCCAAATAATAAATAAAAGCAATAACTAATGTATTTGCTGAGAAGAAAAAACAATAATTTTGCAAGGATTTTGATCATTGCTTTCCAGAATTTACATCTTCCTAAATTATTAGAATAGAATAAAATAACACTGGACAAACTAACAATAGAAGAAGAAATTCAAAAGCCATTTCTTCTTAAAGTAAGCACAAGTCTCCGGACAAGACTGTTATCCTCTTGATTCTCTAAAATATTTACTAAACAAATTGTTCCCATACTACATAACTTATTAAATGAATTATGATACATGGGTAGCCAATCCATCTGTTAACTCTTTGAACAAAGGGTTAATTATAGTTATTCATAAAAATGAAAGAATCCAGATTTACACTCAAATTATAGACCAAGGTCACTTATAAATTTGGACATGACAATTTTGGCAGAGACTTGCTTCAGGACTGACAAAGTAATTCAGTAGCTCAGTGGACCTCACCAGACTAGCTTTCTAAAGGGAAGGCATGCAGCAGATACTGTTGGGAAGATTTTACATATTATCAGAATAGCTAAGAGTGAGCTCACCAATAGCTTTAATGCCATTGGGCACCAATGAAGCTTTTGACTTGGTTAACCTGGAATACATTTTAAAGTTTTACAGTTTTTTTTAACTTTCCTGGTGGCTTCATTAACTGGATTAAGATAGTTTACACTAATCCTCAGTCAGCTGTATTGATAAATGCAAACATTGCTTTTACGTTGACATCCAAAGGGGACTAAACAAGGCTGTCCATTGTCACTGATATTGTTCATCCTGTCACTAGGACCCTTCTACAGAAACTGGAATACGAGCAAGAGCTGTTGTGGTAAATAGTAAAGGAAAATATATTTGTTCTGCACATGCAGATAATATTTTGTTGAGCATTTCCACACTTAAGAAACAGTAGCAAAATTATGGAAGTAATAAAGAGATATAGTGCATTTCTGTTTATAAAATAAAGAAAATATGAAGTACTTTCTTTAAATAAACATTGTACACTAAGTGAAGCAAAATAACTGTCCTGGTTGGGTAAATAATGAAATTACATATTTAGGAGTTAAACTAACTAGGTTTATATAGATATTTCTTAAAATGAATCTTAATCAAATTAGACAAACTCTCAAATTGATTTAGACAAATGGAATAGAAGTCCCCTAAATATATGGGCAAGAACTGAGTCTTTTAAGATGACTCTTCTACTGAAGGTAATGTATCAGGTGATACTTATTACAAATTGTATACCAAAAATGGTTTACATGTATCCAGGTCCAGGATGCTATAAATACATTCATATGGTGCTACAAAGGGCCTCGTCAGAGTTACCTTAATTTAACTAGAATGAAGGATCGGGGAGGGATTAAAATGACCAGACTTATATTTGTACTACTTAGTGTGTAAAATATAGCAATTCAGTAAATGGGTCAGGATCTCAAATGATAATCTGTGTTATTTTCAAAAATGAGTTATTATTGAGAAGGACATCATGAAAACAAAAAGTTGACCTCAGTTCTCTAATATTTCTTCACTACACTTGCTGCAAAAAGTCTACTCAGAACCAAATAATACCAGACTCATAAGGCAACTTAAAGGATACCTAAACAACATTTTGACAGCAAACTATTCAGAAATCTGACTCTGTAGGTGATTAAAGGAAAGGCTGCTGTATTCATTAATGCTATAACTACAGTTATATTTTACCTAAATGTGGTTCCAGAGCATTTGAAAATTGTAAAATCAGCCTTCTAATTTCAAAAAAAACTGTCTTACTCTGCTTCCTAAAATGGCCACCAAATGTGTTATGTGATGACATCATTGGAGCCAAAGCCAGAGAGATATATGGTTCTCTATAGTGATAACTAGTTCTTTTTCCCTTTATATAGAATTGTTTCACCCAAATGAGTCAAAACATGTGCATTATTTTGTATAATGCATATATTAGGCTATGATTCTGTTCATTTTGTTTACTTTAACATGCTAAAAATGTGTTTTAATCCATTCTAACTTTATCTGTGCAAACCACAGTGCAGTACATATCTTGAATAACCTGGTGGTCTAGTGGTTATGGTGGATCCAGGATGCTACAATGGGGTGCTGGGGTGGTGTGCATGCTTAGTATGCATTTTTAACATTTTATTAAACCTTTATATTTTCTACTATTATTCTTTTCTAGTACATTTTGACAGAACCTGCAAATGTAGTCCATAGTCTGAATGTAAATATTTGTGCAATCAATAAATCAGACTTCTTCAACAAAGAGAAATGCAGCAGCTGCAGCAAGCAAGTATATTACTTAGTGGGGGTGGCAGCCACACCTTTAACACCCCAGAGCCACCACTTTTTGTAGCAAAGTTCTTGTACAGTCCAATGTTAGAGTTCATTCTTTCTCGAAACTCAAATATATGCTTGTCTTGTCTTCTTTTCCATGGGAAATAATAATAATAAGAATAATCAGCATTTATATAGTGGTTTTCATACACACTGTATTCTAAAGTGATTTACAAGCAATACTAGACTGGTAGTGAAGTGACTGAATGTGTAATGGCAACCATGTCATACATTAATAGCCACACACATCCTTGGACAATTGCATGAACTGCTTTTATGGGAAGGGCAATGTTTGCCAGGTCAATGGTCAGGTAGTGATCAAGGTGCTGGCAGCCCCACATCATATTTCTCATAGTAATCTGCATATTTCGCTCCTTCTGTCTTCCCCCTTCAATGAATATAGCAGTACCTTTCAAGAGTGGCCTTCTCAGTCCCCTCTTGTATTGATTCTCACTATTCCTCCTCACACCGAAAACTGGTGAACTCATCACCTTTCCGCATCATGAATGCAAGCAGTACAGTCCCTGCTTTATTTTGACATATCAAATATAACATATCTTTCCAGTAAGTCAGGCTCATGCCAGCAGGGAATAAGGGTAATGATGGGTGTTCCTATCCTTAAACAATCTATGCTACCTTTGATTAAGTACTATTAAATGATGGGCATGACATCATTATACATCATTTAATGGTGCCTAATCATGGATGGGTTAGATCATATGGATAGGAAAGCCTATTTTTCACTTGTGCCATGCTGCTATCAGCCTGGCTTACTAGAAGATCATGTTTATTAATAATATGTAAATATAACACAGGAGATTGTACTAACCACATTCATGATGTGGAAGGGTAGTGAACTCACCAGTTTTGGTGTGGGGAGCAGGTGAGAAGAATGAATGCTAGAGAGGGACTGAAGAGGCCATTCCAGCTGGGTACAGCCATATTCAGGTTAGTTGAAGACATGAAGGAGGACGTCCAGCAGAACACTGTGAGATCTGAAATGTGGGCTGCCAACATCGTGATCACTACCTGACTGTGGATGAGAGTAGCCAGCAATGACAAATACTCAGAGTGGCAGGGCTGCACCTAAACTGTTACGTGAATTCAGTGTAGGAGATTATCCCGGGTGGGGGGTGGGGTTGACATTTGTTAGGACAGTATTGAGGTAGTTGTGTATAGCTCATTCAAGATTTGGAAGGTGGTAGCCAGCCAACTCACATTGTGAAGTAGACCACAGAAAAGTACTGGAGAAGAATTGATGGGAACTGCCCAGTGGGATTCTGCAGAGTATAGGTAAAGGAGTAGACTAACACTGGAAGTCAAGTAGATTCACTTAAGGTATTAGTATGCCTCCTGCTAATAATATTGTTATCCATTTAAGTGCAGCCCTTATGAGGGCATGAACAGCAGTTTTATGGTGGGTCATGATGCTTTATTGCTTGGCCTCCAGGAAGACCTACTTGTTGGTTGATGAGGTGGAAAACACAACAGGGAATTGTAACATACTACATTCACTGTGCAGAAGGGTGGTGATCCACCAATGTTTACTGTGGGAGCAGAAGTCAAACATTGAGAATGTGGACTAGAGAGTGATTTGGGAGACATTTTTAACAGTGCCAGCTGATGATGCATATCAGTATAGGTGTGCACAACCTCTGAGTTACAAGATTAGAATCTGAGGTGTGATAATTCTTCATGAGACCGCAAGCTCATATGTGGCCCAAGGCAGTACTAAGGACAGGGTATGGATGGTGGGGTGTTCAACAGAAGGCAGGGTGGTGCAGGGTGTTCACATGGAAAAAGAAAGCCTAATTTGTGGATTAACAAGAGAGCATGAGCTTTGGAACTGAACAAGATCAGTACTTTGCTGTGTGACCCTAAGCAAGTCATTAAACTTCCTTGTGCTCCCAGGCCACACCTGTAAACAAGCTTTTAGCTTAGTGTGTCTCCTGGTTAACAAAAAACAAAATTCTGTGCATCATATAACCACTAGATCATCAGGTATTTGATGTGTTGTACTGTAATGTAGTTTGCCAAAGAAAAGTCAGCTGGATTGCAAAACATTTTCTGCAAGTTAAAGTAAACAAAATGAACAAAATCATAACCTAACATGTGTACTGATCAAAATAATCCCTGAGGTAATGCATGGTGTTGATCATTCTGGTACAACAATTCCAAATAAAGGGGAAAGAATAACTAGTTAGCACTATAGAGATATATGTGGACCTCTGTCTCTGGCTCTGATGATGTCATCATGACTCATCACTTAATACACTTGGCAGACATCTTTGGGAGAAACCAAAGCTGTTTGTTTTGAAAGTGAAAGGCTGATGATTACATTTTCAAAAGCTATGAAACTGCTTTTATGTTATTTACATTAATGCAGTTTAAGCATAAATGTAAACAGCAGCCTTTACTTTCGATGAAACCAGATTTTGGAGTTTGCAATTTTAAAAACTGCCTGTTTATTTATTTAGCTTTTGTTGACCAGGTAAGTGCACTAGACAAATCCTGCCTATTTTCAGGCACGACCCAGGAGGGGATACAGATGAATGCCAACTAACCTTGAACCAGATTAAGCTGTTGGTGGTATTTTTAGTGAATGAGGGAAATTTGGCCAGGACACCGGGGAAATTCTCACTCTTTTCTGATAACTGCCATGGGATCTTTAACATCCACCTGAACTACTATCAATCCAGGCAGATGGGACCCTCGGTTTAACGTCTCATCTGAAAGACGGCACCTCGGAAATGCAGCACCCTCTCATGATGCATTACAGTGTCAGTACTGGGATATTAACCTAAGTGCCAGATGTGGAACTGAACCTCAGCCCTCTGATCTCCTGGCCTCAGAGCAGTGTGCTACCTACTGAGCCACTGACACTGCTTTAAACTAAACAAGCTTTAAACAAGTGACCTCCTAGCTAGACTTTCAATTGAATAACTTTCCACAACAGCCTCTTTGGGCTAATGCTAACATTATAATTGATTGTAGAACAGTGATTAATTCATATTTGAAAGAAAAGAGACTGGCCAATATTCTAGGTCTATTAGAAAATAGTAAGTAACTTGAGACTCACAATTAATGGAGAAATGTAAAGATCAAATGTACACGTTTCATAAAATGCTCAAATTCACTTGAATACATGTCCCTGTGCATGATTAGTGTTTCCTAAAAATAGCATGTTGTTTGGTGTTGTGGCTTTGTTTAAATCAGCATCTGTTACTGGGCTCTGTAGTTACTGAAACAGTGAAGAAACAGTAAAAATGTTTCCATCTCTGTCAGTGAGTAATGACATCATACCTGTCCAGCCTGCTGCTTCACCAATTAAATCGTTGACTAAATAAGCTGTAGCAGTTCATAGTTACAGCAGTCTGTAGAGCTTATGGTTTTCACTCAGTTTGTTACTTACCCATCTGGCTTGTGTTTAGAGAGACATGCTTAAAATCCATCTTTCTGTTCTCATAAAAAGTTGGTCATTTGTCATGCAGTGATGAATTTTAGTGGCATGAATGAATGTCTGAGAAATTACCTTGTATCACAGATGTCAGTTCTCTATCATCAACATTCTACATTCTATTCTAGCTATATAACACAAGATTGTTTAATGAATATAAAATAAATCTGCATTCCGTTAATTCATAGAAGCAGTGTGTCTTTGATGTAGCCTCAATAATTAGGTTCATGTGAGAACAATTTTGTATTTATGTCAGACTGACAAATGTGTCTGCCACACTGCTATTTCAGAAACATGTATTTTATGAACTCCTAAAATTTAATTCTTTGTGGGTTCTGTTGAAAATACATCATGTATGTGTATAACTAGAAATACTATATGGCATCCTGATGCCCTGTCTCCTGCCTGTCAGCTGAGGCTGCTGCACACCACTTCCCTCTGTCCCCACCCCCACAGTCAGGGCCAATGCACACTGTTGCCCCTTTTCCTGTCTCTACGGATGGGCTGCTATGCTTTGCTAAGCTCTAGAGTCCCAGGGCCACTGCCTTCACAGTTTGGGCTGCTGCATCTCTGCATGCTGCCTCAGGCCACCAAAGGTGGGAGCTTTGCTGTACACTGCTACCCACTTCCATTGCCCCAAATGGGCAGGGCTGCTGCACCATGTACACTCCATCACATCACACAGTCAGGGCTGCTGTACCCTGATGCCCCACTGTGTCCTGCACCACCGTCAAGGCTTCTGCACTATGCTGCTCTCTGTCCCATGACACCAGTGTGCTCTGCTGCACAATAGAGCCTCTTGCCCCACAATTACAGTTCTTGCACTATGCTGCTCCCTGCCACTAGAAGCAGATCCTTTAGTACACTGCCCAAAACTACCCGATAGAACATAGAAAAATACTTTCATCTTGTGTTATAGGGTGGAGGACAGAGGGTAGCAGTGTGTGGCAGCCTAAACTGTTTGTGCAAGAGGCAGCAGGAGTGCAGCAGCCCTGACTGTGTGGAGAAGACAGTGGGCAGCAGGTTGCAGCAGCCTCATATGAGGGCAGGGAGACAGGGGATTTTGGGCAGAGAAAAGGGGAAGCAGAGAGCTGCTGCCTCAACTGTTGGGCAGGAGACAGGGACATCAGGATGCCATATAGTATTTCTAGTTATACACATACATGATGTACAGTATTTTACACAGAAACCCCCAAATAACTGAATTTTATGAGTTCATAGAGTACATGTTTCAGAAATAGCAGAGTGTGACAGACACAGTTTTGTCAGTCTGACATATTAACAACATTATAATGTATGGGGGCCCTTATTATTGCCTGAATTAGTCAGGTTGATGGTGTTGTTATGGTATCGATGTGACATCAAGAGGTTGTTAACCACTCTTGAGTACGTCACATTGATACCATAACAGCGGAGTGGATCTGCACATGCACGGTCCTTACACAAGCTGCACACAATGGACAGCACCACAATGAGAGCTAGCTCTAATCTGGAGAGGCACTACAGAAAACATAGTAAGAAACATCTACATTTTCAGCCCATATACTATAAAATATAATGGATGGTGATTTACCGTAACCTCACTGAAACCGTGTCTAGAGGTTACCATGACAACTGTAAACATCCCGAGCTTTGCTGTCAAGATTTACATTGTCACAGTAACCTCTGAAGTGATTACAGCAAAGTTACCAATAAATCCTCATCCATTATCCTCTATGTTATCACATGAACATGTTAATTGAGGCTACATCAAAGACACGCTGCTAGTATGAACTAATGGAATGTAGATTTATTTTATATCTATTAAACAACCCTGTGTTATATAGCCAGAATATAATGCATAGTTTTGAAGACAGAGAACTGGCATCTGTGATACAGATAATGTAATTGCTCACAGACATTCATTCATACTACTTCAGTTCATCACTGAACCCTAAATGATCAACTGTTTATGGGAACAGCATGATTTTAAGCTTCAATCTCTAAACACAAACCAGATGGGTTATTAATAAACCTTGAGTGAAAACAATTAGCTCTATAGACTGCTCTAACTAGGAACTGCAACAGGTTATTCAGTCAATCAGGGGCTTAATTGGTGAAGCAGCAGGCTGGGCATGTATGTCATTGCTCACTGACAGGGACAGAAACATCTTCACTGTTTTTCACTGTTTTCAGTTACTGCAGAGCATATTAATAGATGCTGATTTAAAGAAAACCACAAAACCAAACAGCATACTATTTTCATGACACACTAATCTTGACACAGGATGTGAATTCAAAGGAATTCAAGCTTTTCATCAAATATGTGCATTTGATCTTTAATATAACTTAGGAACAGTTAGGTAATTTTATTTCTTTGACAAAATCTAATTGGGTTATACAATCCATGAGAGGCTCTTTTTCACATTAATGGACACCCCAGAAGTTTTCTATTAATTTCTAACACTTGCCCAAGTATATCTGCATTCTGCTCTTTCTTCCTGAGCACTTGTAAAATAAATCTTATGATTATATGGTTTATTGGAGTAGAATTACAACAATGAAGCCCAGTCCTAGAACTGGGAAGAGATATGGATGTTCCCACACAAGACCTTCTCACTGACCAATCATAGATTCCCATAGAATAAGCTTTTGAATAATTTATTTTGTGCACCCTCCCATTGAGAAAATGTGTTTGCAAAAATCAGATTGGTGTCTTAAATGTGAGATAAAGGAAATAGATTTTAAACACGTTTTAGGATTTTCCTTGCATTAAAAATGTTTTGAGACTTATCTGATTGTTCTCCTAAGATTATATTCTAAGTTTAACTTTGATACTTGTATTATTGGACAAATTCAATCAATTCTGGGCCTCTCTTATAGTGAGAAATATATAATTTCTTTGATCTCCATTGCAGCTAAAAATCGTATTCTTAAATATTGGCTAGAAATGAGCTGCCCACATTGTACAAATGGAAATGGGAGATTATGGAACCACTTAAGATGGAAAAAATTATCATGCATATAATGATAAATCTGATAACTTTATTAAGAAGTGGATCAGTTATTAAAATATTGTACAGTGACCTAGTTGCCACTTTGAGGAGGCAAAATCTGTTTGTTTCAGTTTTCTTTTTTCAACCTAGTTATTTAATATTCTGTCTTTTCCTTTCCTTTCTCTAAGTCTCTTTTCATTATTTTCCTTTAAATTTTATTTGTATACATTTTAGAAATAGTTATTACAGTATAATAAGCTATAGGTTTAAAATTTTGGTGGGGTTTATCATATTTTTATAATTAAGTGAATTTCAGTATATTCAGGGACAGTGGTTTACCGTGATTGAGAAAAGGCAAATTCCATTTTGCAGATTGACAAAACCAGTATTGTCACTGGTGTCTGCAAGTCCAAAATCGTTTTTACCGGTGTTGGCTTTGTAACCTGTATTTAACCATTTTTCACTCTGTTAGCATGCATTTTCACATTTCTACATCTGCTGTTGCATATCTGCACTTGTAGCTATCAAGTTATTTTAGAAGCTACAGTTTTTCAGGGCAGCAGGCACACTACATCCCCTATCCCCTGTATAATGACAGGACCACTAATGGCCCCTATCCTTCTGACGCAATGGGGACAGCAGTACTGTGGACCCTCCTCTGGTCTGATTGGCAGCAGCCCTGCAGCCCCATCCCTAAAGTGTGATGGCAGAAGGAGCACTCGGCCCTCCTCCCTCCTGTGCAATGGCAGCAGCACTGTGGCCTCCATCCTTCCGGGTGTTGTCAGTAACATGGTGGTAAAGCTCTGCAGCCCACAGCCCTCAGGTGTGACAATACAGAATATTAGATTGCAGGACACTTGGATAAATTAAAAGGAACTAGCCATTAGAGACTGCCACCCATCACCACACAATGCAGACTAAGTTACCGCCTACATGACCTTCTCATAAGTTCTCATCCCAAGAAATGTTAATGAAGTCAATAAAAGCAAGTATACCATTTCAAGAAAGGCAGTTTATAAAGAGTGCAAATATTGCAAATCAAAACAATATACAACAGTCGAAAATGTGAACAAAAACAAAATCTAAATGAAAATGTGCAGAATGTAGAAAAGTGAAAATATATATTGAAACACAAGTGAACTAAAACCTAAATACAAACACAAGTGTCAAATGTGCAAAGGTACAATAACTGTGGAAAACTGTGCATAAACAAAACCTAAATGAAAATGTGCAAAATGTGCAATACAGTATGACAAAATATACAGTGAAAAATGAACTAAAACAAAATATAAATTCACACACACACACACACACACACACGACAAGGAATACGGAAAAATAACAATGTTATTGAAAGTGTTTACACCCTATAACTAAAAATGTGCTAAATGCCTGTAGAAAATGTCCACCAATCTAATCCTTTGATTTATTGTACATAAGCTGGGCTAGTAATCTCATATTGTCTACTAGCAGGTTATGTCTTTGGTCTGTGTGGATCTGTCCGTGAGACCGAAAGATCTCTCCACATCGGCACTGACACAGGTATCCAAATGGCTTGGTAGAGCAGCTTGGCCAGTACTCGGTAATTGTGGCTGCACTGAAATCCAGTACTGGCCAACATTAAAGTCCATTATGTCTGGAAGCTCTCCTATGTCCTGCCCAACATACATCTCCCAGTCCTTTGTAGTGCAATTTGGTTGTGCAGTTCAAATACACTAATGTCACTGGAGTAGTGTGTAAAGTCCCTACTCAATTTAGGAAGGTTGTAGGGTTCAAAATACGGCAGGTTTCAAGAACCCTATGGCTGGGTTTGTTTCATGTGTTTTGCCATTTTGTTTAGGGCCACTCCAAATGCTTTTGAAAATTGCAATCTGCTCCTGCTTAACCCGTGGCCTAAGAGTAGCTAAGTATTCATCTGTCCTTTCTCCAAATGCTTCAGTTTTGATACACCAATCTGAAACCTCTGTTTTATTCCATGTAGTAGATCGAATACAGAAACAGCCAAGGGTTTTGTTTTTCCTTTGTAGAAGTTCTATTGTGCTGATGAGATCATTGCAGTTTTCAGCGATGAAGGTTGTGTGAATCTGTAGCTCTGTAAACCAGTCTTGGAAAAGTTTGCTCAATGAATTCATGGAGTTGCAATCACTTGCTTCCTCCTGGAAGAAGTCTCTTAAGTGCTGAAGATAAAGTGAATGGTACTTAACGGTTTCAAACCAAGTGTTCCAACGGGTTAAGACAGGAACAGGAGGCAATTTTTCTCTTCTACATCGCCCTCCAGGAATGCCAAGTACTCTCTTACATTTGGCGACTGCTGGAATGAGTATTTCACAAGTGCTACAAGTTTATTGACCAGTTCAAAATGGTCAATCCATGTGTCTCCCACTAAGGATAACACATGTGCCAGCAACCCACTATGGATCACATGGGCACCAACAAGGCCATATATAAACCTCTTTGAAGCACTTCACCATGTACCGCTCATTGTCACTGATGAAGGCAACTACTTGGTCCATCTCCACATCATATTTCTGCAATGTCTTTATAACACATTGTGCGACAGTGGTGTGATTTACTGCTGTCAACTCTGTTGTTTCTGCAATGATAGATTGTCCGCCCTGCATACCAAAAATTATGTTGAGTATACAGCGAGCATCAGCGTCTATCGATCTCATCGCACATTCAGAGAATGTCTTCCCTTTCAAGCTGTGAAATTCCGTCCCCATTTCCTTTCTCAATTTGGGCAAGTAGTTCTGCCTTAAGGTGGATACCTTTGGGAAAGCACCAATTCCTTTAACGTTGTCCCCATCCAGTCTCTTGTGCACGGTTGATCCAACTTTGATGGGTATATTTGCACCACACTAAGCCCTTAATACACCCACTACAGTATTCTCTCGTGCTGCAGCTGCAGAAGTTGTGGCATTAAAGCTGGTGTGAAGCGCCACCTGTCTGTTGCTATTTTTCTGGCTTGCATTCTTCATATGTTTTTATTTTTGCAGTGATCCACCACTGTGTCCTTCCTCACATAGTCAATGGGGTGATCACAAAGCGACAAAACATTTTCCTCCATCCTCATACATGCCTTCCAACTTGAATTGCAATGCACGTCCTTAGCAGTGACACTGGAAAGTTTTGCCATTTTGCTTGGTGTTGCCATCACGACGCAGAACAGATGCTACCAAAGAACTAAAAAGTGGAACACAAGTTGAGAGATATTAAAACAGGCTTTAGAACTACTTAAAGCTTCACAACAACGACATTAAGGATTGAAATGTCACATAACTTCTGCCCATGGATGAGAGTCTGGAGAACAGCAACAGAAAACTTGCTGATCTCAGCTGCTCACAATCCATACAAAAACAATACCAGAATCAGAATCTCACTGTTAATCCATGTGGACCATGCTCAATCCATGGATGGCAGTCGGTCGGAGAGCTACAGAAATCAAGCTGTCCTCAGAAGCTGTCACAGGCTTGACTATATAATACAAACGTACAATATTGACATCCAAATATAGCCCTGGCCACAGCCTGATGAGAATCCTGATGACATACAGGATCCGGGCTTGCTGCCTCACGTTGCACCAAGACCTTATCGGTCTCCCCGGCTCAAACAAACTAAGACTTTGAAAAACACATGAATATGAAGATCACGCATACCTTTTAGAGATGATGATTATTTCCAGCAGAAATTACACCAAGCAGGAATGTTGAAGCCTAAAATTTGAAAAAAAATAAAAATTATTATGTAAACAAAGGACACACACACACACACACACACCCACACACCCACATGCACAAGTAAATGACACCTAGTTAGAATGCCATCTGCCTCCTCTGCTGGGAGACAGAACCTAAAAGTCCGGCTGTGAGCCACCAGGACTATAGTGTTACCAACATAGCCATGGTTGCAGCCACCTATCCTGAATGCCAAGCAAGGGCCATATAGCTAGGTCTTATTGCAATGATTCAGCTTGCCACCCACACTGCCCAGTCCCAGCTACCACCATCCACTGGAAACACCTTTGTGCAAACCAACTAGGTGTATAAAACGTAACAGGATATCCCCAAATGACTGCATTTGGGGACAAGGGCTCTAGTCAACATCTGGCCGGTTGTAGTAACAGCAAACCCACTTCCAAGGAGGATGTTGATGCAGACACCCTCCATTCATTCATGCCACTCATCATGGGCAACTCCTTCACTCACTGGTTGGCGGTATTCAATGACTGGCTACAAAGGCCATCACTGAAAAAAGTGTCCAAACAAGGTTGGTGTCAGTATTCTGCAAGTCATTTTCAATTATTTTAATTGTGGTTGATGGTGGGGACTTTACATGGCAGGCCAACTTGCCACCAACACTCCAAACCATTCAGTCACCAACCACCTGAAAATAAACCACTCTAATAGCTACTGTTGCCCCCATACCAAAAGTGGAACCAGTCTTCACCAAAAAAGTGAACGATGAGACATCCAAAATAAACTTACTTTTCAGCGGATACAGGACATGTTTGTTAGCAGTCTGGAGTTCAGGCATCCACACTGAGTTCAACAGGCCAGGGTTGGGGTGTGAGCTGAAAGCAGTACAGTCTGTAGCGGAGCACAGCCTTGAAAGCACAGAGAAGTCACTTAACTTCCATCTCCAGGCAAATGGAAACCGCAGCCTTCCTCAATATTTATATGCTACCCCACCCATCCCTGTGTGTGACAGCAGCATGTGCGCACTGCAGCCCCCACCAGTCCCATGTGATGACAGCATGTGTGGCACTGCAGCCCCACCTGCCCCGCAGTGATGGTAGCATGCGGCACCGCAGCCCCACCCATCCCGCAGATGGCATGCGTGCGGCACTGCAGCCCCACCGTCTCTGGGGTGACGGCAGTATGCGCGGCACTGCAGCTCCCACCCGTCTCGTGTGATGGCAGCATGTGCGCACTGCGGCTCAATGCCATGTACAAATTCGTCCAAGCTCAGACGCAGTAGTGTAACCACCAGATGCCAAGGTGGAACTGGCTGTTCAGTCCCTATCTAATATATAGATGCGTGCCTGATTTGGTTTATTTGTAAACAAAGTGCATCCAGCTTAAAAACTTCAAGTGATTAATGAAGACGCTTAATGGAGAGATACAAACAATCTTTGTCAAAGAATAAACCAATCCAGAATCACAAAAATAGTAAATTGTAAACTTTCTGGTATCTTTGATGAAAATGGAGCCCCTTAGTTTTCATGTAGTCAGAGTCAAACTCAAGAAAGTAGTTCTTCTGGGTGTAGGAATCAGGTTGCTGCCAAGGCCGCTGCTCCCCCAGCAACAACTTTATTCAGAACTTTTAAATTTTTAAGTCACAAATCAAGACAGGCCACCAACAGGCCTCCAACATATTCCATTAGAAATTCGGCAAAAGCTTCAACATAGAAAATGTATTTAATAAAAGTGGTAAAATTGTTAACATGCATTTCGACAGTTTAACTTGTTCTATTTATCCCCTAGGTAATCCAATGTCTGCGCCCCTAAAATTGATGAAGGGAACTCAGAAGAACAATCCACATTTCCAACTGCACAGATGCCTCTCCGGTTCAGATGAAACATGGAGGTTGATTCAGTTTGATTATGTTTAATAAAGATTTTTGTCTGAACGCGGGCTATTATTCTACACAGATATGCACACCACCCAACAACAATACTTTATAAATGAAAAATATGCATTTTAGTAAAGACACATGCCCAACAAATCACTACAAAACCAAACAACGCACCTTCCACCAACCCGAGGTGGGGGCGATATATGGAACAGCTGCATCACAAGCCTGGGACCAGGCCTGTCATGCAGCCAGTCCCCACTTGGGTATCCACGGTGCTGACCATCAACAAAAGAGCATCGAGGCGTGGCAAGGACCTGGCGACTGGCGCATGCTGGAAAAATGGTTCTGCGCCACACTGCCCACCCACCCCTCCCTCAGAGGCCAGAACCATTTTGTGCCAGCATGTGAACCAGACCGCCCAGCCCGCCTCAGCCGACCATCAACAAAGAAGCACCAGAGCGGTACGGACTGCCGACGTGGCATACATGCTGGAAAATGGTTCTGCGCCACCTGCCCGCCTGCCCTCCCTCAGAGACCAGAAACCATTTTGTGCCAGCATGTGAACCAGTCCGCCCAGCCCGTCCCTCAGCCGACCATCAACAAAAGAGCACCAGAGCATGGCACGGACCTGTAGTACTGGCATACATGTTGGAAAAATGGTTCTGCGCCACTGCCTGCCCACCCCTCCCTCAGAGGCCAGAACCAATGTTTTCCGCCACGTTAAGCCAGTCGTCCAGCCTGCCCCTCAGCTGACCATCAACAAAAGAGCACCAGAGCATAGCCGCGGACCTGGCCGACTGGCGCGCCACATGCTGGAAAAAATGGTTCTGCACCACTCTGCCGCCCTCCCTCCTCAGAGGCCCAGAACCATTTTGTGCCAACCATGTGAACCCTCCATCCCGTCCCTCAGCCGACCATCAACATAAAGAGCACCAGAGCATGGCACGGACCTGGCGTACCCCGGCACATGCTGGAAAAATGGTTCTGCGCCACTCTGCCTGCCCACCCTCCTCAGAGGCCAGAACCAATGTTTTCCAGCACGTAGCCAGTCCGTCCAGCCTGCCCTCAGCTGACCATCAACAAAAGAGCACCAGAGCATGGGACGGACCTGGCCGACTGCATACATGCTGGAAAAATGGTTCTGCACCACTCTACCCGCCTCCCTCCCTCAGAGGCCAGAACCATTTTGTGCCAGCATGTGAACCACTCCGCCCACCCCGTCCCTCAGCCGACCATCAACAAAGATCACCAGAGCATGGCATGGACCTGTCGACTGGCATACATGCTGGAAAAATGGTTCTGCGCCACTCTACCCACCCCTCCTCCTCAGAGGCCAGAACCATTTTGTGCCAACATGCGAACCAGTCCGCCCAGCCGTCCTCAGCCGACCATCAACAAAAGAGCACCAGAAGCGTGCATCGGACCTGGCCGACTGGCATACATGCTGGAAAAAATGGTTCTGCGCACTCTGCCCACCTCGCCTCCTCAGAGGCCAGAACCATTTTGTGCCAGCATGTGAACCAGTCCGCCCAGCCCGCCCCTCAGCCGACCATCAACAAAAGAGCACCAGAGCGTGGCACAGACCTGGCCTGACTGGCATACATGCTGGAAAAAATGGTTCTGCGCCACTCTGCCTGCCCGCCCTCCTCAGAGGCCAGAACCATTTTGTGCCAGCATGTGAACCAGACCGCCCAGCCTGCCCTCAGCCGACCATCAACAAAAGAGCACCAGAGCGTGGCACGGACCTGGCCTACTGGCATACATGCTGGAAAAAATGGTTCTGCCCCACTCTGCCTGCCCACCCCTCCCCAGAGGCCAGAACCAAAGTTTTCCAGCACGTGAGCCAGTCCCTCCAGCCTGGCTTTCAGCCAACCATCAACAAAAGAGCACCAGAGCGTGCAGCGGACCTGGCTGACTGGCATACATGCTGGAAAAATGGTTCTGGGCCACTCTACCTGCCCTCCCTCCCTCAGAGGCCAGAACCATTTTGTGCCAACATGTGAACCAGTCCGCCAGCCGCCCCTCAGCCGACCATCAACAAAAGATCACCAGAGCATGGCATGGACCTGGCCGACTGGCATACATGCTGGAAAAATGGTTCTGCACCACTCTACCCCAGCCCCTCCTCAGAGGCCAGAACCATTTTGTGCCAGCATGTGAACCAGCCCGCCCAGCCCGTCCCTCAGCCGACCATCAACAAAAGAGCACCAGAGCGTGCACGCGGACCTGGCCGACTGGCATACATGCTGGAAAAATGGTTCTGTGCCTCCTCTGCCTGCCCACCCCTCCCTCAGAGGCCAGAACCAATGTTTTCCAGCACGTGAGCCAGTCCGTCCAGCCCGCCTCAGCCAACCATCAACAAAGAGCACCAGAGCATGGCATGGACCTGGTCGATTGCATACATGCTGGAAAAATGGTTCTGCGCCACTCTACCCGCCTCCCTCCCTCAGAGGCCAGAACCATTTTGTGCCAGCATGTGAACCAGTCCGCCCAGCCCCCCTCAGCCGACCATCAACAAAAGAGCACCAGAGCATGGCACGGACCTGGCTGTTGGCATACATGCTGGAAAAATGGTTCTGCGCCACTCTACCTGTCCTCCCTCCTCAGAGGCCAGAACCATTTTGTGCCAGCATGTGAACCAGTCCGCCCAGCCCGTCCCTCAGCCACCATCAACAAAAGAGCACCAGAGCATGGCAGGACCTGACCAACTGGCATACATACTGGAAAAATGGTTCCTGTGCCACTCTGCCTGCCCGCCTCTCCCTCAGAGGCCAGAACCATTTTGTGCCAACATGTGAACCAGTCCGCCAGCCCGCCCCTCAGCCGACCATCAACAAAGATCACAGAGCGTGAGCACGGACCTGGCCGACTGGCATACATGCTTGAAAAATGGTTCTGCGCCACTCACCCACCCGCTCCTCCCTCAGAGGCCAGAACCATTTTGTGCCAGCATGTGAACCAGTCCGCCCAGCCCGTCCCTCAGCCGACCATCAACAAAAGAGCACCAGAGCGTGGCACAGACCTGGCCGACTGGCATACATGCTGGAAAAATGGTTCTGGCGCCACTCTGCCTGCCCACCCCTCCCTCAGAAGCCAGAACCATTTTGTGCCAACATGTGAACTAGTCCGCCCAGCCCGTCCCTCAGCCGCACCAATCAACAAAAGAGCACCAGAGCGTGGCATGGACCTGGCCGACTGGCATACATGCTGAAAAATGGTTCTGCGCCACTCTGCCCGCCCGCCTCCCTCAGAGGCCAGAACCATTTTGTGCCAGCATGTGAACCAGTCCGCCCAGCCCGTCCCTCAGCCGACCATCAACAAAGAGCACCAGGCGTGGCACAGACCTGGCTGACTGGCATACATGCTGGAAAAATGGTTTCTCGCCACTCTGCCTGTCCGCCCCTCCCTCAGAGGCCAGAACCATTTTGTGCCAGCATGTGAACCAGTCCGCCCAGCCTGCCCCTCAGCCGACCATCAACAAAAGAGCACCAGAGCGTGGCACGGACCTGGCCTACTGGCATACATGCTGGAAAAATGGTTCTGCGCCACTCTGCCTGCCCACCCCTCCCTCAGAGGCCAGAACCAAAGTTTTCCAGCACGTAAGCCAGTCCGTCCAGCCTGGCTTTCAACCAACCATCAACAAAGAGCACCAGAGCGTGGTACGGACCTGGCTGACTGGCATACATGCTGGAAAAATGGTTCTGCGCCACTCTACCTGCCCTCCCCTCCCTCAGAGGCCAGAACCATTTTGTGCCAGCATGTGAACCAGTCCGCCCAGCCCGCCCTCAGCCGACCATCAACAAAAGAGCACCAGAGCATGGCATGGACCTGGCCGACTGGCATACATGCTGGAAAAATGGTTCTGCGCCACTCTACCCGTCCTCCCTCCCTCAGAGGCCAGAACCATTTTGTGCCAGCATGTGAACCAGTCCGCCCAGCCCGTCCCTCAGCCGACCATCAACAAAAGAGCACCAGAGTGTGGCATGGACCTGACCAACTGGCATACATGCTGGAAAAAATGGTTCTGTGCCACTCTGCCTGCCCGCCCCCTCAGAGGCCAGAACCATTTTGTGCCAACATGTGAACCAGTCCGCCCAGCCCGTCCCTCAGCCGACCATCAACAAAAGAGCACCAGAGCGTGGCACAGACCTGGCTGACTGGCATACATGTGGAAAAAATGGTTCTGTGCCACTCTGCCTGTCCGCCCTCCCTCAGAGGCCAGAACCATTTTGTGCCAGCATGTGAACCAGTCCGCCCAGCCTGCCCTCAGCCGACCATCAACAAAGAGCACCAGAGCGTGGCACGGACCTGGCCTACTGGTATACATGTTGGAAAAAATGGTTCTGCGCCACTCTGCCTGCCCACCCCTCCCTCAGAGGCCAGAACCAAAGTTTTCCAGCACGTGAGCCAGTCCGTCCAGCCTGGCTTTCAACCAACCATCAACAAAGAGCACCAGAGCGTGGCACGGACCTGGCTGACTGGCATACATGCTGGAAAAATGGTTCTGCGCCACTCCTGCCTCCCTCCCTCAGAGGCCAGAACCATTTTGTGCCAGCATGTGAACCAGTCCGCCCAGCCCGCCCTCAGCCGACCATCAACAAAGAGCACCAGAGCATGGCATGTACCTGGCCGACTGGCATACATGCTGGAAAAAATGGTTCTGCGCCACTCTACCCGTCCTCCCTCCTCAGAGGCCAGAACCATTTGTGCCAGCATGTGAACCAGTCTCCCAGCCCGTCCCTCAGCCGACCATCAACAAAGAGCACCAGAGTGTGGCATGGACCTGACCAACTGGCATACATGCTGGAAAAATGGTTCTGTGCCACTCTGCCTGCCCGCCTCCCTCAGAGGCCAGAACCATTTTGTGCCAACATGTGAACCAGTCCGCCCAGCCCGCCACTCAGCCACCATCAACAAAAGATCACCAGAGCGTGGCATGGACCTGGCCGACTGGCATACATGCTGGAAAAATGGTTCTGCACCACCTACCGCCCGCCCCTCCCTCAGAGGCCAGAACCATTTTGTGCCAGCATGTGAACCAGCCCGCCCAGCCCGTCCTCAGCCGACCATCAACAAAGAGCACCAGAGGTGCAGCACGGACCTGGCCGACTGGCATACATGCTGGAAAAATGGTTCTGTGCCACTCTGCCTGCCCACCCCTCCCTCAGAGGCCAGAACCAATGTTTTCCAGCACGTGAGCCAGTCCGCCCAGCCCGCCCCTCAGCCAACCATCAACAAAAGAGCACCAGAGCATGGCATGGACCTGGCGATTGGCATACATGCTGGAAAAATGGTTCTGTGCCACTCTACCCGCCTCCCTCCCTCAGAGGCCAGAACCATTTTGTGCCAGCATGTGAACCAGTCCGCCCAGCCCGCCCTCAGCCAACCATCAACAAAGAGCACCAGAGCATGGCACGGACCTGGCCGACTGGCATACATGCTTGAAAAAATGGTTCTGCGCCACTCTACCTGTCCTCCCTCCCTCAGAGGCCAGAACCATTTGTGCCAGCATGTGAACCAGTCCGCCCGCAGCCCGTCCCTCAGCCGACCATCAACAAAGAGCACCAGAGCATGGCACGGACCCACCAACTGGCATACATACTGGAAAAATGGTTCTGTGCCACTCTGCCTGCCCGCCTCCCTCAGAGGCCAGAACCATTTTGTGCCAACATGTGAACCAGTCCGCCCAGCCCGCCCTCAGCCGACCATCAACAAAGATCACCAGAGCGTGGCACGGACCTGGCCGACTGGCATACATGCTTGAAAAATGGTTCTGCGCCACTCTACCCACCCGCCCTCCCTCAGAGGCCAGAACCATTTTGTGCCAGCATGTGAACCAGTCCGCCCAGCCCGTCCCTCAGCCGACCATCAACAAAAGAGCACCAGAGCACAGCACGGATCTGGCCGACTGGCATACATGCTGGAAAAAATGGTTCTGCGCCACTCTGCCTGCCCACCCCTCCCTCAGAGGCCAGAACCAATGTTTTCCAGCATGTGAGCCAGTCCGCCCAGCCCGCCCCCCTCAGCCAACCATCAACAAAAGAGCACCAGAGCGTGGCATGGACCTGGCCGACTGACATACATGCTGGAAAAATGGTTCTGCACCACTGCCTGCCCACCCCTCCTCAGAAGCCAGAACCATTTTGTGCCAGCATGTAACCAGTCCGCCCAGCCCGTCCCTCAGCCGACCACCAATGACCACATTAGCAGCATCAAGCTTCCTTCAGAGTAGGTGACAACTCAAGGGCATTGACAGGGCTTTTCTATTTGAACCCCTGCCAATCCTAAAGATCTCCCTCCCAACCTGTGGGAATTTCTGGCAGACACCACCCTTCCTAGAGTACCACATGTAGAAGCTCCAATCTGCAATAAGGGCTCTTCTCAAAGGGATTACTGACCTGCACGGACACTCTTCCCCAACCCAGCAGACCTGCCCGGCCAGCCCAGCCACTCTCCCCACCAGCACAACCACTCTGCCCACCCCCAAGGACCTGCCTGGACAGTCAGCCCACCCCAAACAGACCTGCCCAACCACTCTTCGCACCCCAACAGACCTGCCCAGCCACTCTTCCCACCCTGATGCACCAGCACAGCCACTCTGCCCACCCCACAGACCTACACGGACACTGTCCCCACCCCAGTGCACCAGCCCAGCCTCTATCCCCACCCTGATGCACTAGCACAGCCAGTCTGCCCACCCCCACAGACTCCACACGGACACTGTCCCCACCCCAGTGCACCAGCCCAGCCACCTCCCCACCCCATGGACCTGCATGGACACTCTTCCCACCCAAGTGCACCAGCCCAGCCACTCTCCCCACCCCGATGCATCAGTCCAGCCACTCTGTCCACCCCACAGACCTGCACAGACACTCTGCCCACCCCCACTGACCTACACAGACACTCTCCCCACTCCAGTGCACCAGCCCAGCCACTCTCCCCACCCCTATGGACCTGCATGGACACTCTCCCCACCCCAGTGCACCAGCCCAGCCACTCTGCCCACCCCACTGACCTACACGGACACTGTGCAATAGATAAACACTTGTGATATGATACATACATACATCAATCAATCTGTCTGTCTGTCACACTTTTGAACTAAAGCAAATGAAAGTACCTCTGCCCCAGTCCCCCACACACATGCACACCCACCTATTCAAATGTCTGAGTTTAGCAGGGCTGTTTCTTAGGTGTCGAGGCAAATAAATTAAACCAAGACGGGATCTCCGTGGCTGAGTGCTGTGGACCGAAAGCAAATAGTTTTAATATTTGGACAGAAGCCCCTGTTGCTCCCGGGAGGGTCTGAACTGGGACTTCGTGAAAATGTACGAGGGGCTCACCAGGAGGGCACACTACTTTCTTTATATTTCTTTATATTTAATATTTCTTAGCTATCCGACCCTGCTAAACGACTTGGAGTAGGGCAGCCATGGTCTCAGCTAGGAGAAAAGGTGTTGGATTTTAAACGGAAAAAAAAAGCCAATTTCAGCAATCAGAGCACAGTTCTTTATTTATTAAATTATTAATTCAGTACCTGAACCCCAAGTTGGCTTTTCTGGTGTTTTCCCTAAAATCTTTAGCTGCATCCTCCAGGGGTCAGGTAATGAACAGTTACGGTGTCCCAACTCGGGGTAGCTTGCTAACACTTTAATCCAGGGAGATTCTACTAATGCCTGTAAATTCTAAATTTCACCTTCCTCTTCAGATGAATCACTTCACTACATACAGCCCTGCATTAGTATCCAGCGCATCTGCCTCTGGCTTTCGTACATGTATGGCTGAATTTGTTAACTTTGATTAAAATCAATGCCAAATCAGAATCACTGCCATTTCATGTGTTGCTCTTTAGTGCAACTTACAGTCAGAATTCAAAGATTTAATGGAATGCTGCTCCATTTCCTTTTGAAGGCAGTTCTTCGGGTGCCAGATGGCTCCATGCAGCAGCACTGTAAGACCCCCGAGAAGAAAAATAAAATAATAACCTGTGGCGAGGGAATTGCTCCTATTCCTGTCTCTCTCACTCTCCTCGGAATCAACGAGGTCGATCTCTCCTCGATTCCACCAAGTGCCAAAATAAACAAACATAACTCAGAGCCAGGCTTACTACCCCCACAACACAGGCAGCAGAAAACTTACGCGAAGCGAACAGAATGAATTCATGGCCGATGATGGGCAGAGATTGTCATCGCAGGAACACAGAAAGCAGCAAAGAAAACGCAGCAGTAAAGCAGAGTGCAGAGTAAAAGCCAAACACGCTGCACCGCAATTTATAGTGCTTCTGTTCTCACAATCAGCGAGAAGAAACGCTAGTTCCATTTTTGGCGCTGCTTTTCCGCGGCCCAATCAGAATTCCACATTCCTGCCTGCCACCGCATATGCAGTAAAACCATTGTCCCTGAGTATATTGTGTTATAAATTTAGAATTGTATTTGAATTTGTATATGAACATCTCTGATTGATTGTAATTGTCAATTTTAGAAAAGTCAATAAAAATCAATGAGAAAAAGTGTTTACAAAGCACACAGTTAGAAACTGCATGCAGGGACTGTAGAATCAAATTTAATTATATATAGGATATTTATATACTCTGTGGGCCAGATATTCAAAACTTTGCACAGGTTTAGCGCGGGATTAGCGCAGGTCTGCTATATTCAAAAGGCCAAATAGCGTGGGCAAACTGCATTAGTGCCGGGCAAAATTAGAATGTATGCAGAGCGACGAACGACATGAATACAGGCGCAATGCTATATTCAGTGACTAGCATGCGCTAAGTGGTTTTGCGTGACTTAGCACAACACTTAATATGGTGCACATTACTGCCAAGGAAAACATCTTTAATCCTGGGCAATCAACTGTCATTACACTATGGCTTTCGCGCGGTGTTTGCGTGGGTTTAGTTGCGGGTTTCGCGTGACCTAATAAATAAATATGACACATAGATAAAGCCAAACATAGAGGAAGCATGTTGCCAACTGATGGCATCATAATGATACCATCATCTGCCACCAGTCCCAGCCATGCCAGGCAGTAAGTGGTGACCCTACCACCAGTGGACAGCATGGCAGTGTGCCATACAGCACACACCTGTGGACCGCACTTCCGTGGACACCAACAGATGCCAGCACACACATGCAGCACTGTGGGCATGGAGGATGTTGAGGGGAGCATGTATGGGTGGCGAGGCTGTGCTACAGACCAGGTGTGGCCACAAGGCTGGGACACATCATGCAGTGTACATGGGCCAGTATTGGGAATACCCCAACACCAGTGTGCCCTTTCGGATAATACATGCCCACCCGGCCACATACCTCACAGCTGTACAACTGCCATAGCACAAAAGACAGAAATGTACATGTCACTGTGAGCATCCATGCCACAGGTGCAGCATCTGTGGGTCAAACAACAGCGTAACAGTAATGTCCAGTGTCAGTAAACACCCGCAGGTTGGGCCTCTCAATGTGTATAGTGCAGTCATCATCACTGCTCTACACACCATAGGCATTGCTGTGTCACACACTACTGGCCCCCTTGCTACTGTAGTTTCTGCTGTGCACTGTAGCATGCCCTACAGTGTGACAGTTGCATGTAGCACCACCACCGCCACCTGTGCCTATGCTGTCTTGTCCCCTGAGGTACAATATGCTATGCTATGCTGTACTGTTTACATGTAGCCTGCAGCTATCATCTGCACTGCCAGAATGACCTACAGGTGGAGCTGCGGTTGGACCTGGTCAGCCCCTGTACTTCCAGACTGACCTACAGGTGGCTCTGTGGGACCCTGCAGTAACGCTGGGCAAACTGCAGGCAAATCAGGGTATAATGAGATACTAATCCGGTTGTTTGCCCAGAGACTACCTAAGTAGGCTCATTTGCATGGCACTTTGAATATGGCACATTTTAGCTCCAGGCAAACGTGTTTGCTCCGGCTAACTGCTTAGTTTCTGCGTTAGTGCCGCTAATGTGTTAGCGTAGCGCTAATGTACGGGAATATTATAGTTTTGATCACTGTTCTTTTCACATCTGCCGCTTCCTGCAGCTGTACTGAGTCCATGCATTTGCTGGCACACATTGGCCATGTAGTTCATCTGTACCTGCCTCACATTGCTGTGTACTGTGTTGTTGTTGTGGGTTGCACTTCCTGGTTGCTTTATTCAGTGCTGTCTTATTCCAGGGCTATGTTTGCCCTGCACTCCCAGCCAGTTTGCATGGCCTCATTACCATGCTATATTTGGAAGCTGTTTGCCCTGGGCTATTCCTTTGAATATAGCTTGCTCTGTGTTCCGGCTAAGTTTGTCGCCTGGCAGTGCTAATTTTGCCCCAGGGCAAAGTTTTGAATATCTGGCCCAGTATCTCATAGTGCTTACAGAGAAATAGATAACTGACATAGCAGGGACTGTTGAGTAGAATTTGGTTCTACAGTATATACATGCTTGTTCATTATCTCAGAGTGCTTTATGGAGCAAATAGTAAATCATTGGCAGTGCAGACAGTAGAAAGAATTTGGTAATGTATAACACATTTTTAACACTGTCTCAAAGTGCTTTATGGAGCAAATCGTAAGTTATTGGCAGTGCAGAGACAGTAGAAAATAATTTGGTAATGTATAGCACATTTATAAACACTGTGGCCCAGATATTCAAAAGGCTTGCCCATGCACAATAGGGTTGCTCCAGTGCAAGTCCAAAATGCCATTTTGCGATATTCAGCGGGAGGGAGATGTGCCCCCAAATAGGGGTGAGGATATAGCATGCACCAAGCAGGAAAGGGATCTTGGGGTTGTCATCTCTGATGACCTCAAGGTAGGGAAACAGTGTGACAAGGCAGCAGGTAAAGCAAATAGGATGCTGGGTTGTATAGGCAGGGGCATCACCAGCAGGAAAAGGGATGTCATAATTCCGCTATACAAGACACTAGTGAGGCCCCACCTGGAGTACAGTGTACAGTTCTAGAGACCATACGTCGTAAGGACATAGACAGGTAGAGAAGGTTCAGAGGAGGGCAACAAGAATGGTGCATGGATTGCATCACAAGTCCTATGAAGACAGGTTGAAGGAACTGAACATGTACTCCCTGGAGGAGAGGAGAGAGAGGGATATGATAGAGACATACAAGTATCTTACAGGGAGGAACAGGGTGCAGGAAAACACTATTTTTAAGCGAAAAGATGTTCCAGGACTAGAGGGCATGGGATGAAGTTGGAGGGAGGACGATTCAGAGGAAACATGAGAAAGAATTTCTTCACAGAACGGGTGGTCGACAAGTGGAACACCCTGCCAGAGGAAGTGGTGGGGCTGAAACAATCATGGATTTAAGAATGCATGCGATAGACATAAAGGAATTCTAGAGGTCAGGGTAAGGGCAACAGACTTCTAGGAAAACAAACTGAACTTACAAGCTCAAATGGGCAGACTGGGTGGGCCATAGGCCCTTATCTGCCGACACTGTCTATGTATCTATGTATCTATGTATCACTCTGGGCAATAGCACAATAATAATGAATGTATGCACAACTGAAGGGAGGAACCATGCATAAATGGCGCAGTAATATTCAACAACATGCGCCATGCACAATAGGGGAGCAAGCGGAAGTTGCGCGATAGCAGAAATGAGCCAAAATAAAAAGGAACAAGGAGAGGTGCAAGAACGCTACAGTGAAGGCACATGAGGCTGAACTCTAGCCACACAAGCAGGGCAGGAGGGACACACAGGACAGCCCAGGGAAGGGCACCCTGAACACACAGGCACAGGGAAGGTGTGGGAGCCACAGCCAGTGCAGAAGGGAGAAGTGACACACAGCACAGAGGCCACCACAGGAAGGTGTTCTCGTGCAGGGGAAGTAGCAGCCAGGACAGTGGGGGAACACAGAAACAGTTGCCGGGGGTGAACACAAGCCAGGGACATGGCCAGTGCCACCATCCAGATGGAGGCAGTAATGAGGAGGGTGAGAAGGCAGGCAGCAGGGGCACAGCCATGGAAGGGGCCGTTGGTGGTATGCCCCCAACAGGCAGTACCAAGCCCACACCAGCTTCGAGCTGTACAGCCATACTGAGATCGTGGGCTGGTACCGCCTGAATCAGGCAATTCTGAGGTGGCTCTGTGAGCTGTGCAGTGATGTGTTGCAGGCACCCACACGATGGAGCCATGCTCTGTCAGTGGAGACTAAAGTGACAGCTTGCATGTGCTTGCTCACCACAGGTACACCTTCCAGAGACTAACAGGGGACACCATAGGCATAACCCAGTCGGCTGCATCACACCACCTCACCCAATTCCTCAGCAGACTGCTGCCACATGCTGTGGAGTACATCCATTTCCCCAGTACACTGGTGGAGTGCACAGCAAACATACAGGAGTTCCACAGGGCAGCATGTATGCCTGGCATGCTAGGGGCAATAGACTGCATCCATGTGGCCATCCGTACAACACCTGGCCCCGAGGGGCCATATATCAATTGGAAGGGCTATGCTAGCATCAACTGCCAGGTGGTGTGCAATGCCAGGGGCGCATAAGCAATGTCTGTGCCATGCACCCTTGGGAGCACATGATGCCTTCATCTGGCACCAGTTGGCATTGTGCCACAGATTCAAGAGTGGGGAAATCCCCACTGGCCACTTAGTGGGTAAGTATGCAAACCACATGGACAAACATAGAGCTTGGGGGGCATGGTCAGAGGTGACATGGATAGTGGCTTACATGGCCTGAGGCAGGGTGATGCTGAACACCAAACTAACCTCCACCCTCTACATACAGGTGACAGTGGATACCCACTCTGTCCCTGGCTGCTCACACCATACCGGGCGCCCGCAACCCCATCACAGCAATGCTACAATGATGCACATGCCACGACACGCAATGTCATTGAGTGGGTGTTCGGGATGCTGAAGGCACATTTCCATTGCCTGGACACCTCTGGAGGTGCCCTACAGTACAGCCCCTCAAAGGCCTGTGGGCTATTCCTGGCCTGTTGCATCCTGCACAACATGGCCAATGACTGTGGATAGCTGTACAGGTCGAAGAGGGGACAGCAATAGGGACGATGAGGACACCGGTGACAATGGTGATGGAAGCCACCCCTTGGCGACGGGACCCCGACTGCTCCAGCTGGCACAGCTGCACTGAGACACCATCACAGAGGAGCACTTCAGCCAACCCAGGTAAGTCATGGGGCCATGTGCAACCAACAGTGGCAAAGGCACAACCCACAAACCCGCATGGACACACACAAGGTGTGCATGCCGTCAAGGGAAGTGGCTCATATGGAACCGCACACACCGCCAGGGATGGTAAGGTCTAATATGGCACATGGTCACACACACACATCTCGTCAGACATGCACAAAGGGTAGGAGGCACCGACCCAGACCGCCAACCCTAGCCACACACATGTCCACAGACCGCTATGCCCACTGCCTGTCATTGTGCATGTGTCAGATGCTGGGCACCATTGCACAGTGGCGTACAGAGCAATGCAGGCATCATCATGCACATGCAACAGCGAACAGCAGCTGGGAGGGTGTGCAGATGGAATGTGTGTGCGCAGGGCCGGGTAGCCCACCCGCATTGCCCGCTGAACGACACAATGCACACAGGGCAGTATCAGACAGTAGTTGTGCTGGGAGACAGGTCAGTCATGCGCCACAGTGCTACGGCCACCATGGATGGATGGGCAGCCCGCTGAGACCCGCCAGCAGTGACAGGCTGACCACTGGCCTCATGAGGTGGCACTGATGGTCCCCAGGGGTTCCACTGTGAATGCGACTGTGCTTGTGCAGGGGTTCAGCACACCGAACATGCCTGTGCCAGGCATGCTCAGGATGCCCACAGCTGAACCTGGTGTCGACAAGGATGGTGTCGCACGACGCCGGGAATGGGAGGTGGACATTGCACTGTGTGGTGTCTGCGACGCATGGGCAAATAACTGTGTGCCCATTGTGGCCATGACAGCTGTAAATGCCTGTGTCTGCCTGTCAATGGCAGCGTCACATCCTTCCGCAACTGGTCCATCCCTTCCAGGAGCAGAGCAGTGTCTCTGCTGTGCCGCTCCTCTGCCTGGCGCAGAGCTGCACTCAGTGCATCCACCCGCCACAAGCCACATCTGCTAATTGACTGATGCTTGCAGTATGCGGGTGTGCTCATCCAAGATGTCATCTGCCTGATTGGCATGCTGTCCCACAGGGTGTCTCATGGCCCTGATGCTCATCACCCTTGAGGGTGGGCACTGCACACCAGGGCCAGGCCTGGGCATGTCCACAGGCGGTGCACTGATGCCACCCCTGACACTGTACCCCCATGTCCATTGGCTGACTGCTAATGCTGTCAGTCGGCTGCCACTCTCCAGGGCTCAATGGTGCCACCACAGTGGCCACAACAGCCCACTGGCCTGGACACACACCAGTGCTGCCCACTGGTGCAGACAGGCACAGACTGGGACTGTGATGACACGGAGGCCTCACGGCGACACCACCCACAGCCATGGCTGTGACGTCACCTGCTGTGTGGCCATCCTGTGGCACACATGTCACCGCCCATGATGTTAGCTCCATCATCATTGGTGACAGATCTGGCACCAGCCGAGTCTCAGCATGCTGGCATCCGTGGGACGCTGTGCACGCTGGGAAATGGGCAGGGCCTCCGCACCTGCTCCACCAACATCAGTCCGGATGTCCAGGTGGGCCCACTGTCGTCCTGACTGCCGTATTCCTGTGGAGGTGGATGGGTCCTCCTCCATCTCCATGTTACTGGCCTCAGTGGAGAAGCTCACCACCGCTGACCCATGCAGACGCCAGGAGCTGTAAGAGAAAGTAGCATTACTGCATGTGACCTACCCTGTCCCCCCAATAGACAGACCATGACCTACCATGCAGTGACGGGCTACCACCCATCTGGAATCCACCACCCAGAACACCCTGAATGGCACAACGCTGCATGCTGCCAGCAACCCACTCTTCCTGTGGGGTCAGGTGTTGCACCTCCACCTGTTCCCCACCGGTCACAGACCGTGCTGCCCTGATGGCAGCCACCTTCTCTTTAATCCTCTGCCTGTCCATGCCGATCTTCTTGCACTCCTGCATGGAGCACTGGTGGCTGCCATGCAGTTTACAGCACGTGCCACCTCCTCCCATGCAGCAGCATGGGCCTGTGGTGTTCTCTGCTGTCTGCTGAGAAGCGGCTTCTGATCCATGTATTCCTCAAACAGGCATCTGTCTCAACCTTTGTAAAATTCAGCCTCCTCTTCCTCCCACGACTTTGTTCCTCTTCCTCCACCACATGCTCGGTCATGATTCATCCTGTGAGAATGACAGGTGTTACCTGTGACTGTGTAGTCCCATGCATGTCCCAAACACCACAGTCCACACTCCCAAACAGCATGCAACTCACTGCAATAGACTGCAGTAACCGACTATGGCCAGTGCAGCCCAATGTCGCATTTTATAGCGCAACCCATGCAAATGAGGCGAGGAGCATCTTTAAGTGGATGCAAATGAAATGACTGCACCATTGAATGGCTGATTAGATTATTTGCATATGCTGCTGAATAGCGCTGTTGCGCTTTGCACAATTGTACTGAACGTGCTGAGCCAAGGGTGCAGTTCTGTGACATGGCAGCACACACTTAACTGCACATGCCAGGGTTGATGACGCAGGTGCCTGTCACGCTGCTGATGTGCTGTGCATGGGAGGCAATGCAGGACACGCGCCACCATTGTGCGCCAGTGGCACTACAGCGCTGTTCACCTATATGGCGCTGTAGGCACTGGGGCGTCGAGCGCACTGGGGCAACAGCGCCTGTAGGCCACTAGGAGGTGGCACACAGGCACCAATCGCGCCACACATTGGGTTCCAATTGTGCTGTGGCTGTCCATGCGCCAGAGACCCTTGACACTGTGCCCAACCTTTGCGCTCTAGGTGCCATCGCGCAGGCATGGGTGCACCACTGTCACGCTGTTCAGTGACAGCGTGATAAGGAATGGCAGCGCTGTACCTGACAGCATCTGCACATGGCAGGACTGGCTGCAGAGCACCATTTTGCTTGAACCGGGCAGCAGAGATGGTGCAGAGGCTTGCTGTGGTTTAGAGCCAGATAGAGCTCGCCAACCTGGTGGCGATCATTGAGCCCCATGCTGGGGCTTTGTTTGGGGAGGCACCCCTGGACAGGGCCAGGAGTGTGGTCTGGCAGGAGGTGGCCAATGCCCTGGAGGAGGCCACCGGAATGGGATGGATGGCGAACAGTGCTGCCACCCTTCTGGCAACCTGAGTGCAGGGACCGGACCTTCTTGCATGCCTGCGGGCACATGCCAGGAGGGCATGGTGCCACGGCCAGGTAGGTGCAACATCCATACACTTTTATCATCCATATGGGTATCATGGTTGCATGTGTCCGGCACATGGGGGGCCATGTGGTGTTGGCCGTGGTAGTGGTATCGGGGTATGGGGTGGATGGGTATGGCTGTGCGGGATTGCACACATGGGGCGGGGGACTTTGCTACCAGATTGTACTGATATTCTCTCCATGTTTGCACCTTAGGGCCAGAAGAATGGTGGCGCAACAGGAGAGGAGGCGCCGCATGGTGGAGCAGAGGGACAGGATGGGTGATGGTGGTCTGCAGCGCGTGGACCAGCCTACTGATGGTGAGTGCCTTACATACATGATTACTATTGCATGCTGTATAACTGGGCAGGCAATGGGGCATAGCCACCATCCATTGACACCACTGCCATGCACACACACTGCTACAGTCAGCACACTGTCCAGTGGCACTGCATATCTGGAAGTGTGTCAATGGTGGTCCATGCGTTCACGGGCACATGGCAGTGGCACTGCCTTCACACCACTTAGCCAAGTCACTGTATGGCCATGGTGGTGCTGTGCAGGACATGGGTGGTGGGTGTGTGCAGTGGTCCACATGGCTGTGGCTGCCTGGGTGAGCAGGGCTTGTGGACATGGTCACTGTGGGTGGTCGACACCATCACGGGCGTGTCACATGGCTGTATGCCATGCACAATGGGTGGGCTGCAGGGGGATAGACAGTCACACCAATTGACTCTGCTCTCTTCCTAGGTGGCCGGCAACTCCTGCAGATCCAGAAGAATATTCAAGAGCTGCTGCAGGTGGTGAGGGAGACGTTGGAGCTCCTGCGCCCATACACCGCCATGGGGTCAGGAGGAGGAGCCGATCGGTGCCAGGAAGAGGAGGACTGGGGCTGCCATTGATGTCCCCATGCCCCGACTACCACCTTCCTCCTTGACCCACCCTCACACCCTTTTCCCTCTCCCATATGTTCATCCCTGCCCCTTACCCGCCCCCACCTATGTGGCCCTTTCCCCTTGTATATCATTGTAAATAGTTTTACTTGAAATTTTTCAATATATACATTTTGTTATAACAACTGTGTGGTCTCTGATTTGCAGTGGGCTACAGGTGCATAGCTGCAGTGGTGTGCAGGCGTCAGGGGTGGTGCACGATGGGGCGTGTGTGTGTGTGTGCACAGAGGTGAACCACTTATGGTGTGGGCAGGGGATCAGTCACTGTCTGTGGTTTGTGTGTTGTACTCTGTGCACTGGATGCCTGTGTGCAGTGGTCCATGGGGCCTGCACTGTGTGCATGGCACCCCTGTCAGACAGTCCATGGCCTGTGCAGCTGACACCCTGCATGTCTGTGATATGCACGGTCTGCTGGCATGTCAGTGGTGGCTGTCCATGCTGGATAACAACTGTACCGGCACAATACCAGGTTGACTGCCATCACCAGTATGGTGCACGCCTGCCTCGTGGCACTGTGGCCTCCGCTGTTGTTGTCCCCCATCCATGCTGTCGCTTGTGTCTGTTGCAGGGATGGGTCCAGTGTCTGTCACTTGTGCTCTGGCAGCATGCTGGTGGCATACAGCTTCATGGTGCATCGCAGGAGTGGCTGGCACACCTGTGCAATGCAGGGGTGCTGGCCATGTACCACGTCAGCCATGGCCACACGCCAGTGGCTGGTTGACCCGCTACTGTGTCCCTGTGTTGCTGTGCCCTTGGGTATGGGTGGGTGTTTGTCCATGCACTGTGTTGCATCCTGTGTGGCGCATGCCTCCATGTTACACTGTGCATGCCTGTGCTGGCTGTTGTGGCCAGTACTGGGACAGGATGTGTCCTTGGGAGGGTGTGCAGGGTGCTGTACCACTGAAGATGGGGTCTGGGGCATGCCCTGTCGCATGTGGGGTACCTTGTGTGCTGGAGCATGGTTGGTCTCTCAGCTGTACCTCAGGGGACATGCAGGGTGGCACTGTTTATGCATATGTTGCATCACTGTCTGCTTCGCCAGCTGCAGTGCCCATGGTGGGGCTGCCTTGCATGGCTCCATGGTGCACAGGGTTGCATTGTCACAGTGGGGTGGTGGCATGCATGGGGTGTCCTGCACTATTGGGTGCTACTCCTGGGCAGAATGTATGGGATCATGGTGCAGGGTGTGCTCTGCATTGGTGGGATGGTGTGGTACAGGATGGTCGGCCATCCTTGTGTGCAGTCACAGCTTGCCAGGGGTATGCTGGGGCACCATGTCCCGGCTGTGGGTTGGTTGCTAGTATCCATGGGCCAGTGGTTATTCCAGCTCTCTCCCAGTTGTGCAGTGCATGGGTGTGAGGGACAATGCCTGTTCTGCTGTGTGTTCCTCTGCCCATCTGTGGCATGGGTGCTGGGCCCCTGCATCCCTGGTTTTGCTGTTGCATTGCTGCCCTGCTACTGGGGATATCCCTTGTTGCACTATGGCGCATCTGGACTGCTCAGCTGAACATCCCTTGTTGCGCTATGGTGCATCCGATAAGCTCAGCTTCACCTCCCTAGTTGCGCTATGGCACAGGTGGTGTGTTATTCAGTCGTCGGTCATAGGCGCATCTTGGCCTGCACAGATTTTGAATATTGGCTTCTTCGCATGGGCAAGAGTGGACTTTAGCTTGCTCCTGCTGTTGCACACTTTTTGGGCGCAGTTTGAATATCTGAGCCCATATCTCAAAGTGCTTAACAAAGCAAATAGATACTGGCAGAGACAGGATAGTAGAATAAAATTTGGTTTTACATGGCACTTTTTACACACAGCTCAAAGTGCTTTATAAAGCAGATAGATACGAGTTTTGCAGGTCACTCGGTTGGAACATAGCCAACCACAATGCCATTGGCATTGGCAGCATGGCAAAAATGCTGTCTTTTTATTTTGCAGGGGTTCCACCTCCCGCACCCTGGATTCTCACTCCGGGGAGAGGAGTGGATCATGGAGCAAATAAAAATTTGTCAGGTCATGGAATGCTGTTTCCATGGCCCATTGTAACAAACAACAAGTCCTGATGCTGCCAAAATGGTTGGAGACCAGGATTAGAACCCTGGTCTCCACTGCTGCATGGCCAAACTGCACTATGGCTCAGCCATCCATGCCACCAGAGCAGCTCAACCAGCCTTCTGGATTCTGCTGCCCTTGTCCTGTGGCAGCACCATGGGCAGTGGCCAGGGAGTGTATATAGCCAGTGCTGCACATCCCTGCTCACTGTCCAGGGTAGCACTACATAGACTAGCAGTCTCTTAAATGGCGCTGTAGATGTGAGCTAATCTAACCGGGCACTGTTTTGGTGGGAATGTACAACAGAATTTCATTCTATATAGCTCATTTATACACTGTGTATCACAAAGTGCTTTACAAAGCAAATAGATACTGCCAGTGCAGAGATTGTAGAATAGAATTTGTTTCTATATACTGTAGCACATTTTACACACTGTGAGCTAATTCTCAATAAGCCCTTAGCTCACCACAGATTGCAGTGATCTAGGGCTGAGGCAAACCCCAGGTGATCCAGGGACCCTGCACCCAGTTCTACCAAAATAGGTTTTGACACCAAACTCCCTGGGTATGCCACAAGTTGCCAGCTGTGCAAAACAGGCGGTGCACCTGCGAGAAGTGTCATAGGAAACCCCATCATGTGCAACACTAGTGGGGCTAGGATTGTTGGGGAGAAACAGCTGGACTGGAGGGGTCAGAGTGGAAAAGGGCATAGGAGGTGCCATGGGGGGTCAGGAGACAGTTTCACAGCTGCACGATTGATGACACCTAGTGGAGCAAGTGTGCATTGTCTGGGATGTATAGTATGCCTCCTGTAATGCACAGAAGAGTATAATCATTTTCCCTGGTGGTCTAGTAGTCCCATATCTATGATGTCCCCAAATATCAGTAAATATGTACCCTGGTAGTCTAGTGCCCCCACTGATATCCCCAATTATGTCATATTCCCTGGTGACCAAGTGGACCCCTCTGGCCCACCACAGCAGGCAGTGCCCATAACCTCACTCCCACATCCTGAATGCCAAGCTGGCTAGCGGCACAGCTGTCCTATCACCAACCACAGCCAGCCACAGACTGAACTGTCTGGGAGCATGCACTGTGTACAGCACACGCTCATTGACAGTTCAGTCAGTGGCCAACTGTGGTGGTGAGAGTAGGGCTGTGTCGAATGCTGGCTTAGCGATTTGAGATGGGGAGCTGGATGGTGGGCACTGCCTGCCTGAGTGGGGGGGGGCTCCACTAGACTACCAGGGAATGTGACATATTTGTGGGAGACTGGGGATCAAGGGAGCCACTGGACAAAGAGCGGTAGGCTGTCCATGGGGTACCAGAATCTAGGTCCTACTAACTTCATCTTAAAACACAGCCAGGTTAGTTGTGCATGATCATCCTTTAGTGAAGCCATGCTGAGTCCAATCATTTAGTCCCATGTGCTCCATTTCTTCTTCTTCTTCTTCTTCTAGGCTTATTTTAATTAATCATTTTAGAGTTTTACATACTAATGAAGTAAGACTAACAGGCCCAATGTTAGCCACACTATTTCTGCTACATTTCTAATAAAGTGAAATAACTACAGCACTCCTCCAGTCACATGGTATATCACCAGTATTTAGTGATTTGTTAAAAGGATAGTGAGAGGTTACTCAGAACTACTGCTAATTCACTTAATAACCTAGGATGGATATCATCGGGACCTGGAAAGGTATTTCTTTGGCTGAACTTACTACATTTTCAACTTCTTGAGGTAATAGGCATGCCCTAACCGCTTCAGACAAGTTAAGTTCCAACATATATTTTCCTTTTTCCCCAAAACTGAGCAAAATATACATTAAACAGATTTGCTGTTTCTGTCAGATCCTCTTTGCTAGTTCCATTGTTATTTATAGAACATATTGCCTTTATTTTGATTTATATAATTATAAAAAGATTTTTGATTATCTTTAGCATGTACTCTGTGGAACTCTACTTTTATTTTCTTTTGCCCTTTTATCATTGATTTCACCACCTGTATTTCATGTTTGTATTACTCCTTATTTATATCAGTGTTTTTTTTGTTTTTTTCAGATTTGCATCTGCCCTTTTTGAGATTTGTTTCTTAACAGTAGAGTTATACCATACCAGAATTCTTCCGTTGTTGTTATATTTTTTGTGTGGAACATATAATTCTGCTGCCTGTATTCTGCCATTGATCTTTTGCCAGCTATCTTTGACAAATAGCATATGCAAATCATTTTCTCAGTTAAAGGATTCTAAATGGGTACTACAACCACTGAAATTTGCTTCAGAAAAATCCTTAATTATGGTATTTCCTACATATTTTTGTACCACATGGAAAGTCAACTAAAATCATGTTGTGGTCACTAGTACAGAATGATTAAAAGCGCCTTTATCGTGTGGTATCTAGATCGAAGTTGGTAATCACAGGTCTAAAATGTTAGTGCCATGTGTTGGTGAGGAAACTAGTTGATTCATCCTATTTTCTAGTAATAAGTTGACAAACTCATTTGCTCTAGTAGTAGAGCCCATTAGGGACTCCCAGTCTGTCCCTGGAAAATTGAAGTCCCCATTGATGACTGTGTCTCCTAAGTTAGACACTGCTTTTATTTCACTGAATAAATTATTATTGTATTCAATGTCACTGAAGGCAGCCTACAGCAATTTCCAATAACCAGTTTAGACTTATTTTGAGATTTAGCTCTACCCAAATGCTTTCAATTGCTAGGGATATATTACTTACAGCATGTTATTTGTTTACTGACCAAGCTGTTTTTCACAAAGAAGCAACCCCCATTGTTTTCTCTGTTCTTATGACAAAAAGGAGTCCAGATATTTCAAACATCCAATGACATGATGAGTCCACCAAGGTTATGAAACTGTGTCCATGTCAAAATCATCACTGCATAGAACTAATTCAAGTTCTGAGTTTTTATAGAATTCAAACTTCTTGCATTGGCTATTCGAATTTTACAGTCTGGCATTCTCCTAGATACTGAAATTTCCTTGTATGTTAGGGTACTTATACTTCCCTGATCCCTCTTGCAAATTAGTTTAAAGACTTACCAATGTAATGCATAATTTGTTTCCCCAGAACAGTACTGCCCTATCAACTTAAAGGCAGAGCATCCCAGCTGAAATAGCTGGGGTTGTTTGTGAATGTTTCCCAATGTGATATACAAGTAAAGCCATTTTAAACACCATTTATGAAGCCATTCATTTATATGTTTGTTGTATTTATTTTTTGCTTAGTAATGCTTGCTCTGGGGACTAGTAGGATCTCAGAGAATATATTTTGCAACCCTACTGTTTCAGTGTTTTACCAAGTTCAATACATTTTCTGGATATCTTCCACTTCCATTTTGTTAATGTTATTTGTTTACACATTGATAAAAACTAGTGGATTTTTTCCAGCATCACATATGATGTTTCCTACCATATCATAAATATCTGAGATTTTTGGTCCCCAAAAACTACAACATGTTCTATTGTGCTTGTCTGGGTTGCATACAATTTTATCAGTAAATATGATTATAGGTCACCTAATACAAAACAGTGAAATGGGATAACAGCCTCTTCCTCCATATTTATTTCTTGGTCATGTTGTAATGATTAAGTTAACCCTACCTGCTTTGCAGTATTAAACACAATATCAGGGCCCTTGGATAACTAGTAGTATACCTCTATTGTAATATCCTTATACAGTAGAGTCAAATCAATCAATACAGTCTCATCAGAGCTGTGCTGCTAGTAGAGTAATCAGTACCATGCCCTGGTAGTCTAGCGTACCCTCTCCTCCCCATAGTTCAATCACCAAGGCTATAATAATATATCCACTGTGATGGTCCGTAGAACCCACCTCCTCCCCGTCGGTGATCCTGTAAGTGTACATGACTGCACAGCCCTGATAGCCTAGTGGTCCCCCACCCCAACCGCATCCCAACGCCGATTGGCTGATATAGTTCCCCTATCCTGAGTGGTCCAGTGGCCCCCACCTCACGGGCTCTCTGCCCACCACCCCATCATTGGTGGGAGCTGCAACCCACTACGCATACTGCCCGGCTGCCCGCTGAATCACTCGTACAGTATGAGCTGTACACCCATTGGTCTCACACTGTGGGACTGGTCGGCCTAGCATATGCTGATAAATACTACAAATATGTGAATGAAGGTCATTCATTCACATATTTGTGTGACTATGTACAGTATGCACTGCAAGTCCATTGGTCCACAGTGTGTACTAATGTTCATACAGTTCATACTGTATGATCTCATTCAGCAGGTAGCTGGGCAGATATGAAGTAGTTTCAGCTGCCAACCAATGATAGATGAGGTACTAGGTGAAGACCGTGAAATGTAGTGAAACCACTGGACTGCCAGAAAAATATCTCATCGACACTCAGGGATGCGGTTGAAATGAAACCGATGAGCTGAAACTGGCTACAAGTCATCAACACATTATAGAGATCATTGCATCAAGGGAGGTGGGTTCTAATGAACTACCAGGGTGGATATATTATTATAGCCTAGGCGATCGGGCTATGGGGAGGAGGGCACAGCTAGACAACCAGGGCATGGTACTGATTAATCACCAGCAGCACAGCTAAGGGCAGGAGGGGGTGTCACTGACAACCAGGAAATGGAAGTTTACACTTCTATGGTGATCGGGGTTATGGGCTGGGTGGGGACTACCACTGGATCAACAGGGAATGGAATTTTACATTTTATGGTGATCGAGGATATAGGTGGGGGTGCCACTAGACTACAAGGGATGGTTTGGAGTCATGTTATCAGCGATCACCACAGCGAGGCGGAGGTGCCTCAGGACCTCCCTGTCCACACCACATTCTGTGCAGGTGCCAGTGCATTTCACTGGCCTGCCCTGTGCAAGACATCAAACGGGACATAATAGAAACATAGAAATATAGAATTTGATGGCAGATAAGGACCGCTTGGCCCACCCAGTCTGCCCATTTCCTACCTGATGGATAAGCTGCAGGTCCTAGTTAACCAGCAGCCTATTTCTTCCTACCCCACCCCCAAAAATTGCCTTAGGACTGTCCCATGCATGCTTGAATTCCACCACTGTTTTTGACTCCACAACCTCCACTGGAAGGCTGTTCCATACATCCACAACCCTCTCTGTGAAAAAATACTTCCTTAAATTACTTCTGAGCCGCCTCCCTTCTATCTTCAAATTGTGCCTCTTGTTCTTGCACACCTCTTTTTTGAAAGATGCTACCCTCTTGGACTTTGTTGATTCCTTTGAGGTACTTGAAAGTTTCTATCATGTCCCCCTCTCCCTCCTTTCCTGGAGGCTAAACATATTAAGCTCCTTAAGTCTCTCTTCATATGTCTTCCGGTGCAGACCCTGCACCATTTAGTGCCCTCCTCTGGACAGCTTCTATCCTGTCTATGTCTTTATGGAGATTGGGTCTCTAGAACTGCACTCAGTACTCCAGATGTGGTCTCACCAGCTGTCTGTACAGAGGATAATAACTTCTTGTTTTCTGCTGGTGACCTCTCCTATGCATCCCAGTGTCCCCCAACCCTCCTTGCTGCCTCTCACATTGCTTGCCCACCTTTAGGTCATCTGATATGACTACCCCTGGTCCCTTTCCATTTTTGTTGTTGTTAGTATCTCACCCCCATTGTGTACTCTTCCCTGGGTTTTGTTTCCCAGGTGCATTACCTTGCACTTCTTAGCATTGAATCTAAGCTGCGTACATTTGACCATTCCTCTAACCTTGCCAGGTTCCTTCTCATCCTTTCCACACCACCTTGTGCATCAACTCTGTTGCAGATCTTTGTATCATCTGCAAGAGACATACTTTCCTTCAGTCCCTCTGCAATGTCACTTATAAAGACATTAGAGGACGATCTAATACTGAACCCTGTGGTACCCACTGCTAACCCCCTTTTTCAGAGTGGACTCCATTTACTATTACTCTCTGTGTCCTATTCTCAGCCAATTCTTTACCCAAGCTGTCATCTTGGGACCCACTCCCAGGCTGGCTAACTTGGTATTAATCTTTTGTGTGGGACTGTGTCAAATGCCTTGCTAAAAGTCTAGGTAGGCCATGTCCACAGCCCCTCCCTGATCTACTACTTTGGTCACCCAGTCAAAGAAATCTATCAGATTTGTCTGGCATGACCTTCCGCTGTGAATCCATGCTGCCTTAGGTCCTGTGCCCCTCTGGCTTCTAGATACACAACAATTCTTTCCTTCAGAGTGATTCCATCATTTTCCCTACCACTGAGGTTAAACTAACAGGTCTGTAGTTTTCTGCTTCGGCTTGCTCCCACTTTTGTGAAGGGAATCACATCTGCCTCCTCCAGTCCTCAGGTACCACCCCATCCTCCCATGATTTGTTAAAGAGGGTAGTCAGTGGTGTCACTAGTTCTATCCTTAGTTCTTTTAGAATTCTGGGATGATCCCATCAGGCCCCATTGCTTTGTCCACCTTCAGTTTTAAGAGCTCTTTCAGAACTCTTTCTTCTGTAAATGGGCTGGTATCAACTTCTGTATCCAAAGTGTTTCTACTGTTTGTTTTAGGTACCTCCCCTCTTCCTTTGTAAATACTGAGCAAAATATTTGTTTAGTATCTCTGCCTTTCACAGTCACCCTCTGCCCACCCTCCTCCCTTTATTAAGCCTCACTATCCCTCCCTTGGTCTTCCTTTGCTCCCTGATGTACCTATAAAAGGTTTTATCCCCTTCTTGACTGAGTTGGCTATCTTTTTCTCAGTTTGGGCCTTTGCTGTTCTGACTGCCTTTCCAGCTTCCTTTTGTTTTAACTGATACAGTTCTCTGTCCTGTTCCTTCTGTGATTCCTTGTACTTCCTGAATGCTTCCTTTTCTCTTGAACCTTCACTGCCTTCCTTTGAGAACCATAGTGGTTTCTTACCTCGCTTCGTTTTGTTTATTTGCTTTACACAAAGGCTTGTTACCTCTGTGATGGCAGTTTTATTATTCCCATTGTTCTTCCACCCTCCTTCCTACCCATTTGCTAGTGCATTCCTTAGGCACTCACCCATTTTGGCAAAGTCAGCCCTCCTAAAATCCAGTACCTTTGTCTTTGTATGGCTTGACTCTATTGCTGTGTTTATTGTGAACCATACTGTTCGATGGTCGCTAGTTCCCAGATGGCTACCCACTTCTACATCTGTGATCCTCTCTTCATCTCCATTTGAGAGAACCAGGTCTAAGATTGCTCCCTCTTGAGTGGGCTCCAATACTAGTTGTCTAAGGCATGCCCCTTTAGGGCATCTAGAATAACCCCACTCTTAGAAGTGGCTGCTGCAACTGCACTCCAGTTAACATCTGGCATATTCAGATCACCCATCAGCAATATCTCCCTTTATCTGCCATTCTAAGTATACTTTCTATCATTCCTTTCCATTTCCTCCCCGAGAGAGGTCTGTATCTAACCCTGTGCGGATTGTGGTGCCATTGCCTGCCTCAAATTGACCCACAGTGCTTCTTCTCCTCCCTGTTTACCTTTTGTTCTGTTGCTTAGATTTCTTCTCTTATGTAGAGAGCTACTCCTCCTCCTCTTTTACCCTCCCTGTCCCTCCTGTAGATAGTGTATCCTGGTATGTTTACATCCCAGTCATGGTTCTGTGTGTACCATGTTTCTGTGACTGCCACAATATCCAGATCTTCCTCCTCCATCAAGGCCACTAATTCAGGAAGCTTGTTACTCAGACTATGGGCATTGGTACTCATTGCTCTCCATTTTTGATGGCTTTACCTTCTGTAGTGGCAACCCCACTGACCTTTCTACCTTGGTATTTTTCTCATTTAGTACCCTGTTTTGTAGGGGGGCTGGGATTTTCCTTCTGTTTATCAGTGCCTCCCCATGACTAGTTTAAAGGCTTGCCAATGAAGCATTTAAACCGATTGCCAAAGACTGTTCCTTCCTGGACAGATGCAGACCATTCCGCCAGTATAGGCTGGTGTCCTCCAGGTGGAATCCCAGTCCCCAATGAAGCTAAACCCCTGTGCTCCACACATTTTTCAACCATTTGTTAAACTGCATGGTGCAAAATACCCTGCCTCACTCATGCCACTGACAGGCAGCACCTCTGAGAAGGATACTGTCTGTGCTACTTGTCTTAAGCCCTTCCCAACTCTACAAAGTCCTTTGCACTGCTCTAATCTCATGATGAGCCAAGTCATTTGTCCTAGGTGGACAATGCAAATGGCCCCATTTGCACATTGCAAAACATTATGGCCTCATTATATGTCCAGGTCTGAATATCTGGGACTTGTGCACAATGGAGCTACGGTTACGCTTAGAGCATTCCCAGTCCTACCTGTCTGAATGTACTGGCACATTGTAAATGTGTCTGGTGCATTCTGTGTATATAGAGGTGATGTGCCATGGCACATCTCCTTTGAATATCTCCTTACTTATGGTGCACCTCGGTTGTGCTGCGTCACCACTTGCACCATTGCCAGGTGCATTCCAAATATTGGGGCTTATATGTTTTAACACCTTGCTAATTATATTGCCTGGTCCTGGTAATGAATCTTGCTTTAGACTTGTTATACTGTTCCTTATTGTTCCATCAGTGTTAGTTATTTTGGGGAGTTCTCGTATTGCCCATATGTATGTCTCTAGTTTTTAACATATGTCATACAAAATGGTCATTAAATATATTGCAGAAGCAGACAAGTGTAGAGTGGATACCCTTTTCTAAACCAGTATTTCCATATTCTTATTTAGGGCTATTAATATGGACAATGGGGAGGCAGTATAGTGCAGTGGTTTAAGGCTCTGAGCTGCAAATCTGGTGACATCCAGCAGACCAGACTTGGGTTTGAATCCCACAGCTTCCACTTGCATACTGTGTGACCCTGAGCAAGTCCTTAACTTCCCTGTGCTCCCAGGTCACATCTGTAAAAAGCTTTCAACTTAGTGTGTTTGTCCTGGTTACATAACTAACAAAAAAAAAAAACAATGTCAGCCAGGAAGCAAAGTATTTGAGCCAACCAGCCACACCTCTTTGTTTTCTAAAATTTGAAGTTTTTTTTTTTTTTCAATGAACACAATGATCACCTAGTGTGCCCAGCATTTCACACACCTTGGGCTTCTTCAGGGCAAGAATCTTGTGTCCAGTTCTTCTTTCCTGTGAAAATGGAGAATAAAGGGCCATTGCCTCAAGTACAACATGAAGGCATGAAAGAGCATCTGTGTTGTGTTCATTGAACCCCACAGCCCCCATTTGCATACTGTGTGACCCTGAGCAAGTCGCTTAACTTCCTGTGCTCCCAGATTGCACCTGTAAACAAGCTTTCAGATTAGTGTGTCTCACCTGGTTAAACAATTGGAAACAAAAAACCCTTCAAATTTTAGAAAACAAAGAGGTGTGGCTGGTTGGATCAAATCCATTAAATATACTGCCCATCTCTTGAGGTTTGCTTTGGTTATTATCCTATCAGTGAATGGGACAACATATATATTTTTTGTGCAAATTGTTATAACAGACACAAAAAAGCTTTATAATTGGATTTATTTGTATTCCTGGCTATGTTTACTTCCACGTCTCTTTTTGCTTTTTAGGGCTACAGATGAGCAGAGCCCTGCATTCCTCTTGCTAGGACTAGGAAAAAAGCAGCTTGCAAATTGCAACCTCATGAGGTGACAAACGTCCCTCTGCCTCTGTTCACCATGGACCACTGTGTTCACACAACTTTTCTGTTTAACCAACCTGGGGAACTTTGATTACTTTTAGCAAACTACTGATGAAACTCCAGGTCAGGAGTTAAAAACCATGAAGCATCTCGGGTCCTCTTGCTTGGTGACTGATGCAGGAAAACACTTCAACAGAGTTAAAATACAATAGTAATAAATAACCGTTAGAAATATTGTATGAGTGTAATCAGATTATACCATGATATAGCATGATCTATGTACTATACTCCTATATGATTAGTTATCCTCTATCCACTTCCTGCACCTTATTCCAGGCTGTACTATTTTGCAAAAAGGAAAAACATCTCTTATTAGAACTAATCTAACAGTGCAAGTAAAACTAGTTTATATGCTCCAATAGGGTTTATTAATACCACCACTTGATTTATTGAACAAATCTGAAAGACTTTTGAGCCAAGGATCTATAACAGAGGTTCCACGACAAAGAAAGGAATGTGATTAGGTTTTGTTTAAGAGTTCTTAAGTAATGAATATGAAAGGTTCTCTTTTTCTTAGTATAGAAAGTGCTTTAAAGCCTTATGGCCAAATTTTATGCCGAAGTTATAAATGTGGCTGAGTATTGCTGAGAACCTCTCAATTTGTTTGACCAAAGCAGTTGTTTTCCAGATTAAAATCTGCATTAATCTACTCAAAAAGCCAAAACACAAATCTGCTTCTTGAATGCCTGTAGAATGTATCGCAAATGAGCTTGCCAGAACACTTTGGGTTCATTTAGGTATTGTACAAATCTGGCTTATTTTCCAGACAGCTGACAGTTTTATCTGGAATAGGGAAATAACTCTGTAATACTGATCATAATATGAATTAGTTGAGCACAGCACTGGAAATCCCACACTACTGGTCCCAGCAGCACTCCTCAGGGCACTGCCTTCCACTTTTTGCTTTCTAAAGGAAAACACTGGAAAAGACACAGCTTTGCTCAGACACTACAGAAACTCTTAATTAGTGCTTTCAGACCATAACAACTGTTTTAATGATTTAAAACAGCTACTCACAACTTCCACTTTCTATTTTGGCAGCCACCATCTCATGAACAGCATTGAGATTCCTGAGCTCACTGTATGCTACATAAAAACATAGAATTTGATAGCAGATAAGGACGTTTGGCCACCTTGTCTGCCCATTTGACAGAAACAGCAGATCCTAGTTAACCAACAGCCTACTTCCTCCTACCCCCTAACGGACTGCCTTATGTCTGTCCCATGCATTCATGAATTTCCCACTGTTCTTGACTCCACAGCCTCCTCAGGAAGGCTGTTCCATGCATCCACAATCTTCTCCATGAAAAAATACTTCCTCACATTACCTCTGAGCCATCCTCCCTCTATCTTTAAATTGTTTCCCTTGTTCTTGCACATCTCTTTCTGAAAGATGCTACTCTCTTGGACTTTGTTGATTCCTTGAAGTACTTAAAGTTTCTATCATGCCTCCCCTTCTTTCCTCAAGGGTATACTTATTAAGCTCCTTTAGTCTCTCTTCATATGTCTTCTGGTACAGACCCTGCACCATTTTAGTTGCCCTCCTCTGGATAGCCTCTACTCTGTCTATGTCTTTGTGGAGATGGGGTCTCCAGAACTGCACACAGTACTCAGATGAGGCCTCACCAACTATCTGTACAGAGGGATAACAACTTCTTGTGTTCTACTGTTGATGCCTTTCCCTATGCATCCCAATATCCCCCAGCCTTCCTTACTGCCTTCTCACATTGCTTGCCTACCTTTAGGTCATCTGATATAATTACCCCAGGTCATTTCCATTCTTATTGTTGTCAGTATCTCACCCCATTGTGTACTCTTCCCTGGTTTTTGATTCCCAGGTGCATTACCTTGCACTTCTTTGTTGAATCTAAGCTGCCAAACATTTGACCATTCCTCCAACCTTGCCAAGTCCTTCTCATCCTTTCCAGTCCATCTTGTGTATCAACCCTGTTGCAGATCTTTGTGTTATCTGCAAAGAGACATACTTTCCTTCAGTTCCTCTGCAATGTCACTTATAAAGACATTAAAAGGACCGGTCCCATTATTGAACCCTGTGGTACCCCACTAGTAACCCTCCTTTCTTCACTGTGGACTCTGTTTACTACTACCCTTTGCATCCTGTTGTCAGACAATTTTTTATCCAGGCTACCACCTTGGGACCCACTCCAAGGCTGGTTAACTTGTTTATTAATCTTTTGTGTGGGACTGTATCAAATGCCTTGCTAAAATTTAGGTAGGCCATATCCACAGCCCCTCCTAAACTACTGCTTTTGTCACCCAATCAAATAAATCTATTAGATTCATCTGACAAGACCTTCCCGCTCATGAATCCATGCTGGCTATGGTCCTGCCCCACTGGCCTCTAAGTACTCAAAAATTCTTTCCTTCAGAAGTGATTCCATCATTTTCCTACCACTGAGGTCAAACTAACTGGTCTTTAGTTTCCTGCCTCTGCCCTGCTCCCACTTTTGTGATGAGGAATCACATCCACCCTCCTCCAGTCCTCAGGTACCACCCATCCTCCCAAGATTTGTTAAAGTCAGTAGTCAGCGGTGTCACTAGTTCTACCCTTAGTTCTTTTAGAATTCTTGGGTGAATCCCATCAGACCCCATTGCTTTGTCCACCTTCAATTTTATTAGTTCTTTCAGAACCCTTTCTTCTGTAAATGGACTGGTATCAACCCTGTCTCCAGAGTGTTTCTCTTGTTTGGTTCAGGTACCTCCCCTCCTCTTCCTTTGTGAATACTGAGCAGAAATATTCATTCAGTATCCCTGCTTTTCACTGTCACCCTCTGCCCATATTCTCTCCCTTTATTAAGCCTCAGTATCCCTCCCTTGGACTTTCTTCACTCTCTAATGTACTTATAAAAGGTATTATCCCTCTACTTAACAGAGTTAACTATCCTTTCCTCGGTTTGGGCATTTGCTATTCTGACTGCCTTCCATGCTCTTTCTGCTTTAACTGATAAAGTTCTCTGTACTGCTTCTTCTGCATTTCCTTATATTTCCTGAATGTTATCCTTTTCTCCTTAACCTTCCCTGCCACCACTTTTGAGACCCATAGCATTTTTTCCTTCGTTGTGTTTTGTTGATTTGCTTCACACAAAGGCGTGTTATTTATTTATTTATTGGAATCTTGGATAACACCTTTGAGCTAAAAGCTCATTTACAAAGATTCCACGTCATAAGGCAATAGACAAGGTACATGAACATTACAAAACAGATAGGGGTATATACAGCAGGCAAGTACATTATGGTACATACAGATACAGATTCAAGCTAGTACATTTAAAATACACAGGTAGGAGAGATCAACTTTATTGCAACAGTACTAAGAGCATACCTAAGGTGGACAAGCAATTTATAGTGGTAGCTGAGCTTTAGAGTATGCAGGTAGAGATATGGAGGCAGAAGTGGTGGTGACCAAAGAGGAGAGGACACTTGTTCCCAGATGGCTACCCACTTCTAAATCTGAGATTCTTTCTCCTTCACTGTTTGAGAGTACCAGGTCTAAGATTGCTTTCTCCGAGTGGGTTCCAATACTAGCTATCTGAGTCATGCCCTTGTAGGGCATCAAGAATGACCCTGCTCTTGGATGTGCCTGCAGCAAAGGTGCTCAGTTAACATCTAGCATATTCAAGTCCCTCATCAATAATATCTCCCTCTTGCGCCATTCTAAGGATGCCTTCTATCATTTCTTTGTCCATTCCCTCCCTAAGATGGGGTCTGTATACAACCCCATGTGGATTGTGGTGCCATTCCCTGTCTCCAGGGTGTCTCAGAGTATCTCATCTGCTCCCTGTTTACTCTTTAGTTCTGTTGCTTTGATCCCTTCCCTTACATGAGAGCTACTCCTCCTCCTCTTTTACCCTCCCTGTCCCTCCTGTAGATTGTGTATCTTGGTGTGTTGACATCCAGTCATGGTTCTCTGTGTACCATGTTTCTGTGACTGCCACAATATCCAGGCATCCTCTTCCATCAAGGCCACTAGTTCAGGGAACTTGTTACACAGACTATAGGCATTGGTACTCATCACCCTCCAATTGTTGATGGCCTTACCCCTTTAGCCCCATCCCTGTCCTTACTGCCTTTGTCTTTTTTGCATTTACCTCTGTCCTGCCCCCTAATGACTTCTCTACCTTGGTATTTACCTCACTAATTACCATGTTTTATGGGGGAGGATGGGATTTCCTTGTTCCTTTCAGTGCCTCCCCTTGACTAGTTTAAATGCTTGTCAAAGAAGCATTTAAACCTATCACCTAGGATCCTGGTTCCCCCAGACAGATGCAGACCATCTGTCCCAGTATAGGCCTATAACCCTCCAGGTGGCTCCTCAGTCCCAATGAAGACAAACCCTGAGCTCCACACCAGTTTTTCAACCATTCATTGAATTTCAATCTGTGGAGTACCTACCATCACCCTTGCCCTAGTCAGGCAACACCTCCAAGAAGGTTACCATATCGCTACTTGTCTAAGGCCCCTCCCAACTCTACAAACTCCTCTTCCACTGCTCTTATCCCATTCCTAGGCAGGTCATTTGTCCCTAGGTGGACAATGACATCCAGCTCCCTCCTCATGCAGCTGCTTCCCATGATCCTGAGGATTCACTTCCTGTCCCTCAAGCCATGGCACCAGGCAGGCACCTTACCTCCCTCGCCCTTCTGCCCCACTTCTACCCCCTAATGATTGAGTCCCCCACCAGGAGTTGTTTCCTTCCCTGTGGGGTCCCATGCCACCCTCCTGTGGGTCTCATTGGGAAGGTTCCCAGCATCCTCCTTGGTCTCCAGTGCAGGTGCATTCTTAGAGGAACCACTATCCACCAAAATAGTGTATGAATTGTGAAGAGGTACAGCTGGAGGATGCACCTCTGTTCCACCACCCTCTCCTCCCTGAGCCCACCTTGGTCCAGCCACTTCTCTTTCTTGGCAACCTCTGAGATAGTGGCAGTGGCCTGGTGGTCCCTGAGTGGGGAGGATGTTTCATAAATTCTAGCCAGGTCAGCCTGGAGACAGGTAACCTCCTCGCTCCAGGCCAGAGAGGTGCTGCAAATAGGGCAACATTGCAGCCTCCAGAATGTCTCCCAGAACACTGCCATCCCACAGCCATTGCATTGCACCACTTCCATCATGTCTTATTTTGTTTCCCTCTCTTGTTTCTCTGTAAGCTTACTCTCTCCTCTCCTTACAACTCTCACCCTTCCTGTTTTGGAAAACAACTTCCTGTACTCTTCAGTAGACTCCTTCTTCCTTGCTCAGAGTCAGACCACCACCTGCTGGGGAGATACTTTTTCCTTCATGTTTGCCAAAACTAATGTTTCTCTCTATGATTCTTCCTTCCTACTGCCAAACAGGAAGTTCCTGTTTTCAATCAAATCCAGTGGCTATAAAGTAGAACTTGCTTAGGGTGGGAGGGTGGAGTGGGATGGAGGGCAATTAGTAAGAAAAATGGTAGCTTTTTAGTTAGCTGCTTTCAGCTGTACAAGCAAGATTTCTGTCTTCCAAAAGCTAGCAGCAGGAGTTGTAATTGAGTCACCTGCTTTTCTACTGCCTAATCCACACCCCAATTAACCTATCTCCCCTCCTACTGATTTACCAAACTAAGTTGATACAGTACCCTTCCCAACACAGAAAACACACATTGACTTTTTAACCCTAAATGGACCCCTCTACTTCTAATAAAGTATATGTTTGCTTAATCCTAACAGGCACTGACTCCTGCTGTGATGGAAGTGTTAAATTAGTAAGAAAAACTGTAGCTTTCTTAGTTAGCTGTTTTTGCTCTACAAGCAATATTTCTGTCTTCCAAAGGCTAGCAGCAGGATGTTGTAATTGGAGTCACCTGCTTTTCTACTGCCTAAGCCGCTCCCGATTAACATCTCTCCCCTCCTACGATTTAGCAAAGTAAGTTGATACAGTACCCTTCCCAACACAGAAACACACACTGACGTTATGTTTTAACCCTAAATGAGACCTCTACTTCTAATAAAGTATCTGTTTGTTAATCCCAACAGGCACTGACTCCTGCGGAGACAGAATTGTTAATTAAGTAATATGCCTGTTTGACCTCTGTTATTGGTTCCAGGACATAGTAGCATAAAGTGAGCTCAAGCTCACGCTTCTCATGAGATGGTGGCTGCCAGCAATAGAAGTGAAAGTGGAAGGCCATTGTTTAAATCACTAAAAGGCAACTAGAAAATTAAAAAAAACAACATTAGTCTGTAGTTCTTGGGTAAAGCTGTACATTTTCCAGTATTTCCTTTAACAACAAATTTTATTTGTCTGTGCAGAGCCCCAGAAAGTGTGAAAACAGACACTCCATTTTATCAAATTGAAGCTTAGACCTACAGTAGGATAGCAATCAGTCATTTGTTTCAGAGCAGTAGTTTTTTCTTTATGATTCCTTATCATTGTACTTTCATTTATTTTGAAATGCCACAAAGTGGAGTTAATTTGTCTGGCCAATGGAACATCATGTACACAAATGCTCACAGCCTGGAAATAAGATCCCAGACCTGCAGGCAATAATGTCAGAGGCTAAACTGGACATAGTAGCAATTAGTGAGGCGTGGTTTACCAGTAACCACACTTGGGAGACTTCAGTACCTGGCTATGTATTGTTCAGAAGAGACCGAGGTGCAAAAGGGGAGGGTGGCCCTGTATGTTAATGAAAATATCAAAGCTACAGAAATTCAGAATACACATAAGGCCAGAAGTACTGAGGGTCACCCTGGAAACAGAAATGGGACAGCCATAAGAACTGGGTTGTCTACAGGTCCCCAGACCAGAGGAGGACATAGACACATTACTGTTAGAAGATATACAAAACATGACAGCTAAAGGGAGGTTCTGATAATGGAGACTTCAACATGCCAGATACAGATTGGCCAATACCAGCTGGAACATCTGCCAGAACTAGACTCATAGTGGATTCCTGCAGGAGAGGCCTCAAACAACTGGTACAGCAATCCACAAGAGACAGGGCTATCCTAGATCTAGTACTGACTAACAAAGAAAGGATCACAGATCTCCAGGTAGAAGGTCACCTGGGGCCAGTGACCATCACATGGTATGGTTCAATTAGGCTACTACATCTAAATCATCCCATTCAAGGCAAAATATGGGACTTCAGAGGAGATGACTTAGATAAGATGGCCAACAGAGTTAAGCTAGTCCTGGCAAAAGAAACACAGGTGAGGGGTACAGGCAAAGTGGGCAAGCATTAAGGATGCAATACTTGAAGCAACATCCCATTGTGTTAGACAGAAAAGGAAGTGCAAAGAAGAAGGAAACCACTTTGGTTCTCAAATACAATGTAGAAAAGGTCAGAGCCAAAAGGCTGGCCTTCAGAAATATAAAGGGAACACAGCGGGATGAAGATAGTGAGGCGCTGCAAACTGCCTAAGGGAAGCAGGTAAGGCAGTAGGCAGGCAATGTCCCAAACTGAGGAAACACTAGCACAACAGTAAAAGAAGGTGACAAGACTTTCTCTAGATACATTAGAGAAAGGAAAAGTCAGAGGGGTATTGCTAAGCAATGGAGAAAAGGGAGCATGTGAGGAGGAGGACCCTGTAAAGGCATCTATCCTAAATAGATACTTTTGCTCAGTATTTACTGAAGAGAGGTAAGCAGGGCCTACAGCTCAGCATCATGGACACAGGGGGAGGGAGGTGAGCACTACTCCTTCACAAAGAAAGGGTCCTACAAGAGCTTGCTAAGCTCAGGGTGGATAAGGCAATGGGACCTGATGGCATACATCCCAGGGTACTTAAGGAGCTAAAGGAGGAACTAGCAGAGCCATTAGCAGAATTGTTTAGTGAGTCTCTGAGCACAGGAGGTCCCAGAAGACTGGAGAAGGGCTCATGTGATCCCGCTCCACAGAGTTGTAGCAGGAGGAGGCGGGGAACTCAGACCGGTCAGTCTTACCTCAGTAGTGGGCAAGATTATGGAGCACTCCTTAAGGAAAGGATAGTGCAACACCTGGAATCCATAGGGGCACAGGATCCAAGACAGCATGGGTTCACAAAGGAAGGTCTGTCAAACTAATCTCATAGATTTCTTTGACTGGGTAACCAGAGTGGTGGACCAAGGGGAGCAGTTGATGTCGCCTACCTTGACTTCAGCAAAGCTTTGACACTGTTCCACATAGAAGATTGATAAATAAGCTGGGTAGGCTTGGGGTGGGTCAGAAGTTGGTCAACTGGGTGGCAAACTGGTTGCGGGCAGAAAACAGAGAGTGGTGGTAAATGGTATACAGTCAGAAGAGATGCAAGTCACAAGTGGGTACCTCAGGGATCAGTCCTGGGGCCAGTCCTCTTCAACATCTTCATTAGTGACCTTGCAGATGGACTAGAGGTAAGAGCTTGTCTGTTTGCAGATGACACCAAGATCTGCAAACAGAGTAGATGATCCATAGAAACATAGAAGCATAGAAGTTGACGGCAGATAAGGACTGCAAGGCCCATCCAGTCTGCCCATTTTTTTTTACCTTATAAATGTGCCATCGGCCTTTGCTCTGTCAGTGGCCTATCTATTCATAGTCATTTGTATTGCTCCCTTATGCCTATCCCATGCCTGTTTGAAGCCCTGCACTGTATTCATAGCCACCATTTGTTGGTAAGCCATTCCATGCATCCACCACCCTTTCTGTGAAAAAGAATTTCCTCATATTCCCCTTAATCGGCCTTCCTCTAATCTCATGCTGTGTCTTGTCCTGCTATTTTTCTTATATTTAAACATGTTAGACTCTTTCACCTTGTTTATGCCCTTAAGGTGTTTGAATGCCTCGATCATATCACTCTCTCCTCCTTTGCTCAAGGTATACATATTGAGCTCCTTTAATCTGTCCTCATATGTCTTCTGATGCAGTCCCTGCACCATTTTGGTTGCCCTTCTCTGGACTGCCTCAATTTGGTTAATGTCCTTGTGAAGGTGTGGCCTCCAATACTGCACGCAGTACTCCAGATGGGGCCTAACCAGTGTCTTGTAAACAGGGATTATTACCTCCCTCTTACGACTTGTGATACCCCTACTAATACACCCTAACACCCTAGCCTTACCTACTGCTTTAGAGGTCTGCTTGGATGATTTTAGGTCATCAGTGATGATGATGCCCAAGTCTCTTTCTTCCTTTGTGACTGCTAGCAACTCCTCTCCCAGCCTATAGGTGGCTTCAGGGTTTCTCTTCCTATGTGCATGATTTTGCACTTCTTTGCATTAAATCCCAGTTGCCACTCTTCTGACCATTCTGCTAGTTTATCAGATCTCTTCTCATTCTGCCCACCCACATCTGGATCATCTACTCTGTTGCAGATCTTGGTGTCATCTGCAAACAGACAAGCCTTACCCTCTAGTCCATCTGCAAGGTCACTAATGAAGATGTTGAAGAGACTGGCCCCAGGACTGATCCTGAGGTACCCACTCTGTGACTTGCATCTCTTCTGACTGTATACCATTTACCACCAATCTCTGTTTCTGCCCATCAACCAGTTTGCCACCAGTTTACCAACTTCTGACCCACCCGAGCCTACCCAGCTTATTTATCAATCTTCTATGTGGAACAGTGTCAAAAGCTTTGCTGAAGTCAAGGTAGGCGACATCAACTGCTCCCCTTGGTCCACCACTCTGGTTACCCAGTCAAAGAAATCTATGAGATTAGTTTGACAGGATCTTCCTTTGTAAACCCATGCTGTCTTGGATCCTGTCCCCTATGGTTCCAGGTGTTGCCTATCCTTTCCTTAAGGAGTGCCTCCATAATCTTGCCCACTACTGAGGTAAGACTAACGGTCTGTAGTTCCCGCCTCCTCCCTGCTACCACTCTTGTGGGCCGGGATCACATAAACCCTTCTCCAGACTTCTGGGACCTCTCCTGTGCTCAGAGACTCACTAAACAATTCTGCTAATGGCTCTGCTAGTTCCTCCTTTAGCTCCTTAAGTACCCTGGGATGTATGCCATCAGGTCCCATTGCCTTATCCACCCTGAGCTTAGCAAGCTCTTGTAGGACCCTTTCTTTTGTGAAGGGAGTAGTGCTCACCTCCTCCCCTGTGTCCATGATGCTGAGCTGTAGGCCTGCCTATCTTCTCTTCAGTAAATACTGAGCAAAAGTATCTATTTAGGATAGATGCCTTTACAGGGTCCTCCTCCTCACATGCTCCCTTTCTCCATTAAGTTTAGCAATACCCCTCTGGACTTTCTCCTTTCACTAATGTATCTATAGAAAGTCTTGTTACTCCTTTACTGTTCATGCTAGTGTTTCCTCAGTTTGGGACTTTGCCTGCCTTACTGCCTTACCTGCTTCCCTTAGGGCAGTTTGGTATGCCTCACTATCTTCATCCCGCTGTGTTCCTTATATTTCCTGAAGGCCAGCCTTTGGCTCTGACCTTTTCTGCTACTGTATTTGAGAACCAAAGTGGTTTCCTTCTTCTTTTGCACTTCCTTTTCTGTCTAACACAATGGGATGTTGCTTCAAGTATTGCATCCTTAATGCTTGCCCACTTTGCCTTACCCCCTCACCTGTGTTTCTTTTTGCCAGGGCTAGCTTAACTCTGTTGGCCATCTTATCAAAGTCAGCTCCTCTGCAGTCCCATATTTTTGCCTTGGAATGGGATGATTTAGATGTAGTAGCCAAATTGAACCATACCATGTGATGGTCACTGGCCCCAGGTGACCTTCTACCTGGAGATCTGTGATCCTTTCTTTGTTAGTCAGTACTAGATCTAGGATAGCCCTGTCTCTTGTGGGTTGCTGTACCAGTTGTTTGAGGCCTTCCCCTCAGGGAATCCACTATGAGTCTAGTTCTGGCAGATGTTCCTGCTGGTATTGACCAATCTGTATCTGGCATGTTGAAGTCTCCCATTATCAGAACCTCCCTTTAGCTGTCATGTTTTGTATATCTTCTAACAGTAATGTCTCTATGTCCTCCCTCTGGTCTGGGGACCTAGACAACCCAGTTCTTATGGTTGTCTCATTTCCTGTTTCAGGGTGACCCACAGTTCTTCTGGCTCCTTATGTGTATTCTGAATTTCTGTAGCTTTGATATTTTCATTAACATACAGGGCCACTCCTCCCCCTTTTGCACCTCGGTCTCTTCTGAACAATACATGCCAGGTACTGAAGTCTTCAAGTGTGGTTACTGGTAAACCACATCTCAGTAACTGCTACTATGTCCAGTTTAGCCTCTGACATTATTGCCTGCAGGTCTGGGATCTTATTTCCCAGGCTGTGAGCATTTGTGTACATGATTTTCCATTGGCCAGATTTTGGTGTGTTGAGTTGTTGGGTGAAGTTTGGCATTACCCTGTGCATCGTATGGGAAGAAAACCTTTTTCTTACCTGGTGATGCAAATGAACAGCAAACATGCTGAATTCCTGTTTGACCACTAGCTGAGGGGAGGGGTGTTCTTCCCATTCGACATATGGGATGCTGCACCCTCTCCCCATTTGCTAGTTTAAGTATTCTGCAAAGACGTCAAACTTCTGCCCCAATGCACTGACTCCCTCTTTAGTCAGATGCAGTCCATCAAATTTAAAGAACTTTCCTCCCAGAACTGTTGCCAGTTCCTACAAATCTGTGTCCTTTTCCTGGCACCAGTCCTTGAGCCACATGTTTAGCTCCCCTATCTCCCCTTCTCTGACCTTCCGTCCATCTGCTCCCCTCTCCCAGACTGGCAGGATCTCAGAGAAGGAGATGCCGATGAAATAGATGATAGTTTATCACCCAGCCTAGTCAGGTGTTCCTTGGTCTCCACAACTGACTGGCTGGTGAGATCATTAGTCCCTATGTGTACTAGGACATCAATGTTTTCTCCTGCTTTGTGAACAATTTTAGCAATGCAGTCAGTGTCTCTCCATGCTGATGTACCTGGGAGACATCTGACCATCACCCTGGCTGGAGATGGGTATCAACTCCCGAATCATGGGTCTCCTATGATCATAAGTTTTTGGATTTCCTTTGTACTTGTTTAGTTTTGGTTCCTGATTTAGGTGAGTTTTGTTGTGCTAGCTCCTGTGCGCAGTGTCCTGCTCTGCAGTGTCTTCTGCCTCTTTATTTGATTTCAGAGATAGAGGCAGATACCTGTTTGTAGTGTTTATATGGTTTTGGAGGTAATGTGTTGGAGAGCAGAGAGTGATGTGGCACCTGATATGCTCCTCCTAACCACCTGCCAACCTCCTGGACCAACTACCCTCTGCGATCGAGGTTTTTCTGTTGGATGCTGGGAAATGGTGGGTGGTTCTTATAAAGCATTTCCTCTTCAATATGAAATTTGAGGCGGCAATCTCTGCCCATGCTGCCCGGAGCTGAGCCCCTAAGATCTCCAAAGGCCCAGCATGTAGGACAGTGTCCTAAATCCTGTAAGACTGTCCTTCTGAAAATTGTTCCACAGTGCCTGCAGTTAATGAAATCCATTCCAAATAAGTTGGTGGATTTGTAACTTAGAAGTAATTAGAAGGAAAAAATGGAAAAAATGCAAGTAATGGTTTAATTGTGCTTTGTTTAACTTGTTATAACAAGTTAAATTACTAGTCCCTGTAAATGAGATCACCTTGTGGAGGCTCTACTGATCCGCCCTTCCTGCTCTGCCACAGGAAATGTCACAACTGTGGTACCCTATAAAAGAAATGTATGGCGTGGGGTGGTTGGGGATGGGGGTGGGTGGCTGGGCCCTTCCCTGCCTAAAAGAAGAACCGGACGAAAGAACAAGGAGGTAGGAGCAGAAACAATCAGTCAACAACAAATGCAGTAACCCTGAAAGCTTATCCTAATGTTAGAAAAACTGTAAAACCTGTAAAGCACCACCTGTAATAATTTCAGAGAAGATATCAGCTGTAAGAAACTCTTTGCTCCAGAGAAAAATAAAGCAGTAACAGAAGATATACCTTGCAAAAGACACTTTGAATCAGAAGATTACAGCAGTAATCTGTTAGCACACACCTGTAGGCACACCTTGTAATAATGCAGAAGAAGGTATACCAGCAACAACAATTTGAATCAGAGAAAAAATAAAGCAATGAAATGTTAGCAACAAACAGTAGCAATCCCTGTGAGTAAAAATAAAAAACCACCACACAGTAAATCTGCTTAGCCAAACTAAGTCTTAATCCTTCTCCCTTGCTCTGGTAAGTTTCTACTCTGCCTTTCAAGCAGTCTTAGAAGGAAAGAGCTCAGGTGAAGCTAGGTGCCTTGGCCAGCAAACCAAGTCTTCTACCTCCAAGCTTTCAACTAACCTGACTTTTTAACCCTTCTTTCTGTTGGAAATTACTGACAGTTTGCCAGCTCCACCCCCATACACACCTAATCCTTTGGAAGAGCTGTGGGAGGAAAAGCAATTAGCTCCTTCAATGTGAGAAGGAGACTGAAACACCTCTGAGACAACAAACCTTTTCAACAAACAAGAATAAAATAAAATACAATGTAAAACAGTAATTTTGCTTAGCCCAATGATAAAAGTCACAAAAATGTAAGCTGCACCTGTAATAGAGTAATTTCAGAGAAGATATACCCTGTAAGAAACTCTTTGCTCCAGAGAAAATAAAGCAGTAACAGAAGATATACCTTGCAAAGACACTTTGAATCAGAAGATTACAGCAGTAATCTGTTAGCATACCTGTAGGCACACCTTGTAATAATGCAGAAGAAGGTATACCAGCAACAACAATTTGAATCAGAAAAAATAAAGCAATGAAATGTTAGCAACAAACAGTAGCAATCCCTGTGAGTAAAAATAAAAACACCACCACACAGTAAATCTGTTTAGCCAAACTAAGTCTTAATCCTTCTCCCTTGCTCTGGTAAGTTTATCTGCTCTGCCTTTCAAGCAGTCTTAGAAGGAAAGAGCTCAGGAGAAGCTAGAGTGCCTGGCCAGCAAACCAAGTCTTCAGATGGGGTGGGCAGAATGAGAAGAGATCTGGATAAACTAGCAGAATGGTCAGAAGAGTGGCAACTGGGATTTAATGCAAAGAAGTGCAAAATCATGCACATAGGGAAGAGAAACCCTGAAGCCACCTATAGGCTGGGAGGGAGTTGCTAGCAGTCACAAAGGAAGAAAGAGACTTGGGCATCATCATCACTGATGACCTAAAATCATCAAGCAGACCTCTAAAGCAGTAGGTAAGGCTAGGGGTGTTAGGGTGTATTAGTAGGGTATCACAAGTCAAGAGGGAGGTAATAATCCCTCTGTACAAGACACTGGTTAGGCCCCATCTGGAGTACTGCATGCAGTATTGGAGGCCACACCTTCACAAGGACATTAACCAAATTGAGGCAGTCCAGAGAAGGCAACCAAAATGGTGCAGGGACTGCATCAGAAGACATATGAGGACAGATTAACGGAGCTCAATATGTATACCCTTGAGCAAAGGAGGGAGAGAGGTGATATGATTGAGGCATTCAAACACCTTAAGGGCATAAACAAGGTGAAAGAGTCTAACATGTTTAAATATAAGAAAATAGCAGGACAAGAGGACACAGCATGAGATTAGAGGAGGCTGAATAAGAGGAATGTGAGGAAATTCTTTCACAGAAAGGGGGTGGATGCATGGAATGGCTTACCACAATAAGTGGTGGCTATGAATACAGTGCAGGGCTTCAAACAGGCATGGGATAGGCATAAGGGAGCAATACAAATGACTATGAATAGATAGGTCACTGACAGAGCAAAGGCCAATGGCACGCTTATAAGATAGAAAAGAAATGGGCAGACTGGATGGGCCTTGCGGTCCTTATCTGCCATCAACTTCTATGTTTCTATGTTTCTATGTTTCTATGTCTGTCTGTTTTAGGACTGTCAGTGGAGCCTACAGTCCTTCATCATCGATCAGACTGTAGCTCTAAAACAGCTTTAATGGAACTCCTTTTAGACATTTGGATGTATTCCTCCATAGCTGGAAAATAGTGCAACCCTCCTCTAATTTTTGTTATTTGCTGCTCTATATTAAAGGCATCTGAAGGAGGGGTGCTACTGTATTGTGCCTCAGACCTTAAGGATATTAACAAAGAAAAAAACTTTTTAAACTGCTGTTTCTATCATCTGTCCAGCTCAGTCTAATAGATGAATTCTATTTCTTTCAGAAACCTAGGGGTTAATTCATTATATGATGTCTGTAGTCTACAGTGTCAGATTACAGACAGTTAACCTGTAGTCTGTGAGCTATTTCATTCCTGTGGTCAAACATATGAACTGCAGGGTGGGGGGGCTGTAGCCCCATCACTTTTGGCCTGAAGAATCTTGCCCTTTAAACAAACAAAAACTAAGAATGAACTAGCATCATAGAGTCAATTAAGTCCAGCTGCCCAGGCACATATAGAACAAAAGAAGTGCTTCATGCTTGTTTGCTGTTTCTGGAGTTGTAATGTCAAGTTGAAAGTTCTTTTAAGTGTGTGTGCATGTGAATGTGTGAGTGCGTGTGTGTGTGTGTGTGTGTGTGTGTGTGTGTGTGTGTGTGTGTGTGTGTGTGTGTGTGTGTGTGTGTGTGTGTGTGTGCGTGGTTCTGCTTTGGGATGAGCCATGTGCAGACTGCTCATCTCTTATTTAGGATTTATGATTTGAGGCTCTGTTTGAGTGAGCATTCCCTCCTGCATCAAGAAGGTCAGTGTAAAACCAAACTAAAAGGAAAAAAAACAGATTTACAGAGAGGGATAGAGTACATAAATGGACTCTGTTTATAGTAGGAGGTTGGTTGTTGCATGGATCTGGAATCTGTGTACTGGAGTTTAATGTTTGTTTACAGTTTATAAATGTAATTTAACAAATAGTATATTTTTTCCTTTGGTAACCACGTAAGGCCAACTAGGCATACATGAATGTTTCTAGGGACAACCCAGGAACACTGTAGAGATTAACTGACTTAATCTGAGCTACACAGTATGGAAATTGAGGTGTGGGAATCAAACCCATGTCTGAATGATGGATGTGCAAAGCCCATTTATAGCTCATTACTCTAACCTCTAGGCTATACTGCCAGACCCATAAATAGTGAACAATTTAGACTGGGATGTTAATATCTCAAGGATAACTGCCTTGAATCAACAAACATGCATTTTTTAGAAGTAGATGTTATTTTTTAAATATCAGTTCTCATTTTGTTACTGCTTAATCTTAACTGGACTTTGGTAAATTCAGTGAGTGTTTCTATTCACACACACTGCTGGCATTGACCATTTTAGAACAGTATGAACTTGTCAAGAACTTACATTGTTGGTACAATGCATCTGTGTTCTAATTTAGAATTCTTAGGTTCATGGGGACATGAACAACAACATACAATTCTTAGATGGCACTTTGCAGCAGTGTGTAACCCATAAATATCCAACTGGTTAACTAAAAGGCCAGCAAAATGGGGCAGAAACAGAAGGGGACCCACTATATGAAAAAAAAAGGTTCTACACAAAACATTACTCACAGGTTTAGTGCAGTTCTCCCTTAACTAAGCTTGTAGGCAATGTCAGGAATTTTATCTAAATGGTAAAGAACTCTGTTTACAGGGATTTAGAGCTATCTACAGGAAATTCTTCCCATAGACTTGCATTTGTTATATGGGAAAATAGAGGAATTTGGCTTCCACTGGAAATAATGTAATTTACATGAAAACATAGGAAAATTGCCCTGCCATTACAGGAAAAAGGCAAACTTAATCTGGGAGCACTGAGGACAGATTTAGCAGCATGGCAGTTGTTGCTGATTGTGACTAAACAGCACTATATGACACCAACAAGAAAATAACTTTGGTCATTTGGTAGCTCTTCACAGCCCTATCGGCTCTGGCTAGGACTTGTTTTTAATTGTTGTGGCTCACTGTAGCAGGTTGTGTGTTCCCTCTGCACCTCCCTCTGCCCTCAATGCCTTTTTAAGCAATACGTAAATTATCTATTGAAAACATTCATTTTTTGTGTATCTATCTGGCTTGTTGTAACTGTTTATTCCTGGTCCGGTCAGCCTCCACAAATGACAGACTTTCTATATTCCACCATAGGAGTGATACTATGAATGACTAATCCTCAAATCTGAGAAAAGGAGTTCAGTGTTTACAGTTTCACTTATAACTACAAAACACACACACATGAGAGAGACAGACAGACAAACTCCGGTATGAGTGGATTTCCAAAATATCAAACTTTTATCACTCTGTTACATTTCATTTCTGTAATATTGCAGAGGCCTTGTAGCTTCACCAAACACATCTTGGCTATGGCTAGTGCTCTCTATGGTACAGTCTAGAGAACCTGACAGTACTTACCAACTAAATATGAGTGTCAAAAAGCATCTTTGTTTCTGCCCACACAAAGTTTCTTAGCAAGAAAAAAAAGTGTTAAGAAGGTTTTCAAATACTGTATAAACAGCTTCACTGCCATCTTGACACTTCTCCTAAATAGCTCTATACTTTCCTGAGTACACAGTCAGACATGAATTGTATCCATAGAAATGGTGACTGGTGAATCAACATCTAAATCATGTTTGCAGTGTATGGCACATTACCTGACAACTTCACAAGCCTCTAATTGGTCTTCTAGTGTCAAGAGGAATCTTAACTGCTGGTTATCAATTGGACTCGGCTCCCTTTAATCTGTGCCTCAGAGTTGCTTTTGTATGGTTAGGGCATTTATGATGAAAGGCAGAACTGTGTTTATATGATAAATGTACATTTATGGTGGTGTCTCAGACAGTTACCTTGATGTAAAAGTTTTCCTGTCTGCATGGTGAAGTGGTGGTGTCTTTCTATAGCAGTCTTAAAGATCAAAGGCAAAAGTGTAATAATTTTTGTAACAGGTGCAGCTCACTGTGGATATAATTGTAATAAGATATGATCCCTACAGTAAATCCATAAGTGTGGTGTATTTATTTTACACATAGTCTGTTATATGTAATTGTTGTCACTTTTGAACTGATTCTTTTTTTCTTTCAGCCGAGCTGACTCTGGTAGACTGAGCTTCTGATGTCAAACCTGGGTGACAACATCATATTAGTGCTTCATGCTAACATCAATTGGCAGTTCCTGAAAGACTCCACACACTGACCTGCATGACTTTCTCTGAAAAAAAATACTCTCAGTTCACAGTGTGCACATGGCTGTTTTATTTTATATAAAATGTATCTTTTTGGTTAGACTGTTACAATAAAGTATTTTAATCTCATATTACTGAGTGTTGGCCTCTGTTCTTTTTTAACAACGTTAGTGCTCCTTAACAACAACAGAACAAAATCTTTACCATACAAGGAGGAAGTTCATACATTGAGGAAATGGATTAACAGTTGGTTATTAGTATTTTCCCAGTTTACATTAAAACAAGTTTTTCTGAGATATTGGTTTACAGTGCGGTTACCTTGACAGAGACTGGAGAAGTGTACAGTTACAGTGGCAGGCTCGAGGATAATGAGCTTTTACTATTCGTGGAGCCTTGTTGTGGGGTGATCTGAGGACAAAAATAGAGGTGTTACCTTCATTGTTTAATAAATTATTGTATGACATAAAAACAGTTTAATTCAAACAGCAAGAGTACATAGAATCATGCTTTTTTGTCAGTACCAGTCTGCTGTTTCACTCATTAATGGTACAGTTCAATTTTGCCTGTGGTAGTTTCCATTTATTTTCATTGATGCCATTTAATCTTTCAGTACTCTTTCCAGACCTAGCAGCCTCCGTACACCGTCAATATGGTGACAACTTTACAGCACCGACACTACAGCTACAACAGCACACAGTCACTGTAGTATTGGTGTGGGACCCAGGCACTGCTTTGTGGGGGTATTGCACCCCTCCCCAAAGCAACTCCAGCTTGGAGTTAACTAAATTAGTAGCAGTGGGTGCAGGGGATGAGCACCCCTGCTTGGGGTTTGGGGCAAAGCCCCTCCTAAGAAAGCACAGGGTGAAGTGGACTCTTTATGCTGACTGCAAATGTGGCCAACATAAAGGAGTCACTGTAATTTTAGTCAACAACAAAATTGTCAACTGACTGTCATAATCCAGCAGCCTCCACCTGCTTCCCTGCTGTCTGCATCACAGCTCTAATTTGGAAACATCTGTCATTAACCCAGCCCTTCTGACAAGGCTGGAAAAGTTTTAAGTTGCGATAAGAAAGTAGTGCAAAACCTAAATCTTTGCAAAACCACTTTTATTTTTTATTTATCTATTAGGTTTAGGATTACAATACCTTTAAGCCAGGGCTCTTTTAAAAGGTTCCACGTCAGGTTACAATTCAAAACCTAAGACATGTAAGTCAGATTACAAATTCAATACATAGGGCAAGGTTACAAAAGTATAAGCTAAACAGAGTTACAAAGCATCTGAGAAACAAAACAAGTTTTGGAGGCTAGGTTACAAGGAAATAGTGGATGAGGTGCAGACAGGATAGAGGACAAGAGAGAGGAATAGTGGGGGGCTTAGAGCTGTAGAGGAGGAGCACAGCCAGAGGCATTGTTGTAGACATAACATGGGCAGTGCATGCTAAGGGTAACCAAGTGCTAATAGGAAAGAGAACTGTTAGGGAAATATTCATGGGGTCAGCTAGTGGAGGCAGTCACAGGAGCTAGAGGCAGTGAGAGAGAGGCAGAGCCTTGATTTAAATGCATCAATGGTAGGAGTGGAGGAATGTAACTGTTTAGACCATTTAGCCAGCGGGCACCCTGTAGGCAAAAGATCTTTGACCTTGTGAGGTACAACAATGTGGAACCTACAGGATCTATGATTCAGACCCCCTGGTTGAGTGGGAGTTATTGCTAGGTGCAGAGTGAACACACTCCAGGGAGCTCAAGGCCCATAGTAAATTTCTTTGCCATGGTGCAGGTTAGGTACTTCATCTAATTGGCGAGTTTTATTTATTTATTTATTAAATTTTGGTGACTGGGTAGGCCCACTGAGCCCTGAAGGTCCATTTTTAGGAGCGACCCAGGATAACATACAGTTAAGATACAGAACAAGGACATAAAGAGCTTATGAAAACATTTTCTGTTACATCATGAGGTAATTACAGGAGGACAGTGGATACAGGCATAGAGACATAGAAACATAGAATTTGATGGCAGAGAAGGACTTGCGCCACCCAATCTGCCCATTTCCTACCTACTGGACAAGCTGCAGATCCTAGTTAACCAGCAGCCTAGTTCTTCCTACCCCACCCCTAGAATTGCCTTATGACTGTCCCATGCATGCTTAAATTCCACCACTGTTTTGACTCCACAACCTCCTCTGGAAGGCCATTCCATGCATCCAAAACCCTCTCTATGAAAAAATACTTCCTTAAATTACCTCTGAGCTGCCCCCATCTTCAGATTGTGCCCTCTTGTTCTTGTGCACCTCTTTTTTGAAAGATGCTACCCTCTTGGACTTTATTGATTCCCTTGAGGTACTTCAAAGTTTCTATCATGTCCCCCTCTCCCTCCTTTCCTTATCATCATGACACTGATTCAAATAGATATACTTTACATATTTTTTATACAGGAGGTAGCTTGTGGCCACAGGTGAGACAGACAATTTGAGCCAGGTAGTAGGTAGGCTCCACATGGAGAAGGCATGATGGGACGAGGGAGTACCATAGAAGCCTTATGTATCATGGCAGTGGCATGCACTTGAGGTCGCATATAGGACTTGAGCCTGGTGCGAAGTTCATGAGTGAGGAGGAGGCCTGGACAGGGTGGGGGAGCTTATTCCATTGATAGGGTGCTTGGGAGGAAAAGGATCTGCTGCCAGCATTTGTCCTAACCCTAGGGACTTCAATAGTGTTCTTTTAGACATCCTTAAGTCCCTTGGGTTACGTTGAGGTTACAGTCCGGCTATGCTGGGTGGAGCATAGGGTTTGAGGAGCTTGTAGGCCTGGACAAGCAAAGGGTATTGAGTGAGCAACAAGTGTGGGCCATCTGAGCTGGGCCAGAGTGTCGCAGTGGTGACATCGCGGGTGGTCTGAGGTGGTAGTGAGCAATTTTATTATATGGGGTTTGCATCCTGGTTAACTCTTGCTTGGCCATGCCATGTATTATTGGAGCTGCAAAGGTCAGGTTAGGTAGGAGGACACTAGTTGCAATGTAGAGCCTGGCCTCAGGGATGAGCTGGTCCCTGAGTTGGTACAAGGTGCCAAGTTTGTGGTGTAGGGTCCTAGTGACCTGGTCCACGTGTTCCTTTATGTGAGATTCTGGTCTAGCATGAGGCCTAAGTATTTAAGGAGGGAACTTCATTGATGGCTTTGCCAGAGAGTGTTGTTAAACTGAGGGATGGGGACCTGTCAAGTCCCAGGGATCTTGGCCCGAATAGGATTGCCTTGGTCTTATCAGCATTAAGAACCATTCCGTTCTCACACAGCCAAGTTTCAAGGGATGTGAGATCCTTTTGGAGGAGAGGCCAAGTGAAGCCATGTCTCGTAGGGGCGGAAGATAACAGTATTGTCAGTATACTAAACTACCGAGCTCTCCCCGAGTATGTACTTGAGTCATTGATAAACAGGGAAAATAGGAGGGGCCAAGTATTGACCCTGAGGCACTCCCTGTTTTAGTGGTAGCAGGTCAGACATGACTCCTTTCCATGTGACCCTCTGTGCCGGTCTGATAAGTAGCTCCCGAACCACTTAAGGGCATGATTGTCTATGCCAACATATTGCAGCTTCTGTAGCAGCAAGTTGTGGTCAACAAGGTCGAATGCCTTAGATAAGTCTATGAAGACTGCACCAGTGGGTATCCCCTGTCCATTGCCCTGAGCACTTCATCCGAGAAGTTAATGAGGACAGTGTCAGTGCCATGGTTTGTTCTGAATCCATGTTGGGAGGGGCCAGGAGCGATGGGCTTCCAGGTAGTCTCTGAGTTGATTGTAGATTACCCTTTCTTGCACCTTAGTGAATCTGCAGAGGAGGAGATTGGTCTATAGTTGTTTAGTTTTCCCTGAGTCCCCTTTGTGGATAGGGACAACATTGGCATGTTCCACTGGTCAGGGACTGTTCCTTCCCTCAGTGATCTGTTGAGGAGCATGGTTATGGGCCAGGATAAGGGTAGCTCCTACCTTGAGTAGCGAGGGTTGATACCATCTGGTCCTTCAGACCCTTGGGTTTTAGGTTCCTAAGAGGGTTAGGACTTCAGTGTATTTGGACAGTCTCAGGTGAAAGGGGTCATTCCAAGTAAGGTGATTCATCTGTGCTTGGTGGTAAGGTAAGGAGCCTGGCCAGACCTTGTAGGCCACGAGATCTGAGAAATGCCTGTTAAGGGCAGTCGATATATGAGAGGAGTCAGTTGTGAGCTGACCATTGATCACCATGGGGCAGGATTCAGGCTTTTTGCTGCCTTTGATCAAATCATTAATATGATTCCAGAATTGCTTAGGGTTGTCTAGGCTTGTTTTCTGGAGGTGTGTCAGTACTCTGTCTTTGCAAATTGTATGGCTCTCTTGGCTTTGTTTCTTCGACTTTGTATTCCACCAGATCACCGGTGAGGAGGAGAGCCTAAACTTTTTCAGGCTTTTCCCCAAGTAGTCATCATAATTTTGAGGAAGGAGAGATCCACTTGTAGCAGCTGCCTTTAGCCTCAGTCTCTTCATAGGAGCAAAGAGGTTGGCAGCTATGGTTAGTTCATCCTGGAAGTATTGCAAGGCCAAAGTAAGAGCTGGGAGGAGATTTATAGGGTTCCAGTCCGGCTACCTAGGTAGCGATTGCATTGTAATTCTGAGAATTTGGAGAAGTCCTGGACAGAGAGAATTCTTGGTTGATCTTGGTGGTCTATATTTCCATATACAGAAGATTGGGGAATGGTCACTCAAGGAGTCTGCCATTGTGCCTGCACTCTGTATATTAGTGGGGTTGGAAACCAGAGCCCAGTCCAGAGTGGTGTAGTTCCCAGTTTTGTAATACAGTCTGGTCGGTTCAGAGATGACCTCGACAGACCTACTTCTTGGGTAAAGGACATTGAAGCATGACTGGGGTCCTGGGGCCCAGTTATAGTTGAAGTCACCGAGGATAAGTTTCTCCATTGATTCCTTGATTGCCATAGCATTTGTGATGGCTTCAAGGGAATGAAGGGCTGATTTTGGTGGGTGGTAGACACAACCAATTGTTAGTTGTTTGGCGTGTCCTAGAGTTATTGAATGTATATACTGTCACCCTCAGCAGGAAGATTAGACAGCAGGGGTAGTGGCAACACGGAGAGGTCATCCTTTGTATAGATTAGTACTCCACCCCTTTTGGGATTCTCTGTCCTTGCAGTAGCTATTGTACCCCAGGACTTGTATCTCGTGATCCAGGATGTGGGGTTTTAACCAGGTTTCGAGATGGCTAGTACATCTGGTTTGTAGAGGTCCAGCCAGGCTTGGACTTCATGTATTTTGGTCTGAGGCTACATATGTTCATGTGTGCTATCTTCAGACCCTTGGTAGACACCCAGTGAGGGTCCTGTGGGGATGCTACCAAGGTTTTGGGGGTGTGTGGGCCTGGGTTGGGGTGAATGTCTCTGACCAGAGTAGTAGCAAAGTATTAGCCTGGCAATTTAGTTCAGGGTGTTGGGATGAGGTGCCTTGAGCATCCTGCTCATGTAGTAAAAGCAGGTCGTAGCTTACGCCCTTTTGACCATCTCATGCTCCATTATGAAAGTAGTTATGCTTGAGGCAGGGGCTGCTATGAAAATCATGTGGGGGACATTGTGTAGATTGCTCACTGATTCAGGGTGGCATGGGTCAATAAGCCTGTCCACCCAGAGGAAGGTCAGTGAGTAGGTTATGGCAAGGAATATGCCCCTATTAGAGAGGGGGACACCTTAGTTTGGAGCACTCTTGGGTGGTAGGAAGGAAGCACGTGCTTGGTGAAGCATAATCGAATGAACTTTTAACTGGTTTAGGGTCAGCCGGGGGAACATCCCCAGTAAGATGGGAAACTCAACGAGAGCTTTAGGCAAGTTGAGAGAAGCAGGCAGGTCTGGGTGAGAGGGAATGAGCTGGACTTGATGAGGGGCTTGCAGCTGTGTAATCAGGTGAAAAGAATCAACAGGATGGGTTGGTAGAGTTAACTATTTGGTGAAGTGGAGGAGTTTGGGATGCCCCTAGTGGCAGGACAGCATAGCCTGCCAATGGGAAAGTGGGCTGATTGGTTTCACAACACACATGACCTCCGCTATAAGTTTCACTGACGACCAAGGGTGGTGGTAGGGGCGGTGGGGCAGCGCGAGCCAGCAGGGCTAGCATTTTATGCTGATGGTGCAAGCATGGTAGTTCATGTGCTGCAGAATGCAGCAAGGCAGACAGTGAGGCAATGCAGCTTGTAGACCGTGTTGAGCAGTCCAGGGAGCTGAGGAGCTGCACTCTGAGCAGGTACACCACAGCACTTCTGTTAAAAAGTTCATGCGGTCCTTGGACTCGTGGTTCGAGATTTTACCTTGCGGGTCTTGAATGGTGGAGCTTGGGAGTGGGGGGTAGGGAGGGCCTGAGCTGGCACCCTCGCGACCTCTTCAGTCATCACATGAGGCAACCTAAGGAGGAAGAAAGAGAGGCGCCTTATAAGCTGTGGAGACTGGGGGAGGGAGTTGGATCAGGGGTACAGCATTGAGAAACGTGGGGTGGGGGATAGCAGAGTACTATGGGACCGCACTTCACCTTAGCAGCAGCACAGGAACCTGCTTTTCCTATTGCCTCCTCCTGTTACCTTGAGTTATTTTGAGGCAGTCAGAGAATAGCAGCATGCAGCAGGATCATACAGTGCATTGAATTCAAATCAGCAGTTTGCATCAGTAGAAGCTGGCCTTGCCAGCGACAGAAAAAAGTATTACTATCAGCTCTTAAATTCAAAACAGCATGAAATTATCTGAATTGTACTATCTTGGCTCTTAATATAAGGCACACTCTGGGATCGGGTCAGTTGAGCACTGAGATACACGAGATTTATCTGAATAGTACTATCTCCCCTCTTAAGACACACACTGGGATTGGGTCAATTTGAACACTGAGATACAAAAATTAATCAGAATAAAACTATCTCCACATGTGTGGGTCACTAAAACCTTTATCAAATCTTTTAAAACATATGTTGATGGTGCAAGCACAGTAGTTCATGTGCTGTGGGCGCAGCAAGGCAGCAACGAGGCAACACGGCTTGTAGACTGTGTGGAGCAGTCTGGGGAGCTGAGGAGCTGTACTCTGAGCAGGTACGCCACAGCACTTCTGTTTAAAAGTCCATGCGGTCCTTGGACTTGCGCTTGAGATTTTACCTTGGGGTCTTGAATGGTGGAGCTTGGAGGAGGTGGGGTAGGGAGGGCCTGAGCGGCAGCCCTTGGCGTCTTCAGTTGTCAGGTGGGCAACCTTGTGGGTCTTGAATGGTGGAGCTTTGGGGGTAGGGTAGGGAGGGCCTGAGCTGGCAGTCCTGCCAACCTCTTCAGTCATCAGTTGAGCCATCCAGTTTTGTGCATAGAATTAGCATGTATGTGTGAGATGATGGGATCAGTTGAAGACAGCAGGCCTTATTGAAGGAGGTGGATATGCATCTAAGAGCAGTAATGGGGCAGAGCCATAGATGATAAGCCCATAGTCAATAATGGAACAACAGAGCTCTGAAGGCAACAGTCAGAGCTACTGTGTTAAGATATTGTCTATGCCAGAGAGAGAAGGCCAAGGCGAGTATTTGCTGCTTTGGCTACAGAGTCAATGTGGTAACTGTAAGTTAGATGAAGGTCTAGAGTGATCCCAAGGTACTTAAGGCTAAACCTGTTCCTGGGTGACTCCATGAATAGCTTTGATGGATAGAGGGCAGCTTATGCTAGTTATGAGAGCTGCTGAACATCAAAGACTTTGTTTTCTTATTATTGAGGACCAGACTGTGATTTGAGAACCAATTTTCAACAGATGTGAAGTCAAGCTGAAGGTTATCTTCTAGAGGCTTAGGATCCTTGTGGGAGGCAAAATTACAGCACCATCTGCATAGAGGATGATTGTTTCAGAGCAAAAATTTCGAAGGAGTTCAGGAACAAGCTGAACAGTAGGCACTAGAATGGATCCCTGGGGACACCTGAGCAAACAGACCTGGTATCAGAGGGACATCTGCAGTTTTACTCTTTGAGACTGGTTCTCCAAGTAGCTTTTGAGCCAGGCAGTGGAGTCGGGACAGAGCCCAGCTTTCAGAAGTTGCAGAAGCAGTAGGCAGTGATGGACAGTGTCGAGCATGTAGTAAGATCGATAAAAACAGACCCAATTAACTGACCATTGTCCAGTGAGCTGCAAAGAATGCCAGAGAATCCCAATAGGGCAGATGGGGTGCTATGTCCTTTTCTGAAGCCATGTTGTTGGAAGCACAGGATATTCTATTTGTCCAGGAAATATGAGAGCTGATCTGCTGCTCTGCTGCAATACGTTCAACACATTCAAGGGCCTTGGAGGGGTGGCAATATAGAGATCGGACAGTAGTTTCCATGAGTGGCCCTGTCACCACTTTTATGTACAGGGGTAACAGTGGCAGATTTCCATTTGTCAGAACTGGCTGAGCCTAAGTGAGAGGTTGAAAATATATGTCAGTGGCTATAACACCTCATCAAGGGTGAGAGAGACAGCAGTTTAAACTCAAGTGTATCACTGCTGGATCTGGATTTTGTGTTGGCTTTGACAATGTATTTGTAGGCATCATGACTCTTGACTGCTTTGAAATAAAAGGAGGGTGGCTAGAGGAGGAGGAGGCATTGGGGAGAGGAGAGTCATAGTCCTTGAAAAAGTTAGAAGGAGAACACTGCTGAGATCGGTGAATGCAGTGTTGAAGGTATTTGCTATGATTTTAGGGTCAAGCGTAGTAGACCCATTTATTTGAACAAGGTAGGGAGGTTTTGGCTGCTTTCCAGTGAACTCTTTAATATTGTTCAAAATGCACTCCTGTTACCCCAGGTATCTGTGAGAGCGTTCTTGAAGTGGGTAGATTTCTTTTGTCGGATAGATTTGGTACAGTCATTCCGTGCACGTTTATAGTTTTGGATGTCAGTTTCTTTACCAGTGGTTCTGGCCAGATCCCAGAGGCAGTGTCTACATTTTAGTTGATGTAAGACATCAGCCGAGAGCTAGGGATTGCAAAGGGCTTTGACTTTGTGCTTTTAAAAGGAGCATAGAGTCACAGGCTGCATTGAGCAGTGTTGATGAAGTAATCCAGCGCAGTAGGGGTGAGTTAATAACAACAACAAAAACTGAAAGAGACCTAGGAGTAATTATTTCAGATGACCTAAAGGTGGGCAAGCTATGTGAGAAGGCAGTAAGGAGGGTTGGGGATACTGGGGTGCATAGGGAGAGGCATCTACAGTAGAAAACAGGCAGTTGTTATCCCTCTGTACAGACAGTTAGTGAGACCCCATCAGGAGTACTGCATGCAATTCTAGAGACCCCATCTCCACAAAGATATAGACAGAGTGGAGGCTGTTCAGAGGAGGCAACCAAAATGGTGCAGGGTCTGCACCAGAAGACAAATGAGGAGAGACTAAAGCAGCTTAATATGTATACCCTTGAGGAAATGAGGGAGAGGTGGACATGATAGAAACTTTCAAGTATCTCATGGGAATTAACAAAGTACAAGAGGGTAGTATCTTTCTGAAGAAGAGATGTGCATGAACAAGGGGCACAATTTGAAGATGGGTGGGATGCTCAGAAGTATTGTTAGTATATAGTAATAAAAGTATTTTTTACAGAGAGGGTTGTGGATGCATGGAACAGCCTTTCTGTTGGGTTGTGGAGTCAGGAACAGTGGGAAAATTCAAGAATGCATAGGACAGGCATAAGGCAATTCTAGTGGAGGGTAGGAGGAAGTAAGCTGTTGATTAACTAGAATCTGCAGCTTATCCATCTGCTAGGAAATGGGCAGACTAGGTGGGCCAAGCGGTCCTTATCTGTCATCAAATTCTATGTTTTTATGTTTCTAGTATTTACATCTGTTGCTTTGTAGATAAGGGACCAGTCTTGGAGGTTGAGGCATGTTTTGAGGTGTAACAACTGCCCACTTGGTAGGATTCTACTAGTGATATTAGGAGGGGCTTGCAGATGAGTGGTGGGTGAAGTAGCCCAATTGCTCCTTGAAGTGATCCATGAGTGAAGGTGACTTTGAGGAGTTCTCCCCAATATGAAGTGGAGTACTTAACATTATAATGGGTACCAAGTCCATTGAAAACAATGACGCCGGCTACTCCACCTTCCCAAACCACTACTCCACTAATTCTTAAGGTGAAGTACATTGAAAACAATGTACTCCACTTCACTATGTTTTTAAGCTCCAAAGGTGAATTTTGCAGTGATTCATGGGATTTCAGGTCACATGGGATCTAGATTTTTCTGCACAGCCTCAGTTTGGGGTAGCGTGTTTATGAAGCTGTAGGAGACAATCTGCTCTGAGAGCTCTGCGATTCAAACCTTCTAAAGCTGTTAAAAAAGCCTTTTGGGGTCTTTTGTTTTGCTGAAACTTTAGTTCATTGATTATAGGAAACCCTCCTGTGCTCATATCATCAGAGCATTTATTGTTTGTGTGTGGATTTTGAATGTTAATGTACTATATTTAGTCTGTGTACTGAGAGACAGTGGAAGTGTGCTTTGGGAGAGGGACGTATCTTTGGTGTAGGTAGATTAACTTGAAGAAAAAGACAATGCTTTTGTTTTTGGTGATATGTTTCTTGTATAACTCTGTTAATCTACACATAGTAATATTTTCAATAATTCTTGCCATTTTTTTGCTGATTGTTGTGATGCAGCAGTGCATAATTTTAGTTTGTTTAAAATATGTGGTTATATTACTGAAGTTTTCAATTTGCCACTCATTACTTAGTGTGTGGGTGAGTATGTGTGTGCGCGTGTCATTAAATCAGGCGCCTTTTATTGTGCCACATAATTTCAGCAATGTGAACCTGCTATCCACTGCAGCTGCATAATATTTGTACTTCTTTGTGGTATCTTTACTAGTACTAGTTCCAAAACTCATATCCCAAACCACCTCGCCAGACAAACCGCTATTTCACTTTAAAATAGTTAAGACATATGAAGCCTACAGATACATAAAAAGGCCTGCTCTAAATCTAGAAATAGCAGTGACACCATTGATCTAAAACTTCTGTCCCTCACCTTGGAAGAAGTGATCCATCCTCTCACAAAATTCTCAACCTCTCCTGTGCCAAAGTCAATTCCCCAACACATTGAAGGCTGCAATAGTCACACCAGTGCATGAAGAGGCGACAGATCCACACAGGGAACTATCGGCCCATATCTATACTTCCACCCCTCTCCAAAGCTCTTGAATGGATCGTGGCGGATCAACTATCAGACTACCTGCAAAAGAATGATCTACTCTGCATTCAACAACACAGATTTAGGAAAGGACACAGTCAAATGTGGCCCTTCTAGATTTCTCTAGTGAAACTCACAAAGCCTTAGATAAGGGTTATTTAACCGGAGCTGTTTTCATAGATCTCACAAAGGCCTTTGACACTGTTCACCATAGCCTTCTAATCTCTCTTCTGCTCAACATTGGGCTAGCCGAGGGACTTGAAGCCTGGGTAAAATGTTACCTGGCACAACGTTCTCAAACAGTAAAAATCTCTGAGGTTCTCTCTGACTCCAAACTGGTCCTCACTGCTGTCCCCAGGGCTCAATCTTAGGTCCTCTCCTCTTCAGCCTATTTCTAAACTTGCTTCCCAAATCCTGCCCTGAAAAATTAATACTCTATGCTGATGCGCTGTAATTCTCTCCTCCCCTAAGGATCCAAACCCACTCGACAGAGCTTGCAGCTTGCTTTCTCCTGTGTTGAAAAGTGGTTACTTGAGCACAAACTGGTCCTAAATAAAAAAAAAAAAGTCATGCTTTTCACCAGTCATCAAAACAGAAATAGGCATACTCCACTTATCATAAAAACCTCTCTTGGAAATACACTAGAACAAGTGAACACCTTCAAATACCTTGGTATCACTTTTGTGAATGTCTTACTTTTACGCCATATCGATAACACTGCAAAAACAGTGCACCAACACATTGGAATTTTGTACGGAACCGTCAATTTTCAACCAAGCTGCCTCGAGGATTGCTGTTCAAAGCTCCATCATCTCAATCATAGACTATGGTCTAATTGTCTATGGCTCAGCTACTACCACTGCACTAAAGCGCATCTCACAGCACTAAACAAAACCTGTTGACTTCTCACTGGAGTACAGAGATGGACCCACACTTGTGACCTCCACACAGAAACGGTTGGTTACATCTCTCCAATCGCCTCATGTATCTCACCTGCGTGATGGCAAAAATCAATCTCGGACTCACTCCTCCATGTATCCAGGACCTGCTTTGCCTGAACAATGGCACTCATACCACCAGAAGATCTGATCACCAACCTTTCCTTGACCCTAGATGCCAGACTGCTCAGGGACAAGATCTTTTGCATACCGTCCCCTACCTGGTACAATGCCCTCAATCTGCCCTCCCTATCCCCCACGATATTGGGAGCTTTTAAATCCATACTATACACTCACCTCACAGCCTCCCGCTCCTGTGACTGCTTTGATTAATGTCTCATCCCACTGAGTGCACTTACATTTGTTTCACTCAACCACCATGGTCTCCTCTTTGACAAAGACAACCTGAGTACCATTAACCTGGTTCTGTCTGCCTCTAAACTTCTTATTTCTCCCTCTCTTCCCTCTCAAGCTCTCCAATCCTTATTCCTTGCCTTTGAGACTGCCTCTGAGTTCCTTTTCCCTTCCGTACATAAATGTTACTGTTTAAGTTGTGGCCTTGTTAAATTGCTTACTGATTGTTTGTAACACTGTCTACTATGTTTTTGTACTTAATGACGTGGAACCTTTGTAAAAGAGCCTTAGCTCAAAGGTATTAATTCTAGAACAATAAACTAAAACTAGTACTGGTGACTGTTACTGCAGCAGTGGAGTACTCTGTCCCCCATGGCCCGCCCTAACAGGCAAAAATTCTTTCCCAGATCTGAATTTCTGAAAGTGAGCACTGGTTAGGTGTTGTGCCTTTGCATCTGCATCTCATCAGTGTGCAGCACAATCTTAATCTGTCTGTGCATTTGCATCTCTTCAGGGCCCAATCTCCATCTCTAAATTAAGTCACAGTTGTTTCTTTGGCTTCACTTCAGAGTACTGGACAGGTGTGGTGCATAATTCTGCATGAACATTGTACTCATTAATCGTGCTTTTAAGTCAGGACCATCATCATGAGTCACTCATGATACAAATCAAGTTCTTCATCATCACGGTCACAAATACAGTCACAAATCATGATTTAGATCACATCACGAATCACAACATTATTTTTTTCAATAGTTACTTGGTTGTATTTTAAGCCTGTTTTGTAGTATCTCTCCATGCTTCACCACCCACTATTGTGCTCATTAATGAGTTTTTTAAGATGGGAGTTTTGTGCCACATCTCTTTGGGGCCCATTGAAATACAGTCATAGGCATTCACATTTCTTCATCATCATGGTCACAAATGCAGTCACAAATCATGATTTATGATCACATCATGAATCACAAAATTAAATGTTTTAATAGTTACTTGGATGTATCTTAAGCCTGTTTTGTAGTATCTCTTCATGCTTCACCACCACACCATTGTACTCATTAATAGGTGTTTTTAAGTCAGAGAGTATTGTGCCACACCTCAGCGGGGTCCGAGAAGTACAGCCCTAGGCATTCACATTTATTCATCATCACGGTCACAAATGCAGTCACAAATCATGATTTACAATCATGTCACAATCACAACATTATTGTTTTTACTAGTTACTTAGATGTATTGTAAGCCTGTTTTGTAGTATCTCTCAGGCTTCACCCCACCATTGTACTCATTCATGTTTGTTTTAAGTCAGAGAGTTGGACAGTGTCTGCAGTACATGCATAAACTGGAAAGAAGACTGACGGCACACATGCAGCTTAGCACAGTATACTTGCACTGCTCAGAATACAAAGTGTCACGATACGGAAGACAACAAAAAGAGCATTATTACATACAAGGGTCGGGGATGGAGGAGCATACATTTTATAACACAACAAGGAAGGTGTGGGGAGCACATGGTGTGAGAAAAAAAAATAATGTGGGATCCCATGGTGATCCAGCAGCAGTTCCAGCATGGACAGAATTTGCAATTGATGTCCCTCTATGCAATCCTGGTGGAGCAGCAGGTGCTGCTGTGACCCTCCTCTTTTAGGGATGCCGCCAAGCACAGCTGCACCTCTGCCACAGAACGGCCAGCAGGTGTAGGCATAGTCCGTTCTGTGGCAGCCTGCCACTCCAACTGGTTTTGATTGAGCATATGGGTATGATGGTCCCACGGTGCACCTCCACCTCACATAGGAAGCACTTGACCAACTGCTGCCCCCGTGACACAGTCAAAAAACTGCCAAACAATGGAGTTGGAGAGGACCAGACAAAGACAGGGAGGGCCAGATGAACTGGCAGCCAACTGGTCACGGTGCTGAATAGGGATGGGATCCACACCTGGGCCTGGGGCAACAGGCACATCCTGCTCAGAGGACCTGGTGCTGGACTTGGTGGTGGTGGTGGTTCAACTGCCTCTGAGTCAGGACAGGAGGCAGTGCTGGTCCTGCTTCTGGGGTGGGGGACAAAGAACTAACTACTTATAAAGGTAAGAAAAATAAAATTTACAGAAAGAACAAATTAAGTAAAAAGAGAACAGAAAAGACAAAAAATGTAGCTTTTAAAAAGCTGTTGAGTCTAAATCAAAGTTTAAATTTCCTCCTCGTTCTGATCTCAAAGTATCAGCAGTCACAAACACACTCTCTCTCTCTCTCTCTCTCTGTCTGCACAGGAGAAAGTAAAAGTGTCTGCTTGCATGACTCACTTCCTTCCTGCCTAGCTAAAGAGCATGTGACTTACAGTACTGTAAGCCATGTGATGTGTGGGGAGGCTGCCAAATCTGAAACACCAACTGGATCACTTAGAACCATAATGAGGAATGCAAAAGTCCATTAAAAACAATGACTTACGCCTTACTTCGCATTGCCATTCCACCTTAATGTGAAGTGGTAATGACAAAGCGGACACTCCATGTAGCGGAGTGGCAAGGAGAAGTGCCACTATATTCACTTCACCGGTGAATTTAAATTCACTGCACCTCTACTTCGGAATTTGTTTGACCATTCACTGATGACAGGGAATGGTAGCTAAGCGAGTCAGGACGGACTGAGGTATTTGTGATATGAGTTGAGTGGCTGGTAAGAATCCAGTCCAGGAGGGTGCTGGTGCCAGATTTGTAGTTTTTCCTGGTTGGAGAGGCGACCATCTAGGGAGATTGGCCGATGAGTCGGCATCCTTATGGATCCCTGCATCAGATGCAAGACAGTTTATATTAAAGTCTCCAAGCAGAATCATTTCAGAGTCAGGAGATTGGGACCTGGTGAATTCCAAGACTGCTTTAAGGCCCATTCCCTTGTTCTTTCAGGGGGATATACACTAAAGCAACTGTGAGGGATTTGTTATTGGCACCTAATAAGATTCTGATAGGGAGAATCTGGCAGCAGTGACTGGGAGGGAGTAATGATGGGGTGTCCCAGTAGCGAATCTTTAAGGTAAATTGCATCCATCACCACTTTTGGACATCCAGTTTAGCCTGAAAATATTGTAGCCTGGAAGAGAGATAGCCAGGTTGGGGATTTTGGGTGTAAGCCACGTTTCTACAACTGCCAGGATATCTGGGCTATGCTGATTGGTAAAGATTTGTAGGGCATCCAGCTGTGGGAGTAGACTACAGATGTTGAGAGATACGATGGAGTGCTCCTCAGGGGTTTCCTGGTAGATAGAGCTGGTGATTGGGCCAGGTATAGGATGGATGTTTCCCGACAGCAGCAGGAGGAGGAGCACAAGCTTCAGTGTGCACCAGCATAAGTCCCTGAGCATGAGACTACATGCCCCTTGTTTTGCAGGAACTTACATTAGGTCGGTGGCAATGATCCTAGAGTGATGGCACATGAGAGAGTGATGAGAGTCTCCAGGGCCTGTGTACAGTGGTAGGCAGGGACTGCCATTTAAACAAATGAAAACAAAAGGTGGTGAGGAGGGTGAGCAGTAACACTAAACCTGTATTTTTCTCCAAAGCATCAGTGCAGCAAAGGGATCCCAGCCTTTCATGTTGTGGCTAGGCATCTAGTATTTCTCAGTAACATGTTTCTATATTGTTAACCTGCCCTGGGGAGAGTGCAGAAGTTCCAGCTTAGTAGGCAATCTGGCACCCAGCTGTCATCAGTTTTGTTATATTCAACAAATTGTATGCTGTCATCCAATGGTACAATATAATTGCAAATACACTTAAAGTCATAAAGGCGGGGCATTCAGTCTCCCCCAAAATTTTCACAACACTGATATAAAATGCATCAGACTTTATTGCATGAACTCTACAAACTTAGCTTTGAGAAAGCACATAGACCTCTCCAAAAGGACATCAACAGGTTTGCTGCTTCAAGCACCTTGTCAAAACTAACTCACCCAGGCACCACTGTCCCATATGTGTGTTCATTAAACAATAACAGGTGCAAATAATGAGGTGGTACCTGCATGGGATCCATACAACTGGCATGTCGAAATCTCAAGAAGAATTTGGGGAATGTGTGTGTGGGGTGGGGGCAGTTCTATTATTGGCTCACTACATGAAGGCATATCACAAACCCATATACATTTCATAAACTGTATAGTAATAGTAAGCAATACTAAAAGAAGTGTAATAGGCAGGGTATTAATGTTCAACCTGATCACATATTCACACTAATTACATCTCACTAAGCATTGATCACTATTAATTGCAAGACCTATATAACATGTACAACCATGAAATTAAATATGTGTTAGTGGTCACAAAAGGGGTATAATAGGCAGGGTAAGAATGACTATTCAACCTTCTCCTATATTTATATTTACTATGCCCCAATAAACAACGATTGCTATTAATCCAGAAAGGCAGGGTCCAAAACCAGATGGTTAAAGGTTATATTATTAGCCCACAATATTAAGCATTACTGAAAACTCTTTATCCTTTAGCAAAAAAAATATATAATGTGTGTTATTGATTGTTAGAAATTATTACAGCAGGATAAAACAATCATCCAACCCTGTATCATGTTAATGATTAAACTGAGATCGATGGCAATTCTAAAAGGAAGCCTCAAAACCCAATTACTGAACACCAGGGACAGGAACAGAATGCTGGGAAAATGTGAGACCATAGAACACATAAAATCATATGACAGTTAAGTTGCTGGGTTGCTATGCAGTCCCTATACTATGCCATACTTGAATGCAATGCTCACCAGATAACTAAAACAACTCTTAAAACAAGGTTGCCTTTTCCTCCCTCTCCTGGTTTTCCACTGCTGGATTTTTGAGCCTTCTTTTAGCATTACTAGGTGATCCTAATAGAGTGTTTTAATCACTAACAAGGATTGTTTCCCCTTCTATAATAATCCCCAAGTTTGATAATGCACATTATATTGTATTTTTGAAGAAGATTTTTTGTAATGTTTTAACATACTGTAGTAGTAGCCAGGGAATAGTAGTGCCTAGTCCAAATATTGCAAGCAGGCCTGAACACTACCACATCCAAATGGTTTATTTGCCTGACCATCATATCCCTGACTAACAGTGTCCTTCCTAACCATCCATGAAACTAAGCTGACTCTTGAAAGTATTTTAGAGAGCCTGCTGTAAATGCCTGTGCCCTTACAAAACCAGTAAAGTTCTACTAAACAGTAAAGTCTATGGGTGGCACATTATGCAGACGGAAAGATGTCAGCTGTGTAGTGCTCACATCTCAAGTTTTATAAACCAGTAAAGGAAGTGTGCCTGCAGCTTTACATTTTTCTGTAATCTATTTCTGGACTTGTGTGCCCCATACTGTAAGTACAGTGATAACGGCCAGGATGCAATATAGTATGGCAGCATATTGCAGTAGAGTTACTACGGGAAACAAGAAAAGCATTTTTAGCTCTATTTACTGTAAATCAACAATTTTTGAATGTTAAGGCTCTCAAGTTGTTGCTTTGGTGCATATTTCAAATGCTCTGCCAGAGTTGTGTCCATTTTCCATTCTGCATACCATTAATGCACCAAAGTGCAGCTAGTAGGTGCTGCTCCTCTGTTACGTTCTGAATTCAACATTTTGACTGGGGCACTACTATTCTCTAGGCATGCGAGATCAAGATACACATGACACACACTTCATTTTTAAGGGTGTACTTGTGCGAAGTGTTTGCAGCACAGTGCTGACCCCATCAGTGGCAGCATCCCAATCCACATAGGGGCACTACCCTTGCTCTTTTTAGAGGGATGCCATGATTCAGTTTCCACTGAGAGAGTCGTCTTTATATTAATGGTACTGACAGCTCAGCCCCTCTACTGATTGCTCAAAACCATGGCAATAGGAGTCCTTGACCTCAGCATCTTTCCTCTCTCCTTTACTGATCAGGGTTATAATTAGTTTCCTACTCTAGCAGAATGGTTTCTCTATCTGGCCAATCTCACTGGCCTGACTTTGGAAATTTCAAACAGCTTGGCTATCGAGGATAACACTGGTTCAGGTGTCACAATGGCAATTACTTTTTAAATCCAAGTTGAGTGTAATTAACAGCAAAAACTCAGACTGCTTATCATTCGCCTTTCTTTGCTCTGCCCATACTGCATGGTTGCAGCATCGCGGCTGAGTGATTTCATCTCAGGATGCCAGTCCTTGGCAGTGCATTGTTTCAGTGAGCGTGTGTTGTGATTTTTAGTGTTAACAGCCCTTTAAAATATTTGCAACGTGTGCTGTAATTCAACTATTATATTGTGTCTATTCTGCTGTGTTCCAGCCATCTAGCATGCTATAACTCTGAACTGCATGCACGAAGCGCACTGACACGTTGACAACAGTAAAAGTGTGCAGAGCTGCTGCCATCACTCATGCCCTGTTCCATCTTTAGTTCAAAGGCTATCTGCATGGATAGTTTACCTTTAGTGTCCCGCAGCAGTCCTTGTCAATTGGCACCAAGGCACCACAGCCTTCACTTTCCTTATGCCTGCCACCATCAGTGACCACTTCTCGATGTTCTCCTGGTTGGGTATGTCAGCATGGTGGAAGTGTTTTCATCCCTGTGGAAAGGGCAAATGTTATCCTGAACTAATGGTAATGCCTTGAGCAGGGAGAGAAGGTAGTGAAACATTGCATTCGATGCCACCACCTGAGGAGAGCAGCAGTTAGCAGTAGTGACACATCTGTTTATGGGACACATAATTCATGCAAAAAATCAGGGTACTAAGCGAGGTAGACACCCGACATAGAGATGTTGATAGGGAGAAGTGCAGGGGTAAATGGAGAAAGTGACAAAAGCATAAGAAGAAAGGGATGGGGCAAAAGGGGTAAGGCCATCAAGAAATGGAGGCTAATGAGTACCAACGCCCGAGTCTGGGCAACAAGCACCCTGACTGGGTGGCCTTGATGGAAGAGGGATGCCTGGATATTGTAGCAGTCACAGAAACATGGTACACAGAGAACCATGACTGGGATGTTAACATACCAGGTACACAACCTACAGGAGAGACAGGAGGGGAGAAGAGGGAGTGGAGTAGCTCTCTATGAAAGGGAAGGATAAAAGCAACTGAACAAAAGAGTAAGCAGGGGAGAGGAGGCAATGTGGGTCACCTTAGAGATTGGAAATGGCACCACAGTCCCACAGGGGTTGTATACAGACCCCCATGTCAGGAGGAGGGAATGGAAACGGATATGATAGAAGGCATACTTAGGATGGCAGAGAAAGGAAATACTGTTGATGGGGACCTTAATATGCCAGATGTTAACTGGAGCACCTTTGCTATAGCCACATCCAAAGGCAGGGCCATTCTCGATGCCCTTCAGGTGGCATGTTTCAGACAGATAGTTTTGGAACCTACTCATGAAAGAGCAATCTTAGACCTTGTACTCTCAAATGGGGACAGTGAGAGGATCTCAGATCTAGAAGTGGGTAGCCATCTGGGAACAAGTGACCACCAAACAGTGTGGTTCCCAATAAATTCAGCTACAGAGTAAAGCAATGCAAAAGTGAGGGTTCTGGACTTCAGGAGGGCTGACTTTGGCAAGATGGGAGAGTGCCTCAGAAAAGCACTAGCAAACAGGCTAGAAGGAGGGTGCAGCAATAATGGGGAAATATCAAAACTGCCATCACAGAGGCAACAAGCCTTTGTGTGAAGCAAATAAACAAATTAAAATGAAAGAAAAAGCCACTATGGTTCTCAAAAGAGGTGGCGGTGAGGTTAAAAAGAGAAAAGATAGCATTTAGGAAGTATAAGAAAACACAGAAGGAGCAGGACAGAGAACTGTACCAGTTAAGGCAGAAGGAAGCAGGGAGGATTGTCAGAACTGCAAAGCCCAAACTGAGGAAAAGATAGCCAACTCAGTTAAGAAGGGATACAACCTTTTATAGGTATATCAGGGAGCGTAGAAAGACAAGGGAGGATAGTGAGGCTGGATAGAACGAATGGTGGGTGGGCAGAGAGGGACAGAGAAAAAGTAGGGATACTGAATGAATACTTCTGTTCAGTATTACAAAAGAGGAGGTGGGGAGGTGCCTAATCCAATTAACAGAAGCACTCTGGAGAGGGGACCAATCCCAGTCCTTTCACAGAAAAAAGGGTTCTGAAAGAACTCCTAAAACCGAAGGTGGAGAAAGCAATGGGGCCAGATGGAATTCACCCCAGAATTCTAAAAGAATTAAGCAGAGAACTAGTGACGCCACTGACTACACTTTTAACAAATCATTGGAGGATGGTGTGGTACCTGAGGACTGGAGGAAGGCAGATGTGATTCCCTTCACAAAAGTGGGACCAAGACAGAGGCAGAAACTACAGACCTGTCAGTTGGACCTCTGTGGTAATGAAAATAATAGAATCACTTCTGAAGGAAAGAACTGTTGAGTACCTAGAGGCCAGTGGGTACAGGACCCAAGGCAGCATGGGTTCACAGCAGGAAGGTCATGTCAGATGAATCTAATTGATTTCTTTGACTGGGTGACCAAAGTAGTAGAACAGGGAGGGGCTGTGGACATGACCTACCTAGACTTTAGCAAAGCATTTGACACAGTCCCACACAAAAGATTAATAGTCAAATTAACCAGCCTGGGAGTGGGTCCCAGGGTAGTAGCCTAGGTAAAACATTGGCAGGACAACAGAACACAGAAGGTAATTGTAAATGGAGTCCACTCTGAAGAAAAAGGGTTACTAGTGGGGTACTGCAGGGGTCAGTACTGGGTCCAGTCCTTTTAATGTCTTTATAAGTAACATTGCAGAGGGACTGGAAGGGAAGTGTGTCTCTTTCCAGATGACACAAAGATCTGCAACAGGGTTGATACACAAGGTGGAGTGGAAAGGATGAAAAAGGACTTGGCAAGGTTGGAGGAATAGTCAAATGTATGGCAGCTTAGATTCAATGCAAAGTGCAAGTAATGCACCTGGAAACAAAACCCAGGGAAGAGTACACAATGGGGAGAGGTAGTAACAACAACAAAAATGGAAAGGGACCTGGGGGTAATCATATCAGATGACTTTAGGGTTGGCAAGCAATGTGAGAAGGCAGTAGGGAGGGCTGGGGGATACTGGGATGTATAGGGAGAGGCATCACCAGCAGAAAACAGGAAGTTGTTATCCCCTGTACAGACAGTTGGTGAGACCCCATCTGAGTACTGCATCCAGTTCTGGAGACCCCATCTCCACAAGGACATAGACAGGATGGAGGCAGTTCGGAGGAGGGCAACTAAAATGGTGCAGGGTCTGCAAAAGAAGCCATATGAGGAGAGACTAAAGGAGCTTGTTATGTGAGCCCTTGAGGAAAGGAGGAGGGGGACAAGATGGAAATGTTTAAGTACCTCAGTGGAATCAACAAAGTCAAGAGAGTAGCATCTTTCAGAAAAGAGATGTGCAAGAACAAGGGGACACAATTTAAAGATAGAGGAGGATGGCTCAGGGGCAATGTGAGGAAATATTTTTCACAGAAAGGGTGGTGGACACATGGAACAGCCTTCCTGAGGAGGTTATGGGGTCTAAAACTGTGGGAGAACTCAAGAATGCATGGGACAGACATAAGGCAATTTTGTGGGGAGTAGGAAGAAGTAGGCTGTTGGTTAAATAGGATCTAAAGCTTATCCTCTGGGTAGGGAAATGGGCAGACTAGGTGGGCCAAGAGGTCCTTATCTGCCATCAAAATCTATGTTTCTATAGTGCTTTGGTGGAAAAGAGTGGTTAGAAAATCAGGGACGACTTGGTCAGCCACTCAGCTCAATGCAATTCCAGAACTTTAGAAAGATCACCTGGGACATCTCAGTTCTAATAAGTGAGCCCACTGTGGGATCGCCACACGGCGCCAGACCTAGTTGAGGTTGGAGCAGTTAGAAGGGACAGGCCAGCTCAGAGGGGCTGGTGGGAGCAAATCAGGAATCAAAATGATGGAAACAGAGAAAGTGAAACAGAAATAACTTGATCAAAGTATAGGATTCAGTCGAAGAAGGAAAGGTACTTTGATAATTTACACATAGTAACATCACAAGTATTGGAAGAATTAACAAAATAAAAGCACCTCTGGGCAGAAATAGGTTATAAAGACAGCACCTATAAAATTACTTCTTTTGTGCATTTTAATCAGGAGCAGCTAAAGCCCATTGGATGCATTCAGCAGGTGTATAACAATACACCTGCTTTGTCACAAAACTGCATTTAATCCTGGAGTGACTGCTTCCAAACATATTTGAAAATCAATAGTGTTCAAAATGCAACATGGAATTTGTTATAACAGCAGACGTCCATACAGGAGCATGAACGTTCACACTTATTTTGCAGTAAATATATGCCTAATATGTGCATGGGTTAATATAGTGGGCTAGTAATACAACCTTTCACCATTTGGTTTTGTATTAATTGTATTAATTGGAAACAAAACCCAGGGAAGAGTACACAATGGGGGTGAGATACTAACAACAACAAAATGGAAAGGGACCGGGAGTAGTCATATCAGATGAGTGGGCAAGCAATGTGAGAGGGCAGCAAGGAGGGCTGGGGCATACTGGGATGCATAGGAGAGCATCACCAGTAGAAAACAAGAAGTTATTATCCTCTGTACAGACAGCTGGTGAGACCCCATCTGAGTACTGCATGCAGTTCTGGAGACCCAATCTCCGAAAGACATAGACAGAATGGAAGCTGTCCAGAGAGGAAACTAAAATGGTGCAGGGTCTGCACGGAAGACATATGAAGAGAGTCTTAAAAGCTTAATAGGTATAGCCTCGAGGAAAGGAGGGAGGGGGGACATGATAGAAACTTTCAAGTACCTCAAGGGAATCAACAAAGTCCAAGAGGCTAGCATCTTTCAAAAAAAGGTGTGTGCAAGAACAAGAGGCACAATTTGAAGATAGAGGGCGGCTCAGAGGTAATTTAAGAAGTATTTTTTCACAGAGAGGTTGTGGATGCATGGAACGGCCTTCTGGAGGAGGTTGTGGAGTCAAAAACTGGTGGAATTCAAGCATGCATGGGACAGTCATAAGGCAATTCTAGGGGTTGGGGCAGAAGAAGTAGGCTGCTGGTTAACTAGGATCTGCTGCTTATCCTTTAGGTAGGGAAATGGGCAGACTGGGTGGGCCAAGCGGTCCTTATCTGCCGTCAAATTCTATGTTTCTATGTTTATGGGGCATAGTGAATATGAATGGGGATGGGGTGCGAATAGTCATTCTTACCCTGACTATTATACTCCTTTTTGACCGGTAACACATACTTCAGGTGATGGTGTACATTTTATATAGATCATGCAATTAATAGCTATTGTTGCTTATTGACAAGGCCCCTTCTTTTCTGCGGCAGAGTGGGACCAAGTTCTGCTGCAAGACTACCATTTGCTGTAGAACTTCTGCAGCAGTGGTTTGTAATTTCTGTGGAAGTTCTGCGGCACTAACAAACTACCACATCACAGTAGTCAGCTTGTCATCCTGACTTCACTTTCATGGCAGTGGTTATAGCAGTCAGGATGGTGGAAAGCACAGTAACACTAGCTCAAAAATAACAGACTTATAGAAATAATTTTATGTCTAAAAGGCAAAATGAATGTCTCTCCCTTAAGGTCCTAGCCTACTGCATAAATGAAATATGCAGATGAGACCTTATGTGATAAATAAGGTACTTCTATATGTATGCTGTCAATCCCACTAATGAGTTCTCCACTGTGTATCACTTAAATATTTGTATGTGCTTTCTACACCATTCACGAGGTCACCTGTGTATCACTTATATATTTATACTCATTCTGTAACATGCTTAAGCAATAAACCACGACAGGGTGTTGGTGATTCTGGCTTTACCCGCCTGGCTGGTTTGGCCACGAGGTCAGCAGGCTGAGTGACTAAACCCTCAGGCATGGTAAAACCAGCATCACCACACCCTGGAGTGGTTTATTGCAATTATACAAATGTTGTGTGTGGTAAAATGTGAATAGTAATTTAATTGTGATAATTTGTTGTGTGTAAAAGTAAGGAAATAGTGGAATATCCTTCCATGCAAAAAATAGTCCATACAGTGGGTTTGCTTGTAATATAAAGAAATGTTTATTTTTTGTGTTTTAACATTTCGTTTAACTTTTACAGTGAAGCAGAACAGTAGTTATGAACAGATGTAGTTTTAATATGTACTTTTAAGCAATAATATATATATTTTTATTATTTTAGAAAAAGTGATGAATGATTAGGTATTATAATTTTAAAGCAATATTGTTATGAGGTTAAAGTTCAGTATAATATTTTGCTTCTGTGGTCTGTTGCTTTAAGATGATTGTTGTTTTTTCTTAGTTGTCCGATGTCTGTGGGCTGTTGTCGTTTTGAGTAGTCTTAGGCTTGGGGTGGAGTGCAGGTATTTGTTTTAATCTGCAAAAGTAGAAAAAAAGATGTTAGTTTTAAAAAAGTTTATTGAAATTTGTAGATTATGCTGGTTTTTATGTCACCTTTGCATTATTTGTAGAAGAAATTTACAGTGCCATGATTGAACAGACCACCAAAGGTCGTTTGGTTTGATCCACGGTGTGTGGAGGTGCTGGCATGCTGGCTGGATCCGGTTGCGATGTTCACTTGGAAGGTCTGGTTATGGAGGTGTGTTTCTGTTTTCGTCATTCCTTGATGATTCAAAAAGAATTTCGGTGTTGGAAGAATTTGTTTCTGGAATTGGAGGCTGATTATGAGGTATTTCAGTTCTGGGGCTATGCATTGTTGCTGATTCCATGTGTGAGATGACTGTTTCTTGCTGGTGTTTTGTGGTTAGGAAGGTGAGATTCGGGGAGGGGTAGCAGTTTCCTGACGGTTGCCTTCTGATATGATGTTTCCCCATTTTGAAGTCATCCATGTTGGGCTTCCAGTAACTGCAGTGAAGACTCACTTTTGTGCCCAGTTATTGCCATGATTTGGCGAGATTCCATTCCTGCATCGCTCAGTAATGTTACTGCAGTTGCTCTTAAACTGTGATTTGTGTAGATGTTGGCAATTGGGCTTGCTTGCAGATCAGTGCAACATTTTCCCAGGTAGTTAATGCCCATTGGCTCGTTGTTGTACCATACTGGCATTTTTTTCTAGGATATGGTTAGGAAGTCTTTTGGGTGGAGGAATAATGCTGTGGGGTTTGGTGGCAGCTTGTTGAGATACTTTTAAAACTTTTAACAGGACATATTGGGTCATCAGGTTGCTCAAACATGCATCCTCTTGTGAGGTGGCGTGTGGGATCGTTGTACTTTTATGGTTCTTTGTTTCTTCATTAAATGTTTTGTGACAAATTGTAAGCCATTTTCAGCAATTTTTATTTCAAATGACTGTGTTGTGAATTGTCTGACTCCTTCATTGCCTGCCTTTGCGTAAATGCAGTTGAATATCTAGCCAGACATTTTGTACTAGCCCTTCTGCAGTTTGTGGGGAAACTGCACTAGAATTTCTAATGGTTACTAGTTGGGATATGGTGAGTGCAGGGTGGTGTTGAGCAATGTCTTTCCTGACTTTCGGTATTTTTACAACTGCTTTGAATATGTTGTTTGCAGTTGTGAAGTCTGGATCAATCATTAAATTGAGCTGTCTGGCAATGGAGGGCTCATTTATGTATCTGTTGAGTCCATAGCATAACGACAAAGCTGCTTAGTACATATTCTTCTCCTGATGTGTTTCTAACTGTACTGTAGTAGTTGCGTGGGATGTCATTTAATTGCTGGGCTGGGATATGTTTTAGATCTATTTCTATTTCCTTTTCTTTTGCCCAGTCTAGGAATACCTTAACTGCCCATCTGGTTTGCTTCTGTGTTGTTTCTTCATGTCTTTCTAGCTCCAGCATTGTTATTTGCTCACATGTGATGCTGTCATGGCGGGCTTTGTTTTGTGTTAGGATTGGCTGGTGTGGGCCTTTGAAGGAAAGCGCTGTGTTTGAATTCTCCTTTGCGGTAGTTGGTCGTGCTGCGAGGCGGGCTGTGTGTGGCGTTAACGCTGGGGATGTGAGGCAGAGGGACGAGCTTTCTTGGTGGCAGTTCGAATGATTTTGAGGTACTGGATGTTTTTTTATTTTCTTGTTATCGCTGTCTTCGGCTGTAGTTGGATGCTGAGCGGGCTGGTTGTCAAGTTTAGGCTGGGCATTTGAGGCAGAGCAACGGGCGTTTGTAGCGGCTGTGGTGTTGCTTTTTCCACCGATGGATTTTCCGTTTTATTTCGCCGTTATCGCCGTCTTCAATTGCTTTAAATATTGTTTCCAGCTCTTCATTATCAATCAAATCAAAACTTGTTTGAGGCTCATATTTTTTGAACGATCGGATTTGGGAGTTTTTCCGTACCGCGATGTATAATGGCGGCTTTGGGATTATCAGCGGGGGTCGGTGTTTTCAATTGGGTTGCAGCCGGGGTTGGCTCAGCTGGCACTTTTCCTGTTGGTAATGCTGTATTTACAACGGGTGATAGTGCCAGCTGGCCAATGAGGATCTCCATTTTTTGATGCATTGTATAATTACAAATATATGTGTGTGTAGTGAGAGAGAGATTGTGTGCGTGTGTGTGTGTGTGTGTGTGTGTGTATTTTTTAATTTCCATGAAATTGCTTCCTCATTTATACAGGTCCCATTGGAAATTGAATAAACAGAATAGAGGAGTTATTGCAAAACTTATTTTTCATGCCAACCTGCTTCCCTGACGTACTACATAACACCATCAGACCATGACATGCATGTGAACCGACTGTGAGAGAGCTCTCAGCCCATCACAGTGTGTCCACCGTGTGCCAGAACACTACACCATACCTTCCCATGCTCAGAGCAGTGATGTGTTCCACCAATCCTTGTGCTGCCCAGCCAGCTCCCAGAGATAATCTCTGAACCTGAGTTGCCTGCATAGAAACACAGCATGCTACCCTCTGGACCAGCAGCTGGCCCTGAACACATTAATCCATAAATTTTGGGTGACTCTATCAAACAGTGACAATATGTAATCAATAACCCTGGCAAAATGTAGTACAACACAATTATTTATTTAACAGGTCTGTTCTTTTAGCAGGTCTCACATTATTAAATTCCACTTTTCTGGGCATAAATTACTTTATTTTTCTTAAAATTACAGTTAAATTTATTTTACCAGTTATTCATTTCAGATGGCATCTCTATACCTTAAAGCCACAAATAAGTTTGTACAAAGTGAGGTATGGACTTAACAGGTCTGTGCTATTGCCAGGGTTTTGTTCAAGTTGACCCTAGTGTAATAACGTAAGACTGAAAATTGTATAAGGCTGTAGTGCAGGTTGAGCAAATATCATCATGCCTGATGTGCTATGTCACCGCATCTGACAGTGGAGCTGTGGTAGATAAGTGACTGTTCATTTCTCTTGCAGAATGCGGCCATTTCATTAGCAAATGTATGGTGTTACAGCAACGACAACATCACATTCTGAGCATAGAGGGGTTTGGGATATAAAAGAGGAAGGAACCAGATTGTGAGGATAAACAGAAATATTAATAAAAATCACCAAGAAGAGTGAATTCTGTGGCACTGCAGAAGTTCAGCGGTAGATTGCAAGTTCTGCACAAAATTCTGCATCCGTAGAATTTAGGGGCCTTACTAATTGAGGTGTAGTTAATGTGAATATGGGATCATGTGCTTGGTATCACTGAAACATGGCTGAAACTCCACCTCTCAAATGCTTCCTATTATCTCCCTGGCTACTCAATGCTGAGGCAGGACAGGCCCAGAAAGAAAATGGTGGAGGTAGCTCTCTATATCCACTAGCCTTTCTCTGCAGTCACCATCCTCCACTCTGACCCTAGTTCCCTCAGTATTGGCTCCTAGTAGGAGCTGACCATTGGTGCAGCAAATAAGATTTATGTGGGATGCTGCTACAACTCCCTCTAAGAAGCACTCAGGTCTCACCACCCACCTAGAAGCATAGGAAGTCTCTCCCTGCTAGAGATATTATCGTCCATGGGGATTTCAGTCTGGATTGGCTTAATGCTCAGGAACCTGACTTCACAAACCAACTCAAACCCATAACCTAGTCAAAATTATTACCATCCCTACTAGACACAACTCACGTACCCATAACCATACACTTCTTGATTCGGTGATCACATATAGAGGAGAAGGTGCTCCTGTCAGGGGACGCTATCAGATGCAATTAGTGACCACTCCCCACCATCCTGATCTGTGCCACGAGTCCAAGTGCACCCCAAACTGCTCTCTTTCCATAATTTCCACCATCCAGATATTTCCTCCCTCTTTCACGATGTGCGTGTGATAAACTGTCCAACTTTATACACCTTCTCCGACACATCTGAGGCACAGAGATTCTTCACTGCCACACTCACCAACTCCAAAATCAACATTTTCCCTGACTGCCCATAGAGTTGGGGTGGCTGCACTAGTTGGGTTACTAAAGATCTCCTGGCCATGATGAAGGAAAGTGACAAACTATGATCAGCCTATAAACCAGCCTCCTCCCCACCCATTGGAATGATGACAGGTGCCTATGGAACCGTTTCAAACAAGCCACCCTTGTGCAAAAGCATGCCTTTTTCAGGGCAGACAAAGGGACAGCCTCAGTGATCCACACTGTTTCATGGGTGAGGTCAGCTCTTTGCTTAACCCATGTACTCATAACCCTATCATTAACATTGATACTCCCTGTGGTCAGTTGTTGGTCCCTGTTGAAGTGGCCAAGGCCTTCAATAAAAATTCACAGACCTGTCTGCCCTCCTTATAAATCTGCCACCCTGGTGACCTCTAGCCCTAGACATGCTCTTTCTGAGCATCCCCATCTTAGCTCCTGAAAATCTGCCCTTACATCATTCTACTTCCAAACCATCACCTCCATGGACAATGTTAAACTGATAAAAGCCTGCCTAGCAGTGGCAGCACGGATAGCAATTGTCTGTTTCCTGTGAAGCTCAGACTTATATCTCCTGCCATTCTAAAATCACTCACCTACAACTTTAACCTAGCATTGATTACCTCCTCAGTGCCTAGTGTCTGGAAACATGTCAAGGTGGCTCTATTCTAAAACTTGTGACTCGCTATCCACAGACAACTACCAGCCTATATCCTTGCTCCCCCACCTTAGTAAGCTCCTGGAAAGGATTGTCCACCGACGATTGTCTGACCACACCAACACTCACAATCTAATGTTCAGACAACAGCACAGCTTCTATAAACATCACTCCACCACATCTGCCTTAGCCCGTTTACAAATCACATTCACAGGAACATGGACCTTGAGAGTGCAGTGGGTGCTGTCTTTGTTTACCTGTTAAAAGCATTCCACCTGGTCAACCACACCCTGCTGCACTCCACCCTCCACAACCTTGGCTGCTCCTCTGGGACCTCATGGTGGTTCCAAAGTTACCTTGAAGATAGATCCTAGACAGTATGCATAGGCTGTCTCTTTCCTGCCCTCCCAGTCACCACTGGTGTCCCTCAGGGCTCCATCCTTGGACCACTATTATTTTCTCTGTGCATAAACTCTCTCCCATCTTACTGTCTTACTTGTGATGCCCTACTATACATGGATGATTTCATCCTCTTCTCCAGTGACAAGGCTGTTGATAACATCTCCATAGCCGTATCCAATATCTACACCTCTGCCCACACCTGGTTCCAGTCACAATGCCTGCTTGTAAACATCAAAAATACTAAATCCATGCTTTGAATCTAAACCCTTCTAATCTAAGGTTGCCAAGGCAGGTTCCACCCTCTCAGTAAGTACTCCAGATGGCACTTTACTGAAAATGTTCTAACTTTCAAATACTGGGCATAAGCCTGGACCCCTTCCTCTCCTGTGCTGATCATATGACCTCCATCATCTGTCGGTTAATCAGACACTTGGTGTGACTTATTGGATAAACCATTTCTGACCAGAGAAGCCGGTTAGCCATTGCCCAAGGCAACTTATTGCCTTTCATCGAGTAATGTCCTCCATCAAATCACGCGCATCCTCGCTTATGAGTGTGTGCCTTTGCTTGACATACAATAACATCTGTTGTTTCACTCTCCTGGTGCCTTCACCACCCATCACTGTCACCTCTACCAGGCTGTTAGCTGGCTCCCACGCACCTCAGATTTGACTACTTGCTTGGCTGTATCATGAACAGTGCCATCAGACTTGGGGTTGCCTCCCCATATGTGTCTTTCCTCAGGACCAAAGTTCCCTAAAGATGTTTGGTGCATCCTCAGTTCCTCCTTTGGAAGTCCCGAAAGTTTCCTCAGTCATGGATGGTAGAGTATTATCTGTTGCTGCTCCCACTCTGTGTAACAGTCTCCCTGTACCTGTCTGCTCCTGGCCACCCATGATATCTTCAAAGTACATCTCAGATCTTTGCTCCTTGAAGAGGCCAAGTGCCATTGCTCCCCTGTTTAACTCTCTTTCTTCCCTTCTCTGTCCACTGCAGCCCCTCCTTGGTTGCTTGACCTCCCCAGGTGCTCTTTCACCCTATCTCTGTGTCCTGTCTAAACTTGCTCCTTGTACTCCCACTACAGTGCCTTGATGCTGTTCTCAATGTTATGCACTTATCTTTGCTAGGCACCTATTTCTGCTGTTAATAATGTACAGTTAGTTGTTGACTGTTCTGATGAACTGATTTGCATTAGCGATAAAGTTGTATAGCTTCTCATTAGTTTTGTCTTTTCTACATAATCTGCATTTGTCCATCAGCAATGACTGTATATTCATTAGCTCTCAATTATTGTATAATACATCCCTCCTTTGGTATTGTCGCAAGCTGTGGCCTAGGTCATGCCTGAAAGTGGTCCCTAGGATCAGCGCACTTACCTGTTTACCAAAGACATAAAATAAATAAATTAAAAAGAAATAAGGTTGAACAATCATTCATACCCTGCCTGTTACACTTCTTCTGCAATCATGTAGCCATATTTTACTATACAGTTTATGAAATGTATATGAGTTTGTGATATGCTAGTGAGCCAATAATATAACTGTTTTCCCACCGTGCCCCTCCCCGTTCCCTGTTTCTTTTGTGATTTACATGTATTGGTTGTATGGGTTACTTGCAGGCACCATCTCATCATTTGCACCTCTAATAGTTCAACTAATTAACATGCTCATGTAGTTCAGTGGCCTGGGTCAATTAGTCTTGACAATGTGCTTGTAGTGAAAACTGTTGATACCCTTTAGGAGAGGGCTATGTGCTGGCAAGGAACTGAGTTTTTAGAGTTTGTTCAATAAAGTCTGATGCATTTTGTATCAGTGTTGTGAACACAATATTTGGGAGAATGTGGTGCTCCAACTTTTGTGACTTCAGTGATTTCTGAATGGCACTGCACATGCTACTTGGGAGCCGCGTCTAGGATTGCAAAGTACATTTAAATGCGGAGTTTGTCAGCATCAAAGTAGAATCCCTATGCAAGTTGCCTCCACATGAAACTCTCCACACTTGCACTTTTTGGAGTGGGCGTAGTCAGGTCCTTTGAAGCCTCGCTAGCTGCAGAAACATTTAGACAATGAAGTGTGTAATTATGCTATAGACAGCCCAATCATCCATACACAACAGAAAGTACCCAGTGACCAGATTGGCTATAGTATTAATTACTGACTTCAATGTACCACCCTGGCAGAAGAACCCCTCCCCCTCTCAGGGACTTCACACTTGGCTTCCCAGCCGGTCCTTCAGCAGAGTTTTAAATTCTGTGGCTCCTCCATTAAAAACAAAAGTATGCGGTTAAATACAAAAGTATAAGGATGATAGAATTGTAGCATAGGGTATCATTTCACTATCTTTTTCCAACAGCACTCAATATATACTTGTATACTAAACTGATTCATAAGTGAGTAAAATACAATGGGCACATAGTAAAAACAAAATTAAATAAACAGAAACTGGTACTAACAGAGAAGCCTACCAAGATGTACAGTAAATGTCTCGCTTCTTAAAGTCTGGTTAACCTCCGTTTCCATGTTGGGAATATGCTGTAACCTACCCAGCACCCTCTGCTTCTCAAAATGTCTTGTGTTCTTATCTGCTCCTGAACCCCAGAACTATAGGGCTGACGACCTCTGTCAGTCCTTCCTTTGCTGTCAGCCACGGAGATTCAGGCTATCAGGCTGGGCTGGTTAAACAATAAGAAACACTCCCACTAAGAAGTCTATACATAGGATGGGTGTTTTCTTGAGTGAATCTTGCAGCTGAGGCATTATTGCTAAAGATGAAAAAAGAAAAAAAACTTACTGACAGTGGCTCACACATTGCTTGCCATGATTCATTCTGCCAAAATACGTTAAACTTTAGACAGTCTTCCTGGATCTCCCATCATGGCAAGAATCGGTACCCAACATGAAATCTCTCAAAATTTATGGATTTCATTACGTCTCATAGTGAGTAGGTTGCCTTCATATATAAAAGACATGCCTGATACAATACGTTCTGTCAAACAGCCGAGCAGATTCCAATTGTCTATTAGTCACAGTGAGCCTGGCGCCATTACACACAAATGTTCCACATGGGAGGGAGGGTTAAGTGCAATGCCTCATTACCTTGTTAGTGTCTGTTGCAGTGGCAGTAAAACGTATCTAACTGTCTGACCTGCATAGTATTAAATGTGCATTTTAGACTGTTTGCTTGCCAACATTCTCATAATCAATCAAACAAAAAATATTATTATTTTTTAATCTGGTTAATCATACCAGCCCTGGCTACATTGTTACATGACCCTGCAAAAAACAAACAAACACAGTGCATATTGAATAAAGTATTTCTGATGCCCTGCGTGAGATGACAGTCTCATTCTGTGGTTAGCGGTAGTGCAGACTGACCAGCTTTGGCAGAGGAAGGTGATCCAAGTATTGAAAGAGTACTGAAAGATTAAATGTCATCAATGATATGTGTTATGAAAATCAATCGAAATGGTCATAGGTCAAACTGAGTTGTGCCATAAATGAGTGATGCAACAGACTGGACAAATTGAAACTGAAATGGAGGATAACCTTTTCAATTGTCTCTGTATGTACTCTTGCTGTTCTTGAATTAAACTGCTTTTATGTCATACATTAATTTATTAAAAATTAATGTAACACCTCTATTTTAATGTCATCAGATCTCCCTAACAAGGCCCTAGTAACAGTAAAAGCTTATTATTCTCGAGACTGTCACTGTAACTGTACGATTCTTCAGTCCCTGTCAAAGTAATCATACAGACTCTGCTGAACAAGTGAGCAAAACACACTAATAGAATGTTACCGACTATTAAATCCTTTACTTCAGTGTATGGATGTCCTCCATATAGTGTGAAGAGCTCGAAAAATAACAGATGCTTGCACTCAGTGACATGAAATCAATATACATTATTGTAACAGCCTTTTTTCACCCAAAATATTGATTTCATGTAAAAAAACAGCCATGTGCTCTCTAGGAACTGCCAGTCATTTTGTTTGTTATCCGAGAAGATTATGCAGATCAGTATGTGGAATCTTTCAAGAACAGCTGATTGATGTCAACAAAAGCTGTTTCTGTTATGTTGTTACTTCAGGTTTGATGTCAGAAGTTCACTCTGCTGGAGTCAGCTTGATTGAAAGACAAAAATGAATCAGACAGCGGTACAAGTACATATAACGTACTATTTGTTAGAAATAAATATGGCGGGGTCCATTTTCAAAGGAGGTGCACTGGTGTAACTGAGATGCACCAGTGCAACACCGAGAATGTACTGCTGTGTGATACTGAGACAGCAGAGATGTGTTGCTGAGTCTGGATCGCCTCAATGCAACCATAATGTATGTGGCACATCTGGAAGGCGTTCCCATGAATGTAACATGCAACTCTGTATTCAGCCAAAATCGGCAGTGCATCTGTTGTGCATTCCCCAAGATGGGCCCCGAAAGATAGGCTTAAAAGGAGCTGGCCTAAGTGCAAGACACCCACAGGTGGCGGCAGAGCTGCAGTGGCAGAGGAATGGATGGGACAGCTTTCCTCATGTGGAGGTAATGAGGAGTGTGAGGAGACAGGTGGAACAGCAACATCACCAAGGAAGGGCCACAGGCTGTACAGTATGTCCATTAGAGATGGTACGTGCCCATGTCACCTATGAACAGGTGACTGACACAGATATTGTGGGCCAGTACTGACTCACAGGGATGTTTTGAGACAGCTCTGTGAGCTGTGCCATGGTGACCTGCAGGCACCTACCAGAAGGAGTCATGACATGTCTGTGGAGACAAAGGTGACAGCAGCTATGTGCTTGCTCACCACGGGCACTTTCCAGATGACAGTGTGACATCACTGGTATTATACCATCTGCCATGTCCCATCTCCTCACACAGTTCCTAAGCACTCTGCTGCTACATGTTACATGCTACAGAGTTCATCCAGTTCTCTAGCATGCAGGCAGAGCATAGAAGCCATGCAGCAATTCCAAAGGGTGGCACACATGCCAGGCATGATGGGGCAATTGACTGCACCCATGTGGCTATCGAGGCACCACCTAACCCAGATGGTGGCATATGTCAACCAGAAGGGCTACCATTCCTCAACTGCCAGGTGGTGTGCAATGCCACAGGATGCATCACCAATGTCTGCACCATGCACCCTGGGAGTACACATGATGCCTTCATCTGACTCAAGTTGGCCATATGCTGCAGGTTCAAGGGTGGGACATCCCCACCATTCACATAGTGGGTAAATTGGGCAGGACCCATGCCCACACCACAAACTTTGTGGCACAGCACACAGAAGGTGGTAGTGCAGAGGGTGGGCTTGGAGAAAGGGTGACATGGACAGTACACTGGCAAACAGACATGGTGAACCATAGAACCTGGGTTCCTTCCAGACTGGGACACATGGATACAGAGATAGTAGTGTGTAAGACCACAGGGCAGGCATGGCAGAGGTGCATCACATCAGCCACATGTGGCAGTGTGAGAAGCAGCAGATGCCTGCAGCCACCAACATAGTCCAGGAGATGGATGAGCACAATGGCTACAGAGGACAGTGGCATTGTGTCCCACACAGGCAGGGATGGATCCCACAGGCCAGTGGAGAGTTCAGCTTGGCTGTGTCAGGCCACAGAACAGAAGTGTGGGTCCCACAGTTGTGGTACAGGGGCTGGGTATGTGGGAAGGTGTGCATGGCAACCAGGTGGACAGACAGTGGCAGCAAAGACAAGTAAGGGACATGGCAGCTGTTACAGATCATGCGCACACTTGAGTGAAACTAACACATGTCTCTTCCCCTTCAGGTGACAGTATGTGTCCCTGACCATGGCTGCTCACCCCATACTCTGCCCAGCAGTGAGGCTGAGGAACGGTACAATGAGGCACACACTACAACATGCAACATCATTGAATGTGTGTTTGGCATCCCTAAATGTATTTCAGATGCCTTAGCAGGTCCACTTGTGCCTTACAGTACAGCCCTGAAAAAGCCTGTGGCATATTCCTGGCCTGTTGTATGCTACTGTACACAACATGGCCATAGACCATGGAACACCTGTCTAGGCACAGGAGGGTGATAGTACAGATGAGGATAAACCTCAGGTTGAGGGTGAGCATCCTACCCTGGAGAGGAGTGACCTCAATTGGCCACAAGGGCTTGGTTGCACAGGGACACCATTGCACTGGAGCATTTCAGAAAGCAGAGGTGAGTAGTCCAGGAGGACCAGCTGGGCAGCAAATCACATACACACACACACACACCCCACATACATGCACACGTAGGCAGATGTTGCACAGAAACTACAGAATGTACTGTAGAGTGCACACAACTATGCACAGACATCCACTACAGTGCCACCAAGGATGAGGGGGCACTGTGTCACTGCAGAGACGGGCATGGATCAAGGGTATCTGCCAGCACACATGCATGGCAGACACAGTGCTGCACACATCACGCACATGCCACACAGCACAATACCACTGCCCCCACATATGCCCAGTACAACACACAGACAGCAGAGGCAGGCATGATGCCAGGTTGCACATGTGCCACAGCACATGGCCCTGGCCACTGCAAGCCTGGTACATGGTCAGCAATGGCAGCAAGGTTCTGGGAAATGCCATGCACACCCAGCAGGACTAGCGTGAGCCAGTATGGCTGCCACAGCCACGGGGTGGCCGCACTTTGGCAGGAAGGATGCCACAGGCCGGACACCAGCCACAGAGTATGAAGTCTCCACCCCAGTAGGGTTGACACCAGAGACTTAGACCGGATGAAAATGTACGTAGTGTTCCTGAAGTCCAGACTGGTACCAGGGATGCAGTGGATTACATTGGATGGGGCGGCATCAGCGATGAGCTCACCTGGCACTGTGCCCTGGGTGTGCTAGTGGTACTGTGCATGGTGTGGCAGGAATCTCTGTGATTACGATACAACAGAGATGCACAGTGCCCTGTGCCATCCCATCCAGTGCAGCAGTCATGGCTACCTGCATTTGGCATAACTCACTTAGCAGCTGCGTGTCTCATGGCACCGTGCTCATCCATGTACCTCACCTGTGCCCCAGTCCATGTAACTCCTCCTGAGCAACGCTGGCCTGCCATGGTGTCCCACTTCAGTCTGGTGTGCTCATCAAGTCTGTCAGTAGGTGAAACATTGGGGATGGGGCTCAAATGCAGGAGGTCTCAGCCGCTGTGCAGCATCCTCATCCTGGAACACCACACTGGAGGCCGCTGTTTGGGTGGGAGTGTGTGTGGGCATAATTGGTGGGCTCTGGGATGGGTTGGACAATGTCCTCCATCATTTGTTGTAGCACTGCAGCACCCTGATAAACATTGCTGGCAGTCCTAGACCCCACAGCAGCACTGCATCCCCATCCACCCTCAGCCACTGCATTATCTGGTGGAGGGGGTACACTGGAGAGGCATGTGTTGGCACGGACCACATGCACTGCCTGTAGCTGCCCATGTGTGTACCAAGCCAATGGGTGGCTGGATGCCACCTGTGTATCCCCTATTTGTATGGCATCATCAACAACAACATCATCATGGGCTGGCAGTATGGCCTAGAGGTTAGAGGAATGAGGTGTGAACAAGCTTGTACATCTAGCAGACCAGACCTGAGTTTGATTCTCATAACCTCCACTTGCATACTGTGTGACTCTGAGCAAGTCACTTAACCCCCAGTGCTCCCAGGTCACCCCTGAAAACAGGCACTTGTGTCTAGTGGGCCTTACCCAGTTACCAAAGACAAAAATAAATAAATAAATAAAAATCATCCTCCTCCTTTGCCGTGCAAGCATGGTGATGTCATCCTCCAGAAGTAGATTGGACAATGGGTCATTGTCAGCCAACCCCAGTAGGTGCACTACCATACATGCTGTACCACAGTCCTCAGCACTGGCCACTGCTTCAGAGGACACTGAAGGCACTGTATTATCTACCGCTAGTGCCACGGAATGGGTACCAGCTGGCAATGCACCCGAAGTTTGATGGAGCTGAAAGGCAGAAGAAACACATGGTGAGTGATACATGGCTGGAATGCAGGTGGACGGCTAGATGTGGGTGTGTGTACATGTGAACCACAGGTGTGCCTGTGCCACCACACAGGCCTGAGACTGCCACTGTGGCCTGTGCAGCACAAATGCACATGTGGTGAGAGACATTTATGTGTGCAGGGTGCACACTCATAGCAGCTTGTGGCACAGTGCCAGAATGGACCAGCTGTGGCTAGACCAATGGCCCCACCACAGACACTGCCATCCTACGGTGGAACACCTGACTTCTGTAGCCAGATGGTGCATGGGTCCAATGTGGAAGGCTATATGGCACCACACATGACATGGAGGCCCCGTGGCACATATAGCCACCTGTGGCCTGTGTTTGTCAGGCCACCCCACCCTGGGTCCTGCAGCATGCCACTGGTCATGCACAATGGTACACAGGGCGACATGTGGGTCTACAATATGGCTGTGCACTTGGCAGACCTGCACGGCACACTCTGGACATGGCCCTGGCCTCTGAGTGGCATACCAGGCACACCTGTGGCTGGCACACACAGTTCCCCACAGGGAGTGACACATGCATGCTCACAGTGTTACAATGGGCTTCCCTCTGTCTGAAAAGTCCCTCCCAGGACATCCACAATGGATTCCTGGCACTTGGAGGAAAAAATCATCTCCTCAGTGGGTGTGAAGTTTGGTGCTGTGGAGGGGCCACCACCAGTCTGCCCACTGAGGCCCATATGGCAGCGATCTTCTTGGTCCTCCACTTGTCACATGTTATGCTCTTGATGCACTCCTGGGCCATGCGGTTGTACCTCCCATGAGCATTGACATATACTGCCATCTCTTCCCAGCCCTTTTCCCTCTCCTGCCAGGTGCCTAACTTGCCTGACAGCAGTGTCTCCCTCTGGAAGTATGCCTCCACCAGGGCATGTTGCTCATCCTTTGTAAAATTAGGCCTTCGCCCTTAGACTGCTCCTCCTCACTATCAGACAAGCTGTGGCCTGAGGACAGAAATGGGACAGGCATGAGCACATGTCCAGCGTGCTCTGGAGTTGAGCAAAGTCCCACAGAATGCAGCACTAAAGGGCTGCAGCATAAGGAATGGGAACAAACCTACCTTCCAGGCTGGCATTCCTGCCAGGTACCTGAGGTGTGGTGTGGCACTTTTCAAACCCATCTCATGCAAATGAGGTGTGGAGCAGTCAGTAATGAGAAGCTAATCAGTTGACTTAGGCCTGGATTGACTAGACAGGAGATTAGCATATCCTGGCTGTATATTGCAAATTTTCCTCCTGGCCCATCTCAGTTTGGGCAGCTAATCTCTAATACTCTAAGCATCTCCCCATGGTGCAATTCCCTTGCACGTGTGATGCATGATACCATATTGGCATGTGCTGCACAACATGTCCAGCATTACCTGCCATGTATTGCACATTTCCTGTGCTGTGCCTTTGCCCTCTATGGTGCATGTCTGCAGACATGCACCATGTAGTTTCCTGCAAGTGTGACATTATCCACCCTCAACAAGATGACAGCTGCATGTGAATGTGCATGTGTGGGTCACTGGGCTGTGACCCCATTCTCCTGCCTGGCCTTTGCTACAGCACATGCATGGTACTGCACTATTGGTGCCAATGGTGCATCCTATTGCACATGTGTGAGTTGCAGAGTGGACTGCATAGTGGGCCTATTGTGCAACAGGTGTGGCCTGGCCACACATTGTGCAGACTGCCACTGGCACACAGCACTGTCAGCAGCCTGGTGATCACAGCAATGGCACATGCATCAGTGTCAGGCCCAGGGCACTTAATTGAGTGATGTTGAGCAGGCCAGCCTGGTGGCACTAGTAGCCCCTGGAGGGCAATTGTTTGTGGGAAGGAGTTCCAGGATGCACGGGCCTAGGTATGGGTGTCTGTGGGTGGCACGACTGGGTGGGGGGCCACTAGACTATCAGGTAATGGGAAATGATTATCTATTTTATTATGATGTGGGAGGCCAATAGACTACCAGAGATATGAATAATAATAGTAATTACATACAGATCGGGGCCACTAGACTACCAGGGATATAAGAAACAAATACCAATCAAAAACACATTGGGGGCACTAGACTACCAGGGATAAAAGAAACCAATATTAACAAAATACAGATTGGGGACCACTAGACTACCATGGAGACAGAGATTGTTATCTATGTTACATCATGATGGGGGCAGCTAGACTACTAGGGATGAAAACTTTTTTTATTCAGATGGTGCAGAGCGAAGCCCCTAGAAAAACCCACCCTCATATAACTTCCTAGGGCACCCTGGGCTACAAAAATATATTTAAAATCTTGCCATCTCGTCCCTCACTCTTTGTTCATGAGCAAGAAATTTCTTTGATCGTGAGCCTGTAAATTCTTTGTTTGCGAGATTCTTTGATGGCGATCATGTATCGTGAGCGAGGGCCGAGATGGCCAGATTAAAAATAAATTTTCTCAGCCTAGGGGTGTGCTAGGGAGACAAATGATGGTGGGTTTTACACAGAGACTTCATTCTGATGAACCATGGAAGTGGTTTACTGCAATTCTTTTTAATTTTTAAAATTTTAACAGTTTTATTTTTTGGTCATGACCCTGCAAATTCTTTGATTCGAGCCTGCAAATTCTTTGATCATGAGATTCTTTGATCATGATCGTGCATCGTAAGCAAGGAATGAGATGACCAGATAAACAAAATCAATTTTCTCAGCTCAGGGGTGTCCTAGGAAGACAAATGAGGTGGGTTTTACTCAGGGGCTTCGTTCTGAGAAACATGGTGGTGGTTTGCCGCAATTCTTTGAATTTTTAAATTAGAATAGTTTTAATTCTTTGTTCATGAGCCTGCAAATTCTTCGCTTGTGAGGCTGTAAATTCTTTGATCATGAGATTCTTTGATCACCATCTTTGATCGCAAGATAGGGACAAGATGGCCAATTTTTATAATGCACTATATAGGGAAATGTAACCAATCTTTAAGATTGAATATCTGGAAATGGTTTGGTCTTTTACTTGAAATTCGAAGGGTGTTTATGGCATGTCCTGTAGATATGAATTATGATGTTTATGTGTTGGAGAAATTCTTTTTGCAGAGTTATTGTGTGATGCGCTTTCCATGTTGTGGACAGTGTTTTGGATTCTGCTGGTGGCTTGAAATTGGTAGGGTGCCTAGCCTTAGTATCATGGATGTAATTTTCAGTTGTTGTGTGTGTTAAATGTCAACAGATGCAGAACTATGCCACTCTGACAAATTAAAATTTCCAATTTTGACATGTTATATCTCACTCACAGCTTGGTCATTTTACTTGAAGTGTGGAGGTGTTGATGGCATGTCCTGTAGATGTCAATAGAGATGTTTATATGTTGGACAATATATTTTCTGCAGATATATTGTGTGGTGCACTATACATTTTGTGGACAGCCGTTTTCTATTGCTCTACTAGATTAACATTTGTTTAGTTGGTGGCCTTGCTGTTGTCAATGTACCTTTTAGTCATTGGGTGTGTAATGTGGCTGGCACTTACAAGTTGGTGGGATCGTGGGGCCCAAAGGCGCCTGCGCTCCCACCAACTTATAATGTTCTACTTTTCTATTCTTTCATAAAAGTAGGAAATTCTGTAGGGTCTTGTAAATACTGAGGAATATAAAAGATCTATCTATCTATCTATCTATCTATCTATCTATCTATCTATCTATCTATCTATATTTATATATTCTATACAAAAACTTTGTTAATTCTCACCCCATTATCCTACACTTCACCACCTCAGCTTGTTTACACATGGGATGGGGTGAGAGTTAGACCAATGACCCAATGCACCCCCAATGCCTGTTGGTGGGGGTGGGCAGGGTGGAGAGCAAGGGTGGGAACCCTAAAATCCAATTTCTTCACTTTTTCGCTGTAGAAGAACCCTAACTGATGCATTAATGAAGTTTTTGCATAGAATATATATATATATATATATATATATATATATATATATATATATGTATATTTATAGATAGATAGATAGATCACATTCCTCAGTATTTACAAGACCTACAGACTAAATGATCCTTGCACAGAGCCTGGAATTTTCTAACAGGCCCTTTGTCTTCCTGCCAATCACATCTGTCCTTTTAATTGAGCATTTTGTTTGTAAAGGGAACATCAGTTTCTGGACACTTTATCAGGAGGAGATAAAATACCTGGGGAGAGGTCCTCTTATTTTTCTTTCAAACAAATAACTGCAATCTGTCAGTCCAACACAACTACCTCTAGATCTTCCATAAAGAAAAAGAAAGAAGACCCAGAACGAAAGTAACTCCTGCCTCCAAAGATCAACTTGTGTGTCCACCACACTTGAGAAGTCCTAAACCATTTAATCGCTTGCTTTATCTTTTATTTCACTTTTAGGACATCAATGTATTTCCTGTCCAATGATAAAGTACACTATATGATTAACAGGCTCACATTTCCTGTTTCACCGCACATGTTACAATTAAGTGGATAAAATAAGTAAATATTGGGGCATGTAAAAATAGGTCTTTTTAAACACTGGCTATCCCCATGTTAGCTCTCATTGATTACATATACATACCCATATGTTAATATAATAATTTAATCTGGTAAAGCAGCAATGTCTGCAAACTGGGTTAATTAGATTTCAAACTTTGGTTAAAGTATTTACTTTTTAATTAAGCAGATTAGACATATGCATAAAATTAGAAAATAAATGGATAAAAGATTGTAGAATACATTTATAAACTCCAAATTGCCCTGTTATGAATACAGACATACTAAAACCTAACCACTTTAATCAGTATTAATCAAATTGTATGTGTAAGTATGAGGATTACACCTGCAAACAAGCTTTCAGCTTAGTGTGTCTTTCGGTAAAAGAAATAAAAAAATAATTGTTTGCTCTGACTAGAACATGCTTGATCTGATAATGCAATATTTACCTTTCATGAGGTGTAGTATACAAAATAAATATTCCAGTTAAGTGAAGTGGTTAATTAGTCCAGCTAACCATGGGGATTGGATCGTGTGGCACTGAATTAGTTAATGCCTTCTTTATAAACATTATGTATGGACATGGCTTCAACCAAACAATCACAACATTCCACAGTTTCACAAAGGGTCATGAAATTCAACTTTAATTACTGATGTTATTTGGAATCTTTAGCTACTTATAATTTGACCAGCATTTCAGCAAGAGAGTAGAGAGTTGGCAGACAACCTCTTTTTCCATATTGTTTTTCTCTCGGCTGGCAGCTTGTCTCTGAGTGATACACCCTGTTTAGAGAGATATACGTAGATCAGACTGAACCTAGCCATCATTCAGTTGATTACCAGGTTTTGCTCCCACATTTTGTCTTTCCACCTCCCTGGGAGGTATAGTGTCTCTCTCAACCTCATTGATCCTACTGCTACCTCCCCAACCAAGATGCACTGCTGAGCTGCAGTTGTCTCAGCCATGGCCTGACACCCGACTACTTTTGGGTGAAGTGCCTAAAATTTGCTATGCATAGTACTTCATGTAGAACTTGAATTTCATGTAATTTTTCTGCATAGTGGAGCAAAAACTTTGCATATCGAAGTAACCCGAAGTTCCATTATTCTCTATGGACATTTTGCTCTTTAAGATGAATTGTGCAGTGATTCATGGGATTTAGGTCACATGGACTCTATATTCTTTTGCACACCCTCAGTTCAGTGTATTGTGTGTTGTGGAAAGCTGGAGACAGTTTGCTCTCAGAGCTCTGAGATTCAAACAATCGAAAAACCTTAAAAATGCACTTTGCCACAAACTTTTGTGTCAAAATTTAGTACATCGATTGTGGGAAACCCTTAGGTGTTTATATCATCAAGCATTTATTGACTTTGTGTGAATATTTAATGTTAATTTGGTACATTCAGTCTCTGTGCAGATAGACACTGTAGAAATGTGCATTAGGAGGCGGATCTGTGATGTAGAAGGAGATTAGTGAGAAAGGCAGTTTTTCTTACTTTCATTTGCTAGTTTTTTATTTGTTTGTTCAGATACACACAGTACAACTTTATTTAATTTTTAATAGGTTTGTTCTGTTTGTTGGGCATTTTCAGTCTTTTTAATAAACGGTCTGTACTGTAGTTTATTGAGCAGTTAATGTTTCTGTGCCTGACCTTTAATCTGTCATCACGGTGTAAATTGATACATTTTATTGTGGCACCAGTGGTAGTACTCTTACTGTTTTATCTGCCTGTCTGCAATATTTTTCCCTGCTTCTGTCTGTGTAGCTAAAGCTGCAGCCCCTCAAAACAAGGTACTGTTTTGGACTTTTGGATTTTAAGATTGTTTAAGGTCTTGCGTTACTTGTGCCTGTTGTTGTTGTTCTTCTGGGATGGAACTGAAAAAAGGGCCTATGGTCCACTGTCCTTACCTGGCTAACAAAGAATAAAACAATTAAAAAAGGTTGATAACAGCATGAGTATTGCTGCCAGTTCAACCTGGGCAAACTTATTGGGTGCAGTTCCATCATTTTCCTACTACTGAGGTCAAACTAGCAGGTCTGTAGTTTCCTGCCTCCACTTTGCTCCCACTTTTGTGAAGGGAATCACATCTGCCCTCCTCCAGTGCTCAGGTACCACATTATCCTCCCATGATTTGTTAAAAGGGTAGTCATAGATATCAGTAGTTCTCCCTAAGTTCTTTTAGAATTCTGACGTGAATCCATTAGGCCCCATTGCTTTGTCCACCTTCAGTTTTAGGAGTTCTTTCAGGACCTTTTCTTATGTGAATGGACTGGTATCGACCCCCTATCCAGAGTGTTTCCTATTTTTTGGTTTAGGTACCTCCCTCCTCTTCTTTTGTGAATACTGAGCAAAAGTATTTGTTCAGTATCCCTGTTTTTCACTGTCACCCTCTGCCCAACCACTGTCCACTTTGTTAAGCTTCACTATCCCTCCTTGGTCTTTCTCTACTTCCTAATGTACCTATGAAAGGTTTTATCCACCTTCTTTTTTTTTTTTTTTTGATTTATTTCTCTTTTACTGGACAAGCCCTAACCCGTGAACAGGCTCACCCACAGCACAGCACTGACCCTTACTCGGGAAGCACCCCCAGAGTGGAGCCGCTGAAGGAACATGTAGAGGCTGAAGTGTCAAGCACCATGCCTGGCTCATACACGGGGCAGGCTATTTTTCTAATTAGAGTCCCTTGAGCTAGGATGTGCAGTGACACAAGGGAGTGTGCATCTGTCCTAGCTCCACCCCACATCTAGGTGTAGCATGCTTGTCCCCAACCTCCACTAGAGGGTAATCTATGACAACACTCTGGAGTCCCCCCACACAGAAGGAGAGCAGTCCTCCAGATGTTCGATCCTTCTCCTCTGCTGCCGACCTCCAACAACCCATGCTCATTCCTGAACACAGGTCCCTGGCATGACTTGAGGTGTGGCATCCAGCGCCTTAACCCTCAGCACCACCAGGCCAGCCATTTTATCCACCTTCTTGACTGAGTTGGCTATCTTTTCTTTGGTTTGGGCCTTTGCTATTCTGATTACCTTCCATGCTTCCTTCTGCTTTAACTGGTACAGTTCTCTGTCCTGTTCCTTTTGTGTTTCCTTATAGTTCCTGAATGCAATCTTTTCATCCTTACCTTTCCTGCCACCTTTTGTAAGAACCATAGTGGTTTTTACCTTCTTTTGATTTGTTTATTGCTTCACACCAAGCCTTGTTGCTTCTATGATGGCAGTTTAGAGTTTTTCCCATTGTTCCTCCACCCCTCCTTCTTGCCCTTTTGCTAGTGCTTTTTAAGGCACTCTTTCATTTTGCTAAAGTCATCCCTCTTAAAGTCCGATACCCTCGCTTTTGTATGGCTTGACTCTACGGCTATGTTTATTGTGAACCACACTGGTTGGTGGTCGCTTGTTCCCTGATGACTTCCCACTTCTAAAACTGAGATCCTCCCTACATCCCTGTTTGAGAATACCAGGTCTAAGATAGGATAGGAAGCAATATAACTCAGTGGTTTAAGGCTCTAAGCTGCAAACCTGGAGACATGGGTTTGAATCCCACAGCACCCACTTGCATACTGTGTGATCCTGAGCAAGTCCATTTGAAGTATCAGGTCTAAGATTGCTCCCTCCTGAGTGGGTTCCAACACTAGCTGTCTGAGGCATGGACCAAGGATATAGGAGAATGTTTGGCCAGGCGTTTCCCAGCTGGCCATTTGTTGCTGAGTATGAGAGATCTCTCTGGTGTGGGAGACCCTGGTTCAGAGCTAGGTGGGTGGGAGTAATTGTTTTTAAGTCAGTTGTTGTTCATAAATTTTTTGTTATTTTTCCCATTGCACCGCTTGATATTTTTGCTGTAGGGTTCACAGCCCTCCTGGATATCATCCCCATTACTGGTGATGTGCTCCTCCTTGAATAGCCCCTCTCAAATGTTCCATTGTACCCCAGCATCAAGCACCCTCTGCAGCAGATTATAATAATAATAGGAGAAGTGGGGGCTAAGTTCCCCATAGGTGGTGCATAAAATATTACTATATATCACGTCTGTAGAGATTCTTTTGGTCTGTCACTGTTAATATATGTGTTGAAGTGCACGTCACCATTATTGAAATTGACAATGTGCACTTGCTTGTCACTGTTTCACAATCGCTGATATGAAATGGAACCTTTTTTCATTGCGTGTTAACCAGTAACTGTCTTAGCCACATGCTAACATCACTAAAAACAACAAGCTCTCTCCTGTTTTGTAACTTTTTCTTCTTCTTCCATGAGCTTGTGATTGTTCTCAGTACAGGGGTGATCGGCCAGGAACATTGCAGCTCTACCACACTGCACACGGTTTGAGCTGAGGATGCTTTCACTTCTGGCTTTGAAGTGAGCAAGATTCAGTTACACTGTCTTGAGACTTATGAACATTGATATGTTTATACTGTTAGAATTTTTTCCTACTTACTTTTACTAGTTTTAGTGTCCATGTCCAGTGTGAAACAAGTGTGCTAGGAGGGATTGAACAGGTGGGGAAGAGGGGACTGCAGTGATCAGGATTACCGATATGAAGACTGCCAATGAAAGTTACCAAAGTAAATAGAAGAAATAATTCTCTTGGATTCCATATTTAAAAGGACAGCCTAGGACTGCATGGGGAGGCACATTATCTACTGTAGGTATGTTACGTTCCATTTTATGTACAGCTGTTGCATGGGGAATAAAATTATGACTGACATTTAAAAGATGAAAATTCCATATGCCCACAAATATGACATGTGCTGTATCCAGGTTGGCCAGGACTTGTTTTAAGACATTGGCAGTGCTATCTTAATGCCATGGCTCAAACCAAGTCTCAGCAAATTAGAGCATGAGGATTTCCTCACTCATTTTATGTTCATCAGTATAACATCTTACTTTGTATTTTGATGGTTTCCACTTCCCCCTGAGTCAGTCTATTAACTACAACTACTGTACTCCTACATTGTATTAAGAAATTGTAAATTTGATATAAAATATGAATATTTAATTGTGTTAGACTGTTTTGGAATAATGTTGTATATGTAAAACATTTTAGATTAGTGTTTAACTTTTGTAATGACTATAATAGTCCAAAATAAAATTTTCTACTAATACTACTACTTACTATGGTAAAAACAAAGTTAGTCAAGGGTGATAATGTTGGATTCTGTAAAGCAGAGTTAGTGGGATAGGAGCATCTTGGCAGTTCTAACTGGAGTTGAAATCAGAAATGTTTTTAGAAAATATGCCAAAAGAAAATATTCCTCACAACAGGATGAATCAAAAACAACCCATGGGTTCATCAGCTTCTGGAAAGAGACCCCATTCTTGTTAGCTTAAGAGTGATTGAGGAGATGAGACATGCTATCTCATTTAAAATGAAAATGTCCTCTTCCCCTGTTCTGAGCTGTTTACAGTTGTTCAGGTGGTGGACAACAGTATCCTTTCCCAATGCATAAAATAAGGCCCACCTGTTAGATTACTTTATTTATTTAGCTTTTGTTGAGCAGGTAGGTACACTAGACAAGTTATATGCCTATTTTCAGGTACAACCTGGGAGAGTAGAATGAAAATACAGGTTCAAACAGGGAACATAATACAAGTATAGCAATATACAGAGTCAATAAGGAACCAGGTGAACATAGAATAGTCCACAGTATGCAGTAATAGGATATAAAGATAAATAGACAAAGACACACAATGGCAAGAGCAGTAACAATGTATAAATTACAATGTATAAGTGACCCTTCATCAGAGCCACATTATAGGTACAGTACTTAAAACAATTTACTGCTATGAGTAACCTCACTTAACATGCAAACCTTTGCATAGTATTTTTATATAGTACCTAATGCACCTTACCACCTCCTGTTATGTAGCACTACAGACACTGGTGATCCCCTATTGTTTGTAGAAGACACTATTCTATGTTACCTATATGAAGGTAACTATAATTTACTGTTTCTGCTCCAGACCATGAAAAGTGCACAGCAGAAAGAATGTGCCACAGTATTTGTAGACAGTACCCTGTGAAGAAGCAAATATGATCTGGCTCTAGTTTCTAACAGCAAACTGATCTTAATTTTTGTAGCTACAAAACATAAAGTATGAGACAATTCATATGTGACTTAAAATAATATAATCGACACTGACAGTGAGTTAAGGAAAGTGCCCTGTCCAACAAGTAACATGTAACATGTCTAACCTCAAAATGATATTAATCTGCTGCAGAAGGTCCAGAGGAGGCTACAAAGATGATTGCAGGTCAGCAGGGTAAGGCATATGAGGAGAGGTTGAGGGCACTGAACATGTACTCCTTGGAAGACAAGAGAGAGGGATATGATTGGGACCTTCAAGTACTTGAAAGGAATAAATAAGGTTGATAAGGAGAGTCTCTTTATGCTAAGTGGCAACCATAACATGAGGGGCACAGTTTTAAGCTAGAGGGCTTGAGGTTTAGGAGGAGGTCAGGAGCACTTCTTCACAGAGAAGGTAGTGGACACCTGGAATGCTATCACTAGAAGTCATCTCATTGAAGACAGTGGGAAGCTTTAAGTGAGGCTGGGATAAACATAGGGAAAGGTACAGATCATGGGTAAGGAGGATGGGAGGAGTGGGGAAGGAGGGCAGGGATATTGGCTCAAGCTATGTGCCCTGCAATACAAGCAGACTTGAGAGACCAAATGGCCTTCTTCCTCTGGCTTCTTCATATGTTCATATGTATGTTCATATGTAAAATGACTTACATTACACACTGTCTGTGTTCTTCTGGCTTTGTGAAGCTGATTGCTGGGTTCCCACCTGGCATATATACAGGTGTAGTTGCACCAATAATAAAATCACCATCTATGAAGTATGCATTGACACTAGGAAGGGACAGCTTACATCCAGGTGAAATGATCTCACAGGCAGAAGAGGACACCAGTAACAGGGTGAAGACAGCACAGGGTGTCATACCTGATGGAGAGACTGCACAACCACAAGAGAGGATCAGTGTGAGGAACAGAAATTGACACAGCAGGAACAGTAACAAGACAATGACAGCACATGGTACCATACCTGATGGAGACACACTGTACAACCACAAGAGAGGGTGAGTGTGAAAAAAGAGACAGACATGGGAGAAGCAGTAGCAGACCAGTGACAGCACATCTTATCACCTGTTGAGTCACTGCACGACCAAAGAGAGGGTGAATGTGAGGAACGGAGATAAATACAGCAGGATCAGTAACAGAACAGTGACAGCACATGGTAACATACCTGATGGAGACACTGCATAACCACAAAAGAGAGGGTGAGTGTGCAGAAAGGCGATTGACATGGCAAGGACAGTAACAGAGCAATAACAGCACATGGTACCATACCTGATGGTGACACTGCACAACCACAAGAGAGACGGTGAATGTGAAAAAGGAGATTAGCACAGCAGGAGCAGTAACAGGACAGTGACGGCACATGGTATCATACCTGACAAAGATACTGTACAACTACAAGACAGAGGGTGAGTGTGAAGGGGTCTAGCATGAATTACCGTCTTTATTCTTTCTGCGCTAAACTACAACTCCAAAATCCCATTTTGCAACTGCCCGCTTAGTCTCAGCCTGTCCCTGACTGATTGATTTCCATCAGCACAGAATTTACATTGTTTTACTGATAATACTAGAAATATAGTTTTAATTCACTTAATAAAGTTTGTATTGCACTATTGCCTTTATGTGTTTATCTGTGGAGAAACTAAGTGCTCCTCACTTTAATGAATGGTAGACTAAAACGAATATGGGTAACAGCTCAGACTTTGTTCATTATAATGAGGGGCACAATATGTCTAGGGAAACTGTAAAATCACGTCTGTAGCTATGGCTACCGCACAAGCAATTTTTCAATTAATTTGTAATTACAGTCTGTGCCCGGATCAATGAGTGTTTCAATTCGGCTATTACTCAGCTACATATGCACAGCCATTGCATTTGCATTTTAATAGTAACTTACTTTTCGACGAGCAATGGCAACACCAGCAACACTAGCTCAGGATTTAGTTCCCCATGTTTGTGAAGTTGTAAAGTCACAGCGTGACATTGCAAGCTCAGCATTAGTGGCTATCTCTATATAAAAGAGCAGAATCGCAAAGATTTATTTTATTGGTGCTGTCAGCATAGAAAGTCTACAGGCAGTCATGACCGAGCATCCACGGTGCTTGTCAGTAGGGAACATCACTTGTGGGGTACCACAGACCATAATCATTCCCCAGATGCCAGCGATGCTCCTGTGGCAGTGCCATAGCCTCTTTGAAACACTGTGCATTGACCACTCTTGACACACCAGCACAAATCATTCAAAATGAGCTTGATAAAGGTTCACCCTGAAGTTCAGCACAACAAGCCAGAAAAACATTCCCTGTTGCAGGTTGTTAAACATGTTAGAAGGCAAAATAGCATGCCCAAACCTAAAACATTAGAGGAAGAGTGCATACCACAAGATTTCAGACTAGTGAACAGGCAGTATTTCCTTGCACTAGATTCTATTTGTGGTAATGAAAAAATATTTTTGTTCACCACCAAACTAACATTGAGAAGCTAAGTACTGCATCATTCTGGATCATGGACGGAACATCTGCACTGTTCCAAATCTATTTCAGCAGTTGTATTCAATACATGCCCGTGGAACAGGTGAGACGAAATCCTCCCCTTGGTATATGTAATGATGTCTAGCAAATCACATGAATGTTATCTACGAATGCTACAGGTGTAGTGCACAACATGGTGATTTAAAACCACTAGCTCTTCCGCTTATTATTTTACACATTAAATAAAGTTTGCTTTTAAACTGACAAATTCTTAGAAGGAGAGCTGAATTTTATAGACTTGGTCAATTGTTGATGTGGATTTCTTATTGGATTTAAAAATGAATGAAAGCATCTACGAGTCTGCCATTCTGCGATACAGGTACGTTTATATTATATTTTTTACATTCAGTTTACATTGCTGATATTTTTTCTGGTGGGTATGGATTCAGAGTGTTGTGTGGGTTTTCTTTCCTTACTGCTATTTGTTGTTGCTTGAGGGGATTGAGTAGTCAGGGATTGTGTACTCAGTATGAGGGGCAGGACAGGGAAATGCATGTCAGCATAAAAATAGCCGGAAATCAATTAGGTTGGGAAATCAGTTACGGATATTTGAAGTCGGGCACTGTAGAGTCAGGTAGTCATAAGGATTCTGTGTGAAGAAAAGACTGACATGGGAGGACAAGTAGCAGGACAATCACAGCACATTATACCATATGTTGGGATCACTGCACAACCACTAGAGAGGGTGATTGTTAGGAAATGAGATTAAAACAGCAGGAGCAGTAACAGGAGAGTGACAGCACATGGTACCATATCAGATTGACACATTGCACAACCACAAGACAGAGGGTTAGTGTGCAGAAAAGAGATTGACACAACAGGAACAGTAACAGAGCAATCACAGCACATGAAACCATACCTGATGGTGACACTGCTCATCCACAAGAGAGAGGTTGAGTACGAGGAAAGGAGACTGACACAGTAGGAGCAGTAGCCGGGCAATGACACCACATGGTACAATACCTGGACGGAGACACAGCACAACCACAAGAGAGAGGGTGAGGTGAGAAAAGGAGATAGACACACCAGAAGCAGTAACAGGACAATGACAGCACATGGTAATGTACCTGATGGGGAAAGTGCACAACCACAAGAGAGAGAGAGGAGTGAGGAAAGGAGACTGACACGGCAGGAGCAGTAACAGGACAATGACACCACATGGTACCATACCTGATGGAGACACAGCTCAGCCACAAGGGAGAGGGTGAGTGTGGGGAAGGGAGAATGACACACCAGGAGCAGTCACAAGACAATGACAACACATGGTACCATACCTTATAGGGACCCTGCAACCACTAGAGAGAGAGTGAGTGTGAGGAAAGGAGGAGGACATGGCATCATTTCATGATGCAGTTAAAGCATTAATATAATCAAAAAGACTGTAACAGATAAAATTCTAAACAGCAACAGCAAAATGTCTAACACTGCAGGATATGTGTGTGTGTGTGTGTGTGTCTGGTGAGTACTTTGCACACAGAGATTGGTATCATTTAATGCTAGTAAAGTAGATTACACCTACCTATGATAACTTTACCATTGCTCATCTTTGCTGCTTATTTCTGGCTGTTACAACATTTATTTATTGGGTTCTGGGATCCAATGACATCGCTAGGACTGTTTGACCAATGGCAGCATTCTCAATTTGGCTGTTGAGTAGTTTCCCAAGAGAATCAATCAACTAAATATAACTTATATACACATGATTTTCCCAAATAGTCTGAAAAAATATTAAACTTTTACTTGTTGTTAACTTAATTAAAACTTAAAGTGAAATAATAGTTTTACACTCCATGATGGTTAATGTCCCAAAATCCCATGATTTAATTATCTCTTAATCCTAATGCTACAATTACCCAAAACCCCCATGACAGTAAACAACACAGGTCATGCACTATGAGATTTACTATGCAATTTCTGCAAATTACAGTCATTGCAACACACTTCTATTTATATACCACAACAGCAACAGAAATATGGATTTTAGTCATACAGTACTATACTAGTAAACTGTAACTAATTAAATGAAATTCAGATGTAACTGTCTCTGGGAACATTTTGCAGATTGTTTTGCCCTGGTTATGTCAGATTTCACAGAAACCTTGAAACATAGAAGTTTATGGCTGAAAAGGACCACTTGGCCCACTTACTCTGCCCAGATTTCAGATTGTATTTCTTCATCTTATACTATTTGTGTCCCTATTTTCTCCATGTCTGCCACTAGATCTTTGTTCTGTCTACCCAAGCCTTCTACCTCTTGCCAACTGTGTCAGTAATGCAGCAGGTTGCACACTTGCCTCTTAGGCTGGAAGATTGGAAGGTTGTGAGTTCTAGCCCCACACCAGGAACTTGGGTTACGATCCCAGTACTTGAAACTGTTGTGCATCATGAGGGGTGCTGCACTCTTGAGGGGCTGTCTTTTAGATGAAATGTTAAACTGAGGTCCTGTCTGCCTGTTCTGGTGGTTGTGCAGGCGGAGGTAGCTAGGATACCATGGCATGTCTCTAAAGAGTAGGGAATTACTCCAGTGTCTTGGGCACATATCCCAAATTCGCTGAAAATATTAGCAGTAGCTTAACCTGATTCAATGTGTTGGTCAAACTCACTTCCCAAAACAATCTTACGGAACCCAAATTCAGACATTTCAAATTCCTCCTTGAGAATCCTATCACCAGGATGCTGTCTGTGATTGCTAGGGTCCCACATCGCACTATAGTCACGCTATGACAATGGACCCTACTTGGTCCAGCCTGTATTGTATTTGTCCCATGCTACTGTATAGCTACAATCACAAAGTGCCAAGGCCCTGTAGTCTCCACTCTGTAACCTGTTTATACTCCTCTGATCTTAATTGTGCTAATTTAATGTTATACATTTTTTGAACTGCATTGCACCTGCAATCTCAAATACAATACCGGCATATGTTTGCAAGTATCCTTCTCCATCAGTCATTCCACTGCAATGAGGAGAGACCTGTCATTGTTGGGTGGAACACTGGTACTGTAATATTGTTTGTGAACATGATGGCAGCTTGCTCCCATGTTCACAAACAATATCAGTGAGACCCCAGTGCCGAGGGGTGCCCAATCACCCTCAGCAGCATATGCCCCCAACAGTGTTTGTTTGTCGAAGGGGCCCCAATCCCGTCTGCTTTAGTCCCTGCGTGAGTTCAGGTTGCTGATGGGGACCCCACTCCACGTCAGCATAATCCCCCCTCCCAGTTTGATTTGCCAATGGGAGCCCTCCCAATTGGCTTAATGTCCCTCCTGAAGAAACGCAAAGTGTGTGCCGAGGGGTGCCCAATCCTCTCGGCACTGGTGCACCTCTGTATATGCTAACAGAGTGCTCAATCCCCATCTGCTACAGTCGTCCTCCCCAAAAAGCACTAGGTTGGCACACTGGGAGTCCACCCCAGTGTGCAAATGTCCATGTAATGTCCCTGTAAAAAAAGTCCCGCAATGTTTTTTTTTTTTTTCTGCAAAGCAAAAATGGTCCTCGTCAATTCTGGCAGCCCTGCCTCAAACCCACACCCACCTTCTGCACACCCTACTTCCCAAACCCCTCACCCCATACTTACCTCCGGAGCCCAGTGTTATGATCTTCGGTGGTTGGAACATGTCTGCACTCTTCAAAGCCGACTGCAAACAGAGAAAATGCCAGTAAGCTGTATAATGGCATAAATAGGTTTTTTTCAACATTGGTGCATATCTCAGGCATTTTTGGAATTTTGGCACCCGTTTTCAACATGGGGTTACTGGAACCCTCCTCATAAATTCAGCCACTGTCATGGCGTTATTTGGTCCCGAAGGTCATTTCAGTCACTGAGCATAATCACCTTTTGGGACCGATTAATGAAATGACAGTGCCAGTGTTCATGAAGTGGGCTTTAAAAGTCTATGTTGCAAATTTGGTGGAAAAATCCAAGAAATGACTGTTTTACTTAGCTGTGTTGAGCAGTTGCTATGCATGCTCGTAACTTTGTGAATTTGCAATATTTTCACTCCAGATTTTCAACATTACTATTTGTCCACACCTCCTTATGAACAGTACAGCTGTCATTTGTCACAAACTGGCTGAAATGTGTTTTTGCACTTCTGGGGCAGAATAGCGGTTGCTGGGAAATCTGTTTTCGGGACACATTACGAAAATCACAGTGACACTGTTCATTAGCAGAGGTCCTAAAATGCCTATGTTGAAAATTTGGTGATGAAAGTCTATAAAATGACTGGTTACAAGTGTGCATTCGCAGTTTCCACGCACACTCATAACTCGGCACATTTGTAATATTTTCACTCAGATTTTCAACATAGCCATTTTCCTGCACCTCCTTATGAACAGTACAGGTGTCATTTTTTGCATCCTGGCTGTAATGTGTTTTGCACTTCTGGCGCTGAATAGCATAGTTGCTTTGGGAAATCAGTGTTTGGGACACATTAAGAAAATCAGAGTTCATGAGCAGAGGCCCTAAAATGCCTCTGTTGAAAATTTGGTGGTGAATGTCCATAAAATGACTGTGTTACACGCATGCATTAGCAGTTTCCACATATGCTCAGCAGTGCAGCATTTTAATATTCCCACTACAGATTTTCAACATTGCCATCTCTTCACACCTCCTATGGATGGTACAGCTGTTATTCTTTACATCCTGCCTGATCTGTGTTTTCATACATGTGGCGCAGAATGGCACTGTCGCTGTTGGAACTCAATGTTCGGGACATTGACAAAATCACACTGCCACTCTTAATGAGAAGAGGTCCCAAATGCTTTTATGAGGTGGGGTCACAAAACGGGCATGTTGAAAATTTGTACTTAAATACCAACAAACGCCCAAGGCGTTAGGGTTTCTAACCATAATGCCCTACCCTGTACAGACTGGCAGGCATCAGGGTGTGCCTTTGGATTGCCGAATGTGGGCTCATGCCATCCCAACCCCACCTCCCAGCCACTGACAGGCATTGAGGTGTATCTTGGACTCTTCGCCCTGACTTCACCCCATTCTCCTATGCTGCACCCATTTCATCATATGTTCTTATGGAAAGGGTGACTGTAAACCCAACACTCTACAGCACACCTCAATACGTGTCGGTGTCTACAGAATAGAGTGAGGTGACATGGCATGACCATCACGGCGATGACCCAAACACTTACCCCAATGCCTGTCCATCTTACAGGATGGAGGTGGGGTTGGTGTGAAGTTCAATACTTCACTGCCATTCCTATTCTGCATCTGTGTAACTCCTGCATTTCCAATGCTAATACCAGCAAGCAAATATTCAGCATTGACAAATGCTTGTTCTAATTTGTTCTTGTAATTTGTTATAATTGTAAATTGTGTTGTGTTTTACGTGTCGGGTTGGACCTGAAAATGGACTTGTTCTGGTGTCTTTACCATGTTAACAAAATATAAATAAAATAAATAAATCATCATTTTCCACCAGCTAATCTCAATTAATGTCCATGTGACATTGAGTTAATATTCATTCTAAATAATTCCCTGCAGTTCACTTTATTAAGTCCTTTGAGGAATTTGAAGGTATCAGTCATATCTCCTCTCATGCTTCTAGTGACTTCAAATGCTGTTGGCTTTGGGGATTGCTAGAAGGAGAAAGGAGGGAGGTACTAGGCCTGGTGGTGGAGTGAGGGAAGTGGGCAGACTAGGGTTGTGGTGACAAGGTGATGCCCTGGGGCATAATGAGATTAAGATAGGGAAATCCTGCCTGGTTCCCGTACCCAAGGGCTTTTTAGGTAGGCTAGTATTGGTCTCCTTTGGCTACCCATCCTATTTGGGCACTGTTGTGCAATGCCATGTCTGTGAAAAACAAGATCACTGTGACAGCAGATCTTGTTGGAACAACTGACTTGGCTTGCATCACTGAGACCTGGCTGGATGAAAATGCTGGACCTATATTGGCATCAGGAGTTCTGGCCGGGTACTTAGTCATACACTGCCTGAGGATGGATTCATAGGGCAAGGGGTGAAGCCATTTGTTATTAAATGGAACTGGGCCATATGGATGTTCCAGTGAGAATAACCAGATCCTTTGAGCATATCATGAATGCAGGTGTAGGGAGCAAGATACTTTCATCTACCATCCACCCAGTGGCTAGAAGGATTTCCTGTAGGAAGTCGCAAACTTCATTGCTGACATGGTGTTGGAATCCCCAGATGGTTAATTCTAGGTGATTTAAATGCCTGGGTTGAGGATAAACTCTCGCAATCTGGTCAGGACTTCTTCCAATTGATAAGATCATTGGGTCTTACACAGTTAATGCCCACTGTGACCCACAATCAGGGTCACACATTGGACCTGGTCCTCCTCCTGGGATAGCGGTCTCCAACCAGGTGTAGGAGCCGTTAGGTGGGCTGATCATCACACCATAGGGTTCAGTTTCAAGGCTTTGCCCAATAGACGTGCCCTTCAGAGATGGTCTGGTATCGCTTTTAAGAGACATGACTCCAGATGGTCTAATGGTGGTGCCTGACCTATCAGGAATACTGAATGGCAGCAAAGGCCCAAGGGATGTGTTATTTGATTGTAATAAGATGATGACAGTGGCCTGCTGGATTCCATTGCTCCTGTCGGTATTCACCACCTCACTCTTCACCCAAGTCCTTGTGGTTTGATGGGAACTTGAAGGAGTTGAGGAAAGTAGGACTAAGGCTGGGGACATGCTGGCAGAAATCAGGCCTGATTGGTGACAAACTTAGTTTGATGGCTCATTATATGGACAATCAACTGACAGTCTCCTTAAGAAAGCAGAGTTCCTGTCCAGGGAGATTACAGCTGAGCAAAATCTACCAGTTCAGCTTCTGGACTGTCGACAGATTGTGCAATCCAATCTGTCTTCAGACAGGGTGAGCTTTGTCACACAGTAAGTGTGATGAGTTTGCTCGCTTTTTATTTATTTGCTTTTGGTAACCAGGTAAGTACATTAGGCAAAAGACCTGCCTATTTTCAAGCACAACCCAGGAGTGTACAAAACAACAATGGTACAAGTTTACAGAGGACAAGACAGGTATAACCCAATCCAAGTAAAATAGGACCCCGCACAGGAGGTCAAAACATAGCTTCAGGTGAAGTGAACACTCAAGTAGGAGTAATAAAACACTAAACAGGTCAAGCAGTCCATGGGGTAGCAGTATATTTCAGACATGGAAGGCATATAGTAAACAGGAAAATCAGAGAGAGTTGGAGCAGTTGCAAGCACCAAGCGTGTTCATGTAGGAGAAAAGTGCTTTACTGAAAGTATTGTGAGAAGGTGAGTGCTTGATGTTGGGGAAGGGAGTTCCAGAATTTGGGAGCAATGTGAGGAAAGCTTGCTCACCCATCTTAGTGAAGCAAAGAGGAATGGAGAGCAGGAGAGAAGGAAGACCTTAGAGGATGAGAGTGGATCACAGGTTTAACAAAGCAGCAAGTGAGTCTGGACGGGTAGATGGTTTAAGGAATCAATGAAGCATCCAAGAATGTAGGAGCACAGGCCATTGGGAGACAGCGCAGTTCATGGCTGAGTTAAGCAGACAGTGTGTACAAATAAAGTTGCCACCATCATATCTGGAATCTGTCCAGTCCTCTCTACTGGGTATCGTGGAGGTTGGCAGGAGGTTGAGAACTCATGGTTTGCCTGATTTGACTTCAGCCAGCTGGCGATCGTGACATCATGAGTATTATCTATTCTCTGACCAACCTGCTGTATTTTGGACCCAGGCTCAATGCGCCTCCTTGTGGGGTGTGTTGAGGCAATTGGCTCAGTCCTAGCTGAGATAGTCTGGAGGTCACTGGAGACATAGGTGTTTCCTGACCCCTGAATGAGCTGGTTGAAAGACCTCTCCTTAAAAATCCCCTCTTGGCCCAGACTGTCTGGCTTAACTACAGACCTTCTCTAACCTGCCCTTTGTGGGTAAGGATTATGAAGGTGGTTGCATTGCAGCTGGATGATCATTTGACCATCCGTGCTGTCTATGATCCTCTTCTGTCTGGATTTAGAAGAGGACAGTACCAGGCTGGCACTTGTCGGATGCCAAATGATCTCCTGATAGCGAGGGATCGGAGGACTCATTCAGTCTTGGTCCTCCTTGATCTCTCTGCAGCATTTTACACTGTGGACCATGGTGTGTTATTGGAGCTCCTATGGTTAATCTGTGGACTGTCTGGCACAGTGCTGAATTGGTTTTGATCTTTCCTTTGCAGGAAGGACTCAGAGACTGGTGTTGGGGATTTATTCCCAGCCCCTCTCCCCTAGCCTGTGAGGTGCTGCAGGGTTCCATCCTGTCACCCATGTTGTTTGCAGTACATATGCTGCCATTGGGAGACATTATTAGACAGTATGATCTGAGTTTTCACTGCTATGCAGATGATACTCAGCTATACACATTCTTTGTGCCTGAGCATGGTGGAGCCATCTCGATATTTAATAACTGACTCGCTGAGATCCAGGACCGGATGAGTGCCAATTGGCTGTGGCTGAACCAAGATTAAACTGAGGTGTTGGTGGTGGGCCCAGGTCATCAAAGTGTGAGATTGCCAACAGGACAGCTCTTAGGGAAGTGGCTCAGGGCATCCACCTGCCAACTTTTGACAAGGTGCAGAATCTGAGTGCTACTTTTGATTATGGCCTGATGCTTAAATCTTAGATGTGGGACGTAGACATGACCTCATTTTACCATCTGAGGAATATCACCAGGATAAAATATCTGATCCCACCTGTCGACCTTCCAACTTTGGTCCACACCTTCATAACCTCCCACCTTGACTACTGCAATGCCTTTACCTAAGGCTTCCAGGGGTTGATATCTGCCATTGCAGCTGGTGCAGAATGCAGCAGCCAGGTTGCTGACTGGCTTTTAAGATCTTGCCATATCACACCTGTGCTCAAGGACTGCACTGGCTGCCAGTACAGTGGTAGATAACCTTTAAGTTGGGTTACCGACTTAAAATGCCCTACATGGGCAGGGACCTTAGTATTAGCAGGATCTCCTTTGTGTCTACGCACCCTCCGTCCACCTCGCTCCTCTGGCAAGTGATTGCTAGAGGTTCCAAGGTTTAAAGTAAGACCTCTGGGGCCCGTTCTTTGCTTTGTGGCCCCTACCTTGTGGAATTCTCTGCCTCATTGGGTGAGAGGTGCCTGACCATTCAAAGACTGCTCTGAAAACTTATTTATTCAGTCTGGCCTTTCCTGATTACTTTTTGGATCTTTGAACTGTGCACAGTGGTGTATTTATGATAATTACTTAAAGTTTTTTGAAACTTTTAGATTTTATAATATTTTATAAAATCTGTTTGTATTTATGTTAAGTTATAAAAGGGCTTTGAAAAACTTGGAATTGTGCTTTTGAGTTTGTCATGGCTCACAGGCGCAGAGGAACTCATTGCTATAAGATGCTCTACAGGGGTGTGCCCAATTGAAGCTCCATTTCTAGCAGCAGGAGAATCAGTCAGCAGGCTGCCAATTGCTAACCTCAGCTGTTCGGGCTGAGCAGGATAACTTTTCAAAAGACAGAGCTACATCAATAGTGGTGCGACTCAGTCCTTTGAAGTTGCATTCCTGGTTGCATGTTCACACTGCTGTAGCTTACAGCAGTGCGAATACACTGAGTCCAGGACTCCCTCTCACAGTTAAACAAACAAACCAACCAACTGACAGGGGTGCTCAATCCTACTGCTGGCATGCCCTCTCACAGTTCATTTGCCTATGGGAGAGCCCATTCCCCATCTGCATAATGTCTGCCCCCAATTTGTTATGTGCAGCTGTGCAAACTGATGAAGTGCCTAATCCCTATCGGCATGCCACCTCCCAGTTAATTTGCCGATGGAGCCCACTCCCTGTTGACATAATGTCCACCCCAACTAGTTGTGTGCGGTGGTGCCAATCACTTGGCTCTTGTCTCCCCAATTTGTTGTGTGCCAATGGGGTGCCTAATCCCCATTGGCTACAGCCCCTTACCAACAAACACTCAGGTGGCACACTGGGAGCCACCCTAGCATGTAAATGTCCATGTAAAAGGAAAACCTTCCGCCATGTAAAGTTTTATTTTTAAACATGTAAAATAGGAAACAGTCCCTCGTTGAGTCCGATGGCCCTCCAACCCATGCCCACCCTCTGATCACCCACCTCCCACACCCCCACAATCCATATTTACCTCCAGAGCCTGATGCAACTATCTTGGTGGACCGAATATGTCTGCAATCTTCAAAGCCACCACAAACTGAAAAATGTCGGTAAGCTGTATAATGGCATAAATAGGTTTTTTCAACTTTGGTGCATATCTCAGGCATTTTTGATTTTCTTCACCAAATTTGCAACATAGGCTTTTTCAGAGCCCACCTCATGAACAGTGGCACTATCATTTCATTAATCATAGAAACATAGAAACATAGACTTTTGACGGCAGATAAGGACCGCTAGCCCATCTAGTCTGACCATTTCCCTACCTACAGGATGAGCCGCAGATCCTAGTTAACCAACAGCCTATATCTTCCTGCCCCCACAAGAATTGTCTTATGTCTGTCCATGCATTCTTGAATTCTCCCACAGTTTTAGACTCCACAACTTCCTCAGAGGCTGTTCCATGCATCCACTACCCTCTCTGTGAAATAATACTTCCTCACATTGCCCCTGAACCGCCCTCCTTCTATCTTTAAATTGTGTCCCTTGTTCTTGCAAGTCTCTTTTCTGAAAGATGCTACCCTCTTGGACTTTGTTGATTCCCTTGAGGTACTTGAAAGTTTCTATCATGTCCCCCTCTCCCTTCTTTCCTCAAGGGTATACATATTAAGCTCCTTTAGTCTCTCCTCATACGGCTTCTCTTGCAGACCCTGCACCATTTTAGTTGCCCTCCTCTGGACTGCCTCTATCCTGTCTATGTCCTTGCAGAGATGGGGTCTCCAGAACTGGACACAGTATTCAGATGGGTCTCACCAACTGTCTGTACAGAGGATAACAACTTCCTGTTTTCTGCTGCTGATGCCTCTCCTATACATCCCAGTATACCCAGGCCCTCCCTACTGCCTTCTCACATTGCTTGCTAACCTTAAGGTCATCTGATATGATTACCCCAGGTCCCTTTCCTGTTTTGTTGTTGTTACTACCTCCCACCCATTGTGTATTCTTCCCTGGGTTCTTGTTTCCAGGTGCATTATTTGCACTTTTGCATTGAATCCTAGCTGCCATACGTCAGACCATTCCTCCAACCTTGCCAAGTCCCTTTTCATCCTTTCTACGCCTCCTTGTGTATCAAACCTGTTGCAGATCATTGTGTCATCTGCAAAAGGCATACTTTTCCTTCCAGTCCCTCTGCAATGCCACTGATGAAGACATTAAAAGGACTGGACCCAATACTGAAACGCCAGTTACCCACTAGTAACAGCCTCTTTTTCAGAGCGGACTCCATTTACAATTACCTTCTGTGTCCTGTTGTCCAGACAATGTTTTACCCAGGCTACCACCCTGGGACCCACTCCCAGGCTGGTTAATTTGACTAATAATCTTTTGTGTGGGACTGTGTCAAATGCCTTGCAAAGTCTAGGTAGGCCATGTCCACAGCCCCTCCCTGGTCTACTGCTTTGGTCACCCAGTCAAAGAAATCTATTAGATTCATCTGACATGACCTTCCGCTGTGAACCCATGCTGCCTTGGATCCTGTGCTCCACTGACCTCTAGGTACTCAACTATTCTTTCCTTCAGAAGTGACTCCATCACTTTCCCTACCACAGAGGTCAGACTGACAGGTCTGTAGTTTCCTGCCTCTGTCTTGGTCCCACTTTTGTGAAGGGAATCACATCCGCCTTCCTCCAGTCCTTGGGTACCACACCATCCTCCCATGATTTATTAAAAGAGTAGCCAGTGGTTTCACTAGTTCCTTCCTTAATTCTTTTAGAATTCTGGGGTGAATTCCATCAGGACCCATTGCTTTGTCCACCTTCAGTTTTAGGAGTTCTTGCAGAACCCTTTCTTCTATGAAAGGACTGGGATTGACCCCCTATTAAGAGTGCTTCTGTTAATTGGATTAGGCACGTCCCCCTCCTCTTTTGTGAATACTGAGCAGAAATATTCGTTCAGTATTCCTGCTTTTCACTGTCCCCTCTGCCCACCCACCGTTTATTCCATTCAGCCTCACTATCCCTCCCTTTGTCTTTCTCACGTCGCTGATGTACCTATAAAAGGTTTTATCCCCTTCTTAACTGAGTTGGCTATCTTTTCCTCAGTTTGGGCCTTTGCTATTCTGACTTCCCTCCCTGCTTCTTTCTGCCTTAACTGGTACAGCTCTCTGTCCTGCTCCTTCTGTGTTTCCTTATACTTCTGGAATGCTATCTTTTCTTCCTGACTTTCACAGCCACCTCTCTTGAGAACCATAGTGGCTTTTTCTTTCATTTTGATTTGTTTATTTGCTTCACACAAAGGCTTGTTGCCTCTGTGATGGCAGTTTTGATAATTCCCATTGTTGCTCCACACCTCCTTCTAGCCTGTTTGCTAGTGCTTTTCTGAGGCACTCTCCCATCTTGCCAAAGTCAGCCCTCTCCCAAAGTCCAGTACCCTCACTTTTGTATGGCTTGACTGTGTAGCTGAGTTTAATGTGAACCACACTGTTTGATGGTCACTTGTCCCCAGATGGCAACCCACTTCTAGATCTGAGATCCTCTCACTGCCCCCGTTTGAGAGTACGAGGTCTAAGATTGCCCTCACAGTGGGTTCCAAACTAGCTGTCTAATGCCTGCAACCTGTAAGGCGTCAAGAATGGCCCTGTTTGAATGTCGCTGCAGCAAATGTGCTCCAGTTAACATCTGGCATATTCAGGTCTCCCATCAACAGTATCTCCTTTCTCTGCCATTCTAAGAATGCCTTCCATCATATCCTTGTCCATTCCTTCCCCTGACATGGGGTCTGTACACAACCCTGTGCGGATTGTGGTGCCCTTTCCAGTCTCCAAGGTGACCCACAGTGCCTCCTCTCCTCCCTGTTTACTCTTTTGTTCAGTTGCTTTTATCTCTTCCTTTACATAGAGAGTTACTCCTCCCCTCTTCTCCCCTGCCTGTCTCTCCTGTAGGTTATGTACCTGGTATGTTAACATCCCAGTCATGGTTCTCTGTGTACCATGTTTCTGTGACTGCTACAATATCCAGGCATCCCTCTTCCATTAAGGCCACCAACTCTGGGAGCTTGTTGCCCAGACTATGGGCATTGGTACTCATTACCCTCCATTTCCTGATGGCCTTACCCCTTTTGCCCCATCCCTGTCCTTCTTGCCTTTGTCACTTTCTCCATTTACCCTGCCCTTCTCCTATCGACACCTCCATGCTGGTGTTTGCCACACACTTACTCGTGATTGTTTGGGGGCTAGGATTTTCCTGCTCCTTTCCAGTGCCTCCCCTTGGCTAGTTAAAAGCTTGCCAATGAAGCATTTAAACCTATCACCTGGGATCCTGGTTCTCCTCCCGGACAGATGCAGCCCATCATGCCAGTATAGGCTTGCATCACTCCAGGTGGATCCCCAGTCCCCAATGAAGGCAAATCCCTGAGCTCCACACAGTTTTTCATCCACTTATTGAATCCCATGGTCACGAAAGGTAATTTGCGGTCACTGCATGGAATCACTTTTTCAGGACCAATTAATGAACCAACAGTGCCATTGTTCATGAAGTGGGTTCTCAAAAGCCTATGTTGCAAATTTGGTGAACAAAATCAAAAAATGACTGTTTTACAAGTGTGTGTTGTGCAGTTTCCACACAAGCGAGTAACTTCATTAATCTGTAATATTTTCACTCCAGATTTTCAACATTGGCATTTTACCCTCATATGAACAGTACTAGTGTCATTTTTCACATCCTGGCCAAAATGTGTTTTGGCACTTCTGACAAGAATAGCGCAGTTGCTGTGGGAAATCAGTGTTCGGACAGATTACAAAAATCACAGTGACACTGTTCATGAGCCAAGTCTCAAAATACCTGTGTTGAAAATTTGGTGACAAAGTCTATATAATGACTGTGTTACAAGCGTGTATTGTGCAGTTTCCATGCATACACGTAACTTTGTGAATTTGTAATATTTTTCACTCCAGATTTTCAATGTTGGCATTTTTACACCTCCTTATGAACAGTACAGCTGCCATTTTCACTTCCTGGCCGAAATGTGTTTTGCACTTCTAGTGCAGAATTTTGCAGTTGCTGTGGAAATCAGTGTTCATGACAGATTAAGAAATTCACAGTGCCACTGTTCATGAGTGGAGGTCCCAAAATGCCTATGTTGAAAATTGGGTGAAAAAGTCCATAAAATGACTATTTTATGAGCGTGCATGCGTAGTTTCCATGCACATTCATAACATCGACGATTTGTAATATTTTCACTCAAGAGTTTCAACATTGTCAGTTTTGCACACCTCCTTATGAACAGTACAGCTGTCATTGTTCACATCCAGCCCAAAATGTGTTTTCGCACATCTGACCCACAATGGCTCAGTTGCTGAGGAAATTAATGTTCAGGACAGAGTAAAAAATCATAGTAACAGTGTTCATGAGTAGAGATCACAAAATGCCTATGTTGAAATTTTGGTGAAATTATTCCACTAAATGACTGTTATGAGCATCGTTGTGCAGTTTCCACATATGCTCATATGTTCAAGCATTTTAATATTTTCACTCCAGATGTTCAATACTGCCTTCTCGTCACACCTCCCTATGAATGGTACAGCTGTAATTTTTCACATCCTGCCCGAACAGTGTTTTCGCACAACTGGCGCATAATGGTGTGGTCGCTGTGAGAAATCAACGTCGGGACAGATTAACAAAATCACAGTGCCACTATTCATGAGCAGAGGTCTCAAATGCTTTCATGAGGTGGAGGTCACAAAGGCCATGTTGAAAATGTGTAGTGCAAATACCAACAAATGCCTGGGGGTTAGGGTTCCTTCACCATAACTCCCCACCCCAACTCATAGTGGGGCTCCAGTGCCCTAATTTTCTCTGTACCAGACACATCGTCACTCTTCAAAGCCAGATCATGAATTGAGGAAACAGGTATGCACTTCACTGTATTTCAACAGGAATGTGAACTTGGTGGCCTAACTTATTCTTTCTGCTGGGAACTGTAGTCCTGCCAATCGGTGTGTACCAACATCAATTCCAAACAATGAACTTTGACATTGACAAATGCTTGTTATAAATAAAGTCTGATTTGATTTGACATATTTAGTACCTTAAGGCACTCTTCATGGGATCTGCCCTGCTGTTCTTGAATCATTTTCTCCTCTGCACTGCACTGTCACCAACCTATCCTTGTCTTTTCCGAGGTGAGGACTCCAGAACTGTATGCAGTACTCAAGTGAGGTCTCTCCAGGGATCTGTAGAGGAGGTATTACCTCTTTTCTTCTCCTATCAATACCTCTCCAGATACATCCCAGCATCATGTTAGCCATGCTGTAGGCCTTGTTGCACATGCTCATTTAAGGAAGTTACTGATGATAACTCCTAGTTCCGTTCTCGTCTGTAGTGCTTAGTGTCTCCCATCCCATCCAGTACTACATCTTGGGGTCCTTTTCCCTAGATGCATTACCTTGCACTTCTTAGCATTGAATTTTAACTGCCAGGTCTTGACCGCACCTCAAGCTTTGTAGGTCCTTTTGCATGTCCCTTATTCCTTCCTCACTATCTCCCCTTCCACATAGTTTTGTGTCTTCTCTGAAGAGACACGACCTGTCCTGGATTCCCTTAAAAGTTTCAGTAATGTACATGTTGAAGAGGACTGGACCCAGGAAAGATCCTCAAGAAACACCACTGTTGCTTCCTTCTCCTCTGATTTTACCCCATTGACCTCCACACTCTATTGCACCCTCTTAGCCAATTACCAACCCAGTCCATTAAAGCTTTAACTGCTCCCAGGTCTTCCATCTTCTTAAGCAATGAATATAGTCAAAGAAAACTATCAGATTAGTCTGACAAGACCTTTCTGTCACAAAGCCTTGCAGTTTACTGTCCTTGAGTCTGTTGCTCTCCAGGTAGTCTACATATCCTTTTGATCAGAGATTCAATGGGCTACCCCAGAATGGTTCCATGTTAAAATCGTGAAAACTTAATCATGACTAAAATATTAGCAGGCATTTTAGCAAATCTGCATAGAGAACATGCACAAAAGAGCCTCTTTAAGAACAGAGAGCATGTAAATATAATGCTATAATTGGAATGCATGGGCTAGGACAATGACAGTCATAGGCCGTCAAAAACTAAAACAGAAATGGTGCATCTGGTCAACTGCTCTAATTACTTTGGAGCACTACAACACCACATGGCAGTGAATCAAATTCCATTTCCCAAGCTATGGACAGAGGCAACAGCTGAAGAAGCGAGAGATCGGAGGGTTACTACATCGCATGGTGCTTAATCAGATTCATGCACCTGCTTCCATACCACAGACAGAGGCAGTTGCTGAGGGGTGAATAATCAGTCTGGATGTATCCAGAAGGTCCCCATCGACCCATTGAATATTCACATTAAGGAGCTTCTCATACCTGTCTTCATTACAGATAGAGAAATTAGCCCCAGGCACCCACCGATCATCCGACTTCACCATTCTCCACATGACGCCCATCATATTGCTGTGAATCCACCTCATGTGTTCTGATCCTCATTAAGGCCACTATCTTCATGTTTTAAGCATTCATTTCCCAGAAAAAGAAAGAAAACTAAACAGATGTGATCGAGTAAGTCTTGAATGACACATCACAGAAGTAATTTAAACTATTTTGTCATGATGGGTAGCTGCTGCAAAGAGGATAAAGCTTAGGACGGTGTCCAAGAAATAAAAACATGCAAGTGAATGCTACAATGCAGTGTGTGTTTTGCCTTTTGTATAATGTCTGATGTCTATAAAACTGATTTCTGAGTTGGGTAGAGGTAGGGCACACATACAAGATAGTCACGGTAGTAACTTCTTCACTATTTTGTCACCGTGGTAATTCGCTGTTTAAGTAAGGTGCCATTTTAAACACTCACCCTTAAAAAATAACAATGATTCAGTCGCTATTTTTGACTTGCTATTTTATATGTGCTATTATCACAGGATACCACCCAGAACAGATGTCAGACTGACAGGTTTATATTTTCCTGGTTGTTCCTTAGCCTCCCCTTATGTAGCAGTACAATGTCTACCATCCTCCATCCTCTGGAACTTCCCCAGACATGAGTGAGCTGTTGAACAGCACAGTAAGTGGTTTAGCTAGCTCTGCTGCTAATTCTTTAAGTATCCTGAATGCAACTCATCTAGTCCAGGGTTTTATCTATCTTAAGGGATGCCAGCCCTTACGGACCCTTTCTTTAGTAAACAATTGCTGACTTATTTCCAGTACTGCTTTGGTGCCACTCTCTGGCATGGACCATGAGTCCTCCATAGTGAATACTGAGTAAGTAGTCATTCAGGAAGGTGGCCTTTGCCCATCCTCCTCTATCACCCTACCCCCCTTCAACTAGCCTGAGATTTTCTCCTTTTTCCTTTTTCACTATTATATCTAAAAGACTATTTTCCCATTCTTGAACCTTTCCCAGCATTCAGCTCTGTGTCTGTTTTCCCTCCCTGCCAGCCCTCCTTGTCTCCCTATTTTCCTGTCAATATTCATTCCGATCTGGTTCTCCTTACTTTTCCTTTTATATCAATGCTTTCTCTTTGGCTCAGACTGCTTCCTTGACACTAGCTGAGAACCATAGTGATCCCTTAAACCTGTTTATCTTTGTTACTGTCCTTATACATACCTTTGATACCCAAAGATGGCTCCAGCAATTGCCCCCATCTCTGCTCCACCCTGCTTATGTCCTCACGCCTACTAACTTGTCTCTGACCCATTCCCTCAACCTATCAAAGTTCGCCTTTCTAAAGTCAAGGACTTTAGTTCTCGATATGACTTACCAACCCTAAAGGGCAATTAAACCATGCAGAGCTGTGGTCACTAGTCCTTAGTGGTTCCCCACTCCCACAGCACCTACCATCTCTGAGATAATGAGCATTACATCAAGGACTGTGGATTGCCTGGTGGGTTCCTTAACTAGCTGCACCAACAGACAGTCCTGGAAGGTGTCAAGCAATTTTATTTATTTTTTATTTATAAATTTGTTAACCAGATAGGGACACTAGGCAAAGCCCTTCTTCAGGTCTGACGGGACAAAAACATATAACAATGCAAGACAGAAAACAAACAATACAATAAATATATAAACATCAAATCATCGGTAATCATCAAACATTACAAGTACAATTTGCTAATGTTAATAAATATTATTTAAACCTAAACTTAAACCTTGTGTATGAACTGATGGTTGTCAAAAAGAGGTAATTCATTCCAAAGGTTAGGGACCTGACATTCAAATGAGTGAAGACCATATTTGTTTTTAGCAGAGTGGGCTACCAGGACTAAACCCTGATTTGATCTTAGGTTGGCTTGAACTTCATGAACTATCACCAAATCAGTCATAGGAGACACATCTTTAGCATATATGGCCTGATGAACCATGTTACCTAAGGTATACATATATTTAAGCTGAAGTGATAACCAGCCCAGAGATGAATACAAAGAGCAATGATGGGTCATGACTGGAACATCCAGAACAAAGCGGCAGATATTATTGTAAGCAACACTTAAGACCTGTCTCTCTCTCTCTCTCTCTCTGCACCCAATTTATTGTGAGAGAAGAGACATAGTCCAGGTGGCATTAAGATCCCTGTAGCTAATGTTTTACAGAAATCGTAAGACAGTTATGACTTGAATTTATAAAGCATCCCCAACTTAAGATGGATTGTTCTCCTGATCATTTTTACTTGAGAAGAAAAGGTTAAAGAAGGATTAAATAGGATTCCCAAGTACTTAAACTCAGAGACCTGCTCAAGTAAAACACCATGAGCATTGTGAAGTAACAAACATATATTTTCATTAAGCCGAGTGGGGCTCAAACACCATAACTTTAGTCTCCCTTACATTCAATACCACCATATTAGAGGACAACCAACTGCATAATCTTTGAAACTCTAATTCCAGCTCTGCATTTATATGTTCAATAGATTGGCCCTGACAATACAATATCAAGTCGTCAGCATAGAAGACATTTACTTGAGCAGAATATGGAGAACCTGACTGATAAAGAAAATAACAGGAGACCAAGGATGGACCCTGGGTACACCACACACAGTAGGACAAAGGTTGACAATATAGGGCCAATTGAAACATATTGAGAGTGACCCTGCAAAAATCACAAATTAAAACCACAGCTGAATCAGACAATCCCAGATCAGTGAGTTTCTGACAAACTAGAAGTGATTTATCAGGTCAATAGCCTTGGGCAGGTTACGAACACCGACCCCATTAGCAAGTCACCATTGCAGTCTTGTAGGACAGCCTTTGTGAACTTGTCCAGGGCCGCACCAGTCCCCGACCATGTCAAAACCCATGCTGTTCAGTTCACAGGACTTCACCTTTCTCCAGAAATACATTAAGCTGATTAACCATCAACAATATCTGACTCCTGGCACTCTTGACCACTGGGACCTCCAAATGAATGTCTGGCAGGTTCACATCTCCTACCACTCCTACTTCCCCTTTCTTATCCTTCTTTAAGTTCCTCCCTGAGGTCACTGTCCCTTACTCCCTTGACCTGGATTCTACAAATTACCCTAAGCGTACTTTCCTGCCTGAGGCTGCAGTGACTTGCAACCATATAGACTCATCCTCCCCATTACCCCCAATGCTGCCATCCTCTGTCACTTGATGCCCTCCTTGACAAAGATGGCAACCTCCCTCCTCCAGTTCTTCTATCTCCTAAGTAATGTATATCCAGGGACTGCCAACCCCTGTCATTATTTTCGGTGGCCCACATTTTCATGATGACCCAAGGTCAACTTCAATGTTTGTCATTCACTCGTGCGCCGCTGAGTCTGTTACCTAGGTTCCTGGCATTAAGGCATACCACCTTCCACTTGTCCCTTGTCCTAACTCTGCTACTGTCTGCCTGATTTCCATGTTTTCTCACCCCTTGCTTGTGCTTTTGCCTTTAGTTTTTCCTGCCACCTTTTCCTTGGTCCTGTAAACACTACAGTGTTCCTATACTCTTTTTCTGCTTCTGTCCCCTGGGTGTGATGGAGTAAAATATTTGGTACTCTTCTTCTCACCATTAGCTGTGGATCCTCTACACCTGGACTCCCCTGCAGTCAGTTTAAATGTCTGATATAGACATCAAACATCTGCCCAGTGCACAGGACCCCTCTCTTATCAGGTGATGTCCATCATCCTTGAAGAGTCATTTGTCCCAGAAATCTCCCAATCCCTACAAAGTGTTACCTCATATCCCAACACCACCCCTTAGGACAAATGTTGAGCTCCTCTATTTCAACACTCCTTATCCAGTCCTGCCTCCCTCCATGCTCCCCACAGTAAGGACTTTGGAAAATGGCAGGAGGCCGAGTGTGTGGCCAGTCTGTGCCCAGTCTTTGGAACTTCTGCTTCACTTTCTCCAAGGACTGGTTAGCTAGATTGTTGATACCCAGGTATACCAGCACCACCAGCTCCCCTCCCTCTCCATTATCCTCCTTACTAAATCTGGATTGGCTGATGCTCCAGGCAGGCACAGGACCAAATCCTCTCATCTAACTGCTCCACTCACCCTAACACCTAATCATTGAGTCACTGACCACTCAAATCTTTCTGTCTGCATTGCCCCCTTAGGAGCCAATGTGCTGTCCTGCCCAACATCCATGACTGACCAGAAGCCTGAACCTGATATTCTCAGCTGATCAAGAATCTGAACCACCTGACATCCTCTACTGACCAGGAGACTGAACCTCCGTACATACTCAACTGACCAGGAGCCTGCCCAACATCCTCTACTGACCAGGAGTCTGAACCTGATATCTTCAACTGACCAAGAGTCTGAACCATCTGACATCCTCAACTGACCAGGAGCCTGAACCTCCTGACATCTTTGATTGACCAGGAGCCTGAACCTCCTGACATCCTCAACTGACCAGGAGCCTGAACCTCCCATCATCCTTGACTGACCAGGAGCCTGAACCTCCCAACACCCTAGACTGACCAGGAGGTTGGCCCTCCCAACATCCTTGACTGACCAGGAGACTGAACCTTCTGACATTCTCAACTGACCAGGAGACTGAACCTTCCGACATTCTCCACTGAGCAGGAGCCTGAACCTCCCAACACCCTCGACTGACCAGGAGCCTGAACCTCCTTCAGAGGTGCAAAGTGATTTGCTGTCTGGATGTAACTGGGCTGAACCTCCTCTAGTGGTGTGAATCAAATGTTGCCAACTATAGGCCTATCAGCCTTATGTCAATTTGCTGTAAGACTTTAGAACGACTGATTAAAAGTAAAATTGAAAAGATATAGTTGCATTAGGTTTACAGGATATCTCTCAACATGGTTTCAGGAAAGGACTTTCATGTAACACAAATTTGTTTTCATTCTATAGTTTTGTTAGTAGCAGTTTAGACAAAGGAATACTTGTTGATGTTATCTTATTGGACATAGGAATGTATTTGATACAGTACCACATAACAAATTAATACAAAATTAGGTGATTTAGGACTAAATAAATACATTGTAAGAGGATTGGGAATTGGTTAACAAACAGAAAAAGACAGTAAGAATTAACTCAGTCTTCTCAGATGAAGGTGTAGTATGTAGCAGGGTCCCTCAGGGGTCTGTATTGGGTCCGGTTCTGTTCGGTTTATTTATAAGCGATCTGGGTGCAGGGATTGATTCAGCAATTACAAATTTGTGGATGACACAAAAATAGGTGGGGATGTATCATCATTGTTAAAATATAAGCAATTATGTGAAAGTCTGACAAAATTAAAAATGGGAGAAATTAACAATATGAAGTTTAATGAAACTAAATGTGCAGTAGTACATTTGGAAAAAAAAATCGAAATACCAATATAGTGTTAACAGAATAACAATCAAAAATAGCAAATGTGAAAAAGACCTAGGAGTATGGATTAACTCACAGTTATCCTAGGGTTCACATATAGTTAAAACCGTTTGGAAATGTAATAGTATAATTCGTTCTAGCAAAAGCCTTTATTTCCAGAAACACAACATGTGTTATGAAATTATACAAGACTTATGTAATACCACACTTAGACTATGGATCACCCATTTGGAGTCCTTATCTTAAAAAGGATGTAAAACAGATAGAAAGAGTGCAAAGATGACTGACTAAATCCATTAAAGGATTAAAACCGAGGAATATGGCAAAAAATTAGAGTGTTTAAATTTCTTTTCTTTGGGAACCAGAAGAACTAGGGGTGACTTGTTATTAATGTATCAGATTATGAAAGACCTAATTATAATGGAACAATGTAATTCAAACAGACTTCAAAAAACAGTAAATTTAAGATCTCACAACAAACAAATTGTCATTAATAACGTACAAACTGTTAGACACCAAAACTTCTTTAATGTACGTGCAAAGTTATGGAATAAATTATCAAAAGACATTGTGGAGGCAGCCACAATACAAACCTATAAAAAAATTAGATGAACAATTAATACTTACAAATGTCGACTAATAGGCCCACTATGTGGAGACAATTAAATGGGCATTTAGCCTACTTTGTCTATATGTACCAAGTTAAACCAAGTTAAGTGATTCGCTGTCTGGATGTAACTGGCTGAACTTCCTCCAGATGTGTGAAGTGATTCACTGTCTGGATGTAATGGGATGAACCTCCTCCAGGGCTGCAAAGTGATTCACCATCTGGATGTAACTGGGCTGTACCTCCTCCAGAGGTGTGAAGTAATTCATTACCTGAATATAATAGGGTTGAACCTCCTCCAGTGGTGCAAGGTGATTCACCATATAGAGGTAACAGGGTTGCATCTCCTCCAGAGGTGTAAAAGTGATTCACTGTCAGGATGTAACTGGGCTGGAAAACCTCTAGAGGTGTGAAGTGAATCACTGTCTGGATGTCACTGGGCTGGACCTCCTCCAGATTTGTGAAGTGATTCACCATCTGGATGTTACTGGGCTGGACCTCCTCCAGAGGTGTGAAGTGATTCACTGTCTAGATGTAACTGTCCTGAACCTCCTCCAGATGTGCAAAATGATTCACCGTATGGATGTAACTGGTTGAACCATCTCCAGAGGTGCAAGTGATTCACTATCTGGATGTGCTGGGCTGGACCTCCTTCAGAGGTGTGACATGATTCATTGTCCGGATACAACTGAGCTGGACCTCCTCCAGAGGTGCGGTGATTCATTGTTTGATGTAACTGGGCTTGACCTCCTCCAGATGTGCAAAGTGATTCATCATTTGATGTAACTGGGCTTGACCTCCTCCAGAGGTGCAGAGTTATTCACCATCTGGATGTAACTGTGCTGGACATCCTCCATAGGTGCAAAGTAATTCATTGTCTGGATGTAACTTGGCTGAACCCTCCTCCAGATTTGCAAAGTGATTCACTGTCTGGATGTAACTAAGCAGAACCTCCTCCAGATGTGCCAAGTGATTCACCATCTGGATGTAACTAGGCTGGACCTCCTCCTTATGGTAGCCCCTCCTCTCCCTCCCATGCCCCACCCCTCCAAACCCTTGGATCAGTGGTTCTCTGGGGGAGAGGTGGGCGAGGGAGCTCCTGCTGAGCTGAGTGTAGAGCTCAGCCATCTGTATCCTTTTTGCTATCTGCTGAGCCTGCAGCTCTGCTATGGTTCTACAAAGGGATAGCATCTCCTCCCCTGGAGAAGCCCACAGTCCCCATAATTGAGTGCCTCATCTTGAACCACATTCCACAAGCTGACACCTAGCTAAAGTTCCCTATTTACCTTGCAGATGCTACACTTCTAGTGTCCATTTCTGAAGACCACCTCAGACAGGACAGACAGGGTAGAGTCCATCCAATGAAGGACAACAAAATGGTGCAGGGACTGCACCAAATTCTGAGGATCTAAACATGTATACCTTGAGAGGGGGGCATAATAGAGACCTTTCAATAGCTCATGGGGTGAATAAGATACAGGAAGCTAGTACTTCTAAAAGGTGAACAAGAACTAGGTGATGAATAACGCTGGAGGGAGAAGTTCAGGAGGGATGTGAGGAAGTATTGTTTCACTGAGAGGGCACTGGATGCCTGCAGCAAACTTCAAACAGAGTAGTGAGGTTGAAAACAGTGTGGTGAGGTCGAAAACAGTTGTGGGCTTCAAGCATGCATGGGATAGGAAAGAAGGAAAACTGGTACCAATGTGGGGCAGGTAGGGTCTGTGGTGACAGTTTCATCACTTTCACAAGAAGTTTCTATTCCTGGCAGAATTTCTTTTGTAATATCTCAAGCTTTGAGTTAGGTTGCATTAATATGACCCTGTGGTCACTGCTGTTGTTGTATTTTCTGTAAATTTAACTCGTATGCTTTTCATTTGGGCATCATTATTTTTTATTCTGGATGCTATCTTCACAGGTTTCAGTCTCTCATTTACAGAGATGGACATCTCCTCCACCTTCCTTACAGGACTGCCTCCTTGAAAAAGTGCAAACTTTGTAAACTTTTCTCCAGTTGCAGCTTTCATTCCACCCTGCTTCCGTTATTGTAATAATATCGGATTACTTTATTGAATTTAGTGCCTCACAGTCATCCACTTTGTTACTCATGCTCCTTGCATTTATCAATGTATCACTTATGCTGTTAGATTTTTACCTTAAATGTTATTTGGTGCCAGTTTTAAATTCAGTTCTACTTATATTAATTTGCTGACTTTCTGTGTGCCCCCATCCATCTAGTTTAAATCCACTGTCTAGTCATTCTAGATTTCTTTCTGCAGGACCTGTGCTCTCTTTTGTTTTGATGCAATTCATGTCTTGCAAACAGGTGTTGTTTATTGTGACACATTTCCAGTTGTTAATAGGGCTATACTGTCCACCAGTTAGACAGTCTTATGTTTATGCACTCTATTGTGTTTTTTTCCTGTATTTTTTCTTGTACTGGCAAAATGCCAGAGATTGCTACCCTTCAATGTTTTATTTTAAATTGTTGCCAACAGTAAGGAGGTCATGACAAATGTCCTTCTCATGATATTAGTAGGTTAACATTTATTATGAATACTTTAGAAATTACTAATTGGCAACATGTGCTCAAGCATTCATGGGTGCATAATAGTTAATACAATTCAACTTTCACAGAGCACTTGTCACCACTGAATCGCCTTCGTGCTAGCATCATAGCCCTGTAATACCCTCTAACACGCCTGTGACAGTGATGCCCAGCATCGTGCCTCAGCATAGAAACATAGAAACATAGACTTTGACGGCAGATAAGGACCGCTGGCCAATCTAGTCTGCAATTTCCCTACCTACAGGATAGGCCACAGATCCTAGTTAACCAACAGCCTATTTCTTCCTACCCCCTCAAGAATTGCCTTATGTCTGTCCCATGCATTCTTGAATTCTCCCACAGTTTTAGACCCCACAGCCTCCTCAGGAAGGCTATTCCATGCATCCACTACCTCTCTGTGAAATAATACTTCCTCACATTGCCCCTGAACCACCCTCCTTCTATCTTTAAATTGTGTCCTCTTGTTCTTGCACGTCTCTTTTTCTGAAAGATGCTACCCTCTTGGACATTGTTGATTCCACTGAGGTACTTGAAAGTTTCTATCATCCCCCCTCTCCTTCTTTCCTCAAGGGTATACATATTAAGCTCCTTTAGTCTCTCCTCTCACGGCTTCTCTTGCAGACCCTGCACCATTTTAGTTGCCCTCCTCTGGACTACCTCTATCCTGTCTATGTCCTAGCAGAGATGGGGTCTCCAGAACTGGACACAATCTCCAGATGGGGTCTCACCAACTGTCTGTACAGAGGATAACAACTTCCTGTTTTCCGCTGTTGATGCCCTCCCTATACATCCCAGTATCCCCCAGCCCTGCTTACTGCCTTCTCACATTGCTGACCACGTTTAGGTCATCTGATATGACTACCCCAGGTTCCTTTCCATTTTTGTTGTTGTCAGTATCTCACCCCCATTGTGTACTCTTCCCCGCGTTTTTGTTTCCCAGGTGCATTACTTTGCACTTCTTTGCATTGAATCCTAGCTGCCATACTTCTGACCATTCCTCCAACCTTGCCAAGTCCCTTTTCATCCTTTCCACGCCTCCCTGTGTATCAACCCTGTTGCAGATCTTTGTGTCATCTGCAAAAGGCATCTTTCCTTCCAGTCCCTCTGCAATGTCACTGATGAAGACATCAAAAGGACTGGACCCAATACTGAACCCTGCTGTATCCCACTAGTAACTACTCTTTCTTCAGTGGACTCTTTTACAATTACCTTCTGTGTCCTGTTGTGCAGCCAATGTTTTACTCAGAGCTACCACCCTGGGACCCACTCCCAGGCTGGTTAATTTGACTAATAATCTTTGTGTGGGACTGTGTCAAATGCCTTGCAAAAGTCAAGGTAGGCCATGTCCACAGCCCCTCCCTGGTCTACTACTTTGGTCACCCAGTCAAAGAAATCTATTAGATACATCTGACATGACCTTCCCACTGTGAATGCATGCTGCCTTGGGTCCTGTGCTCCACTGGCCTCTAGGTACTCAACTATTCTTTCCTTCAGAAGTGACTCCATCACTTTCCCTACCACAGAGGTCAGACTGACAGGTCTGTATTTTTCTGCCTCTGTCTTGGTCCCACTTTTGTGAAGAGGACTCATCCGCATTCCTCCAGTCCTGGGTACCACACCATCTTCCCATGATTTATTAAGAGTAGCCAGTGGTTTCACTAGTTCCTCCTTAATTCTTTTAGAATTCTGGGAAAATTCCATCAGGACCATTGCTTTGTCCACCTTCAGTTTTAGGAGTTCTTGCAGAACCCTTTCTTCTGTGAAAGGACTGGGATCGACCCTTATCAACAGTGCTTCTGTTAATTGGATTAGGCACTTCCCCTCCTCTTTTGTGAATACTGAGCAGAAATATTCGTTCAGTATCCTGCTTTTTCACTGTCCCTCTGCCCACCCACCGTTCATTCTATTCAGCCTCACTATCCCTCCCTTTGTCTTTCTATGCTCGCTGATGTACTTATAAAAGGTTTTATCCCCTTCTTAACTGAGTTGGCTATCTTTTCCTCAGTTTGGGCCTTTGCTATTCTGACTTCCTTCCCTGCTTCCTTCTGCCTTAACTGGTACAGCTCTCTGTCCTGCTCCTTCTGTGTTTCCTTATACTTCCGGAATGCTATCTTTTCTTCCTGACTTTCACAGCCACATCTTTTGAGAACCATAGTGGCTTTTTCTTTCATTTTGATTTGTTTATTTGCTTCACACAAAGGCTTGTTGCCTCTGTGATGGCAGTTTTGATGATTCCCCATTGTTGCTCCACATCCTTCTAGCCTGTTTGCTAGTGCTTTTCTGAAGCACTCCCATTTGCCAAAGTCAGCCCTCCTAAAGTCCAGTACCCTCACTTTTGTATGGCTTGACTCTGTAGCTGAGTTTAACGTGAACCACACTGTTTGATGGTCACTTGTCCCCAGATGGCAACCCACTTCTAGATCTGAGATCCTCCACTGCCCCTGTTCGAGAGTATGAGGTCTAAGATTGCTCCCTCATGGGTGGGTTCCAAACTAGCTGTCTGAGGCTCTGCCACCTGTAGGGCATCAAGAATGGCCCTGCTCTTGGATGTGGCTGCAGCAAATGTGCTCCAGTTAACATCCAGCATATTCAGGTCTCCCATCAACAGTACTCCCTTTCTCTGCCATTCTAAGAATGCCTTCTATTATATCCTTGTCCATTCCTCCACCTGACATGGGGTCTGTACACAACCCCTGTGTGGATTATGGTGCCCTTCCAGTCTCCAAGGTGACCCACAGTGCCTCCTCTCCTCCTGTTTACTCTTTTGTTCAGTTGCTTTTATCCCTTCCTTTACATAGAGAGCTACTCCTCCCTTCTTCTCCCCTCCCTGTGTCTCTCCTGTAGGTTATGTACCCTGGTATGTTAACATCCCAGTCATGGTTCTCTGTGTACCATGTTTCTGTGACTGTTATGATATTCAGGCATCCTCTTCCATCAAGGCCACCAGCTTAGGGAGCTTGTTGCCCAGACTACGGCATTGGTACTCATTACCCTCCATTAACTGATGGCCTTACTCCCTTTTGCCCCATCCCTGACCTTCTTGCCTTTGTCACTTTCTCCACTTACCCCTGCTCTTCTCCCTATCAACACCTCTATGTTGGTGTTTGCTGCACTTACTACCGTGATTATTTGGGGGGCTAGGATTTCCTGCTCCTTTCCAGTGCCGTCCTGGCTAGTTTAAAGCTTAACGATGAAGCATTTAAACCTATCACCAGGATCCTGGTTCTCTCCAGGACAGATGCAGCCCATCATGCCAGTATAGGCTTGCATCACTAGGTGGACTCCCAGTCCCCAATGAAGCCAAATCCTTGAGCTCCACACAGTTTATCAACCACTTATTGAATCCCATGGTGTAGAACACCCCAGCCTCTCCTATGCCATAGATGGCAGCACCTGAGAAAGGTTCACCGTCGTGCTACTTGACTAAGGCCCCTCCCCAATTCCACAAACTCTTCCTGCACCTCTCATCCCTTTTCATAGCCTGGTCATTTGTCCCTAGGTGGACAATGACATCCAGCTCCCCTCCCTGTACAGTTGCTCCGGCAATCCTGAGGATTCACCCCTGTCCCTCCAAGCCATGGCACCAGGCACCTTACCTGCCTCTCCCCTTCCTCCCCAGTTCTACCTTTCCTAACAATGGAGTCCCCACCAGGAGTTGTTTCTTCCCTGCTGGGTCCCCTGCCACCCTCCTGTGGGTCTCCTTTGTGGAGATTCACAGCATCCTCCTTGGTCTCCACACGGTGCCTCCCATAGAGGAACCACACTTTGTCAGAATGGCATAGAAATTGTGAGAGGTACAACTGATGGATGCGTCTGTTCCACCACCCTCACCCTCCTGAGCCCACTGTGGTCCAACCGCTCCTCTTTCTTGGCAACCTCTGAGGCAACGACAGGGCACTGGTGGTCCTGATGGAAGACGAGGTCCCACAAATCCTGGCCAACTCAGCCTGGAGATGAGCAACCTCCTCCCTTAGGCCCAGAGGTACCTGCAGATGGGGCAACACCATCCTCCAGAACGTCTCCCGGAAGACTGCTGCTCGACAGCCACTGCACTGCACCACCCAATCATGTTTTATTTCTGGCCCTTAACTGTTTGCAGTCCTTACTCTTTCCTCTTTTTTTTTTCTCTCACCCTACTTTCTGCCTGTGTGCCCTTTAAGCTCCTGATTGTCCTGTTCTGAGACAAAGAATATCCTATATTTCTCAGTAGACCACTTCCTTGCTCAAAGGCAGACCTCCAGCAGCTAGAGGGGCTGAGAGCTACTCTAGCCCTTCTAGGATGGTGGGTCTTTGGTTCTGTGATCACTCACTTCCTGATCCCAAACAGGAAGTTCCTATTTTCAGTCAAATTCTGTGCCTATAAAAATAGAACTAGCTTTGGGTGAGGGGGTGGAGGGAAGGAGGCAATATAGTCCCAGTAGAAAAGTTCAGTCACACAGCAGTCCTTTCTCCTGGTGTCTTCTGCCAAGCTATTAGCAGAATCTTTCTAAGGCAGTCTTTAAATGTAGCTTCCTTCTAGCTAAGCCACCCTCTACTTACTAGATCTTTCTACAAGTAATTTAAACCCCACAGCTATTAAGTCCTTTCAATCACCTGAGATTTACACCTAGATAACTGTTCAGATACCCATTCAGTTCAGTTAACTCAGACAAACACACACTTTTTTTTGTTTTGTTTGTTAGTTTTTTTACCCTAAATTGAAGGTCCAAGTACAAAGTTCTTCTTTAGTCCCAGCAGAAAGTCCAGTCACACAGCAGTCCTTTCTCCTGGTGTCTTCTGCCAAGCATGACTAAAACATCCAGATATTTCTGTCACAGTGGCCTAAGTCACAGCTAGTTGTAAGCTTGGCGTCACCTGGTGCCACTGTTTTTTTTTGTATAATAATTTTATTGAGATAGTTCATAGATATCACCTTACAGTGTCAAGTACAGCATGTATAAACATTTCTGTTGCAAGCTCATAACATGTCATGCAATCTTAGTTACATCAGTCAAGTCATATTTAAGACATGCTCTTCAGTTTCTATGTGTCTATCTCTGAATAGGGAGTGAGAGCTTTATCACCACTCTATACATAGTTTCTCAACCTATTACAAAAGTTTTACATATGTACCTCAATAAACTTAATGTAAAGCCTCCTACTTAAAAGAAAAATTTAAAGTAGGAAATATTTCAATTTAAACTATATACATCAAGTAGGAAATAAACTGTAACCAGTAAAGAAATAGCACCAAGAGTAATGGCTGCATACTGTGCTTAAAACCATTTTATTGAATGAGCATATGTTCCTGAACTGAATCAAATTAATGAAATTGTGAAATGGCAGAATAATATCTTCTTTCTAATCATTGTCTCCTGTGTGGTTATTATAGTCAAATTGTGCTGCCTTCCTGTAAGACAGAGATGTCCCCAGGTGATAACACTCTTAGGAAACCTCCCATTTATTTAGAAAGTCTTCTTCCCTTCCACGGAGCATGTGTCAGCCTATCAGTCAAAAGGGTTTTAATAGCCAAGTTTTTCCATTGGCTCATTGTTGGGGTCTGGCTCGTGGTCCATAAATTCTGTATGGCCTGTCAGGCTACAACCAACAGGATTCTAACCATCTGGGGTGCAATTCCATTCTTCTTCCTCCACGTCCACTATACCCATTAGGAGAGACCATGGAGTGAAATCCATCCCCCCTCATTTTAATTAATTCCCCCATATTCTCTCCAGTATCTTTGAATCCTGTGCATTCCCAATAGTAGTGAATGAATATACCCTAGCGCTTCCCCATTTCCACATAAGGGGATACTCCTGGGCAAAATATATGCACCATGCTTGGAGGGCAATAAAGCCTGTGCAGAAATTTATAATATAGCTCATTAAATTTATTGCATAACAATAGCCCCATATGAGTGCTCAGGAGCATCTCCCAATTTGTTATTGAATTCTAAAACATAGATCTCATTCCATGTCTGTTTAACTTTAATGTTTCTCCCTGAAAGTGTATCCTATCGAACTTGCTGCCCTTCCAATGAGTCATTTTCCCTCTTTCTTGCTCCTAGAATCAATCTTTCTATCTCTTTCATGCTTGACTTTTGCTCTACTGGTCAGTTTAATCTCTTTAAGCAATTCCTTATCTGAAAATATCTTAACGGACAGGACACTAGTATGTTTAAGGCATTCTGTATGTTTGGAAGGTATGTAATTCTCCTTTCTCTGTCAAATCCCCAGCATCGAATCCGCTTTCGTTGCCTGTCCCTAAATCCCTCGTCTTCCAGTCCAGGCAGGAAGTCTGGTTTGTTGGCAATAGAGTACCAGGAGGGTATTAATTGTAGCTATGTTTTGTCATTTTTTATCTCTCTCCATGCTTCCAGACTGGCCACAACCAATGGATTGGTATTTTCCAGGGCTCTATAACCACTTAGTCCATTTCTCCCAAGTATGCTGACAATCTCCCAGGCTATCCCTCTCCTCCAGGTCAAGCCAGTTTACCGTCTCCCCTGTTAGCTTATGTAGGTAGGTAGCATAAATTGTGTGGCCAAGTAATATCCTTAATATCTGGGTAATTCAGTCCTCCTTTTAGACTGTCAGCTTTCAGCCGAGCTAAGCTGATCGTGGTCTTTTCCCCTGCCATATAAAATCTGTGAAGCCCTTTCTAATTGTTTTATATCCTTTTAGTAGGTCCCCAGGAAACAATTGCATGATATTCAGAATTCTTGGTAGCACATTCATTTTAGTAGGTTAATCTTACCCATCCACAAGATGGGCAGGGCTCTCCATCTATTTAAGTATTTCCTTATAATGTCTATTATTGGTAGGTAGCTTAATTTATAGAGGTCCCTCAGGTTTCTTCCCACCCTTATTTCTAAGTAAGTGAAGGCTTCTTTTACTAGTTTCAGTCCCCAGGGTTTCCCCTCTCCCCGTCATTTCCCAAGTACATTAACTCTAATTTATTAATGTTAAGCTTGCACCTGGAAAATACAGCAAAGGCCTCTATGGTTTCTAAAATAGCAGGATCGACTGTTCAGGCTGTGTCACCGAGAGAAGGATGTCATCAGCGCACAAAGTAATGAAACATAGAAACATAGACATAGACTTTGATGGCAGATAAGACTGCTAGGCCCATCTAGTCTGCCCATTTCCTACCTACAGGATAGGCGCAGATCCTAGTTAACCAACAGCCTAAATCTTCCTGCCCCCACAAGAATTGCCTTATGTCTGTCCCATGCATTCTTGAATTCTCCCACAGTTTTAGACCCACAACTTCCTCAGGAAGGCTGTTCCATGCATCCACTACCCTCTCTGTGAAATAATACTTCCTCACATTGCTCCTGAACCGCCTCCTTCTATCTTTAAATTGTGTCCCCTTGTTCTTGCAAGTCTCTTTTTCTGAAAGATGCTACCCTCTTGGATTTTGTTGATTCCTTGAGGTACTTGAAAGTTTCTATCATGTCCCCCTCTCCTTCTTTCCTCAAGGGTATACATATTAAGCTCCTTTAGTCTCTCCTCATACGGCTTCTTTGCAGACCCTGCACCATTTTAGTTGCCCTCCTCTGGACTGCCTCTATCCTGTCTATGTCCTTGCGGAGATGGGGTCTCCAGAACTGGACACAGTATTCAGATGGGGTCTCACCAACTGTCTGTACAGAGGGATAACAACTTCCTGTTTTCTGCTGCTGATGCCTCTCCTATACATCCCAGTATACCCCGGCCCTCCCTACTGCCTTCCCACATTGCTTGCTAACCTTAAGGTCATCTCATATGATTACCCCAGGTCCCTTTCCTGTTTTGTTGTTGTTACTACCTCCCCACCCATTGTGTATTCTTCCCTGGGTTCTTGTTTTCCAGGTGCATTATTTTGCACTTTTTGCATTGAATCCTAGCTGCCATACGTCTGACCATTTCTCCAACCTTGCCAAGTCCCTTTTCATCCTTTCCCGCCGCCTTGTGTATCAACCCTGTTGCAGATCTTTGTGTCATCTGCAAAAGGCATACTTTTCCTTCCAGTCCCTCTGCAATGTCACTGATGAAGACATTAAAAGGACTGGACCCAATACTGAACCTCTGCGGTACCCCACTATGGTGGTATGCTGTTCACCTGTTTTTCCAGGAATGCCAATAATATTGGGATGTTCCCCAATCTTAATAACCAGGTTCTATAGCCACTGCAAAAAACAGTGGGAGAGAGGCAACCTGCCTTGTGGCATGTTCCAGAGTGAATTCTTCAGACACCGACCCATTAATAATAACTCTGGCAGTTGGTGTTTTATAAAATGCCTCACCAGTTGCATGAATTTTTGTCCCACCCAAATTTTGTTAGTGTGTACATCAGATAGTCCCATTCAATTCTGTCAAAGGCCTTTTCGGCATCCATTGACATAACGCATATTTGATTTTTACTTTTAGATCCCACATGGACAATATTCATCATATGCCTGGTGTTATGATAAGACATTCTGCCTTGTATAAATCCTGTCTTATCTGTATGTTTGTTTGTTTTGTTGAATTTTGTTGACCAGTAAGCCCACTGGGCCTAGAAGTCCCTTTTTGGGGTGACCGGGGAAGAGGGGATACAGATGGTAAGCAACTGAAATTGAACCAGATTAAGCTGTTGGTGGTATTATAATATGTATTATAGTATGTATAATAAAGGTAAAAATTTTTCTAGCCTAAGGGCCAATACCTTTGTCATAATTTTACAATCAGAATGCAATAAAGAGATGGGTCGGTAAGGAAGGCACTCTGTTGCATCATTATTTGGTTTGGGGATGACACAGATATTAGCTTCACAACAGGTTCTAGGAAGCCGTCTCTCCACCCGTACCTCCTCAAGAACATCTACAAGAAGGTGCCGCCAACCTTCTTCAAGCTCCTTTATAGTATTCACTTCAAAGCCATCTGGCCCTGCCGCTTACCATTTTTGAGCATCCCTATTGCCTTTGCACTTCTTCTACCATGATTTTACTTCCCAACCTCTCCCTTTGTTGTTCATTAAGATGTGGTATTGGAAGGTTCTCTAAGAATCTGTCCATCGCATCCTTCATGCCCTGGCATTCAACTTTATACAATGCCTGATAGAATTGTCTAAAGCATATCTTTATACTTTCGTCCTTGGTTACTAAAATTCTTGTGTCGTCCCTTATGGTTACTATTTGTTTGGAGGCCCTCTACTCCCTTCATTACTCTTACTAGTAGCAGTCCAGGGCAGTTCCCCATTCCTAGATCCTCTCTTGTGCAAAAACAGTCTCCCCAGTTTCATCCTCACATTCAAATTTAGGGCCTCTCGTACTTTATCTAATTCCCTCTTATGGATAGGATCTCCTGTTTGAATCACTAGCATCTCCAGTGCCTTAACCCTTTCCTCTAGTTCGTGTTGTTTTTTCTGGTCTCGCCTCGTCTGGCTACATATCCATTATAACTCCCCTCATGAATGCTTTACTGGCTTCCCAGTAAATACCCTTGGAATCCACAGATCCCTGATTTGTAGTTGCAAATGCAGCCCATTTAGCTTTGAAGAATTTTTAAATTCCATTTTAGCTAGAGGTACATAGAAGCACCGACCCTCTCCTTCCCATGTCTGCAATAACTCTATACCTAGCTGGACCATATGCATGGTCCGACAAGAAGATGGGACCATGAGAAACCTTTTTACCTTAGGGTATAAGTCACTGGAAACAAATATATAGTCCAGTTTGGACCATGTGCCATGGGGATTCGATAGGAAAGTATCTCGAGCCTTTGGGTTTGCTGTACTCCATGCGTCTAATAGCTCAAGGTCAGCCAGGCCTTGTTGCCACCATTTTACACCCACCAACTCTCTGAGCCTTGTAACTGAATAGTCCAATTTAGGGTCAATGACGTATTGAAATCCTCCTGCTAAAATCAAGTTGGTGAATTGTTCTCTGAAGATCAAGCCTAACATATTTTGGTAAAATTCAGGGTCCACCGCTTCTGGTGCATATATATTTCCCAGCGTGATCTCTTTCCCTCTGATCTTGCCCACCACAAAACATAGCATCTCTCCTGGGGTCCCTGACTGTACGGATGTGCTCAAAGAGCAAATGCCTATGTAAGAGGATGGCAACTCCTCTTTATGAGAGCTATAGCAGGATGCATAGCAGGCCCCAACCCATCCCTCCACAAGTTTGTCGTGCTCTTTGTATGTCAAATGTCTCTTGCAGCATGCAGATCATTGCATTCTTCCTTTTAAGTGCCACTAAAATGTTGGCTCTTTTAGCAGGTGAAGTGAAACCCTGACATTCCATGAAATAATATTACAGTGTTGCAGCCTAGCCATGATCCCAACCTTTGCTTCCATTATATTGCCATCTAAACTCAGAAGAAGACAACTTTAGACTCCTTTCACTTCCCATAAAATGAAGTGTCCACAGTACATCCCAAAAGTAGAAAAGATATAAGAATAAGTACAACAGGATCAAACAATAACCAATCTGGGTGAACCTCAAGCCCAGCTTCAACAAACTGAACTCTTAACAGTTTGATTACATTCATTTGAACAAATCAGGTTTTAAGATATATGTGTCTTATTTGGTGTAACAGAAATCCCAAACAGCCCCTCTCTCCACACCCTCTTAGCAATCTTCCCTTAATTATTCATATATTCCTCCTCCCCATATCCTGCTCTGCCTCCTCTTTCTCTTTCATCAATCGAGGCACAGTAGGAAACTCGTGGTCTGTGTCGCATCCCCAGAGGATGTTATTGCAGAGCTCTGTACCCCGTCCCATATACAGACACAACCGCTGCCTGCCATCTGCAGACGAAAGGTATCCACTCCTACCCCCTTCTAATTTAATTAAACTGCTTAGAGGGCAAAAATAAAGTCTTAGCACAGAGAAAGTCCCATGAGTTACCATCCAAGCTGTTCCAATAGTCAGTAAAAGAAAAGAGGCCAGCAGTACCTAGTCCCTCTTGTTGGTACACACAGAGTTTTGAATTAGGACAGTTATGTGGTTGTACTCCCTGCTGCAACCACATGGGTTTCAAAGCGAGACATATTCTGGAAATACATTTCCCTTCCTGTGTCCTTGATTCCTCCAAGTCCCTGTAAGTTCATTTTGGGAGAGGGAGAATTTAGCTCCATATAGCCTCCTCTCATGTCTTTACCCATAGGGAAAGATTCCCCTCAGCTGCGTGCCTGGCCAAGCAGTCCTCTCCACAACAGCTGCAGATTTGTGAAACAAACAGACCCCCAGTGTCAGCAGAAGCAAATACAAGGCTTACTGTTATTTCACCCTTTCCCATGCTTTTTGTCCCAGTCTTCTATGAAGTTGTGCAACTTCTCTGGCTCCCAGAAAGTGAAGGTAGCTCCTTCCCATTTGACTTTAACAATTGCTGGGTAACTCATGAAATACTCAGTCTCTCTTTCCCTATGGTGATCCATATGTTTATTAAATTTTCATCTCTTCCTCTGGACTCATAGATATATCTTGGTGAATGGTAAGCCGGTGTCCCTTGTGCCGCAACTCTTTAAGATTTCTGTAAGCTGCAAGATTGCCTGGTGGTCTGGGTAATGATGAAGTCAGAAGATGACTTGTCTCGGTGGCTGGTCCTCTGGTGGCCTCAAGGCCAGTGCTCTGTGGGCACGCTCCACCTTGAGGCCTTTCAACTTAAGAGACATTTGAGTAAGTTGGGAAGGTGATAGTGCAAAAGTCATTAGGTCCTCCTTTCCGCCTCCTCCGTAAGCCCCTGATCCAAGATTATTCCTGCGGCCATCATTTTCTTGGTAGTCTAATGCTTTGCAGAGCTCTTCTAGCTCCCACTCCATTTTAACTGTTTGGTCAGGCACTGATTGGGAGGCATCCTCCAATTCAGAGATCCGTTGCTCAGCTTCTGAAAGTCTGCCTGACTATTGCTTGAGCTCTGATTAAGCTCCTCTAATGATCTGTCCATCTTATCCATCTCGGTTGTAAATCCATTACCACTTGCTCCGATACATCCTTACTAATTACTGCCAACTCAGCCTCGGAGAAGAAGATTGGGCCTGGTCCGGTGGTAGATTCCCCTGGGTTCTTCCTCTGATTTTTGGCCCCATGCCTCAATGTTTTCCTGCTGCCAGGTACCCATCCATATTAACAATCACTTAAAGGCTATTTTAGAGGTTTTGAGGGTTTTCAAAGGTAAAAACAATATTTTAAAATACTTTGGAGTGTGGAGCTCAAGAGGTGTGTGTCCTATCTTGTTAGCTGCTCATTAGCCCCACCACGTTTTCAAGCAGTAAAATATAGTGTTATCTACAGAGCTGTTATGGACTCAGTCAGTGACAATGTACAGAAGCAATACTGCACTTGCATGTGACTCCACAAATTATTAAGTCAGTGAGCACTAGTGGCTAGTGGGCATATCCCAGGAAGACAGGCTAGTGCACAGTAATGTTCATGAATATTCCTCATGAAATTCAACTTTAATTGCTGATGCTGTTTTGGAATCTTTGGCTGCTTATAACTCAATCATCCTTTGAGCAAAGACTGGAGAGTTGTCACACAGCCTCTTTTTCCATATTGATTTTTCTCCTGGCTGGTAGCTTGATTCTGAGGGACATTTCATGTTCACAGTGATATGCCCTGATCGCTTAATCCAGAAATCATTCAGTTGGCTACTAGGTTTTGCTCCCACATTTGCCCTTACATTTCTTCTGGTGGAGGAGGTGCCTCTGTTAGCCTCACACAGGCAGAACTTCCCTGCAGCAGGAGCAAGCTCTCTGACCAGGCCAGCTGGGTCACTGTGTTGGTAGAACCCACTGCTGACCCTGCCCAAATGAGCTGCACTGCCGAGCTGTAGCTGTCTCAGCTGTGGCCTGCCTGCTGATGTAATTTCTCAGGATCATTTCCATATGCTGGACATCAGCATGGCAGCAAGGTGTTCTGCTGCTGTGTCATGGGTAGACTCAAGCCCAATAATTATGGTTAAAGAATCTGACTAAATTGGTGATATTCTATTCTCTAGTGTTACAATTTTAGGGGTTAAAATTCAGCACTTTGCATAATTGTGAAATTAAATTTTAAAATTGTAGAATGTTTGGGGACTTATACATCTGTCAACTTTAAAGACATAAATTTGGCACAATTCTGTATAAACTTTTATTGAGACACCATACCGCATTTGGTGCAATGCGGATAAATATTTTTACATTAGACGTAAATAACTGAAATCACAATTTTGGTGAAATTTTGTGAAATTGGCACTGAAATTTTACAGAGTTTCACTGACGTGAAATCATAATTTCACCAGAATATTGCAGCAGAAGATACATTTCTCCCAACCCTCCTTGGCTAGATGAAAGATAGAAACAAACAGTATCATTCCAGTGGATATGTGGATATATAGAACAAATTCTGGAAAATGAACTTGATTGCTATATGGAAATACAAGGTGGACTAGTACAATTCAAAATTATTCACTAACCCTACCAGTGTACAGTGTTTCAGGTTACTGCTTGTATTAAAGGCACAGTATACTGTAAAACAAACCATTCTCTCCCTCCATCTCCAGACTGTGTTGTATTTTGGATTACATTGTGTATGAAAGGCACAACGAGAAGAGAAATTATCTCCTCCTCACCTGACAGCAAAGTGTTTTCATTACACTTCATACAAAGGCACTATATAAATTAAAACATTCATCACCTCCCTCACCAGATTGTAAAATGTTTTGGGTAAAATTATGTTTGGAAGGCACTATATATCAGACAATACTTCCATAGAAACATAGAATTATACAAACCTAGAAAGATAGACTTTGATGGCAGATAAGGACGGCTTGGGCCACCTAGTCTGCCCATGTCCTTTGTATTGGATAAGCTGCGATTATAGTTAACCAACAACCTACTTCCTCCTACCCTTCATTGTAATTGGCTTATGTCTGTCCCACGCATTCTTGAATTCCCCCACTGTTTTGACTCCATGAACTCCTCAGGAAGATGGCTCCATGCTTCAACACCTCTCCATGACAAAATACTTTCTGATTTTGCCTTGAACTGCCCCCTTTATCTTCAAACTGTCCCCCTTGTTCTTGGAAATGTTTTCTCTCAAAGATGCTCCCATCTTATTTATTTATTTATTTGACTTTGTTGATCCCTCTCCTTCTTTCCTCAGGGTATACATATTAAGCTCTTTCAGTCTCTTCTCATATGCTTTCTGTTGCAGACCCTGCACCATTTTATTTGTCCTCCTCTGGACTGCATCCATCCTGTCTATGTCCTTGTGGAGTTGTGGTCTCCAGAGCTGCACGCAGTACTCTCAGATGGGGTCTCAACAACTGTCTGTACAAAGGTATCGCAACTTCTTGTTTCTACTGGTGTGGCCTCTCCTGTGCATCCCAGTATCCCCCAGCTCCCTTATTGCCTTCTCACATTGCTTGCCCACCTTTAGCTCATCTGATATGACTACCCCAGGTCCCTTTCCATTTTTGTTGTTGTTGGTGTCCCCTCCAATAGTGTACCCTTCCTTGGGTTTTGTTTTTCTCAGGTGCATTACTTTGCACTGTTTTGCATTGAATCTAAGCTTCCACACTTTTGATCATTCCTCCTACCTTGCCAAGTCCTTCTCATCCTTTCCACTCCCCCTTGTGTATCAAGCCTGTTGCAGATTTTTGTATCATTTGCAAAGAGGCATACTCTTCCTTCTAGCCCTCTGCAATGTCTCCTATAAAGACATTAAGAGGACTGGTTCAGGACTGAACCCTGCAGTACCCCACCAGTAACCACCCTTTCTTCAGAGTGTACTCAGTTTACTCTTACCATCTGCATCCTGTTGGTCAGCCAATCTGTTACCTCTGGTATCACCCTAGGACCCACTCCCAGGGTGTCTAACTTGTTTATTAATCTTTATGTGGAACTGCTTGCTAAAGTCTAGGTAGGCCACACCTGCACAGCCCTTCCTAGTCTACTACTTTGGTCACCCAGTCAAAGAAATCTATTAGATTTGTTTTTGACATGACCTTCCTGATGTGAATCCATGCTTACTCAGGTCCTGTGCCCTGCTGACCTCTAGGTACTCAACATTTCTTTCTTTCAGAAGTAATTCCATCATTTTGCCTGCCACAGAGATTAAACTAATAGGTCTGTAGTTCCCTGCGCTGGCTTGCTCCCACTTTTGTGAAGAGGAATCACATCTGCCCTCCTCTAATCCTCAGGCACCACCCATCCTCCTATGACTTTTAAAAGGGTAGTCAGTGATGTCACTAGGTCTCTCCTTAGTTCTTTTAGAATTCTGGGGTGATTCCATCAGGCCCCATTGCTTCATCCACCCTCAGTTTTAAGAGTTCTCTCATGACCCTTTCTTCTGTGAATGGACTGTTATCAACCCCTGTCCAGAGTGCTTCTATTGCTTGGTTTAGGTACCTCCACCTCTTCTTTTGTGAATACTGAAAAAAGTATTCATTCAGTATCTCTGCTTTTCCTCATCATCCTCTGCCCACCTCATCTCCCCTTTATTAAGTCTCACTATCCATTCCTTGGTCTTCCTTCCCTCCTGGTGTACCTATAAAATGTTTTTCCCTTCTTAACAGAGTTGGCTATCCTTTCCTCGGTTTGGGCCTTTAATATTCTGACTGCCTTCCCACTTCCTTCTGCTTTAACTGGTACAGTTCTTCGCTCTGCTCACTCCGTGATTCCTTATACTTCCTGAATGCTATCTTTTCTCCCAACCTTCCCATATACTCATCACATGTTAAAGTGTTCCGTGGTACAGTTTATGTGAATGTTGTTATACCAAATCACATTCCTTTCCATCACCTACTACAATACTATGTAGAATATCCCAGCTTTCCTCTCTCTCCTTCCAGGAATGGCTTTCGTCAGAGTCCATCCTGCCTTGTCTGCAAATTCTGAGTAACAGTTTTCATTTAGAACAGGCAATGCACAACACTTTATACAACTCTGCACAGTTTGATAAGTTGCAAGGCAATCATTCCTTGTGACAATGGGTTGCCACAATGAAGTGGTCATTGTTCAGGTTGCTACAGTACCAGTAAGAGCGGCCACTGCTTTGACAATGGGCTATCACAATGTAGTGGTCATTGCTCAGGTTGTTGCAGTACCAGTAAGGGTGGCCACTGCTTGCGACAATGGGCTGTCACAGTCTGGTGGTCATTGACTAGGTTATTGCAGTACGAGTAAGGGTGGCTCACCGCATGCGACAAATGTGCTATCACAATATGGTAGTCATTGCTCAGGTTATTTCAGTACCAGTAAGGGTGGCCACTGCTTGTGATAATAGGCTGCCACAATGTGGTGGTCATTGCTCAGGTTGTTGCAGTGCCAGTAAGAGTGACCACTGCTTGTGACAATGGGCTATCACAATGTGGTAGTCATTGCTCAGGTTGTTGCAGTACCAGTAAGGGTGGCCACTGCTTGTGATAATAGGCTGCCACAATGTGGTGATCATTGACTAGGTTATTGCAGTACCAGTAAGGGTGGCCACTGCTTGCGACAATGGGCTATCACAATATGGTAGTCATTGCTCGGGTTGTTGCAGTGCCAGTAAGGGTGACCTCTGCTTGTGATAATAGGCTGCCACAATGTGGTGATCATTGACTAGGTCATTGCAGTACCAGTAAGGTGACCACTGCTTGTGATAATAGGCTGCCACAATGGTAGTCATTGCTCAGGTTGTTGCAGTACCAGTAAGGGTGGCCACTGCTTGTGACAATGTGCTATCACAATATGGTAGTCATTGATCAGGTTATTGCAGTACCAGTAAGGGTGGCCACTGCTTGTGACAATGTGCTATCACAATATAATAGTCATTGCTCAGGTTGTTGCAGTACCAGTAAGGGTGACCACTGCTTGTGATAATAGGCTGCCACAATGTGGTGGTCATTGCTCAGGTTATTGCAGTACCAGTAAGGGTGACCACTGCTTGTGATAATAGGCTGCCACAATGTGGTGGTCATTGCTCATGTTGTTGCAGTGCCAGTAAGGGTGGCCACTGCTTGACAATGGGCTATCACAATATGGTAGTCATTGCTCAGGTTGTTGCAGTACCAGTAAGGTGACCACTGCTTGTGATAATAGGCTGCCACAATGTGGTGATCATTGACTAGGTTATTGCAGTACCAGTAAGGGTGACCACTACTTGTGATAATAGGCTGCCACAATGTGGTGGTCATTGCTCAGGTTGTTGCAGTACCAGTAAGGGTGACCACTGCTTGTGATAACAGGCTGCCACAATGTGGTGGTCATTGACTAGGTTATTGCAGTACCAGTAAGGGTGACCACTGCTTGTGATAATAGGCTGCACAATGTGGTAGTCATTGCTCAGGTTGTTGCAGTACCAGTAAGGATGACCACTGCTTGTGACAATGTGCTATCACAATGCGGTGGTTATTGCTCAGGTTGTTGCAGTACCAGTAAGGGTGGCCACTGCTTGTGACTATGGGCTATCACAATATGGTGATCATTGCTCAGGTTGTTGCTGCAGTACCAGTAAGGTGACCACTGCTTGTGATAATAGGCTGCCACAATGTGGTGATCATTGACTAGGTCATTACGGTACCAGTAAGGGTGGCCACTGCTGCGACAATGGGCTGTCACAGTCTGGTGGTCATTGATTAGGTTACTGTAGCACGAGTAAGGGTGGCCACTGCTTGTGACAATGTGCTATCACAATATGGTAGTCATTGCTCAGTTGTTGCAGTACCAGTAAGGGTGGCCACTGCTTGACAATGTGCTATCACAATATGGTAGTCATTGCTCAGGTTGTTGCAGTACCAGTAAGGGTGACCACTGCTTGTGATAATAGGCTGCCACAATGTGGTGATCATTGACTAGGTCATTGCAGTACCAGTAAGGGTGACCACTGCTTGTGATAATAGGCTGCCACAATGTGGTAGTCATTGCTCAGGTTATTGCAGTACCAGTAGGGTGGCCACTGCTTGTGACAATGTGCTATCACAATATGGTAGTCATTGATCAGGTTATTGCAGTACCAGTAAGGGTGGCCACTGCTTGTGACAATGTGCTATCACAATATAATAGTCATTGCTCAGGTTGTTGCAGTACCAGTAAGGGTGACCACTGCTTGTGATAATAGGCTGCCACAATGTGGTGGTCATTGACTAGGTTATTGCAGTACCAGTAAGGGTGGCTACTGCTTGTGACAATGGGATGTCACAGTGGTGGTCATTGCTCAGGTTGTTGCAGTACCAGTAAGGTGGATCCGAAGATGCTGCCTATCTCAGAGTATCTTCTATGCTAGATCCTTCTTTTTAAGCAATAAGACAGTAATCACCTGGTCGGTATCTCTAGATTACAGGCAAGCAGCAGAAAAAGTATTGTGACCCCTGGTGGCAACAACCAGGTAGAAGAACTATGTTATTTTTTTTATGGCACTGAAATCATTGTTTTTTTTTTTTTTTTTTACATATTTCTGAATTTTTCTTTTTCTTTTTTATTGTAGCAAATACCCAGTTTATATAAATAAGACACTTGGGACATTTGTTTACCTAGATTTACCCCACGCCCAGGGCCATCATAAGGCAAAGCCACAGGCCAAGTGTCTTCAGTCTCTGAGCATGGGTAAACCAAGTGCAACCAATATCCCCTGAGTGTCTTATTGCTTATATAAAATAGGTACATGCTAGAATGAAAAAAAGAAAACCTAAAATATGTAAAAATGATTTAAGTACTGTATAAAAGATTATACTAGTTCTTCTTCCTGGTTATTGCCCCAGGGTTGCTATACTTCTTCTGTTGCTTGCCTCTAAATTAAAGATACTGCCCAGGAGACAGTAGCCTCTTTGTTAATTGTGAAGTAACATAGCAACACAGAAACATAGACTTTGATGGCAGATAAGGCCGCTTGGCCCACACAGTCTGCCCATTTCCCTACCACAGATAAGCTGCAAATCCTAGTTAACCAACAGCCTACTTCCTCCTACCCCCACTAGAATTGCCTTTTGTTCTGTTTCATGCATTCTTGAATTCCCCACTTTTGACTCTACAACCTCCTCAGGAAGGCTGTTCCATGCATCTACAACCTCTCCATGAAGAAATACTTCCTCACATTACCTCTGAGCCGTCCTCCTCTATCTTCAAATTGTGTCCCTTGTTCTTGCACATCTCTTTTCTGAAAGATGCTACCTCATGGACTTTGTTGATTCCTTGAGGTACTTGAAAGTTTCTATTATGTTCCTCCTTTTCTCGAGGGTATACATATTAAGCTCCTTTAGTCTTTCTTCATATGTTTCTGGTACAGAAGTAGGAAGAGACTGCCTGGTACTACACAAACATTAAAGTAAATGTATTTGCCTGGATGTAAGTCTCTTAGCTGCATGCCTTGTCTCTCAAGTGCAAGTGTGGTCAGATTCACAGTCAGGAGGGTCTGATGTGAGAACTTGAACAGCCAGTGCTCTTTCTGGCTTTCAAGCTTCTGCATCCCTGTCTTCAACACTGGGAGAGATGGCCATACTGTGAGTATACTACCTGCCTCTATCTGTCATACTGCATTGTCTTAGCCTCATGGTTGATGTGACAAACCACATCTCTCTCTCTCTATCTCTCTCTCTGGGGGTGGAACAGCTTTTGAGAGATGTCTGTCATCAGGTATTCTTACCACCAGCTGGAGTTCGCTCCAGTGCCCACCTCCAAGTTTACAAACTGTGTAATGAAACGTGCAATTGCACAATCAAAGTCTGGTAGTGTGTCTCTCTCGGTGGTGGATGCTAAACAGAGTTTACCTCAGCCAGTGGAAACCATGTATTATCTTAGAAAATGACATCACAGTCACACATGTTGAGTAAATAAATAGCTTTTACTTAACAGAAAGTGAACAGAGCATTACAGGATATCTATTCTCAACACAAGAGAATAACACTGATACAGGAAAAGTGAACAAATATTTTAAATAACAGATGGCAAAAGAAAAGGCTATTACTGCGATATGCTAGTATTAAACTTGTCCATCTCCTATCCTTTCAAGAGAACACTGGACCCTATGCTAACTGCCAGTTCTCACAGACATAGCAAGAAGGGTAGGCCCAAGCTTAGTTCTTACTTCAACTTCCAGAAAGTAACCAACCACACCTCACTGTCTTTCAGCATCTTATATAGCTCTTGAGAATAGGTGGGTCGATTTCCCTTTGAATGCACCAGCCATCTACCATGTATGAATTTAATTGTCCCAATCAGATTGCACACCTGTCAGTGTCCACTAATATTCATCCTTAACCTTAGGTTTATGTCTGAATGACCCAATCCATTTAAACTGTGAGTCTGTGTGTGCACATGTCCACTGTGAGATTTAGGACCCAGCTCTTATCTAAGCTAGTGGTTAGTGAGAATTCCAGCTTGTGGAAATTCAGCTAGTGTTTTTTTTCCAGGCTACTGAAAAATATGCCAGCTACAGAATCCACCATTAACTCCTTCCTTCCCAATTCTGTCACAGTTGACATCGTTAAACAAATGGCAAGCTCGCTCCTTTTACTGCTGCATAGGCAGAGCCTGCAGCCATTTTGCGACAGCTCAGAAAAAAATGGCTAACGGAACAGGCCTTGAATGCTTCCAGTGGAGTTTTGAATGATCCTTCCAGAACTGCACACGAGTTGGTAGCGCTCATCATGGCTGCACACATCACTGCTCCATCAGCTGCAAATGGCTGATCTCACAACAGGTTCCACTGGACTTTTGGAAGTAGCCTTCCGAAAGCCCAACGGAGCTTAAATTCCTCAGCCACCACGATCAGGATACGGAATAACAGTCACACTATTTGGCTACTACTCTGCTTTCCATTGCGTGAACTGTGCATGCGCATGACTCATACACATGCACAGTTCTTTAGATGCTACCATGTTGGGAATGGCACAATACCATTCCCTGTAGTTCAGCCTCCCCATAATTGCTGTTGCACACTGGTAGCCCACCCCAGTGTGTCAAAATATTTGAATGTATATCTCTGAAAAGTAGAAAATGGTCCCTCATTGCCCTGTTGGCTATACCTCCCAACATTATGCCCGACATCAGGGTGCCCAATCCCTACATCAGCATTGTGTCCAACCCTTCCCCATTCATCTGGCACACTGGGAGCCCACCCAGTGTGCCAAAATGTGCTTTGGTTGTTTTTCCTCCTGAAAATTATAAAACAGTCCTCGCTGCATTTTTTCATCCCTGTAAACTGAAAATGGTCCCTCATTGTCACAGCAGTCCCTAACCCCCTTCCCACCCTCCCACTGAGTACCCACCTCCCCACATCCCCTTACCCCATACTTACCTCCAGTGCTGTCATCTTCTCAACCGACACATCTGCACCTTCAAAGCCCAACCATGAACTGAAGAATTAAAGGTAAGCGTCTATACAGCCATTCAATGGGATTTTCAACTTATGTTGATATCTCAGCCATTTTTGAATTTTGGCCCAAATTTTCAACATGGGTTCTTGGGTCCCCACCGGTCCTGAAAGGTGATTTCAAAGTCACTGCATGGAATCACCTATTCGGATCAATTCACAAATGACAGTGCCACTGTTCATGAAGTGGGGTCCCAAAATGCCAATGTTGCAAATTTAGTGCAAAAATTCCAACAAATGACTGCACTATGAGTGTGCATTGGGCAATTTCTAAGCATGCCCTAACACCACCGCTTTTACTATTTTCATTCCACATTTGTTTAACTGCCATTTTTGCACACCTCCTTCAAACCAGTACATCTGTCATTTTCCACAACCTGCTTGAAACATGTTTTTGCACCTCTGGCACATATAGTAGCACATTTGCTTTCATGCTAATCACCTTTTGAGACAATTGAACAAAATGACACAGGCACTGCTCATGAGGTGGGGTCCAAAAAGGCTATGTTGAAAATTTGGTGAACAAATTCTGAATCATGACTGCGATATGAGCTTGTTCTATATACATACCTAATGTCACAACTTTTAATATTTTCACCGACATTTTAACATTGCCATTTTGTACACCTCCTTCACAACAGTACAGCTGTCATTTTCCACAACCTGACCGGAATGTGTTTTTGCACCTGTGGTGCAGAATAGCGTGTTTGGTCTCTGCAATCACCTTTCAGGACAGTTGAACAAAATGACACTGGCAGCTCATGAAGAGGTGTCCAAAAAGACTATGGTGAAATGTGGTGCAGCACCTCTAACATATGGCCGAGTTACACCTGGGCATTGACTGATTTCTACGCACATGTGTAACTTACGTTACTTGGTAATGCTTCACAGCCCTATCGTGCTCTGGCCACCATATTGTGTGTGGCATTCACACGCTTTTGGTGGCAGTTGTACCTCTGCCAGCATTGCTCTTACAAGCTTGCCGCAGCCATATCGGCTCTGACTAAAAAATGTTTACTTTATCTGCTTCTCCTAAGAGCTTATGATTATTCTGAGTATGGGGAGGATCAGACAGGAACATTGTGGGTGTACCACACTGCAACACTGTTTGAGCTGAAAGATGCTTTCACTTCTGGCTTTGGAAGACAGAAAGTTTCGGTTTTAACAGCTTGAACAGATTAGACTCGATGTGTTCATATTGGTGGAATTTTGTTTCCTACTTATTTTTACTAGAGTAAGTGTCCATGCCAGGTGTGATAGAAGTGTGAAAGGTGGAAGCAAACAGGCAGGGGACACAGAGGGACAGCAACTGATCAGGATTGTCAAAATGGTAGTTGCTGGAAAAGTATACAGAAGAAATCAGTCTGTTGTATTCCATATTAAAATGTACAGTCTAGGACTGGATGGGGTAGATCATGCAGATATGTTAAGTTTCATTTTATAGACAGTTGCTGTGTGGGGAAAAAAGTATGACAGATGAAAATTCCATATGCTCAGAGATATGAAATGTCCTTAATTCAGTTTGGCAGGGACTTGTTTTAAGACATTGGTAGTTCTGTCTTAATGCCACAACTAAAACCAAGCCTCAACAAATCAGGATGCATTGATTTCCAACTAATGTTATATTCATCAGCATAACATCCTACTCTATACTCTATAGTCTGATGATCTTCTCTTGCTCCTGAGTCAGTCTGCTAACCACCACTACTATACTATGCTTACCATTGTAAAAACAAGTTATCTAAGGGTGAGAACTCTGGGTTCTGCAAAGCAGAGTTAGTGGGACAGAAGCTCCTTGGCAGTTCCAAATGGAGTTGAAACAGGAAATATTTTTATGAAATAGGCCAAGAGAGAACTTTCCTCACAATGGCATTGAACAAAGCAACCCATGGGATCACCAGCTTTAGGAAAGGCAATCCATTCTTGGTAGCTAAAGTTTGATTGAGGACATGAGAAATGCTATCTCGCTTTATAATGAGAAAGTCCTCTGCCCCTATTCTGAGTTGCTTATGGTTGTTCAAGTGGTGGACTACAGTATCCTTTCCTTGAGGCTTTGAGGAACTTTGTTAATGCATAAAATAAGGTACACATATTGAATGACTAAAAACAATCCCTGCTATCAAAAACCCTACTTAATGTGCTTAATATACGTTATGCTGCATAATATAGAAACATAGAGAGCAGCCAAATGATCCTGGGCCTGGGGAATATGACATATAAGGAATGACTAGTGGACTAGGAGAGGTCAACCTGTTCTCGCTGGAGGGGGGGCATGATTGAAGTCTTCAAGTACCTCAGGGAGTAAATAAGGTAGCTCAGATAGGATCTTTGACTGAAGGAGGGAGGAATCACCAGAGGACACAGTTGGAAGATTGAGGGTAGTAGGATTAGGTGGGAAAGGAGAAGGAGGTACTTCACAGAGAGAGTGGTGGGACCATGGAATGTGCTGCATGGGAGCTGGTATCGGCAGCTACAGTGGAGGGATTCAAGAGAGGGTGGGACAGGTATAGGATAGGGATGAAGCAGAGGCTGATTTTCCTGGGAGGGGCATGATTGGGGATGGAATAACAGTGGAAGGAGACAGATAGAGGGCTACAGTACCCAATCAGGGTGCTTGAAGCATGAGCAGACCAATAGGGCTACTCTGCTGGCATCTAGTATGTTAGAAACATTGAATTTGATGTCAGATAAGAACCACTTGGCCCGCAAAGTCAGGCCATTTTCCTTACCTGTTTCAGGCAGTATAGAGCAGTGGTTTAAGGCTCTGAGCTGCAAATCTGGAAACCTGGGTTTGAATCCCCAGCCCCCACTTGCATACTGTGTGACCCTGCGCAAGTCACTTAACTTCCTGTGCTCCCAGGTTGCACCTGTAAACAAGCTTTCAGCTTAGTGTGTCTCACCTGGTTAAACAATTTGAAAAAATGTACTGCAGATCCTAAATGATCTGCAACCTTACACTCACTTTTCTGTCACTAGAGTTCTTTTATGTCTGTCCAATGTGTTTTTGATTTCCTCTACCACTGTTGCCCCTACAACTTATGCAGGAGGCTGTTCCATGTATCCACCGCTATGTCTGTGAAAAACTACTTTCTCATGCTACCGCTAAGTTTACCCTCCTATTTTCATATCATGGCACCTTGTTCTTGAATGTCTTTTTTAATATGCTACCCTCTTGTACCATATTTACACCCGTGAGGTATTTGAAAGTCTCTATCATATTCCCCTCCTCTCCTCCAGGGAATACATATTGAAATTCTCCAGTCTCCCTCATATGACATTTGGAGTAGCCCCTGAACCATTTTTGTTGCCTTTTTCTTAACCACTTCTGCTTTGTCTATGTCCTTCTAGAGGTGTGGCCTCCAGACCTGGACACAGTACTTAGATGAGGTTTATACAATGGCATCACTACCTCCTTCCTTCTGCTGAGATTCCTCTCCCCATTTACTCCAGCATTCCACTGGCGCCTTTACAGCCTTCTCACACTGTTTGGTAACTTTTAGTACATCAGATATGATTACTCCCTGGTCCCTTTCCTGTTTGGTGGTCATAAGTACCTCCATCCATCATGTACCCTCCCTGCATTTTTGTTCTCCAAGTGCATGATTTTGCACTTCTTTGCATTGAGTCTTAGCTGCCACATTGTTGACCACCTCAAGCTTGCTTAAGTCCCTTTCCATTTCTCTACCCATCCTGAGTGTCAACCATGTTGCAGATTTTTATGTAATCTGCAGAGACACACGTTCACTTCCAGCCCTCTGCAATGTTGCTTAAGAAGAGGATAGATACAAGCACTGATCCCTGCAGGACCCCACTGGTCACCCCCTTCAGACTGAACTCTATTCACCACTACCCTCTGTGTCCTATCACTCACACAATGTTTGATCTAGTTTACGACACTGGGACCCACTCCCAGGCTGCCCAGCTTGTTTATTAACCTCCTATGTCAGACAGCACCAAAGGCCTTGCTGAAATCCGGTAGGCACATCCTCTGCACCTCCCTGATCCACCTCCCTAGTCACCCAGTCAAAGAAATCTATCAGATTTGTTTGATAAGATCTTCCTACTGTGCAAATCCTTTGCATAGCATTTCTTATATAATTCCTAATCCACCTTCCTACTTCCAGTTATATAGCACTACAGACACTGGTGATATCCCTATAGTCTGTAGAAGACACTATACTTTATTACCTGTACAAAGGTATCTCTAATTCATCATTTCTACTCCAGACTATGCAAAGTGCACTGTAAAAGAATATATCACAGTATTTGTAGACAGCACACTGTGAAGAACAGAAAATATGATCCAGCATGGCTCAAGTTTCTAATAGTACACTGATTCAATTTCTGTAGCTACAAAACATACTGCATCAAGATGAATCTGCCTGAAACATTTTCAGAATTAAAATAATATAATATGACAGTCACAGTGACATAAGGAAAGTGCCCTGTCCAATATATAAAATGACTTATGTTACACAAAGTCTGCATTCTTCTGGAAATGTGAAACTGATTGGTGGGTTGCCACTTGACATATATATTGGTAAATTGAACCAAAATGAAATTGCCATCCATGAAGTAATGCATCAACACTAGCAAGAGACAGCTTACAGCCTGGTGGAATTATCTCACAGGCAGAAGAGGACAGCAGTAACAGGGCAATGACAGGACAAGATGTAATACAGTACCTGAGGGAGACACAGCACAACCACAAGAGAGAGGGGTGAGTGAAGAAAGGAGATTGACATGGCAGGAACAGTAACAGGACAATGACAGCACAAGGTACCATACCTGATGGAGATACTGCACAAGCACAAGGTAGAGGGAGATGAGAGGAAAGAAAACTGACATGGCAGGAGCAGCAGCAGGACAATGACAGCACAAGGTACCATACCTGATGGAGATACTGCAACCACAAGAGAGAGGATGAGTGTGAGGAAGAAGACTGACACAGCAGGAGCAGTAGCAGGACAATGACAGCACCAGGTACCACCTGATGGAGACACTGCACAAGCACAAGGTAGAGGGAGATTGTGAGGAAAGAAACTGACACGGCAGGAGCAGTAGCAGGACAATGACAGCACATATATCATACCTGATGAAGACAATGCACAACCAGAAGACAAGGTGAATGTGAGGAAAGGAGAATGACACAGACTGATGTGGAAGAGGCAATAACAGGACAATGGCAGCACATGGTTCTATACCCCATCAAGACAATACACAGCCACGGAGAGAGGGTGAGTGTGAGGAAAGGAGATTGCCATGACATCATTTTGTGATGCAGAAAATGCATTAATATAATCAAAAGGGGCTGTATCGGTTAAAATTCTAAACAGCGACAGCAAAATGTCTAACACCGCTGGAGAATGTCAGGTTGTGTACACTTGTGTAAGAGAGACCAAGTTTAGTTTTAGTTTAGTTCAGTCTATTTATTTTACCAGGAAAGATTCCATTGAGCAAACTCTTTTCCTAGGAGGTCCTGGGTAGGACAGCATATAGTAAACATTCAACATTACAGTATGCAAGAATTGTAGGAAAGATACTGAACATAGTACAAGAATTTAGATAGAGAAGATATGCAGAATAATGTACATTGAGCAGTTTAGAGTACTAAGGAGGAGTCAGTGCACTGGGGCAGAAGTTTGACGTCTTTGCAGAATATTTAAACTAGCAATGGGAGAGGGCAGCACCCCACACGTCGAATGGGAAGAACACCCCCCCTCAGCTAGTGGATCCTCACAGGGATTCAGCATGTTTGCAGTTCATTTGCATCACCAGGTAAGAAATAAGGTTTGTCTCCCCATACACGACGCACAGGGTAATGCCAAACTCACCCAACAACTAAGACACCAAAATCTGGCCAATGGAAAATCATGTATACAAATGCTCACAGCCTGGGAAATAAGATCCCAGACCTGCAGGCAATAATGTCAGAGGCTAAACTGGACATAGTAGCAATTAGTGAGACGTGGTTTACTCAGTAACCACACTTCGGAGACTTCAGTACCTGGCTATGTACTGTTCAGAAGAGACCGAGGTGCAAAAGGGGGGGAGGAGTAGCCCTGTATGTCAATGAAAATATCAAAGCTACAGAAATTCAGAATACATATAAGGAGCCAGAAGAACTGTGGGTCACCTTAAGGGCATAAACAAGGTGAAAGAATCTAACATGTTTAAATATAAGAAAAGTAGCAGGACAAGAGGACACAGCATGAGATTAGAGGAGGCAGATTAAGGGGAATGTGAGGAAATTCTTTTCACAGAAAGGGTGGTGGATGCATGGAATGGCTTACCACAAGAAGTGGTGGCTTTGAATACAGTGCAGGACTTCAAACAGGCATGGGATAGGCATAAGGGAGTAATACAAATGACTATGAACCATAGGCCACTGACAGAGCAAGGCCTATGGCACATTTATAAGGTAGAAAAGAATCGGGCAGACTGGATGGGCCTTGCGTGTTCTTATCTGCCATCAACTTCTATGTTTCTATGTTTCTATTACAGAGACTCTGCAGAACAGGTATACAGTGCAGAATATCATAGCATATACATAGAGCAACATATAGGCTATAGTACAGCATTTTTTGTGAGGGTGTTAATGGCCAAGACAAAAGACCACCTGGTACAGAGTAAAATGAAAGGTATATGTTTGTACTAGTTACAGTTATCGAGAGTCAGCGCTTAATGCTTCTTTATAAAAGATTTGAAGGCACTTAGAGACAAAGTATTTTACATACAAAGAATATCTTTTAATTCTAGTAAAGTGAATGATGCTCATTCTATCATATCCGTATCATTGTTCATCTGTGCTGCTTATTTCTGGCTGTTAACAACATTTATTTACTGGGTTCTGGGATCCACTTCTTGGAACTTTTGACCAATGGTGGCATACCTTTTGGATGGTGAAGAATTTTCCCAAGGGAATAAAAATAAATATAATTATATGCAGATTGCTATACTTTATGTGTGTGTCCTGACTTTCCCAAAGCCTGAAAAATATTAAACTTTTTAATTGTTGTTTACTTAATTGTACCTTAACGAAGTAGTTTATAGCATCAGTATTTTTATTTTATTTTGTTTGGAGCTTCAGGAGGCCATGTTTATTATTTTGTCTGTTTTTAACACGCTTATGTAACCATGTGTATTCGTAATGTAACTCTGTTCAGATCTGATTTGTAGCGACAGAAAATGGTGAAAGCGCAGTTGCTGCATGTGTTTGTTCAGACGGTGGAGGAAACTGTCAGTCATCAGTTTGATGTTCTTAAAGTGAACGTATTGATAAGCTTGAAGGTGAGACAGCTTGACAGTTGTTTGTGTATCTATCATATCAAAGTTGTGAAGTACACTGCATTCTTTTAGATGTGAACAGTTGCTGAAATTTTGAACCTTTCTTGTAGCGGTGTTTAGATAGAGTCATCTGAAGCTGTCTTGTTTCCTCAGAGTAAGCGCCAAATTGACAGAAAACAGTGCTGCTTAGGAATGATTGTGTCTGTGTCTATCAGTGTGCTTGTGATATGAGCCTGTTTTTTTTTTCCAACTGACTTTTTTTTTTTGTTTGGAGTCATCCTCCTGTTAGAACGTCACATACTGCAGGGTATTGTAATGTCATGTCTTGAGGAACTGACAGGCTTTCCTAGTGTCAGCTGTCAGAGAAATGGGTTCATTATTGTTTTAAAATTGTCGTGTTCTCCCTTCCTCCCTCCCTCACCACCACTAGCATTCAGATACATCTCTTACTATTTGTAGTATGTTTCTTATGACCTTGGTCTTCGTGGGCACCCCTCACCATTTACATATCTTTTTAGAAGTTGCAGAATTGTTGTGTTTGCCATGGTCATGAGCCCCCACCCCCACACACACACACACATTCTCGCTGAGATTCCTCATCTACTAGCATTTTGTTTTGACTGTATCGGTGTCCCTCCCCTTCTCAGGAAGCTATGTAGTGTCAACTCTTGTTACTTTATGGTCTTGTTGTTCCCATCCCCACAGGTCTTACACCTCATGCTAATGAAACTCTTTGTCTATGTTTTGTATTGTGTTGCATAGATTTACTGAGGTTGCCCAATATAACAATGTTTTTTCTAATCTGTTTTGTTTGTTGTTTGGGGGGGGCAGGCCTAACTGTTTCCATAAAGGATTGTGTCATACTGTATAGTGTAATGATGGTTGTGTTGATAAGGATAGTTCCATCTCCTCAGTAATGGCAATAATGGGAAAGGTGTAACTCAGATGTATTTACGTCAGTAAACTATGAAGATGTTGAAGAATGTTTTGTTTTTTGAGCCAGTAATTGCACAGATGTGTTTCTAAAAAGGTATGGGTAGTGTTGTGACTAGTGATGTTTGAAGTGGCCCCAATTCATTCCGCTAAGTGATTAGCGGAGTGAAGGTAATTCTCAGAGTGCTCTGCAATGTGCAGTGGAGTGCCGCGTTATGATTAGTAGCGCGAAGTCCATTGAAAACAATGACTTTGCGTTACTCCGCTTCCACTTTGCCTCACTTCACTTTGTTTTTAAGCTCCAAAGGAATTTTGCAGTGATTCATGGGATTTCAGGTCACATGGGCTCTAGATTGTTCTGCACAGCCTCAGTTTGGGAGTAGTGTGTGGAAGCTGTAGGAGACAATCTGTTTTGAGAGCTGTCTGCTAACTAAACCTTCAAAAACGCTGTTAAAAATCCTTTTTGAGTCATTTTTTTGCTGAAACTTTAGTTCATCGATTATAGAAAACCTCCTGTGCTCATATCATTGAGCTGCTATTGTTTGTGTATGGATTTGGAATGTTAATGTACAACATTCAGTTTGTGTACTGAGAGACAGTGGAAGTGTGCTTTGGGAGAGGGGTATATCTGTGGTGCAGGTAGATTAACTTGAGAAAAAGACAGTGCTTTCTTTTGGTGATATTTTTCTTGTATAACTGTATTAATGTACACACAGTAATATTTGCAATATTTCGCCATTTTTTTGCTGATTGTTGTGTGCAGCAGTGCATAATTTTAGTTTGTTTAAAATATGTGGTTATATTACTGAAGTTTTCAAATTACTATGCATTACTTAGTGTGTTTGTGAGTATGGTGTGATGCGTGTCATCAAATCAGACACCTTTAATTGTGCCACATAATAATTTCTTAGTAATGTGAAGCTGCTGCCAACTGCAGCTAGTGTGATTTTTGTATGCTTTTGTTGTATGTCTTTACTGGTACTAGTACTAGTAACTCATACTGCAGCAATCACAGTACACTGCACCCCATGGTCCGCCCTAACCGCAAAGGTATTCTTTCCAGATTTGAATTTCTGATGGTGAGCACTGGTTAGGTGTTGTGCCTTTGTGTCTGCATCTCTTCAGTGCACAGTGCAATCTTAATCTGTCTGTGCATTTGCATCTCTTTGGGCCCTCATCTCCATCTGTAACTTAAGTCACAGTTGTTTCTTTGGCTTCCCTTCAGAGTACTGGACAGGTGTGTGGTGCTTAATTCTGCATGAACATTGTACTCATTAATGTCGTTTTTAAGTCAGGGACCATCATCACGAGTCACTCGTGATACAAATCATGTTCTTCATCATCACGGTCACAAATGTAGTCACAAATCATGATTCACGATCATTCACATTATGAATCACAACATTAAATTTTTTCTAGTTACTCTGATGCATTGTTAGCCTGTTTTGTAGTATCTCTCCAGACTTCAGCACCCCACCATCGTATTTCATTGATACGTGTTTTAAGTCTGGGAGTTTTGGGTTACAGCTCATTGGGACCTGGGAAGTGCAGCCATAGGTATCTCATGTTCTTCATCATCACAGTCACAAATGCAATCACAATATGATTTACGATCATATCACGCTAATCACAACATTAATTTTTTACTAGTTACCTGCATGTATTGTAAGCCTGTTTTGTAGTATCTTCCATGCTTCACCACCCCACCATTGTACTCATTAATGTTTGTTTTTAAGTCAGGGAGTTGGGTGTGTCTGCAGTACATACACAAACTGGAAAAGAAGACTGACTGCACACATGCAGTTTAGCACAGTATACTTGCACTACTCAGAATACAAAGTGTCATGTATATGGAAGACAACAAGAAAAGGGGCATAATTACATACAAGGGTCAGAGATGGTGGAGGAATACATTTTATAACACAACAAGGAAGGTGTGGGGGCACATGGTGAGGGAAAAACTAATGGGATCCTATGGCGATCCAGCAGAAGTTCCAGCATGGACAAAATTTGCAACTGATGTCCTCTATGTGATCCAGCCACTGTTCCACACCACTCACCCTCTCATTGTTCTCTCAACAGCACTCCAAAGAATTGCTGTCCTGTGTTGCATGCAGTTCTCGTGTGTCCACATCGTCTCACAGGCTGACCTGCTGCTGGTGGTCAGTGGGGGTGGGGGTTGTGGAGCAGCAGTGTGCTGTGGCTCCTCTTCTTAGGGATGCCAGAATGTACAGTTGCACCCTTGCCACAGAATGGCCAGCAGGTGCAGGCATGGTCCATTCTTTGGCAGCCTGCCACCCAACTGCTGATGATTAGCATATGGGATTGCTGGCCCCAGTCCCAGGTGAGTCCCGTGGGGCCATGGTGCACCTCCACCTCATAGGCGGCACTTGACCACACTGCTGTCCCCCTGACACAGTCAAAAACTGCCAAACAATGGGGTGCGGGGAGAACCAGGCACAGGCAGGGGATGGCCAGATGAACTGGCAGCCAGCTGGTCATGGTGCTGAACAGGCATGGGATCCACACCTGGGCCTGGGGAACAGGCACATCCGCTGCTGAGGACCTGGTGCTGGACTTGGTGGTGGTGGTGGTTGAACTGCCTCAGAGTCAGGACAGAAGGTGGTGATGGTCCTGCTTCTGGGAGGGCACTCACAAGTTTTTGAGTAGTCCAACAGGAATGGCGCCTATGCCTCCACAGATGCGCACTGTACATACGCTACCACTCACCACTGCTCTCCCAGAGCTGCTCCTGCCCCAGACATTCCCTCACCCTGGTCCATCTCTTACTGAGCTCCCCAGTCGAGCAATCACTACTCACACTGTCACACAACACACATACACAGTCACACAGACACAGACAAACAACTAACTACTTATAAAGGTAAGAAAAATACAATTTATAGAAAGAACAAATTAAGTAAAGGGTAAGAAAAGACAAAAAATGTAGCTTTTAAAAAGCTGTTGGGTCTAAATTAAAGTTTAAATCTCTTCCTCTCTCTGATCTGAAAGTATCAGCAGTCACAAACACATTACTTCTCCGTCTGCACAGGAGAAAGTAACAGTGTCTGCTTGTATGACTCACTTTCTTCCTGCTTAGCTAGAAGAGTATGACTTACAGTACTGTAAGTCATGTGATGTGTGGGGGCTGCACAATCTGAAACACCAAGTGGATCACTTAGAATCATAATGAGTGACGCAAGTCTATTAAAACAATGACTTCACCTTATTTTCACATTGCCATTCCGTATACGTGAAGTGGTAATGACAAGCGAGTGAGCACTTTGCATTGCCCACTCCACGTGGCGGGTGGCAATGTTAAGCACCCACTTCATCGCTCACTTCGCCAGCGGAATTTAAATTGCTGCATCTCTAGTTGTGACTCATTTCTAAAACAGGTTATGTTTCTCAGAATCATAGTAATATCTGATGATTGGTTAGAGTAGGAAAACTGTGTGAGGTGGTCTTATAATTGTTTTTGCTGTTTACTGGCCCTACCTGAAATCAAACCCCATTCACACACTGTCCAAATTTATATCTGTGTTACCATAGTTATACATGTCATCTATTAATTTTTTCAGTATTATTTCCTAGTTATGCTCTTTTCCCAGCTCAAAAACAGGGATGAAGGGCAACATTGGTTGTGATGATACCCTGTGGGGATGATTCAATGTCAATTTGCTTTGAGAAATCTGTCATATATGTTATTATATGTTCTGCTAGATCTCGACTGTAAACAGGTATCACCTTGCTGTGCATAATACATACTCCCTCGACCCTCCCCAACTTCTACACTCCAATATCATTCTGTTTTCACGCTCTTACTTAGAGGAATATTTTCCCCTTTCCTGCCCATTACCTTATCTGTTTTGAAAGTACAGAGTCCTTGCAGTATGGATATGCAAACCAGCTCTATCCAAGAATACTGATCACATCTGTCACTGCATTGCTGCAAGCCCCTACTTTCTGTTGCTTGACCTGTCAGATTGTGTGCAACATCCAACCATCCAGTCCAGTGAAAGGGATAGTGAGGCATATATCTGTTGACTTTCACAGGGGACATCAACTGAGCTGTCAATTATGTCTTATTATGTGCATACAGTATGTGTTTAGTGCCGACACTGCAAATGTTCGGTCACCTAACTTGATCATTGAAAGCTCATTTGGTGGTGTGGCAGTGTTGGTGATAGTATTGACCTGTTGGTTGCAAACTTTTGATTTGGGGTGTGTATTCTTGTTGAATGGCGTTAAGTACTGGTTTTGTTGTGTTAGAGGCAACCTTCTCTCTATCCAAAAACATGTCATGTTTGATCTGATGGCACCTCATCCCTACCCATATACAGAAAGACACACAGACTTTGTTGTCACTGTCACCTGATCTCACAAATTATGCAGAATGGAGACTGTGCAGTGAACCCATTGTCCCATATGTTGCATGTATTCTCCCTTAGCAGTAATCCATATGTTGTGGGTGATGGCTGGATGGGGGTGGTAATGACATGTTCTTCTGCACTTTGTAAAGGCCGCTGGATGTTCAACTGTTGTGTGTAGTTTTTTCATGGATGGCCTGTGGTCAAAGTGATGTGTGAAGGACTTTGGCACTGGCTGTAATTGTCTGTGTCCACACAGGCAATGTATGGGGTTGATCTGTGGGTGTGGGAGATAGGTGATACGGGGGTGGGGGTGGGGGGTCCACTGTAAAACAATGTGTTTGTAGTAGAGTTAGTTAGGGATAGTGGTGTTTGACTTGGGCAATAGAGGTGCCAGTGCCAGTTAGTATGTCCCTGCTTGCAATGGCATAGGTGTTTGTATAGGTCTATAAGGGATTGATCAGTTATGGCTATGCCTTATCTTGTCTACCCCTTGAAATGGTACCTTTCCACTATTTCTGTGGCAGAGGATGCATAATTGTAATTCTAGTAGGTGGAAGAGGTATGTACACTTATGGAGTGTTGTGCTTACTGTGAAGATGGGGTTTGTCTTTGCAACTTGTACTTCTAAGATTGCACTTCTAATTATTATTTGTGTGCCACATGGTCCACCTCAATATGCCACATGTTGCAGTCTGTTTCAGATAATGATGAGTGTAGTTTTTGCATGTGAATGTTGTTAGTGTTTGGGTTTATGTCCTGCCACAAATTCAGCTAGAAGCCCACAGTGAAAGCGTATGAAATTAATTATTTTCGTTGCTGTTACTATTGCTGAAGTAGACTACAAATGTTAGAGGGATATTGTTGGAGCTGATTTTAAGGATTATGTAATGGCTCTAAGAATACCCATGATCTTTACCTTCTCCTATGCCTGTCCCAGTCTCTGTTAAAGCTGCCCACTGTCTTCCATGAGATTACCTCTTCCGCAGCACATTCCAAGTGTCCACTACTCCTCTGTGAAGAAGTGCTTCTGACTTCCCTCCTAAACCTCCTACCCTCCAGCTTAAGAATGAGCCCCTCATGACATGGTTGCCACTCAGCTTAAAGTGGCTGTTGTACCAATCTTATTTATCCATTTCAAGTAACTGAAGACCCAATCATGTTCCATCTTTCTCTTCTGTCTTCCAGGGTGTACATGTTCAGTGTCCTAAACCTTTCACCACCCAGGTAGTACTGTGTCCTGGAATTCTTGGCTCCAATATGCATACCTTTGCACTTCTTTTCATTGAAGCCAAGCTGCCAGATCCTGGACCACATCCCCAGCTTTACTAGATATTCCTGTAGGTCCTAGTATCCCTTCAGCTGTGTCCACTTCCCACAGAGCTTGGTGTCATCTGTGAATAGGCTAATTTTGCCTTTAATGCCATTCCCAATGTCATTGATGAAGAGTTTGACTGACACTGACCCCAGCATGTAGCCCTGTGGGACCCCATTGTTTAACTATCTGGTGCCAGATCACTCTTCACCCATAACTAGTGTACCCTCTGGGTTCTGTCCTCAAACAGTTTTCCAGCTAGCTGGCCATCTTTTCCCCCAACTCCAAGATCCAACAAGTTCCTGATGAATCGTTTGTGAGGCACAGTGGCAAGGCCTTGCTGAAATCAAGATAGAAGATATCTACCACTCGCCTCTGTCTTCTGTCTTAGTGATATAGTCAAAGAAGTCAATCAGAATAGTTTGACACGATCTCCCCATGAACCTATGCTGCCTCTCATCCTGGATACCATGCTTCTCTAGATATTCCACCAACCTTTCCTTTAGTATGGTCTCCATGAGCTTGCCCACAATGGAGGAAAGATTGACTGGTATGTATTTCCTGTATCATCCTTGGGTCCGCTTTTGTGAAGGGGCACTACATGAGCTGTTTTCCAGTACTGTGTTACCAGTCCTGACTCTAGTAAACTATTAAATAGATCTGCCAGTGGTCCTGCCAGCTCCTTAGCCAGTTCCTTTCAATGGCAGCAGACCTTCCCTCACTCTAGTCTCCTCTATCAGTACATTTCTGTTTTCCTCCCCTCTGCTCCTGTTTTCCCTCCTGAATGCACTGGTCCATCCTTCTCCCTGGTGAAAACAGTACAGAAGTATTAATTAGTATCTCTGCTTTTCCTCCATTATCCACCACCAACTCTACCCTATCTAAAGCCCAACAATCCTTCCTGCTTGTCCAGTTCTCACTTACATAGTGAAAGAATGCCTTCTCATTCTTTTCATTAAAATCCAATATTCTTGTATTCCTGGCTGTGCTCGCTCTTGGTACTGGTATCCTCTGAGAAGCCAGTGAACTTCCTTCCTCCCTGCAGATATTCCCTAACTCCCTGAACCTACTTTGCACTATCTCAGTCTTCTCCCTGATAGGTCATTGGTTTTCATATGCATTTGGGCATCGGGGTTGGAGGTGTGGACTCGTCCTCGCTGGGACCCCTCCTTCTGGACCTGCACAAATTGAATTTTTCTGCCCCCACCCCATTCCTTCTCCCTTAAATGCTTGCAAACCCTTCCTTAAATGAACAAGTACCCTATCAGCAGATTGGGTGTGGCTAAAAGAAAAAATATACAAACAGTGTTCTGCCTTTGTCTTTTCACTAGTTTATGACAACTCACCTCGCATGGGGTTTAGTTACTTGTGTTACTAACATTTTTCTGTACCAGTTTGGTTACTGAATACTTCTACCTACTCTGTAAAATTACCCTGGAATGTTGCTTGGGTGTTTGCGGGCTATTAGCGGCAAGGTTACTGTTCTCCAGGTTTCATGCTAGCATATTCCCCAATCTATCTGTTTCTCCCTAGGATGTTGTATTGAGGAATTTGCTGGGCTATCGTCGTAATTAGTTAGGCACTCAGGCTTCATTCTGTATCTTTGAGTTGGGTGTCACTGGACACCGCTGAGTCAAAATCTGAAATGGTGACCCCAAGGTCTACTAGGAAGGCATCCTGTCCTCCTCGCCTCGAGCTGCCCTCTCCATCGGTCTCCTCACTTGCCTTTTTCTCTCCCTAACGGCCATTGACTCTTCTCGGTTGTATGGGGACCACTGGTAGATGACTGCCCCTCATGAGGTGTTTGATTTCACCTTGTCTAACCTTCTAGCTCATGACAGACTGCCTCCCTGCCCTACCAGCTGTCTCAACCTCAGATGCCTTCTGGGTACCGCCATGGTGAAGACGTCTGTCAGGTATCCCTCCCATATCAGGCTTCTCCCTGCTTCTTTCTAGTGATACTGGCCCTTGCTGGTGACATTGAGCTAAACCCTGGTCCTGCCTATCAGGCCTCTTCTATCCTGGAAAGTTGGAAATTGGGAAAGGGTTAAAATTGCTCACCTTAACATTCGCAGTCTACTACCCAATCTTGATAAACTATCTGCCTGGGTCATCCACTCTAAGCCTGACATACTAGGCATTACAGAGTCCTGGCTAAAACCCTCAATACTAGACTCAGCCTGTGCACTTCCTGGCTATGAGTTTATTAGACATGATTGGCCAGGAAAGAAGTGAGGGGTGTATCCTAATTTACTATAAGAGTCATCTGAAAGTATCTGAGGTAATCCATCAGCAGTTCCCCTGTCTTCCTGTGAACTGCTGTACACTGTGTTGTTACTTGGAAATACAAAGAAGCTGCATGTTGTATGTACATGCAATCCCCAAGGGTGGTCTGCCTGGGCTCACCCACCTCCTGGATACCATTGTTCCTTATGTTGGAGATAATTAACTTTTGATCCTGGGTGATGTGAATTTAAACTGGACAGGAGGTAACTCCAAGCAATTTGAACTTCTGTTAACAAGTCTTGACCTGTCTCAGCTTATCCAAGAGCCCACTAGCTTGTCTGCTAATGGTGGAACTAGCTCCCTACTGGACTGGGCACTATCAAACTGTCCAGATAGGATCAGCTCCACAGGAACCCTACTGACTCCATCTTGAACACACCCCAGTGTTTTGCATGTGGAAAGTCCCTTCACCAAAAATTCCCACAAGATCACTCAGGTTAGGGATTTCTTAGCTTTAATCTGGGGTCATTTCATGAGGATCTAAGGATCACTGACTGGTCAGAAGTGCTTAGTACCCATGACCCCTCAACAGCTGTATCCCAGTTTCTCACTGTTTTTGGCACCCTGCAGGACAAGCATGCCCCCTTATTAGGTGGAGAGTAAGGGGTCTGTCACAGAATGGCTGCGGGGCCTCTTAGCCCTCATGCGTGCAAGGGACAAGTGCTGGGTTCACTTCAAAAGCACGTTGTATCACTCTATCTTCCAACAGTATAGGAAGCTCAGAAATGAGTGCAAAAAGCCAACAGGGTGGCAAAAGTGAGTACTGTAAATCTGCCCTGCTTAGCTCTGCTAAGGACCCAGGTAGATTCTGGAGGAACATAAAAAACTTAGTCATCGGCTCCTCCAACTCTGGGGTATCTGAAATGATCATTGGTGGGTCGAGTTGTAATAATCCACCATGCGATTGCCAATGCTTTAAATTCCACTTTTCTGACTTGTCTGTGCTTACCTCCCTTTCCCTGCTGCTGAGAAACATCGGTGGCCTTTGGCCTCTGTCCCTTAGGAGGATCACTCCTCTTGCCCATTATTTTATCTCAGAGCTGTGTAAGTCATGGAGATGCGAGACTCCTCTCTGGTCTCTTGCCACACTCCAGCGCTGGCCATGATAACATGGAGCCAAGCTTCTGAACCTGGGTGCCCCTACATTGCCATCCCACTGGCACAAATCTTCACCCTGTCCTTACCACTGGTGTTATCCCTGACATTTGGAAAGTAGTGAGGATTGTCTCAGTTCTGAAGCAAGGGAACCCCAAAGTCCTGGACTACTATCATCCAATTGCCATCCTATCGGCCATTAGTAAACTCTTGAGAAAGCTGTGGCTGAACAGCTCACAGAGTACATTCAGGCTCATAAGTTGCTGTCCCCTGCACTGCATGGCTATCAAAAGGGTATGGTGTGTCCACAGCCCTGGTCTCAGTCTCTACTAGCATCAGAGTGGCCATGGACCAGGGCGAACTCTCTGGGGACATATTTATAGACTTATCTAAGGCCTTTGACCTTGTGGACCATGCATTATTTTGCTCACAGATGCAGTCCCTAGGCCTGTCCCCTCCTGCCTTGAATTGGCTTAGAATCTACCTCCAAGGCAGAATACAGCAGACTAAATTCAATAAGGTCCTCTCTGACCCCACTCGGTGACCTCTTGCATCCCACAGGGATCAGTTTTGGAGCCTCTTCTCTTTTCTGGATTTGTTAACAACCTCCTCTGCTGCTGCTTCCAATTGTAGTGCCACCCTTTATGATGATGATCTTGTCATCCTTGCACAGTCCGGGACATTGGGGTTCTCCACCTTCAGCTGAGTGAGGCCTTTAAGAATATTCAGTCCTGGGAAATGACTCACAAGCTGGTCCTCAATCTAAGGAAAACTCAGGCCATGCTTTTGGGTTAGTTGCCAAGATCAATGCCTCCCTTGTCACTCTATGTGTCAGTGGTGTTGTCAGCTCTCCCTCTTAACCACAGTTTCAATAAAATACCTTGGAGTGACACTTGACTCCCAACTTGACATGGGGTGTCACATCCTAAATTTTGCAGAACCATAAACTGCAAACTGGGTCTTGCCTACAGGGCAAAGAAAAATTTGACGCCTGCAGCTCGCTTGGCATTGGCCAGAGGTGTCTGCTCCCTTCACTCAGCTATGGCCTTCTCCTGTTCGCTAGCACCTCCAGGTGCACCTTGCTCGATGGAACATGACCTACAACATCTGTCACTTTGCCCTGGCAGCCCCACATCTCACCCATCATTGTAAATTATACAACAAACTGGCTGGCTTTCCCCGCCAATCATCTGAAATATGGGTTGGGCTGCTTCATAGGAAAGGTGCTCAGAATCAGAACCCCTCCAGGGCTGGCACAGCTCCTCAAGCATGTTGAGTCCTCCTCCTACTCCCTCAGGTTTCAATGTCCTGGGGTGTTCAAAGTTCCTTATACTCGAACCCTAATGTGGGAAAGGGACTTTGCTATGTGTGCTCTGAGGCTATGGAACTCCCTTCCAGACCACGTTTGTACCTCACCCTCTCACCTGAGCCTCAGAATTCCCTGGGGGCACTTGAAACTGTCGTCTGTGTGTGTGTGTTCTAAGCCACCCAAATCAGGTCTCCAAATTGGTCTCATCCAATCCACTGTCCTTTAACTCTGGGAAGCACGTGATTGCTTGCTATCTGCTTATGAATTATGTGGCCTGGTAAAGGGTCACTCATACAATGTAATTGCCATTGAATGTCTTAATCTATTTGTTCTGTATGTATATGAATATTTTACCTGTTACTGCTCACTGTAGACTATCTGTTCATCTTACTCTCCTGTAACTATGTACATTGCCCTCTTGTTGTTATGTACCTTGTTTGAACCTGTATTTTCACTGTACTCTCCCGGTCATACCTGAAAATAGGCATACAGCTTGTCTAGTGTACTTACCTGGTCAACAAAAGCTAAATAAATAAATAAATAAATAAATAAATAATTTAGGATTTCCTCCAATGTCCCTTACGGTTTCCTTATTTTTGGTACCACCTTCCACGCTGTCATCACTGGCTTACAAACCATCCTTCTGCTTGCACTGAGTCTCTTTTCCTTCCACAGTGAATATCCCTAATTATGGAGTCTCCTATGATTTCCTCCTTCCATCCCTGCATCCTTGCTCCCCACCCTTCATTTGTAATCAGCAGCGTATGCACACCTGTCATGCCTTATTGCTTAAGTGGCATAGTGTATCTGTGTTTTATTGATTTAATACCCATTCCTTTCTCTTTCTTTGATGAGAAAGGCACTTGGTAAACTTTTAGGAATTACACAGCAAAAGGTGAATGCATTTCACATTATAGTCTGCAAGCAAGAAAGCAGTTCATAACCAGTGTTGCTTTTATTTGATTCCCAGGACCAATGTCATCCTCATTGTGATATTTGCCCACTGAACCACCCATGTGGGGCTCTCTGCCCCCTGTAGATATATAGAATTCTAACTTCATGTAGGATTTGAATTAAGGAGGGAGTGTAGGACTGGGATAGAGTTTGCCAGGGTTTAGGCAGTCTATTGCAATGAAAAGTCGAGTTGTTGGTATCGATGTTTTCACTATAATAGTGTAGCTGTCATTGGAGCACACCAGCCTGGCATTAACAACAATTTAAAACACTTATTGAGGTTGCAATGACATCATAATACCTCTCAACCTGTACTCTTGAGGTTTATAATGATGTCATGCAAACCTCTTGAAGTGTTGACAGTGTGATTATTAGCCAAATACCAAACATTATCATCTATGCTATGACTCATCATAATGTTGCTGAGTCATATTTTTGTAAATGTTTGGAATACCTTATGTAACATTGAACTGATAGTAATGATTGTATTGACACCGATGAAGAAAGTGTACAATTTTATTATAAATCTGAACAGTAAAGTCTCTTGTCATTCTCATGACATTACAGGTGAAAAGGTGCAAACGTCTAATTATCTGAAGTTATCAGAGTATAACATTTGATGTGTATTCACACAGTAGATGCTCAGCTGCACTGTTATACTTTCTTTCCTACTGTGATTTCATTTTGTATTGCAGTGTAATATTCCAAACCCTTCCTTCAATTAATGCATATGACAGTTTACAACATTTATGTCAAATTTGTTTTTTTTTCCAAAATTAAAGAAACTTTATTTTGTATAACATGTATGTGAAGATCTGCCTTAAACATTTGCATGAAACAATTGGATTGACTGTCTTACTATCAAGCATTCATGTCACTTCAAGTGATCTGATTTGCTGTCTCCAGAATAAATTTTAAAGTACACCCCAGCTTATCTGTACCCCTCCTTCATCAAGTCAAGAATTCATTCTAATTTATTCTCCTGTAATAAAGTCAAAGAGATGATCACTGATGTTGTTATAGGCATCTACATAATAACAAGCATGTCATGTTACTGATTGAGATGCAAAGTAGAGGGTCATTGTAAAGAAGTCAAGTCAAGTTTATTGAACTGTCAAAGACCATAACAATGTACCTAATTAATTTACAACAATATATAAACAAAACAGAACAAGCTTCAAACATTTTACAGTGTATACTCAATATATAAATGAATAAGTATCTTATAAAAATAAAATAAATATAAAGTGCACTAAAATATGAGTACTTGCCAGTACCTCCCTAAAATGCATTAATGCAAGGTGCAAAAACAGAATTAAATTATATGCAATATTTTCTGATAGCACAAATCAAATCCAAATACCACATTGATCATATTTGCTCCAGTCAGAGTATAATTTAAGACAAACAGTACTAATTCAACTTTTTCTTTCCAAAACGTATTTAGATATATTTACCAAATAATTAACCACGTTTTTGATTATGGTGTCATCATTAGATGTGAAAAGATGACCAATAAAATATTCTGATCTGTTGTCTGAATGGTTTGACATAAAGGCCAGATCCATTTCGCTCTTGGAGCATCATACCACTTACAGGTAAATATAACGTGTTCCAAATTTTTCCAGAGTGGAACAGATGCAAGAACGGAATCTAGAGCAGACAGAGCTATCTTTCCTATAGACTACTTCCAGTATATTGCTTGGGAATACTTCCAGCCTATATCTAGTATAATGTTTTCTATGTTTTCATCTGTAAGGATATCTAGATAATATCTATAAAAGTGCCTAGAATCATTTGCTCTGTACTCAGGGAACATTTTCAGCTTTTAATAGCATTTAGATCTAAAAGCTTATAATGTTCTCTAAATACCTTTGTAATAAAGGACTGATATTTTAAACTAAGGGTAATTCCTCTGGTTCTGTACTGGTACAAGTGAGTTAACCCCACTTTCTGCAATAACTTAAATATCGAAGATAACCATTCTGATTTTAAATAACCAAGGGAGCACCACGAATATTTTCATTTAAACATAGAGCCGTATATCTATCTTGTCCATGCTGGAGAATTCTAATCCATAAATTAACCTTTCTGGCATCAACTGATGCCTGCAGAGGAAAGAAACCTGTCTCAGCCCTCTGCACAGCAGCAGGAACAAAATTGGGTAAAGAAGTCTGGTGTTTTTATGTTACAGTCTTGTTGAAACATTATGGCAATTGATTGCTTTTTGAAATGTCGCTTTTAAAAGCATTGCAAGACAGTTACTGCATATCTGTTAGATGAGTATGGGTCCAGCAATAAGTCTATGACCTTGTCTTTACAGAATCATGAACACATCTCAAATGCATAGAGATTCCAGTTCAGAGACTGACCAAAGTGTCAAGAGCGATGCATCCTTTTCTGATGAAAGTAGTCAAGATCATGAGCATTGCCTCTCTGCTCCAGCTGGATTAGGTATTCAGCCTTATCAGTTAGATCCTTCTGCGTCAGAGTCAGATGATGATAATCCAACTGAAGATCTACAAAACAGAGAGCAGCATGAGGGTTGGGAATGTGGAATGGTAAGATTACTGTGATCTACACTATCTAGTGACAAACTGCAATTGCACCTAGTCTATCTGGACTGGTGTCTGCTGAGGTCTATTTCTCCCCACCCTCCAGCAGAACCAACTAACTGCCTCCACTTTCCTAAACCCTCCTGCATCCTAACGTGTTACCCTCCTGCTCCACCCTCTTGCTGATTTGTAAATATTCTACAGCTTGTGATCTCATTTTAAGTGCCTATGTCCTGTGAAGCTATTTTTTTGTATGTGTGTGCTGTATACTGATGTAATATGTAAATGCTCCTCTCCCTTCCCAGGACGTACCGTGAGATGAGCATCTTGTTGCTCAGTGTGATTCTCCTGGTGAAACTTTTCAATAAATAAATAAATTAAATAAAAGTTATTTTTGAGCAGGTATATGTAGTTTTGATTTCAGAGCCACTGTCCTTTTGCTTACGTAGGACACAGATGGAAGTAAATGATGACAGATAGTAATAGTATGCTGATTTTATTTCTTTTTTTTTATAATTACTATTTTATTGTTTTATATGCCACTCCAGAAAACAACAAGGAAACAGCAGCATCTTACTATGACAGATACAGTTCGAACATCCCTAGAGAGATAACATGGTACATCTAGGGCATATTATAAAATAAACATTTGCTAGAACAGATCAGGAGAAAAATAGGTATGAAAACAGATAAGTCCCTCCACCCAAACCCCCACCCAAGGTTACTGTAGAAGGAAATGGTTGGGAAAGCAAGAAGGAGAAAAGTAGACAAATTGGTTAGCCAAGGTAGTATAAATTAGTTCTTCAAGTTCCAGCATCGTAAGAAGCGGTCTAGCAGACCCCATCTTGCTGTAAAGACTTTCGTCTGGCCTCGATTATGAGCTATATATCTTTCCAGCTGAAGAGCTAACGACATTCACGTGCCACTCCAGTAGGGTCGGGAGCAGTCTGAAGACCAATGTCTTAGAATTATCAACTTCATAGTGGCAGTAATAAGTGATACTTGAACTCTCCATGATTTAGGAGTGGCACCAGGAAACACATTCAGTAAACAAATTTCTGGAGTGTTCATAGTGTAAGAGCCAAGGATAGGGCGTAAACTTGCCAAGAGACTCCCATAGAGTTCGAATCTTCGGGCATGCCCAAAAGACATGATATAGGGAACCCTCTTCTAGTTCACATCTCCAACAGAGTGGGGAGCTACTGCGCCTTCCATCTGTATAGTGCGTGGAGTTAGATATAAGCTGATTTCATTTCTGATGTTAGAGGGCTAAATTGTAGGTGGGATGGGTATGTTACTGAAACAGTACTGTCCTGATTTTGAGAGAAGGGGGCTGTTGTGTAGTGAAAGTCACTGTTTGGGTGGTGGGCTTTGTGTTCTGTTGAAGCGGTGATTAAAATAGTTATTTGAGGGGTGAAAGTAAATTTTATTTGTGTTGTCATGATGTGAGAAAGTGAAAAGAAGTAGCTGTTTGAAATGACTTTTGTCATGCTTGGAGTGGTTTGACATACAGTTCATGATACAGCAGGCTGGTGGCTTGTACATCTTCTCATTCAAATCATATGATTTACAAGGGGGTAAATGTAGCAGTCAGTCATGCAACTTTGAGGATTCTTGTATGGCAAGATATAATTAACCAATAAGGCATGACACAGGGTGTGTTATAGTGGGATAACAGCCCACCCCAGGTGGGATTGAAGCACGGGCATAGCCAAGTGCTTCCAGCACCTGAGAAGGGCCATTAGCCCACCATAACACACCCCTGAAGTGCCTTATTGCAATATGAACTGGGTAGTTTTAGTAAATTTTACACCTTTTTAAACATTTTACTTTTAGCTGGGCCATTGTGCTGGGATAACGACCAGGCTGAAAGCAGCTCTTGACTTATCAGAATTCAGCATTCTTTCTATCCATTTCATAATTAAGCAATAATGCCTGACAGGGTGTGTGTTGTGCTGGGATAATGGCATGCCTCAGATGGTTGGTCTCGAGGCTGTAGGCCAAGTGCATCCAATCCCTGAGGCATGATGTTATCCCACCATGACACACACCCTGGAGGGCATTATTTAAGCAGTATACCATGAGAGGGTGTGGGTGATGCCAACATTTACTCACCTGTAGATTCAACATCTCTTGGAAGTTCGGTGAATGAAATAACCCTAGGATTGTCTCCTTTCAGTAAACGCTTTCAATGTCCACCCATCCCAGTATCAAATTTGAATCTTGAAGCCATTGAGATTGAATACTCTGAAAAACAATAAAAGTGGCATGTCTTGTTTTAAAATCTGGAAAATTAAACCACCTTTATATCTGGGGTGTTGTAGTTTGGATTTTGAAATTCTGGCAGTTTATCCTCCCAAAGATATTTTCAGAGAGCAGAATCTAACAATTTATAATGTTTCTCCATCAGGTGTATTGGAATGCAATGCAATAAATAAAAGACTTTAGGAACCAAAATCTTATTTATTGCATGAATTTTCCCCAAAATTCATAAGCATTGGTCACCATCTCTGTAGATCCAATTTTATTGAATCCAATAAGTTGGTAAAATTGTAATGACAGATTTGTTTGATGTTCCACATATGTCAATACCTAGGAATTTAACTGTAGATGTAGAGACCCTAAATTTGTATTGACTGAAGTCTGTAGTACAAAAAGTTCAGAAGTGGAAGAATTTCTGATTTTTCAAAATTTATTTTAAAACCTGAGATTAAAGAAAAGCAATGTATTATTTCCAAAAGTGGTCTTAGTGAACTGCTTGGATCTGTAAGAGTAAGTAATAAATCATTCCAGAAGCCAGAAGTTTATTATGTTTGCTATTTCCAATGCATTTAATATCCTTAAAGGACCTGCTTTGATTAGTAGAGGTTCTAAGGCTAATATAAACAATAATGGTGAGAGGGGGCATCCTTGTCTTGTCCCTCTATGAATAGCAATGCTATCAGAAAAAAACATGAACTTTAACTTTAGCCAAAATTTGTGTATATAACATTTTCACCCATTTGCAAAACTGAGCCTCTAAGTTATATTTTGTTAAGATACCTTGCAAGTATCCCCATTCCAGTCAATTAAAGGCTTTGTTTGCATCTAGTGACAGAAGGAAGGGTTTGTGAGCTGGTTTTTGGCATTATGGAAAATGTGGAGGGCCTTCTTGATCAAATCAGCCCTATTATGGCCTTTCACAAAGCCAACTTGATCCAGGTGTATTAACTGGGGAATAATTTTATTGATATGATTACCAATCATTTTAGTCAGAAACTTACAATCCACATTGATCAGAGAAATAGGCTTTGTAATTATTACAATTTGTAGGGTCCTTGTCTTTTTGGTAGTATACTCATAGCTGCTTCCTTCATGGTGTTGGATAAAATATCTGTTTCAGACACTCAGTGTATACTCTGTTTAACAAGGGCCAATATTTTGTATTGTGGCTTTATAAAATTTCTCTGAAAACCCATCTAGGTCTGGTGCTTTACCTGAAGGCATGGACATAATAGTTTGATTAATTCCTCCATAGTAAAGGAGTTGTTGAGTGCATCTTTATCTGTCTCAGAAATACAAGGTAGTTTGATATTTTCATAAAAGAGTCAAACAGCTTTTCATTATGAGAAACTTCAGATTTGTATAGATTAGAATAGAAACGTTCAAAACATTTAGCAATATGGGTAGCTGAATAAACAACCAAATGGTTGTTAATTCTTATCATGTCAATGTTTAAGATTTTTGTACTTTTACGTAGTCTATATTCTGATTACTTCCCTGTGCCTCACCAGACTTCCAGTATTTCTGCTTCAGACGAAAGAGTGCAAATTCAACTTTTTATTGTAAATTGTATTAATCTCGTATTTAAGATACACTATTTCTGATAGCAGATGAGAGTCAGAACACCCTGAATGTACATATCATGCTTCTTTGCCTTTCAGATCATTATTCAACACAGACAGTTTTTCATTTTGTAGTTTTTTCTTATGACTGGCAAATGAAATAATTTGACCTCTCAAGTAGGCCTTTAAAGCAGCCATAGGGTCCTCTCAGATACTTCTCCAGTATCATTCAACTCAAGGTATTGTGTAATTTCTGTGTTTAACATCTTAACAAATTCCTTATCAGTCAATAAACCACTGTTAAATCTTCATAACCCTTTTAAACTAAAATGTCCGCTATTTGTAAACCAACAGACACCGGCGTGATCAGAAATAACCATATTTCCTATGTTGCTACTCACAAGGCCTTCTAATAGATGTTTAGAAATCAATATGTAATCCAACCTACAGTAGGAATTATGTCTATTTGACCTAAAAGTAAAATCCCTATCCTTAGGATGCACTATCCTTCATGTATCTATGAGGCCCAGTTCATTACAGAATTTAACCAAGGCCTTAGATGAGATTATTTGGTCTGCAGCTATTCCTGAACTTCTATCTAAGAAATTATCAAGTGTAGAGTTCATATCCTCAGCCAGAATAATTGATTTTGGATCAACTGAACCAGGTTTATCGGCCACGCTAGCAAAAATTCTCTTGGTTAACATTTGGGGCATACACATTAACTAATGTAACATCTACCCCATCTATTTGAGCTCCAACAATAACAAACCTGCCCTCTGGATCTTCCACCTTCAACTTAATCACTATATTTAGGTTTTTATTACCCACCCCTGCTTTTAGAATTGTAAGAACTGCCTATCACAGTGCCTTACCAAGTTTTTTCAGTTTCAGCAGTTCATCTTCTGTAAGGTGCATTTCTTGAATAAATGCAATGTCTGTACATATTGATTTTAGAAAAGCTGGAACCATAGTCAGTTTAATAGGATTATGGCACCCTTAATATTCCATGACACTATCTTAAAAATGTTCTTGTGATCTGTTGACATCTTTTATTCTGGTATTAACTATCAGATACTGTAACCTAAGTTGTAACCTAAACCAAAAGTGTTGTAGGCTCGATAGTTCAGGAGACAAATGCAGGCAGACAATAAAGGTTAGTGCACAAAAATGCCAGGTTGGCATTTGTCATTTTATTTTCTTAGCATAAAATGATTAGCAGATGTAACAGAAATCCAAAATAAATATATTAGTTCTGCAAACAAGTAAGGCTTTCTAGTGTTAGACACACTCTCCCATCTTGAGGTCTACACCTGCACAGTCAGCTCTAGACTGACTCCCTATCTGGATCTCTATCTATCTCCTCTTAGCACCCCTGGTGGCAGCCTTTTAAATCCACCAATCGTGACATCATTGTCAGGAGATCTACCTGTAAATCTTCAATTGTTATGTAAGGTCCCTTTAGGCTCATAACCCAGCCTATACAAAATGAAAAAGGTTACTTTAAGCCTTTATGTTTCGCTATGTTCACTGAGAACTAATCTTTCACATCATGCACTTTTTTCTAGGTTTCTATCAGAAAGTAACCCTTACTTGTCCTTGTTAAAGAAGTTCACCTGTTTTACATAGTGTCTGAGCTAACAGTTTTGTAGAAATATAGCCGTCTAGGGGCCACTGTCCTCTTATAGAAATCATTCCACAGGAGATCTCCCACAAAACAGGTCAGGTTGTTTTATCTGGTTTCTTAACTAATTATAACTGCTGTACCCTAGTAAGACATAAAACAAACCTGGATTGTAACTCTCTGCTGCTTTAAAATGCTATTCAGCAAAATAGAAGTAAAACTGTAAAGCCACTGCACTTTCAAGCCCTCAGCTTGACTTTCATTTTGGTTTATCTTTACTTTAGGGCTTTCCTTTTCCTCTCTTTAAGACTCTGTTTTGTACCCCTAGATAAATTCAGGGACTGTCTTTTCTTCTTCCGTGAGTTCCTATTTCTCTGGAGCACTTTCTGTACCTCTTTGTTTTCTCGACTGCTGACATTTCAGCCCATCGGCTCACAATTCATTTTGGCCTCATGTTACATTTCTCTTCCCTCCTAGCCCATTTACCACATTTTATGTTCAGCCTTTTCCTTTTTAGAAGGATTTAGTTAATTGAGGCTGCATTCCTTTATTTTGAGATGTGCTCGCTTTTCATAGCGTTGAGCACTATCCTTAGAACTGGGTAACTGTAAGGAAAGTGTATTGCTGGCTATAATTGTTCATGAGAGAGCGAGCAATGTGCTGCTTCAATTAACCATAAACTCTCTTTCTCTAAACATAATTAGTTAGACTATGCAGGGTATTTCTTTCAGAAAGGGCATTTACACTCCACAAGTCTAAGGTCTAAGGTCGGAGCGGTGGCTGAAAGAAATAGTATCCTTTACAGCCATTTACTGAGAGACAGCAAACAGGATGGAGCAGACATGTCTGTCTTGTGGTATTTATTTAGGCTTCAGAGCCTGTTTCTGCTTCTAACATACCACACCTTTCTGCTTCATACAAGGAGCTCCTAATAAATCATACCATGTAGTGTTTATTAAGAAAACAACGGAGCAACCTGCTCCAATGTAGAAGACACAGACATCAGCATCTGCCTCTATTTTAAATGTTTAATTTAAGTAAATAACGTTCCTTTTTGGTCTCGGGTGGGCTGCTGAAACTTGATAATCTCTGCCTCACCCTGAGACACTCCACCATGACTGCATGCATCCAACTTCTTCCCCAAGCCTATCAACAGTAGTGCTCTACTGTGTACCTACACAGCCAAAGGCAGTAAACCACTGTGTAATGTACTTTCTTCAATGAATTTAAGTACTGCAATACAGCAGTTAAAGGCACAGATGTATTCTACATTCTCCCTATGCACTTTACTTAACATAATCCTAAGTCAGAAATGGGGGTAGTAAGAATCTCAATGCCTCTACTCATGACAGGGACACCCTGTCACAAAAAGAACAAGAAACCTGTAGTAACCAACTATTTACTTATTCTAAATTAATATACAGTAATAATAAGGTGTAAAATCTAACAAGGATTAATGAAAAATTACCTTAACTCACTAAGAAGATAAGCTTAATAAAGGACAGAACAAAATTCTTCTATTAAAAACTATAACAAACTATTTTAGTTTAGCAAGACTATAGAACTCACTTCTTTGTGATCTTTTTTTTGTAGTGGACTCCATATGAGGCCACCTCACCACTTTATTTATTTACAATTCCTGCATCATGTTTTAATCAGAATCATACTGAGACATTGTCAAGTAAGTATAACAAACTGGCAAAATTAATCTAGCCAGACTTTAATTTAATAGCCAGCCTTTAAAAAGTCACCTACATATGCCTTCTGTTATATTTAAAAAAAGAAAAAAACTAGCATATTAAATAGATCCAGCACTCAAGCAATTCTCAATATTAAAAGAGCTATGAATTATAAAGTTTATAACTTATTAACATGTTGAAATCAGTAATAAAATCAAAACAAACAACAAATATACACCACTGCCAGGCCTTCCTAATGCTAGCCCAGTAGTAATTGCCTTTCATTATATAGCATATGTTCAGGGCCTGGCAAGAAGTATGATGCAGCTCCCCACAACAAACACAAAGCCAAGTGACCTGCTTCACATATTTGAATTAACAATCTGAGATTTTAGTTTGCATTCTGTCTTATCCAAATGCTGCCATAGCTACCTATGACCCAATTGGCACAAGCCGACTTTTACTGTGTTTGCCAATTATGCAGTCAAATAATCTGTATGTAGTCACAGCTCCTGTGATTCACATATTGTCAACTTACCTTTGTTATAGTTTCATGGAGTAGCTCAGTTTACATATACAAAAGCTCTCAGCCATATTGGTCCTTGCAAAACAGGAGGCGATGGAAGGTTTGATACCTTTTATTGAACCAAGAGTGTCTTGTACAAGATGGAATTATACACAAGCTTCGAGGGCTACACAGGTCCCTTCTTCAGGTGAATAAAGGACCTGTGTGGCCTTGAAAGCTTGTGTATAATTCCATCTTTCTACAAGACACTTATTGGTCCAATAAAAGATATCAAACCTTCCATCTTCTCCCATATACAAGAAAAAGCCTTATTAGGTCACCATAACAGTGTATGCAAGAAGGACAAACACATACCTTATACCAATATAAAATTACCCAAGTCCACATGCCATATTACCCCCAAAAAAAGGTTGCTGTCAAATAAAATGGTCTTTAAAATCATAGTTACTGAGGTGCTGTTTCTACATAATGATCAGGAAACGGTTTGTCATACAAATTTAATTGTCTTAAAAGATGACTTTTGACCCATTTGTTATAGATGTACAGTACCTTCCTGGTCACAGACTTGTGAAATAATACATAAATTCACCTACTATTATCCTCTTTGTTTGCCTTATCCTCTCGCACAAAATCTATAAAGTTCAAAAGTGAAATATAATACTTTTCAAGAGTTGCTTGAGCTCCCCTGAATGGGCTGGGGCCTCCCAGGGAGGCTGGCCTCACCATTTGAGAACCCTGGTATATTCTGACACATCTTAGTATTCCATCTCTGAAACCAAACCCAGAACTTAACCAAGTACACTAGCTGTTTCATATTTAAAGCCTCTTTTTAAGCATTTTCTGTACCTGCAGAAGGATTTACAAGCTAAAACCACATATACCATCCCTTGAGTTCCTGGTAATGGCAAAAAGTACACTTACCTGCAGTTTGAATGCTTCTGCTATAAGGACAAGGGAATGATGATTTGATTTCAGCAGACAAAATCTAAATAATTAAGTAAAATATTTTGAATATGATTATTAAGCAAATGAAATGATACAAATATTATTAGGTTCAGTTAGTGAGAACCATCTTGGTGCTAGAAAGGTCCTCTGTACAGCCCCAGAAATGAATAAAGACAGCAGTCCAAGAGTGCTTTGATCTTAACCTTACCGCCTCCTGACCTGTCTCAGCTCATTATCATTTTGAAAGGTTGGTCTTCACATGTGTCCCAGTCCTTAATGGGGTAATCCTTTGTTTCATTTGAAACAGATGATGCATGACTTGAATCTGGTGGGATTTCTGTTCCTTTTTTGAAGTGAACCCTGGCTGCATTTGGCAGAGTGAAATATTGTTTTGATGTAGGCTTGCTTTTCATACTGCTGTTAGTCAGGAAAGCAGTTTTAGTGTATTGGGAATCTTGGACCTAACCACCAATTCATACGGGAGAGGTGTGCAATCTTTAATCTGTTTTAGCACTGCTTATCGCTTGTAGATGCTTGTACATCCATGGGCAGAGTGCGCGTGGTAGCTAGCTCCTTTGGAATCTTGAAATTCTGTGACTGATGTCTGGGGTGAACAGCACACAGGCTATTCAATGATTTGCACTGTTTGAAACTGTGATGGCAGTTTGGACTATGTACTTGCTAGAAAACATTTTAATCATCTCCCTACTTGCTCTGGATATTCACAAATCTGAGTGTGACCCCTGGAATCAGTACAACCAAATTTGCAGGATATTTGAAATAATAATGAATGTCCATTTTCTGTAGTTGCAATTTAACCTCATAAAATGCCCATCTTTTTCTACCACCTCATTAGAGAAATCCTGAAAAAATAAATCCTATTCCACTCAATTTAAGGCTTTATGATCCTGGCAATCCTCAGAATTTCATCCTTAATTGAATACCTCAGGAAATTAGCAATAACTGCTCTTGGTTTGCCCCACGTTGAATTTAGCTGACAGTGCCCGATAGGCACTTTCAATTTCAAGAGGCCAAGACCAATGATAATCCACTACTTCTGGGATGAACTGTTTTAAAAATGCTGCCATATTATTGCCGTCTGCCTCCTCCAGGATAACTAATGGATTTGGTCACTTTGATGTTCTCTTTTCTCCTCAAGGTAATTAACACTAGATTCTATCCTGGCAATTTATTGTTCTGGGGCATTCGCTTTCTCAGTTATTTTTCTGTGTCCTTTTTAAATGACTTATGCCTTCCCACATATCTGTTAAATCCAGATTTAAGCTAGCAAATAGATCTTTTATCTCTTATATATCCTTTTATAGCAATATTGGCACCATTACCGTTGGCAGGAGCTGGCGAGAATGGATGCCTGATTATGAGTCTCCACCTCACCACGTTAAACAAAACTTTATAAATCCCACAAATTTTTATTTTAAAGCTCAGCAAATAATTTTATTTGTTACCTAACTGAATAGCAGAATCAATAGTGTGACAATTTCTTTCAGTTTACTAAAGCTAACCACTTTTCTTCGATTCAAAGTCTCATACTCCTGAATGTCAATGGCTCCGCCAACTGCCAAACCAGGCACGGACAATCTGGAATTATTTTGAGTGGTAAAATTCCAAAATAAGGAAGATTTAAACAGTTAAGAAATTACATCATGTAAGATCAGATTTTAAAGCACAGAACTACAGGCCAAAGTAGTTCTCAAGTGCCTGCTGTATATTAACATACTAACATACTAAACTGCCAGCAGAGTAGGCCTAATGGTCTTTCATGTCTGTTCGTTTGGTCAGCTCACACCATGGGAGCTGACCTTGCTGTTCCCTGCCCTCTTGGGATTCTCCATTTCCAGTCCAGGGTATTCCTTGCATTCAGCATTGCCTGCAAAACCCTTCCCTGTACCTGTCCCAACCTCTCTTGAACCCTGCCACTGTCTCTGCCTCCACTAGTCCCCAGGCACTGCATTCCATGGTTCTACTACCCTCTCAGTGAAGTAGCACCTCCTCCTCTCCCGAGTCTCCCCATCTTCCATCCATGCCCTCTAGTTGCCCCTCCTTCCTTCAGAGCACCCCAACTGAGCCTCCACTATTTACCCCTACATGTACTTGAAGACCTCTACCATGTCCCCTGTCCCTTCTCTCTTCTAATATGTACAAATTTAGCTCCTCGAGCCTCTCCCATAGGTCCTTTCCCCATGCCTCAGATCATTTTGTTGCCCTCCTCTGGACCCTATCCAGGAATGCAATATCCCTCTTTAAGTGTGGCCATCAAAACTGCACACGTACTCAGTGTGGCCTCACCAAGCAGTTATACAGAGGATTATCACTTCCTCCTTCTGGAGGTAACCCTTAGAGACACATCCAGCATTTTGTTGGCCTTGGCCACTGCCATCCTACAAGTCTCAGAGTTGCTCATCTTGACATCTACCACCATCCCCAGGTCCATCTCAACCATCAAGACTTGTAGTATTCCCCTGTGGTATACACTTGGCCCGGGTTTCTGACACCCAGGTGCAGTACTCTGCATTTCTCTGCATTGAACCTCAGTTCCCACTTCCTTGACCACCTCTCTAGAGAATCTAGATCCCCTGTAGGGCCACCTCCCTCCACCCCATCCACCACCACCCTGCCCAGCTTCAAGTCATCCACAAAGAGACTCATTAAACTCCTGATACCCTTCCCTGTAAGATATAGGTATTGAACAGGAGGGGTCCAAGGACCAATCCCTGAGGTACCCCACTTATGACCCTCCTTGGAGATGAGACTATTCCCCAACCACTACCATCTAGGTACACTCCAAGAGCCAATTTCCAATCCATCTGATCATCTGTTTCTTGCTCTTTTCTTAGAATTCTGATGCAGATTACTATTGCTTGTAATAAGTCAGTTTAAACGCATTGTCCAAGAGTCTCTTTCCTGCTTCTTTATGCATCTCCTTACTGGCATTTGCTTTGGACTGAAGTGACCGCAAACTGACCACAACATTAAACAAAGGGCTTTACAATGAGTGGTATATAAAGTCACAGTTCTGACAGGTGTGAAAATGTTAAATCCTTATTGACCAATCAAGTTTTAGCAAACAAGTGCCTATACATTTAAAAATAAAGTAAGAGAATAAATGTTAAAACAATCTTTCATTTTTCAGTTTGATAACCCTTCTTATTCAGGCCATCGTCGGGCAAAGAGAGGGTGCTATCCAGCTCTCTCTCCCTCTCTCTCTCTTTCATCTCTAAACTAGTGCAAGTGCGGACTTGGCCATGGTGCATAGATAGCTCTATAGCAGGATCTTTTAAGTAACCACAAACCACAGTTTGTGGGTCTCCAGTGAGAAATAAAACAAAAATAAAAGTTTACAGAACATATTCAATAGTTTAACAGCCAGGCTGAAGAAGGAAAGAAAACAAAGTTTTATTAAGATGCTCCCAACACGGAGCCCATGGAGCAGCTGTCTGTCATTTATATGCAAGCCCCAAGGAGGTGCTAAAAGAGAGCCAGGAGTAGTTCCTCTGTTTCTTTGACTAAAATGAATTCCTTACACAGTTTTAGCATTATTTTTAGGACTCCAAAGTCCAAATACCTGACTCTTGTGTTACTATCTTCCTAATATACAGTACAGGCATAAAAACAGAGTGGCTGCTTACAGGGAGTATATGTCAATTCTGATTCCTTATGACTGTTAATTATTACTGAACTTAAAAGGGACTCTGGAGTCTAGAGAAAGCAGCTTGTAAAGTTCCTTATCTGCGCTTCTTAGAGAACTGAAATGAAAATTATTTGTTGCGCTCTTTCAAAGCTAATTGATTAGTCATCATCGTCCCTATAGTTTTAATGGGATCCATTCAATCGAGAAGGTGGAGTAATGCTAGATAAATTAATATATTCTTGTTCACCCTTCTCACAGTGTTTTAAATGTGTCTTACTTTTTGTAAAGGGGACAAGGAAAAGGGTCGTGGATTATAAAGGAAAACAAAAATAACAACAGAAACGGGTACTCATATACCCATACCTTACTTAGAATATTAACCTCAAATGAAAATTGTTCAAATTAATTTCAGTCCCAATGAATATACCTATCCCAAATGTATGATGTGTTTAAATAATGCCACACAGCTTATTAGTCCAAATGGAAGGTTACAGAGGTGAAACAGGTAGTCATATGTTCATATCACTTTATTAATAATAGCCTGATGAGACTGATATGTCAGATTAATAGCAGTTCCAATAACACACAAAATGCAAAATTTAAGCTGAATTAATAGGGAGCACAATTTTATCTCTTGCAATGGGAGGTCGCAGAGGTTAAATGGGAACTCATATGCTCCCCGACCGGAGGGAGGGAACAGTGCTGCAGTACAGCAGACAGATTATAAAGCTAAGCATGCTGTAGTTACAAGTGTAAATCAGATTTAAACAGAGTAGGTTTTCACTTTCAGAGCATGTGTGGAGTTTTGGCATAGTGTTGTTGCTATGGGACCCACATCCCTATTTATGGTTTAAATGCATGAGACAGGTATGCTCTCTACATCAGAATAAATACCTGAAAAGCACATACCAACATTGCCTTTGGAAATTTCTTATTTACATACATACTATACTGAAATTCTCCTCAGAGTATGCATTCACTTTAATGCCTATTTATATGCCCATATTATAGTTGAATTCTGTAATTCATTTAAGTCCTCTAAATAAAAAAATGTAATTGCACATCTTATCACACATTCTGGGGTTAATCCAAATAACTGACGATCGCTTCCCAAAGGCTACCTTTACCCTTGCTGGCTTATTTTGTTGGTCTCAGATTAACCAGTTAAGCATATAAAAAACAGTTTAATAAATACAAACCATTGTTTTGGAATGTGCAAAGTCTTTAAAATCTTTAGTTTTAGCGATTCAAGCATCCTTGAGATGCTGCTATTTATTAACAAGTGCCAATATTAGTAAGCGAGTGTTCGAACCACATACTGGCACATAATGTATATTGCAGTTGTTTGGAAATATCTGAAGTATTGTAATTTCTTGAATTTTAGAGTAGCCAGCCCTCCTCACCATTCAGTGGCTATCATCCAAAATTAGCAAATGTTTACGAAACCTAAATTGTGCAGAACTCTTCTTCTTTAAGAACCTTGGGAGGCAAAAAGTATAGGAAGAGCTACCACATATCTTTTCATTCAATTCTCCGTAGCTGTGTTGACTTCCTTCACGTCTGCAGAATATCTCCTGATTCCCACTTAATGGCAGTCTGTGAAAAATGTTTAAAACCAATGCTGCCAATAAGAGAAATATTCAAATAGTGTCCCTGGTCTGTGAGAAAGATATTACACGGTGTCTCTTGTATGGATATGCAATGCACAGTTCGATTAAGAAACAGGGTTTGATTTGTGTCCATTTTCCTAATAAATGGAAAAGACAAGCTTGTAGTTCAGACAAAAGAGCAATCACTTTAATGATCCAGAGCAGTAATCCTGTAGTTAAAGCACTTAAAAATCAGTAGAACCAAGTGAAAGACAAGGAAGCCTCTAAGCCACAGCAGAGTGAAACCCTGGGAGGGAGTAAACAGCCAACCCCAAATTCAGTCAGGTTCCCCTTGATGGTAAACGGATGATTAGTGGCAACTCACACCCTATTGTCCCCCTCCAACTATATTTTCCCACTGTACTATGATGTAACTCCACCTCTCCTTTACTGTCCATTCCCCAATCCCCTTCTCATTTACATCATTTTGCTATCAAGGGAACCTAATTGAATATTACTTCCTGTATAATTTCAAATTAATAGGGCATCAGAAATGTTTGTATTACATAGAATTGGGGTAATTGTATTGAGTCAACAGTGTCCCTTACAAATAAATATGAGTATTGTATCTATGTGAAGTTCAATACTTAATGTTGCAGTTTTTTAATGTTTGCATTAGCTTTGGGGTCACTGTATCCAGTCCATAGTGCCCCTCATAAATAATACTTAGAGTTGCAATTTAAGTGTTTATATTATGTTCCTTGATTTATTGTTTGTTGCCAGTTTCTACCTCCAATTTTGCAGTGATGTGTACATGTTTATTGTATATTTGTACTACTGTATTACAATTTGGTATGTTAAACACCTGGGATGGAGCTTTGATTGGCAATTTCATGACCTAAGGTGAGGCAACAGTAGCTTGAAGGGATCCACACATTACCATAGAATTGAATGTAGAAGAGCACACTACTGATATACATGGCACATGTAGTTCAAAAACATAATGCCAGCAGTTTCCATTATCAATTAAATGGTAGTTTTTCATTACAGAGTATGCCTCGGTATATATTATTATAAGAATCAAATGCATAAATGTCAGTGTCAGTGTCTCAGTAGGTAGCACACTCACCTCTGAGGCCGGAGATCAGAGGGCTATGGGTTCAGTTCCACATCTGGCACTTGGGTTAATATTCAATATTGACACTGTAGTGCAGCATAAGAGGGTGCTGCACTTCTGAGGTGCTGTCTTTCAGATGAGATGTTAAACCGAGGTCCCACCTGCCTGGATTGGTGGTAGTTCAGGTGGATGTTAAAGATCCCACGGCACTTCTTGAAAAGGGTAGGGAAATGTCCACGATGTCCTGGCCAAATTTCCTCATTCACTAAAAAAACACCAACAGCTCAATCTGGTTCAGTTTCAGTTGCTTACCATCTATATCCTCCCCAGTCACCCCTGAAAAGGGACTTCAAGGCCTGTGGGCTTACGGTCAACAAAATTCAACAAAGAAATGAAATGAAAATCAGAATGGAATGGCACAGAGTGCAATTGCTAAGTCTATATTTTTGTTACAATAGATTGGAACAAATGGGACTCCTTATCAGTTTGGCAGCTGCTAACATGGGCTGGAGCACAACAAAATAAATAATGTGCGATAGTGCAGGAATAATTCAATATAAATTTAAGTTGTCAAGCAAGTCAAAAATAGGGACGCTTTATAATCAAACAGAGGGCACCATTTGCGTGCATATTATTTTCAAAATGAAGTGGAACAAAGGGTACTGCATATCAACTGAGGTGACTTGAGCCCCTACCGTGGGCTTGCACATACATAATTAAGTAAAGGATGTGCGTTGGCTCAATGGTAGTTCCATTATAAATTTAACATGAAAAAAATAGCCAAGAATAGGGAAAACATATGATGACAAAATGGGTGCACTCCTACTTTGCACCCATGATGGGCTGGCAGTATAGCCTAGAGTTTAGAATAATGAGCTGTGAATGGGCTTCATACATCTAACAGACATACTGGGTTTGATTCCCACAGCCTCCACTTGTATACTGTGTGACTCTGAACAAGTCTTTTAACCTCTCCAGTGCTCCCAGGTCACTCCTGAAAACAGGCACTTGTGCCTAGTGGATCTTATTTATTTATTTAAGAGAGTTACCAGATAAGCATACTGAGCAGGATCCGCTCGTTTCCAGATGTGGCCGGGGTTACATACATACAATACAAATGGTGCATAGGCAATGGTGCATTACAACAGGTTCAGAATGGGTACATATAGGGTGAAACATCAGGTCCAGAAATGTTACAGGCTGGATTTTGCATTTGTTATTCAATTACAAGTTTAGATCAGAGCATGAGTTGCTATATCATAGTTGGGGTCTATGACAGCAGTGCATAAACAGACAGTGACACATAGGTAAAACACAATTATAGTCAGTTGTTGGACAATTGTACAGTTTATGGCACGTTCTGATGCCTCGTGGTATCAGATCTGGACTGCAGGTTGCAGTTACATATGTCTGAAGTTGGCCTGGAGGAGAGTTTTCAAGGTCCTTGGGGTGGAGGACTTTGCCTAATTACTGCAGGGAGGTCATTCAGAGTTTGGGCAGTCTATGTTTGAAAGCTGATTGGCCCTTTGGGGTGTGCATGAAGGATTTGTAGAAGTTTTGAGTCAGAGCACCTCAAGGAGATAGGCGGGGCAGGGGTTGAGTTGACAGGATGGAGCTGAGATAGGTGGGAGGAGCTGGTCCAGTGCTTTACTAAGAGATTTGCGAATGAAGCTGATGCCTGGAGTGCAGCGAGGGAGAGCTAAGGCTATACAGGTCGCAGTGGTGGGTGGTGGGGGCATTCTAGGATGAATGCCCTGGTTAAAACAGAATAAAACAAAAATTTAAATGCAGGGCATTGCTTATCAGGAGAACATCTCACTTAAAAAACTTAATCAATGAACATTCATTTATACATCTCAAGCATCTTTCATTTGTTGATAACAAAAATTAAACAAAATAATGCATGTTCAGTAAAAATAGCAATAGAATAATGCACATTCTTATTATATGCAAAGATATGGTACAGAGCACATTGCCGATCTACTTCCTACATGTAGTTCAAAACATATTGTCAACAGTTTTCTTTATCAATTAAACAGCACTTTCTGTGCTACAGAGTGTGCCTCCATATATATATATACAAATGAAACATATAAATTAAATTAAAATCAAAGGAAATCACAAACTTCAATTGCTCAGTCCATTTTCCAATTAAAATAGATTGAAACAAATAGGGACTCCATATCAATTGAGATGGCACCAGCTGCTACCATGGGCCAGCACATAAAGTAAATAATGTATGGTGGCTCAGTAATAGTTCCAGTAAAGTTTAACTTTTCAAAGGAACCAAAATAGGTAATATTTTTAATGTAAAAGTGGGCGCCATTTTGTAATAAATATTAAGTTCAAAATGAAGTGGAAAATCTGGGACTGCACACCAAATGAGATGACTTGAGCCACTAATGTGGGCTGGCACATACATAACTAAGTAAATGACATGTGGTGGCTCAGTGGTAGTTCCAGAATAAATCTAACATGAAGCAACTGCCAACAATATAGGGAAAATGTATGATGACAAAACTGGCGCTGTTTATTATGAATAAAATAAAACCCAAGTAGCCTGATGTTATCAAACAGGAGGCGGCAGTGTAAAGGTGTGATTGTATTTTTCTAAACACAAGATGCATGTTGGAGCAGGTGCTCCTCCATTATGTTAAACAGACTGTGAGCAAATACAAACAAATCTATACATTTACATATTTGCCTGATCTATAAAAGTAAAAAATAAAAGACCAATGGGACAATACTGAGTACAGCATTCATAAATAAGGTGACAGGCTACTTAAACACAATTATACTCCCTTTAAAAGAAATACAAGATAATTTAAGATCTAGCTGTTGCCTTCATTTTGACATAACTGAAGTTTGGTAGATTCATTACCTTTGGTGTGCTACCATCATCTGTTCTATCTTAAGTTATAGTAACTCTATATCTTTTAATGGGAATAAGGCATTGGACTTGATGGTTTATACTATGGACTAAGCAACTGAACTCTGTGATTTTCTCTTTTCGTTTTTGTTTTGCATATGTGTTTGATTCCTATATAATAAATTCAGAGGTACACTCTGTAATCCACAAAGTACTGTTTAATTGATAATGAAAACTGCTGACAATAAGTTTTTGAACTACATGCAGTAGGAAATATATTGACAGTGTGCTCTATACCAAATCTTTTCCATATAATAAGAATGTGTATTATTCATTGCTGTTTTGTATTTTGAATATGCATTATATTGTTTGATTTTAATTAACAACATATGAAAGAGGCTTTGAGATGTACAAATCAATGTTCATGAGTCAGATGTGTTTAAGTGTAACGTTCTCAGGATAAGCCACTCCACTGTTCAGCTTGGGGTTGCAAAGTAGGAGTGTGTTGAATAATCAGTTGCTGTTGGCTGTTATTGTACCCTGGTTATTAGATCAAAATGATAGAAGTTTTTTTTTAATTGACTAGCCATGTGTAGAAATTTGTATTGATTCAAACCTTTTAATTATACAATTCATTTTAACATTCAAACTCCTTACTCGGATCTCTATGTTTTAAATAGCAAACAGCTTTGGTGTATTCAGTGAAGGGAGAAATGTTTAATTGACTTTCTGAGTGGTATTATACACTTTCTCTTCTGCATTGCACAAAAGAGCTCTGAGGCCTGCTTTAAACTGGATCTCCACCGCTGATGTAATCTATTCAGGGAAACATACAGTATGAGTAAACACTGATAGTGCAGAGTATGTGTGTGTGGGGTTGCAAAATGTCTTCCAGTTCTCCTTGACATGGGGAAAAAATGGTACAGAACTTGCTGCTAATATACATTGTGTATGTTTAGCAAAAGTAATGAAATGTAAACAGCTACCCCACAAAACACATGTGCGGGCACACACATACACGTCAGACAGCTTTAGAGTATTCAGAAAGGAAACAAATTTATTTAACTTTCTGAGTTGCATTACATAGCCTACAGAGTAGAGTAACAACATGTGAATGAGGTTGGTACATCTAGCAAACAGACCTTAGGTTTGATTCCAACAACCTCACTTGTATATTGTGTGACTCTCTTAAGCTTTCCAGTGCTCTAAGTCACTCTGAATAAAATGAAGCCATGAAGAGTCTTTAAACAAACACATTATAGGCACAGGCAAGGACTTTACACTTTATACTATCAGAATCCATGATGTAGCCTGGGGCTGAGGTGCGCCACATTCCCCATTCAAAAGACTGACCCGCATCACCTTTGAAGCTTTTGATAGCCATTCATCTGTAACTTCTTCCATCTTTCCTTGAAGAATAAAATACAGTGCCAGTACTTAGATATGAATAGAGACCACTTCCCAGCCTTAGACATGAGCAACAGGCCAAACATTTGTTAAAATTCACAACAAGGTGCTATTGCACAGACTGAGAGAAGGAGCAATGTTTGACTGCATTTAAAGCAGCTGTGATCTCCTTTTTGTTTATCAAGAAAAAGTTAGAAATACACTTTGCAGCCAGATTTTGCAGTCATAGATGAGATTCTTGCATGACACAGAAGACAGGCTATTTTGATCTCTCCTGATATAGTTGTGCATGGGCGAGTTCCTGCTCCAATATGAATCTTGTGTTTAGAAAACTACTATCACAACTAGATGTTTTCAAGTGTGACATTCTCCAGGATAAGCCACTCCCTGCTCAGTAATGGATGCAAAGTAAGAGTGTGTTGAACAATCAATTGTTATTGACTGTTATTGTACCCTGGTTATTAGATCAAGATGATATATAGATGGCTTTTTATTGAATAGCCATGTGTAGTAACTTTTAATTATCCAAACTTTTGAAATTCTACAATTACTTTTAACATTCAATCTCCTTATTCAGATCTGTAAGTTTCAAATGGCAGAAACTTTGGAGTATTCAGAGAAGGAGAAGCGTTTAACTGACTTTCTGAGCAGCATTATAAACTTTCCTTCTGCACTGCACAAAGAGCTGTGAGGCCTGCTTTAAACTCTATCTCCTCCGCTGTTGGAATCTATCCAGGAAATATACAGTATGAGTAAATGATGATAGTGCAGAGTGTGTGTGAGTATATGTGTGTGTGTGCGTGTGTGGTGGGGATCAGCACCTTCCAGTTCTCCTTTCAGTGGAAAAACAAAAGGTACAGAGCATACTGCTAATATACATTGTTTATGTTTAGCAATAGTAATGCAATGTAAACAGCTACCACTCCCCCACACACACACACAAGCAAATGGCAGATAGCTTTGGAGTATTCAGAAAAGGGAGACACATTTTGACTTTCTGAGTTGCATTATTCACTTTTCCTTCTGCCCTGTACCAAAGAGCTGTGAGGGTTCATTAGTACTGGACCTCATTTGCTCTTGTAATCTATCCAGCGAAAGTATCAGTAGACATTAATAGTGCAGAGGTGTGTGTGTGTGTGGGGGTGACTTCTGGTTCTCCATTGCAGCAGAAAAAAAATACGCTGTTCATGTGGTTCAAAACATAATGTTAACAGTTTCCATTATCCATTAAACAGTAGTTTGTGCATCACAGAGTGTGCCTATATATAATATACATATATATATTCTCTGCAAAAATATTGTTATTAGACGATCAGTTAGGTTCTTCTACAGTGGAAAAAGTGAGGAAATTCGATTTAAGGGTTCCCACCCTTCCACCCCACCCACCCACCCTCACCAACAGGCATTGAGGTGTGTATTGGGGTCATTGGCTAACTCTCACCCCATCCCATCTGTAAGCAAGCTGATGTGGTGCAGTGTAGGTGAATGGGGTGAGAGTTAGTGCCAATGACCCCAATGCACACCCTGATGCCTGTTGGTGAGGGTGAACTTGGGTGGGGAAAAGGAGTGGAAACCCTAAGATCAAATTGCCTCACTTTTTTGCTGCAGAAGAACCCTAACTGATGCATTAAGAAAGTTTTTGCATAGAATTTCCTTACTTTTTAAGAAAGAATGGAAAGTAGAAAGTTGCATAAGTTGGTGGGAGCATGGGATGTGACCACGTGATTTTGTGTGACATAGCAATAGTAAGTGCAATGCAAACGCAAGTGTAAATGGTTATGCACATGGTGACGCAAGCGTAAATGGTAACACAAACGGAAATAGAAATGCAAGTGCAAAGTGCGCCAAGCGAACAGTGATGGAAATGGAGACACAAACAGAAGTGTGTATGGAACTCAACTGGTAACGCTGAGACATTCACGGTATCGATATTGGAAATGCAAATGCTAATGGTAACAGCAACAGTAACGCCTAAAGGAGACAGAAATGGAACTAAATGCAAGTGCATACGGAAATGCAAACCAGAATGCACACGGACATGGTACCACAATTATAAATGCAAATGGTAACAGTAACAGCAAGAATAACACCAAAGGAAACAAATCTGAAACGCAAGGCATAATGTGAAACTAAACCATAAAGTGTACGGTCATGGTACCGCAATTGTAAACGCAAATGGTAATGGTAACAGCAACACTAATGCCAAAGTAAACAGAAACACAAGCACATATGAAAATGCAAACCGTAAGGTGCACTGGATCACAGAACCACAAAATTGTAAATGCAAAATGGTGACAGTAACAGCAACAATAATGCCAAAGAAAAGAAATGCAAAACAAATGCAAGCGTGTACAGAAACACAAACCATTACATGCACAGTCATGGAACTGCAATTGTAAATGCAAATGGTAACAGTAACAGCAACAATAAAGCCAAAGGAAACACAACACAAACACAAAGCGCAAGTGCGTATGGAAATGCAAACCATAATGCACACGGGCACAGTACCACAATTGCAAATGCAAATGGTAATGGTAACAGCAACAATAACACCAAATGAAACAGAAATGGAAAGGCAAGCGCGAACAAACGCAAAACCGTAATGCACATGGTGGCGATGAACGTGACACGAACGTAACGGAAGCGCAACTTGAAATGCTAACTGGCACAGTAACAAATGGGCACACCCTTCTTTTCCCAAAACTGCATTGAAAAACACAGTGAAAACAAAGAATGTATGCATAACAATGGACCCCGGATCACAAAATTAATGCTTGGAATATTAAATTGTTTATATCTCAGGAACTGTATGCGATGTAGAAAAAATTCAACATTTTGTATGAATTATGACTTTCCTGGCTTGTTTTGTACTTAGCCCCTATCTTGGGGCTAAGCATTTTAGTGACAAAAGTCCATATCTTGCACTGTTTCTGAGATATGGGCCTGAAAGGCGTGATGGACGCCATAATGTTATCCTATGGGAAAAGCATCAACTTTGGAGTGCTGTCACTCTGCTGGTCTGTAATATTTTTTCACCAAACCACCAAAAGGCACATCTGTGGGATGTTGGCTTTCTTCCTCAAATTTCAGCCCAAAAGACCAAACTGTTATTTTGCAGCAGGGCAGCAAAGACTTCCTGTAGTGCAGCTGACGCTTAATGTTATCCTATAGGAAAAAACATCAACTTCGTAGTGCCATAACTTTGCTGCCCTGTAATATTTTTTTACAACTACTAAAAGGCACATCTGTGGATGTTGCCTTTCTTCCGTCCAAATCTCAAGTAAAAAGACCAAACTGCTTCCGAGATATTCAATGTCAAACACTAGTAAAATTTCCTATCTACTCCATTATAAAAATCTGGCCATCTTGTCCCTATTTTGCAATCAAAGATGGCGATCAAAGAATCTCATGATCAAGAATTTGCAGTTCGCGATCAAAGAATTTGCAGGCTCATGAACAAAGAATTAAAAACCTTATAAATAAACAAATTGAAGGGATTGTGGTAAACCACTGCCATGGTTCGACAGAACAGAAGCCCCTGAGTAAAATCCACTCATTTGACTTCCTATGGCATCCCTGGGCTGAGAAAATTGATTTTTAAATTGGGCCATCTCATCCCTTGATCACGATGCATGATCATGATCAAGAATTTCATGATCAAAGAATTTGCAGGCTCGCAATCAAAGAATCTGCAAGCTCACAAACAAAGAATTAAAATGTTATAAGTCAAAAACATTGAAGGAATTGTGGTAAACCCACCATGGTTTGACAGAACAAAGCCCCCTGAGTAAAACCCACCATCATTTGACTTTCTGGGGCATCCATGGGCTGAGAAAATAGATTTTTAATCCGCCATCTAGTTTCCTCACTCACGATGCCACGATCGCTATCAAAGAATCTCGCGATCAAAAGAATTTGCAGGCTCACGATCAAAGAAATTGCACACTCACAATCAAAGACTGAGGGACAAGATGGCCAGATTTTTAAAATGTGTTTTCTTAGCCAAGGAGTGCCCTACAAAGTTAAATGAGGCTGAGTTTTGCTCAGGGGCTTCATTCTGCCCCGTCTGAATAACAAAATAATGTATTAACTATCCCTGGTAGTCTAGTGCACTGCCCATGATAATAAAATATATAATCATTTCTAATGCCCTAGTAGTCTAGTGCCCCCATGGTATTTTTACATCTCTGGTAGTCTAGTGGCCCCTCAAGCTGTATAAAATAATTATTCATGTTTATATCCCTGGCAGTCTAGTGGTCCTCTGATCTGTATGAAATTATATTCATTGTAGATATCCCTGGTAGTCTAGTAGCCCCTTCCCTGCCCATCCAGCATAATAAAATAAATAATTATTTGTAATTCCTGGTAGTCAAGTGTCCCCCCCATCCGTGCCAGTCCACCCAGCAACCCCACCATTCCCAAGCCAGGCGACTGGCACAGCTCACCTTTCACCTCCACTGACCAGCCCCGACTGTGTGCATTATGAGCTAATGCAAAGAGGTGCTCTGAAAATATTTCTGAGGCCTCTTGCATTACCAATTGTAATGCACACAGTCAGCGGTTGGCCGTGGAGGTGAGAGGTGGCTGTGCCATCACCAGCTGGGGAAGGGTGGAGTACTGGGGTGAGCTGGCACGCCTGGGTGGGTGGGCCAATAGACACAGGTAATACAAATAATTATTTATTTTATTATGCTGAGGAGGCTAGACTACTAGGGATATCTACAATGAATATAATTTCATACAGATTAGAGGCCACTAGACTACAGGGATATAAACATTAATAATTATTTTATACAGCTCAGGGGCCACTAGACTAATAGGGATGTAAAAAATCTCACATTGGGGGCACTAGACTACCAGGGCATTAGAAATGATTATATATTTTATTATGATGGCCACCAGGTAATACAAATAATTATTTATTTTATTATGCTAGGGGGTGCTAGACCACCAGGGATATCTACAATGAATATAATTTCATACAGATCGGGGCCACTAGGCTACCAGGGATATAAACATTAATAATTATTTTATACAGCTCAGGGGCCACTAGACTAATAGGGATATAAAAAATACACATTGGGGGCACTAGACTACCAGGGCATTAGAAATGATTATATATTTTATTATGATGGGGGCACTAGACTACCAGGGATAGTTAATACATTATTTTTTTATTCAGATGGGGCAGAACAAAGCCCTGAGCAAAACCCAGCTTCATTTAACTTTGTAGGGCACCCTGGTCTGAGAAAACACATTTTAAAATCTGGCCATCTCATCCTCACTCATGATGCATGATCGCAATCAAAGAATCTCGCAATCAAAGAATTTGCAGGCTCACGATCAAAGATCATTAGCGAGCCACAAACAAAGATTTTAAAAGCTAATAACTCTATTTTTGACGAGTTGGATGGAACCAAAGGCATGGCTCAATAGATCGGGGCCCCTGACTAAAACCATCTAAGTTTTACTTCATAAGTGACCCCTGAGCTGAGATATTTGTGTTTTTCGATCAGAAATTTGAAACAAGATGGCAGACCTCACGATTCAAAATTTTGAAAATCCTCAGGAACAAAGATTCTTGAACCATGAGGCTACAAATTCTTTGATCGCCAGGTGGGACCACATGGTCAAAACCCCATTCTTTGTTCGTAAAATAGACATATAAATTTTCCCATTGACTTATAATGGGAACTTAAAAGTGGCATAACTTTTCATGCCTTAATATTTTTTCACCAAACAAAAACAGCATGTTCGGCCACCAAAGCTCTTTCAAACAAGCCATCTTGCAGAGCAGCATACCACATGACGGCCATGCAGGGCCACATCCAAAATCCCAAAAGCTGCCTCCAAAATGGATAATTTAGCATTTTTCAGTGCTTTCGTCGTAAAGATTGTAAGTTCAGCAAAACACAATTTGGCAAATCAAGAGATCTTCCATGCTCACCACGTATACCAAATTTCAGGCAAATCCGTTGAATGGGTCCAAAGTTGTTAATGCCCAAACTTTTGACTTTAATATGTAACTGACTGCTGAACCCTAACTATAGTGGTGCGACCACGCCACTATAATATATATATTTATGCAATAGGTGTGGAACCAAAATCCATTGAATAAATCCATTATTTCCACATATGTGGGATAAATCTAACCACCCTAGATTTATCCAACATATGTGGGATAAATGCAAACTGTCAATCACAAGCATTCTACTGGGTCTACAGTCTGCCAACCAGTCAGTGTCAGTGGCTCAGTAGGTAGCACACTCGTCTCTGAGGCCAGGAGATCAGAGAACTGTGGATTCAGTTCCCACATCTGGCACTTGGTTAATATCCCAGTACTGATATTGTGGTGCTGCATTTCTGAGGTGCCATCTTTGGATGAGACGTTAAACCGAGGTTCCATCTGCCTGGATTGGTGGTAGTTCAGGTGGATGTTAAAGATCCCATGGCACTTATCGAAAGAGTAGAGGAATTTCCCCAGTGTCCCAGCCAAAATTTCCCTCATTCACTAAAAATACCACCAACAGCTTAATCTGGTTCAAGGTCAATTGGCATTCATCTGTATCCCCTCCCTGGGTCGTGCCTGAAAATAGGCAGGATTTGTCTAGTGCACTTACCCAGTCAACAAAAATAAATAAATAAACCACACAGTTGGCACACATAAACTACAATCAACACTGGCACAACCACTAAATCAACCACCTGCACAACCCCTCGTGCATTCAAAAAAACAATACGCAGACCACACTCGATGATCCTACAGTAATATCGCAAGCAGCACCACAACTATTTTCTTCATAGAAAACACGCTGTTTTCATCATAAAACTAAAAAGGTGCTGCAATTTACGACTCACGAGTTTGGATATCTTTCCAACCACAAGTATCACAGAAAACAACCCACTGTTACTTGATAAACAATGGCAACACAGGAAAGTGGCACAGAATTTCAAACGGAACTAATGCAAATATTAACACAATTTGAAGAAGACACTGAACCTCTACTAGAACCTCAACAATTATATGACTTACAACAAACAGAAATACAAGAAGAACCAACAGCCAGTACTAGCACGCATGATCGACATAAGATGAAGATGCCATACAAAAATATAACCAAGCAGGCAAAACCCCAACAAGGTGAACAAGACTAACAGCAATGTCATGACCTTTCAAAAATACTTAAAAAAAACACAATATAGAAACTCCCTTGAAAGCATTACAGCGGCAAACCTGGATAAATTACTTGTTACCTTTTTCATGCAATGCACCAGAAAAGACAGAACTCCCGTTGAGCCCTTAACACTCGTGCCACATTCCAGAGTCTTGAAGGATATTTAAAGAAATGCTATCCAGAATTTCTATCAACATCACCTGCATTCCTCACAACCACAGAAATTCTGCAGTGTAAACAAAAACGCCTCAAAAGTTATGGCAAGGGTAACAAACCAAAAGCAGCAGATGAGTTGACAGGTTCCTTATCAACAAACTATATGACACTCAACAGTTAGGCCAACGCAGCCCTGATGCTTTGCTCAATACCATGTGGTTAATAGTTAGCCTATACTTTGGCATCATAGGCATAACTGAAATGAGAGCAGTCAAAGGAGGCAGTATAGCGCAGTGGTCTAAGGCTCTGAACTGCAAATTTGGTGACATCCAGCAGACCTGACCTGGGTTTGAATCCCACAGTTTCCACTTGCATATTGTGTGACCCTGAGCAAATCACTTAACCTCCTTGTGCTCCTAGGTCGCTCCTGTAAAAGATTTCAGCTTAGTGTGCTATACCTGGTTAAACAACTAAAAAAATAGGAGACATTATCATGCAAAAGATGAAAATGGACTATTCCACCTCCAGTACACCAGTGAACGTCAAACAAAAACTAGACAAGGCTTCAACCCAAAAGAATGTAGAAAAGTAAAGCTGTGGGCATACAAAGTACAATGAAATCCTACTAGATGCCCAGTCACCAACTATAAACTCTACAGTACCCACAGACCCAGCCAAAGTAACCACCCTGAAGCACGTTTTCTTGGCTATCAACAACAACATACAAACATCAAAAGTCCACAAATGGTTTAAAAATCAGCCTGTGGGAATGAATAAGCTCTCCACTATTGTCAAAACATGGTTACCAATGCAGGCATACAAACCGATAAATGCTTAACTAACCATTCTGTGCAAAGCACCTTGTACAAAAATTAGTGGACAGTGGAATACCACCAACCAAATCATACAGATTTCAGGCCATAAACAGCTGTAAAGCCTCAATGAACACTCAAAGCTCAATGACTCCAAACAACATCAAATAAGCACCTTGCTAAGTGCGATCAGATTCCATAGCCCAAGCCTTCCTGTCAACAACAAGAACTGACCACTATTCCTACAAACTACAAAGACCTACTGGGAACATGCATCAGCAAGCCCACCATACATGCAAAGCAAGTCACCTTCAATATCACACACGGTAAGGATCATTACACTACCTACAAAAGTCACAGAACTACAAAATAAAACCCTCCTCCCACCCAATACGCACTCATCACCACCACTTCCACCTTCCAAACACCACCCCACATTACTACACATTGCAAACCAAACTTATAATCCTCTTTTTCTCCCTCCACCATCTGCAGGTAACAAGTATGACAGCTATGGCAAGAAGAGACCAATGGTTTTAGATACTGACAGTGACTCTGAATGAACTTCCAAACCACCATATATTCTCCATAACAAAAATGTCAAAACCAGTAAAATGAATAGATCTGATTACAGCAAAGAAAAAACCTGAAAATAATTTAACGTCCTACAAAAAACACTGTAAAAGCAGAAGAAGATCTATGCATACCTAAACATTCCTTTCTAAAATACTGTACAAACAGAAAAAACCCACCTCAGAATAAACAGAACCTACAAGCAAAAAAGACTGTCAAAGCAGAAAAATATCTAACAATAACTGAACTTTCCTTCTTTGAAACCTGCAAACACCTTGAAAAATAACACCTTCTCACCACCACCATCTTTGGAATACAGAGCAACTACTACCGGAAAGGTGATCTGAATCAAAGACATAAAATAAACAATACACATTCTATACAGTAAAGGACTCTATAAAACCCTATGGACTACAACACAGACCTAAACTCATCCTCACCCCACTACCCTTACCAACCTCAACCCCATACCCAAATGTTCTTGAAAACTGTTGTTTTCTGAAAACAAATTGTTTATTGCAAGTTGTAAAATCTTACAAACCCATACACTGTTCAAAAGTATTGCAATTCTCCTCTTTACAATAAAACAAATGTTACTGTTCTTTTTCTCTTTAATAAATGTTGCAAAAACTTACCTTCTCAGTCTTTATTCCTTGCAAAGCACCACACCAAAGTACGACATACAAAAAGAAAAATAACCTTTAAAATTGACTCTGCAAAGTCTTAATCCACAGGTACTTGAATACATCCACTAGAATACCATCCAGGACCAAATCATCACTAGCTCACCCCCAAAAGCCCCAATACATCCATCTCAACCAGAAAACAAACAGCCAAAGAGGATAGCAATCCTAAAAGTTCAAATGTGCAAGAAATCTTCCTCCAAGGTCCATCGACAAACAAAACACCACTCCACCAGTGAAATCCACAGCCTCCTCCTCAAAGTGTTCCATACATCCACTGACCGACTGTAGTACTGATGCCCACAACAGCGCTACACTCTCCGGCAACACAAACGAGAAACTCCCACTCTCCAAAGGCCACCATCTCGAACAATCGAACAGCACATACTCCTCAAACTCCTTCCTACCAAACTGGGCCACAAATCTCAGCCACTCCCACCAACCAATCAAAAGCACGCACCACACACACACTCAATCACATCAATTCACACACATCAATCACTCCAACCATCCCACTCAATACACACCTCTCCAGCCAATCAAAACTACTTTCCCACATTACCTCAGCCAATAAAATCACACCAACCACCCTCCATGCACTGAACCAGCCAATCAAAGCCTACAACCACACACCCATTCACAAAGCAATCAATAAAGCGGGTTACCACCATTAAAACAAAATAGTCCTCAATCCAAAAAAAAAAAAACCACACTTCAACCACAAAACATAACCAAAACCACCACAAAACCCATTGCATAAATTGCACATGCGATGGCGACTGTGGAATAAATTAGTTATTTTCATGTCCCAGTGACCTGGGTAATTCACTTGTGGCTCTGCTACACTACGCCACTTGTGAGGTTACCTGAGGTCACCGAACTTGTGAAAATAACTAGTTTATTCCACAGTCCCCATCGCATATCCTATATATATATATATATATATATATATATATATATTATTATAAGAATCAAATGGAAATGAAACTCAGAAGAATGACACAGACTGAAATTGCTAAATCTACCTCTCATTAAAATAAATTAAAACAGGATGGCCCGGAGGTGTAGAGGGCTGGCGCTGGCACCTTACCTCAACCCATGCCAGTGACCTGGGTTCGAAAATGGACTCGGGACACCAGCTGCTGGCAGGGAAGGAGAGGATTGAGCATCCACAGGACTGCTCTCCTCTCCTGGGTTGGGTTAGGGATAGATGTCAGTCAGCAGCGGCCCTGGTGGAGACCTGGAGCTCTGCACAATGGCCTCAGGAGGAAAGCGTAACAGAAAAATGGAAAATGGCTCCATGTTACGCGGATGAGAAGGCTGCCTGGATCTCTGAGGCCATCAATGCCCGTATGACCATCCTCCTCAGTGGTACCTCGGGCTAGGGCGTTGCGCTGGTCTAATTGTCTTGCCCAGGCCAGTGCCTTCCCCTCAGAGGAGAGGGCCCCACTCGGTAAGGGTTACATTGGGTCACCCGGGGGCTACTATCTGAGAGCGGGGTCGGGAGGACAGGATGGGTCAGAAGCATCCTTGGTGGGCCCAAGGGAGTGGCTGGCATGGTAGCGCATAGGGGAGAAAGAAATCACACACAAAAAATCAGATTGAAACAAATGTGGACTCCATGTCAATTGAGATGATACCAGCTGCTAACATAGGTTGACACATAAAATAAATATTGTGTGGTGGTTCAGCAATAGCTCCGATATAAATTTAACTTGATTTCACCACTGATATTATTGCCATCCATCGCTACAAACCCATTTCTCATACAAACCTGTAATGGAAAGGGAGAGGAACTCCTGTTTTCTTTGTTTTTACACTTTACTGTGTGGAACTTAAAGAGATATTCCAAAAGCCCTAGGTAGACAACCACAGAGACCTATTGAATGTATAAAAATGATAAGTCTGATCACACAGCTGACCTTCTCAAGCAGCTGGAACCTTTCAGAATAACTTTAACCCAGAGTTTGTATAACTTTTCTACAGAGCTTTGTGCTATCAGATGCCTGATAGGCAGATACAAATCACAGAATATTACCAGATACAGAAATACATTGTAAAAATATGAAGAACTGAAAATAATACTAACTATTATGATAATAAGGAACACCTCTATAATCTTAAACTTGGTCGACCAAACTCATCTCACTTAAAACTGTCAAAACAAAATCTTTAAATGTCTCCTCCCTCAATCCAGTAAATGATTGTGAATAATTAAGCAATAAGGCATGACAGGTGTGTGTTGTTGTCTAATAACATCACTCCTGGGGTGGTGGAAGCACTCGGCCGGGCCTCGTGCTTCAACCCACCCCAGGAGTGATGTTATTAGACAACAACACACCCCTGGAGTGTCTTATTGTTATTATATTAATGCTTGTTTTAAAAATAATAATAAAAGCTTTGAAAAAAATTGTAACATTTTATTTTTATTATTTTGAACTGGAGCCATATTTTGTAATATGGAAAAAGCAGTCCAGTAGGTGATGCTGTTGCTTATACTGTGGGTTTCATGTAGATGTGTTCCTCCTCCATGCACACACACACACGCTTTGTTATGTGGTGACCTTTGCTCTAACATGTGATTTAATCTGTGTGGTTCCCCAGCTTGTCCTGGGATCCGGTGAAAATGTCTTTTTTTTTTGTCTCCCCTGTGAAAACTAAGAGAATAAAATGACAAAATAGCAGAGCTGCCTGGAGACTTCCAGTATCCTTGTTCGCTCCATAACTGGACATCATCGGAATGTGAGTTATGGAACTGTTCTGGTTTTTATTGTTAAAGTGGTTTATTTGAATGGCCAGTGTATGAGGATTTGGTAAGAGACTGCCATGGGCCTCAAAAGAAAGTGTGTTACATATTTTTGTGGAAAGGCCAAGCGCTTTGTTTACTAGCGTGGGGCAGCGTCTGTGAAGTGAAAGAGACAGCAGCTGTTTTGAAACTGACAACTTTTATCTGAATTCCAGACACCCAGGCACTGAACTTTGTGTGTGTGTGTGTGTGTGTGTGTGTGTGTGTTTGTGTGTGTGTGGGGTAAGCCGTGTCAGCTTCAGGGCATCATCGGCTTCATGATGACTTGCATTGGGAGGAGGAATTTTGACTGTGTTTGATCATTTTTGTACCTGGTCTTAATACAGTGATGTTATTGTGTAATATCATCACTGTGCCAGGTACACACGACCAATCAGAATAGAGGAATTTTTCTTGCCATTGTATAATGTTCAATATTGCACCCCCCAATCATACAGTAAACCCCTTGTTGTGGGACTGCAGACTTCACACACCTCTGTTTCTTTCTTTCACCTTCCTCCCAAGAGAATAGTTTCTCCTGGTACCCTGCCCCTGCCCTTCAATCTGCCCTGCTGCCCTGACTTTCTTACTTGGGCAGCACTCTGTAGCCATGCAGCTGCTAGCCTCTCTCCTCCAGTGCCATGCAACAGCAGCTCTGGCCAGGGAACTTCTTCCACAATGCCAGCCTAATGATTTGCTTTCTCCTGGGGCCCAGGAGCAGATGGAGGAGGTAGAAGAAAAGCAAAATCTTCAACAGCAGTCACAGCTATGCTGAGAGGCACAATGACCATGTTTTTGAGAAACAGACAACATAGCTCCTTAGACAAAACTAACCACAAACAATTATTGTTTATTATTTAAGTGTACTAAATGCATAATTGTGCACCAATTAGTGAAATTTTATGTTTAGTAAGTGTTTTTTTTCCTCTGAGAATGAAGCCTATTCTGTCTTGCATTACGTTCTGGCTGATTGGAAATTTTACAGCTCTTCTAGTCACTCTGGACAATGTAAGTCCTTTAAACAATTACCATGATCCACCTCTCCTTGTGTTTTTATTCATTCTTGCTTCCTGTATGTATCTCAACTTGAAAAGTGTTTGTTTTACATATTAGTGTTTCCTATACAGTACTGACAGTTTGCACTATGATGGAAAACCAGTCTGGACAATTCTATGGGAAGCGGAAACAGAAGAGACATTGATGGAGGCAATAAAATATATCCTATCCATGCAACATCCATTAAGATCACGTTAGTGGCTGGATTCAACAGATAATATACTGATAAAGTGCAGACTTTAGAATTTCTGACCTCCCCAGCTCCAATAGGAACATGCAATATTTGCATTTCCTGAATTCCATGTCAGTGCTGCTGCATAGTCTAAACAGGACCTGGAAGAAGCAGTCTGTGTCGCCACACTCATTGGCAGGTAGATCAGACAGAAGAACCCCTAATGTATGCAATAATAAACAGTCTGCTATAAAAGGCAGGAATGCATCATACATTTACTGATCAAGTGCATTTAAATACTAATAAACTACTTTCAAATACACAACACATCCTAAGGAGAAGTTTCTCATGAGTTTTATCTATTGCACTTACTCAAATTGGTTTACCCTGCAGGACCAGAATGGATTACAGAAAGTGTCAGCAGAAAGTGCCCAGTACTACACTATCTCTAATAATGTATGTCAGTATGCTGACTATCTAGTTTATATGCATCATGTCACCAGGTTCAAAAATAGACAAAGTGGTCTGGTGCTGTACTGTGTCAAAGTCATTCACAAATCTTGCCAAAGCCAGAGTCATTCCATATGCAACCTGTTTCAACGCATGTGCAAAAATAAATTGATTAATATGTGTTTGAGGAACAAGTGTGCCTTTTCAGCTCATATTTTTTAATGACTTTGATACAGTGCAGCGTGAGGGGACTTCACCTACTTTCAAACCTGCTGACATGATGCACATTAATTAGTTGTCAGCATACTGAAACACATTAGTACAGACACTGTTAACACATGAAAACCAGATGTTAAATAAAAGAGAGTGTAAAAGCTGATTTTAATGTGATGGGAGACAGTAATGTTTATGAGTTGTATAGAGTCTCAGTCACAGCTGAGGCAGTTTAATAAGCTTGGTCACTGTTAAAATAGCAAGTCCCACATCTTGCCAGTACAGGTCATAAAACAAATTAGAAAGGAGTTTCATTTAAAAGAATGGTAGATTATTTTGTTATTAGTATTATTTTCTTTCTTATTTTTATAGTTAGGTTTTAGACTTGGGGACATTATTTTCTGAGTGTATAGAGAGCTCTGACCTCAGCATAATTGCTGTATTACAGTTGTAATACAGTGTGAGTAGCATATATGATTGCGGAATGCCTGAAATACTAAATAAAACCAGCTAGACTTCATGCTGAACACAGGCCATAGCAAGTTCATTTGAACAAGGCTAACTAACACTGTTTCACTGAAGCACTGGTGGACTCAAACAGTGAATGAATAGTATTACAAATGATGATGTGCCAGTAACACATAATGCACAGTGTTAGCCCTCCTGTAATGTGCAATCTGTTGTTCTCATAGAAAAATGCATGTCTGTGGCATTTCACATTGTTTTAGAAGTCAGATCAGCTGCTATGTGATCCCCTGGGAAAAAAACACACAATATTACTAGGATGGACTGCTAGGATTTTGTTAATTACATGTTCCTCTTTAGTTTATTATCCTAAGAGGTGCAGTGAACTGGGGACTTGCAAATTTGTTTGTCAAGGAGCTGGCTCAGATTTCATGTACGGGCTGTTTATAAGCCTCCTTTTGTTGCAGTTAACTTCAAAGTTTGCAAGACTCACATTATATGTGCCTGCATTAAATCCCACATTGCAATAATGGAAATAATAAAGTTCCTATCTACTGGACATGTTAAATCCCTTTAAAATTATTACATGTTAATGAAGGTAAAGAGTTGCTACACACCAGTGCAACCTTTCACTCTGCACTCAGACAAAACTTCGATTTACTAAATTTTACCAAAATATGGCCTTGTTTAATAAATGTGAATAAAAACCCATTCATCTTCACTTTACAATTGATTTCAAACTCAGCAATGTCTCTTTTTCTTTTAGACCACTGCCCACTGTGTCTCAGCATGCAAAGTTTTAAATAAATAAATAACCAAAGCAAGTCCAACTTCGACTCATGGTTGCAATAGCACCTATGGTCCAAAATGCATTTTCTCCCCAGCCAGGGTTATGGAACTAAAAGAAATGACTTTTGCATTTAGCAAGATGCATAGAGAAAGGACAGCTCAATGTACAGTACTTAGGAGAGCTACAGGATTAGGCAACTGAGCCAAACGAAGCCATAGTCAGTAAAGCAGTAAACTGCTCATATCCTAATGCAGCAAAACTAAAAGCTGTTTAACAAAGTATGTGCAATGACAGAAACAGTATTTTGTGTACATTTACTTTTTGCAAGAGGAAATGCAACCTACAGCCTAGACGATATGAATGTCTTGTATCAATTTTTCAAGGGTGTTGGGTTTATCCCAATGGTATGCCTTTGTATGGTTTGGTTAAAAAATATTGAACAGTATTTACAATGTAACTTCAATTGTGATAATGGCAAAGTTCAACCAATTAAAAAAAGCAGATTGATTGAAAAATTACTCATTGAATGATAAAAAGCTATCAAATTATAAAAGAAAAGGTTTGAAGTAAACTGATTAAAAAAAACGTAGGAACAAGCCTGGTAGATTGAAACATTGGCATTTTGAGAAACAAACATCATAACCTAGCTAAATGGTCCCTGTTTAGCTAGATTCTGCTGTTTGTTTTGAAAATAGGAGCCTAAAATACCTTTGTGGGCACCCAACATCCTGTGTGCCCCGCTTAGTGAGAGGAGCCGTTCTGCCATCTCCATAGGTAACAGTGCCATTTCTGTAAGCAGAAAGCCAAGGTGCCATTCAGTAAGACAATAAAGTGATGAATTCTGAAGAGCTCGACTCAGGTACAGTATGTCACTTCCAGATGTCTGTTTGCCTTCTGTGTCTGGCACCTGCTTGATTGCAGCAGGGATTCCTGCAGCAGGCTGTTTTGTAAAGGAGTCAATTTGCAACAATCAGAAGTGGTCTGCAGCAGTATACTCCTACCCCAGACCTATCTGCTGTTCTGAATACGCCAGCTTAAACCAAATCAAATTGTCAATCTGACTTAGTCTCTGGGTGGACGAGTTTATGGACAGATGTAGGATTAATTTCATTCAGTTTAGGTATTTCATTTCTGAGTAAGTTTGATGGAGACCTAAAAGACCCATCTTCAGGAATGACCCAGACCACTAGCAGCAACACATAAACGTACAAGTTTGAACAGTTTTAAGGCAGATGTCATCATTAGAATTTGACTTCAACAATGTTTTTGAATAATATGCCCAGCTGGTAGCCACTCTGAATAAAATGAAGCCATGAACAGTCTTTTAACAAACACACTATTGGTACTGGCAAGTACCTCACAATTTATACTGTCAGAATCCTGATTGGTTGGAGGTACCGCCACATCCCCGTTCAAAAGATAGAAACTTAGCACCTTTGAAGCTTTTGATAGCCATTCATTTGTAACTTTTCACATCTTTCCCTGAAGAATAAAAATGCAGTGTCAGTACTTTGATATGAATAGAGACCCATCTCTACTGTAAACTACCGCCCCATCTCCAGCTCTTGCTAAACTCCCAGAACACCTCGTTCGCCCAATTAACAACATTTTCTCTGACTTCAACTTCTTCAGACCCTTCAATCTGGATTCAGGAAGAACCATTCCACTGCCACTTCCCAGACAAGACTTTTGATACCACCCGCTCGGGATGGACAAAGGCCAAATCACCTCTGCCATCTTTGTTCCAATGCTAAAGCATTGACACTGTCTCCATCCCCTTTGCTATCGTGCTTCTCTGCATCTGGACTTTCTGGGACTGCCACTAACTGGTTCAGTGTGTATCTCACAGGCAGAATGCAATCAGTCAGAATTGTGGATTCCACCTCCCCTTCCCATGCACACGGTGTCCCCATGGATCGATCCTTGGTCCCATCCTTTTCTCTAATTTTCCAAATGATCTGCCACTCATCTGGTCATCTACGTCCATCCAAATGTACTCAGATGATACAGTCCTATTCGCTACTGGCCATACCCTGATGAGTTGCTACCATCCTTCAGACTGACATCAGCAAAGTGCAGCTGGGGTTTAGCTCCCATAAACTCTCCCTCAAAGCCAAAAGGCCGTCTCCATGACCTTTGGCACAAGGCAGAGCCTATCCAGGCTCACATCCTCCCCTTTTCCACACCCTTGATGGGATAGTCATTGAGGACACTACTATTTTAGGTATTTAGGGTATGGCTCCACCAGCACCTACCCTTCTCTGCTCATGTTGATGCAGTCCTGAAAACTGCACCCCAATCTCACCGCCCTTTACAGAATCTCATTAGCCTGTTGCTAAATGTGAGACAGGAACTTCTGCAGGAGATGATCATACCTACCTTTGACTACTGTGATGTAGTCTACAGGGCAACTCCCAAGTCTTCCTTGTCCAGGTTGGACCCTCTTTCAATGCTTTCTGCCACTTTGCACTTGATGCCCCCCCCCATCACAGCACGTTCTACCATTCACTAACATTCCTATCCCTTGGAAATCACCTCCAACTGCATTGTGCAAAATTTGTGTCAAAATTCCGGCTTGGATACCTTCTGCCCTACCTTACCACTAAGTGATCCTCTCCCTCATCTTCTCTCATGACTTTAGATCCTATGACTCCCATAAATTGTTAATCTGTCAGTGGCAGACCACTGTAGGCCAAGCTGCCTTCTCACACTGTCCCCTGAACTCTGGAATGACTTCCGCACTAAATTTGCCACTTCTCCTCCATTTACCCTTGTCTACCTCCCTGTCAAACTACTTTATGGTAATTGCCTGCTCTTAATACTCCTTTGCCTAGCACAGTGTTTCCCTACCCTCAGTGCCTGACCAGTGGCACCTAGCATTGCTATGGAAGCTGGCTTATATGCACCAAATAATGCACTTATAGTTCATTGTCACTACTGTACATACTGACTGTGTCTTAAATACTCAGTGTCTGCACCTGTATGTTATGTTGTTTTCCTGTAACCCAAATCACCGTGTAAAATGTAATCCCAATAAATCCTGTGACACTGTTGTTGATGTTCTCCACTTGTTGCCTTCCCCAGGTCACATCAGGAGATGAACATCTTTTGCTCAGTGTGCCTTTCTGGTGAAACATTTCAATAAATAAATAAATACTTCCCAGCCCTAGACCCAAGCAACATGCCAAAACATTTTTTAAAATCCACAACAAGGTGCTTTTTACAGACCAGAAGAAGGAGCTAAGTCTGGCTGCATTTAAAGCAGCTGTGATCTCCTTTCTTTATACTGGCAAGTGAAATAAAAACACAAGGCTGACTGTAAAGTCTCTGTAAACAAGCATTTGTCAATGCCGAATGTTTGCTTGCTGGCATTGGCATTGGTAGTGTAGGAGTTAGAGAGATGCATAATAGGAATGGCAGTGAAGTATTGAACTGAAGCCAACCCACCACCACCCTGCAGAGACTGACAGGCATTGGGGTGTGCCTTTGGGTCATCAGGCATAACAGCCATGCCATTTCACCACACCTACTCTGCAGACACTGACAAGCCGCCACAGTGCGCCTTGAGTCTTTGGGCCTTATGCTCACCCCATTCCATAAGAAATACAGTGAGATGGGTGCAGTATAGGGCATGGGGTGAACTTTGAGGCTGAAGAGTCCAAGGCAAACCTTGATGCCTGTCGCTGGCTGCAGGGTGTGGGTGGGGTGGAATGGCAGGAATATTACAGCGTACAATCCCAAGTCACACCCTGATGTCTGTCAGTCTATACAGGGTGGGGCGTTATGGTCAGAAATCCTAATGTCCCAGGCGTTCGTTGGTATTTTAACTCCAAATTTTAAACATGGGTTTTTATGACCCCCACCTCATGAACAGTGGCAATATCAGTTCATTAGTGGAAAGCTGATTTTGCATAGCTGACTATGCCATTTGGCACCACTGGTGCGAAACACATTTCAAACAGGATGTGAAAAATGAGTGCAGTACTGTTCATGGGGAGGTGTAAAAATGGCAATGTTGAAAATCCTGAGCGAAAATATAAAAAAACTGGTGAAGTCACGAGTGTGCATAGAAACTGCAGCAACTACAACTGTAATGTAATTAGTTTGGGGATTTTTACAGCAGATTGTCAACACAGGCATTTTGGGACTCCGCTTATGAACAGTGTCACTGTGATCTTCTTAATCTGTCCCGAACAGTGATTTCCTACAGCAACCACGCATTTCTGCGCGGAAGTGCGAAACACTTTTGGCCAAGGTGTGAAAATGACAGCTGTACTGTTCATAAGGAGGTGTGGAAAAATGCCAGTGTTGAAAATCTGTACTGAAAATATTACAAATTCATGAACTTACGAGGGTGCGTGGAAATTGCGCGAATGCTCGCTCATAACACAGTCATTTTATAGAATTTTGTCAACAAATTTTAACATAGCCATTTCAAGACTTCTGCTCATGAACAGTGTCACTGTGATTTTCATAATCTATCCGTAACATTGATTTCAACTTTACTGCACCATTGTTGCTACATGTAAAACCACATTTTGGATGAGATGTGAAAATGACAGCTATACTGTTCATAAGAAGGTGCAGTAAATTGGCAATGTTGAAAATCTGGAGTGAAAATATTAAAATTGGTGAACTTACGGTGTGCGTGTGTAGGAACTGTACCCAGCGCTTTCGTTAACACAGTCATTGTTGGGAATTTTTTTCATAATTTTCAACTTAGGGTTTTGGGGCTTACCTCATGAACTGTACCACTGTCATTTCATTACTCAGTCCCGAACGGTGGTTCCACATAGTGACCTCAAAATCACCTTTCAGGACTGAATAACAAACTGACAGTGACTGAGTTCATGAGGTGGGGCCCAAAAACCACATGTTGAAAATTTGGTGAAAAATTCCCAAAATGGCTGAGATATGCACCAAAGTTGAAAAAAAAACATTTATGCCATTATACAGCTTACCGGCATTTCTTCAGTTTGCGGTCGGTTTGGAGAGTGCAAACGTGTTCCCGGTCCACCAAACATCATCGTGTTGGGCTCTGGAGGTAAGTATGGGGTGTGTGGGAAGGTGGGTGTGCAGAGGGTGGGCAGGGTTGGGGGAAGACAGTCAATGAGGGACCATTTTTTTACAGTTTATTTTTTCCTTCTGCAGGAAGGCGAAGGACTTTGCCATGCTGGGTGGGCTCCAGTGAGGCAGCTAAAATGTTATTTTGTGGGGCAGCAGTGGAGCCGACGGGGATTGGGTGCCCCATCAGCCATACCGACTTGTTCTACGCTGTGGTGGGCTCTCAGTGTGGCAACTGGAAGTCGTGTTTTTGAGGAGAGCAGGGGCAGTGGAGCCAATGGCGGACTGGGCACCCCATCGCCATACGGATGTTGCCATGCTGGGGCAGGGTGGGGTGCTGATGGCAGTATGCAAATTGCCTGTGGCGGTGTTTTCCTTAGAACTGTATGCCACTGCATCTGAATGCTGTCATAGACAGCTCGGACATTCATTGGCGCTGTGCAGCTGCACCTGCAAAAGGGAACAGGGCATTGGAAGTGGGGGAGGCACACCACCAAAACTGTGATGGTGGCATTGTGTTTTGCACATGCGCAAGCAAACATAAAAGGGCAGTATCGAGATTGCAATAAAACAGCTCCAGAAAACAGCTCACATCACATCAGGCATCTGGCAAGTAGAAGGAACATTTAGGAGTCCAACACAGTAAAAGCATAAAAAATGCACATTCAGTAAAGTCCAGTTTTCAACAAGCAGACAACCATTTGGTCCAGTTTTCGGCTATTTGTATTTGTAGTTTAGTTCTTGTACTATTTTATCTACTTTTTAACCATTTCTAAATATTTATTTTTGTAGTTTAGCTTTCATGTTCTGTGCATCAGAAATTAACGTTCTGTTAGTAATTTCTTTTCTTTTCATATCATTGTGCTTTCTGTAATTATACAACATATTTGCTTTGGCTGTATCAGCTGTTATCTCCCAAATTACACCTGAAAAGCTGCCTTGGCTCAGAATTCCATCTCAAGTCATTAATTTTAAAATAAATAAATAAAAAAGACAAACTATACACTTTGCAGCCAGGATTTTGCAGTCCTGGATGAGGTTCTTGCATGACCCAGTAGAGAGGCTATTTTGATCTCTCCTGATATAGTTGTGCATGAGCTATATAAAAGCACAGGCTGTGCCTTAGTGGATATTAGCAGTAAGTGCCAGTACTCTGCTGTACTCTACCATGAATAAATCATTTTGCAACATGGGGAAGAGAAAGGGTTGCATTGCATTGGTCCGTATGCATCATGTGAGCATGCCCTTGAGACTATCTCTCTTAATGTTTTAGTACTTTTCAGCTAGTGCAGAATCTTTTGAAGTCACTACTTTAAATCCCAGCATTACTGTTTGGGTATGTATCTAAACATATAAGTTTGATTCTCTGAGTTTACAGAGTTCCCTGGCGTGCTAGGCTTGGCATTTGCAACAATGAGGTAAGTGACCTCCCCTCCCAAAAAAAAAATAAAACAGTAGATACATCTAGTGTTTCCTACTTGACAACTCAATGTGATCCAAATCAAACATTGTAACCAGCTCATTACATCACCACCCACAATATGACTACCAGAAGTCATTCTGTAGTTTGCCACTCGCTGACATAGGGCAGCAGCACAACATACAGTATATTGGTTGCTTGCCCACTGTTTTATTGTGGGTTACTTTGTTTGGAATTTATCACATAAGCCCCAAGATAAGCTTCATAAAAAATTCTCAAATATATAATGGTGATATGAAAACATGGCCTTTATGCTGGTAAACCTAACTTGCACAGGAAAGATTAACATGGTTATCCACTTTTACAGTTATCCCGGCAACATATCGACTAAGTGGGTGATGAAGTCGTCATCCAATGACTTTCTTTCCAATGAGGAATCGGTTTGTGTTCATTCAGAATAGAAGATTTTGCACAAGGATAGCCTCTTCATTAAAACAAACAAAATAAAAGTGTCCTGGTTTGATTTTGTCCCGATCTATTCAGCCCACGCATAAAGGCGCTTAGCATGTAAAGTAGACAAATCTTTCCCGTGAGACACACGTTTGAATTCAAACAATTTTTACATTGGTGACAGCTCCTATTCATATTTTCTAGCTGAGTAGTATTCCTCCTATCTATTAAATGGCTATCGACTAACATGTTCTAAGATTAGAGCTCTTCTATAAAACAATCTGGGTGCTTCTAAGTCTGACTCCTGAACCTGCCCATGCCAATGTTTTTAATTACCTGTTCCAGCATATTTGCATTGAATAGTTTGTGAGAATTTTAAACTGGGCTACTTTATTTTCTATCCTAATTTTATTAGTAAGGAAATTAGATTGATCCTTCTGCTTGGCAAAATGTAAAGTTTCCATGGTACAATACTTTGCTTTTTGTAGCCCCCTGTTGAAGTCAGTCACATATCTCATTGGCCTCACTCTCAAAATTGCTGTCTGTACTACAATTACATTTCACACGAGAGACCATGATGCAGAGTGCTGGCTAACAGCTCCTCCACATCACTCCAGCCACCCGCTCTTTATTTTTGTTTTAAACTTGGGCAACCTGCTAATAACCTTAACAGACTACTTTAATGGAAAGCTCTAGCATCCAGGGCACCTTTGATGCAGTCTGCTGCTCCGATGAACATGGAAATGAAGATGGCGCAGCAAAAGCACACCCTCCTGTTACTCCTGAAAAGGCCCCAAAGAAACCACTGGCCTGTGGAGTTACAGAACGGCCATCGCCAGTAATCATGGCCACGGATTAAGAACCCTAACACTCAGTCAGTTCTTGAAGAATTTAAACCCTTTCGACACAAATTGCAGAATATCTCCTCTGAGCTCAGATCACCACACAAGTTATAGAAGATGTATCACAGAAGGCTTCTGATAATGTCACCTAATTTGCTCCTTAGAGAAGCAGTAGATAAATTGATCTTGATCTGGTGGCCATGTGTTATAAAATGCCCTACCTGAACTTAAATTAGAGGACCTTGAAGGCTACAGGCACAGGAATAATGCAGTGCTCATCGCCTTCCGGAAGAAGAGAAAGGCCAAGATACTATTATTTTCATTCAGAAATTGGTTGAAAAGATTGCTGGCCCTCTCCCTTTGTGGCAAGATACTGTATGTAATTGAGAGGGCACATTAGGCGCTTCACCCAAAACCCCATCTAGAACCCCACCTTGTCCTCTTGTATTTCATTTTTGAACTTCCTTGAATGACAACATTTTCTTACAAAAATCAAGGAATTGCAAGAGGTGAGATGGCAGGGCAATAAAATCAGAACTGCACAAGACCTCCTGGCCACAGTGCAACAGAGACAATCATCCTTTCATCCGACTGTCTCTAAAATCATTGCAGCCTGGATTAAGTTCAGGATGGTCTATCCAGCCAAGTTACAAGTACTGTTGTCTGGTAGTTGGCTTTCTTATAAAGAACAGGAGGCTGCACTGACTGGGCTCAAGGCTGCCCTCCCGATTTGTTCCATGACCCTTGAATTGCAGTTGGAGTTCAAAGGATTTCTGCTAAGCAAAGTATCAGAAGGATTTTAAAAAGAAAAGAAAAAAGAGTTGTCCTCTGGTAAAGCATTAGGGAGTCACAAAACCTATTCTTGGAAACTTATTTCTGGCCTAGATTTATTAGATCCGAGTTTCTACCTGGCTGGGGGTTCTTGTTGCAGCTTATTGTGTTGATATCAGCACTCCTTGAGGTAGTATAGCGCAGTGGTTTAAGGCTCTGAGCTGCAAATCTGGTGACATCCAGCAGACCAGACCTGGGTTTGAATCCCACAGTTTCCACTTGCATACTGTGACCCTGAGCAAGTCACTTAACTCTCTGTGCTCCCAGGTTGTGCCTATGAAAAGCTTTCAGCTTAGTGTGTCTCACCTGGTTACATAACTAAAAAAACTGTTTGAGTCATTTCTGCATTACTGAATAGTAAGATTCCAAGGGACACTAAGAGATCACCACCTAAGAGGATATTCCTTTTCTGTTGCTGCCATACTGATCGCTAGGCACATCCTGTTTAGCCTCTCATGATGTGTGCATCAGAGGCAGTCACTTTAGTTCAGGTCTCCTAAGAAATGTGGACAACCTAATGCCGCTAGAGGGCTTACTACACAACTTCATTGAGATCTAGCTGTGAAATTAATACTGAGGCTGTGTTTAGTTTTGGATCTCCTCGATACAAGTCTCATGGTCTTCATTCGTTCTGAAGAGGGGATGCCTACTCGAATTGTTTGGTATGTTCAGAGCGATACTTTGTTCAGACCTGCCCATAGTAGCCATGAAACTAATGGAGGATTTACTTTTTTTCCCTTAGGCTGTCCTTTTCTTTTGCACTTTTGGAATCCTTTCTCTATGGACTATTCATGACTTAAATAACATTCAGTTTATTTAGTCCATTTTTTTTAGGGCGGGTTCAAATACATAAGTACTGCATTTAGATAATCATAATTATACAATCTTGAGATATGCCTGCTACTTGGCTCACTCATGAACCTATGGGTAATGCTGTTAATACTCACCAACTATAGTCCAGTATTTGATTGAAAAGTTTTCGGGTCCTAGCTGGTCTCATCTATACCTCTGGTCTATATAAACGTAAAGACCTCACCTTTTTTTTTTCTTTTCTTTTATTTTGAGCCTGCCAAGCTGGGCATTCTTACTTACACATAAATGGCAAAGTGACAGTTATAGTACTGATTCAGTTGACTGAAGTATTAATCCTCCCAGATCTATTTTTATTTTAATGAAAGGGAGTTCATAAGACCTGTCTCATAGATAAGTTGCTTGTTTCTATGATCAGAATCATCTTGTTTACAAAATTGTTAAAGAATTTTTCCGCCTATTTTACTGGGGCAATGTTGGGTGGCTGGAGGGGTGATGAGGTATAGCACAGAGCATAGTTTGTAACAGTAAGGAGGAAGGGAGGGTTGGGTATTACTCAGACATCAAGGAACTTATATACTTGTACAATGACTTATGGGATGGCAGGAGGGGCCTGGTGTTATTAGGAAGCCAGGAGTGGGTGTGGATAGTGGTGTGGGGAACCTTGCATGGTCAGACCCACTTTCATGTTACTCCTGGCAGGTTGTTTTATCTGCCTCAGCGGCGTCCACTCACAAATCATCCGGGACAGTGGCTAGGGATTTAAGGTTTGCCACTTGAATGTTAAGGGAGCTCAAGCAAGTTGAAACAATACTAAATATTCAGACATTTATGTTTATTAAAGGTAAACATTGCATTTATACAAGAATCTTATTTGCTAATCCCAGAAGCACCAAAACTGAGAAGGCAACAGGTGGGTCAAGTTTTTGCATCAAGGTAATACTCAAAGTTATGGGGTTTTGATTTTAATATTACGATCTGTTCCATTCCTACCAGTAAATGTTATTAGGACCCTAATGGTAGATTTGTATTTGTTCAGGGAAACTACACACCACTGATGTTCTATTAGGTAGCATTTATGGTCCAAACACTGACTCTCCCAGATTTTTGTGCAGTTGGTCAATACCATGGTTCAATACCTTGGTTCCCTATTTATTTATTCCTATGATATTAGGTGGGATCTAAATTTAACTTTTGACCTGAATGTCGAACTGATGGGAATACATTTAGAGGCCTCTCCCTGCTCAAAGGGAGTTGAGGGAATTGGTAGGTCAAGTAGACTTACACAATACTTGGCATGTCCTTCACCCCTCAGAAAGAGGCTATACATTTACCTCCTGGTTCAAGGGACTTCTTCAAGAATTTATTACATTTTGATCTTCCATGGCTTACTCTCCGGGATATTAGGCTCATCCATTCTCCTCCTTCCTAACACAGGGGCAATGGAAAATCAATAATCAGCTCTTAAAAGATCCAGGTACAGTACAGGTTATTGCAGATCATATCACACAATGTGACTATCAATCACAATACTACCAGCAAACCAGATGTTGAATGGTGTGTCTTAAAGTGTATTTAAGAGGCTTATTATTAGTTTGGCTTCAAGTGGAAGAAAACAAGTGAAAACCAGATGTTAAATCTTATTTCTCAAATTAGAACCATTGAAGCCAGAATGTCTCCATCTACTCCAGAACAAACTAATCAAGACTCATTAAGTTGAATGATACTTACTTAAACCTCTTGAGAGAGAAGACTGAATTTATGATTATAAAACTAATGCCTTCTATACCGACCAAGAAGAAAAAGCTGGGCATCTTTGCATTAAATTAAGCAACAAGAGTCTTTTAGACTCATTGCTGCCATTCAGTCACCCATAAACGGTACCTTAAAACGACCCCAGCTGAGATTATGGCTGAATTTAACTCGTATTATCAACAATTATATAGTTCCATGCCAAATCCACCTTCCTTTGTTAGTCTAAGACAAGTATCTCGAGACTCTCACTTGCCCTCCTTTCCGAAAGTCAACAACTCTCATTATGTGCTCCCATCACCCAAGAAGAACTTTTGAGCCTAAAGGACCTCCCCACAGAGAAAACCTGGGACCCGATGGCTTTCCCAGCTTTTACAAAGCTTATGCAAAATAACTGGTTCCTTGCTTGTCCCCCTATACCAGCACATTCTCTCTGAATCTGATATAGATAAAACCCTATTCAAGCCTTGATTGTTCTTCTACCCAAACTGGCAAACCCCTAAGTTAGTAACTAGCTACAGACCAATTTCTCTTCTCAACCAAGATATTAAAATTTGACTAAATTACTAGCTGATCACGTCAATACTATTATATCTGACCTAATAGGTCTGGAACAGGTGGGATTCATGAAAGGCAGATCCTCTGTTGATCACCTATGTATTCTGACCTGTGTCTTTTGGTGTCCAGAGATGTACAATACCTTGCTACCCTTGTCTCCTGGATGCCAAGAAGGCATTTGATAGAGTAGACTGGAACTTCCTGTTCCGACTTTACATGCTTTTGACTTCCTGACATTTCAAAATTGAGTCTGAGCACTTTATAAATCACCTTCTGCAAGGTGACATGTAATGGAGAGGTCTCAGACTTATTCCCTTTGCAATCTGGAACAAGACAGGATGCCTTGTCCCTCTCCTTTCAATTTATATCTGGAACCTCTGATACAGAGGCTAGTTAAATATCCTAGGATTCAAGGCATCACTGTATGAGATTATGAAATCAAAGTCTCAGTTTATGCTGATGATCTATTACTCAGCCTCTCTATCCTACCTCATCTATCCCTCCCATGTTAGACATTATAAAAGAGTATTGTGTCCTTTCTAATTACAAATTAAACGTAGACAAAGCAGTTGTTTTTCCCTCAATTATAAAATAATGAAGCAGGAAATTCTGGCCCTGGGACTGACTTGGGAAAAATAATCTTTGCAATATCTGGGAATTGTAATCTGAAGAAGCCAGCTTTCCTTCAAAAGATAAATTTGGATTCTTTATTGATCACACCTACCCAAGATTTAAAGAGATGGTCCCTCCTCCCACTTTCTCTATGGGGTAAAATCAATCTGGTCAAAATGAATGTCTTCCCCATCTTCTTTATCCACTCAATCTTTTAAATCTATGGCTTCCTCTCTTGTGGTTTAAGAGAGTACACATTCTTATTGTGGACTTCATTTGGGCTGGTAAAAGACCCTGCTTGGCCTTTCATAAATTAGCAGCCATTAAAGCTAAGTCTCAGTCTCCCACATATAGGTCTTTACTACTGGGCTTGACGTGCCAGTAAATATTTTAAATGGCTCGGGATGGAAATTTTGAACACCATCCCCTTATATACCACTCTGGCTCAAAACTGAAGCTGATTTAATTCGATTCCATGGCCTTTCCCCGTGGCACTTTTATGCACTAAGATTAAGTGTCTCCATGTGCAACTTGATTCTACCTCGACTGTTCTTTCTCAGTACACTGCAGCTTTTTACTTTCCTGAAGTATGATCATTGCTTAGATTTGACACAACCATTATTGGGGAACCCTCAATTTAAAATTGACGGTAAAGTCCTTTCTGCCCCTGGCTGCCACAGCTAACTGAATGTACCCTCTTACTTCCTAAATGGAGGAACAGGGTCCTGGTTATCTTCATCTGAGATTTTAGCTAAGTCTGGTATCCCAAACTCTGACATGTTTTAAGGCTTCCAATTATACTATCTTGACAAAAACTATAGGGTAATCCATTCTCTGTCTACAAGCCCACCTTTTAGCATAGGATTGGTCCTCTAGCTGGCCTCCAACATGCAGTGTTCAAGATGTTTAGTGTCCTCTTTGATTGGATTTACCAGACCATTTCAGTCCATTTAACTACTGGGGCCCTCTTTTTCCTTGAGACAGTTATAAATTGGCCTGTTCTATGGCAGGGGTTCACAACTTCATCACACAGGACAGACTCCATCTTATGCAATTCCACATATTGCATAACCTATGATATACACCACAAAATCTGGCTAGATATGGTATTGCCTCTTCCTCTACTTGCACCAGATGTGCACAGGATGAAGGCAACTTGCTTCATATCTTCTGGACCTGCCCAAAATAACCCTTCTATGGGCACTCATTAAACAAAGAGCAGACCACTTTTTAGGCCTCGATTTGTTTTCAGCTAAAGTTTGTCTCATGGAAGATTTCTGGGGATCCCAGTCCTTGCCCACAGGTTCCATATGGCCTTAATATCAATGCCAGTCAAAATTAGTATTGAAACATTGGAAGGACAGTGAAGATATTTCTACACTGAACGAGCTAAGAAATTACTAGCTAATCTCAGAACAGAGGATCCATTGCAAGTCTCCAGAATACCACTGATAGATTTAACAAAATCTGGGACCCCTGCAAACTCTTTATTCCCTACCATCTGCGAATATTAAGCCTGATTACAAACTCTAGTGCTATATGTTTATTTACACTGTGCAAGATTTGGGGGGGGGTGGTCACTGGGGAGGGGGTGGTGGAAGGACTCACCAATCAGTCTGCTATGTATTATTTATGTTTTGCACTACTTATGGTTATTTGTCATTTGTATGCATAAAATGTCAATAATTATTAATTGAAAAAAAAAAGCAATTACATTTCACATTTTATTGTAAGGAGCTGACCAATAGAGATGTTCTTGATGACGTCTTTCAAAACAAAGCAAATGGTTTCTGTGACCAATTTGAAGACAGGGCTACAATAAGGAAACTATCATGGAAGCTTTAGATTTTGTCTGGAATCAGTATCTCTTCTGTTAACACAATAATAGAATTGGTATGTGCCTCAGTTTAATTTTGCAACAACGATTCAGCTCATACAAGTATGCTGGAACATATAATAAAAAAATCATTGTCCAGCTTAAAAATAAAAACATCATAGTTTACATGGCTAATGTTTCTAGATCAATTTGGTCTGTTTCTGAAAAAAACTTTGAGAATTCTGTAGTTGAAACATGCTGTATTATCCTCAATTCTGATTTTAGTCTCACCAAAAGGGCAGAATAAACTGACTTCAGTCTCCACATTTTACATTATCATTGAAACTGCCCTGCCCTCTGTGCAGCATCAAGCACCTGACGTCAGTCTCCACACAGTAGATTATCACTTAAACTGCCCTGCCCCTCCGTGCAGCATCAAGCACCTGACGCCAGTCTCCACACAGTACATTATCACTGAAACTGCCCCTGCCCCTCCGCAGCATCAAGCACCTGACGCCTGTCTCCACACAGTACATTATCACTGAAACTGCCCTCCCGTGCAGCATCAAGCACCTGACGCCAGTCTCCACACAGTACATTATCACTGAAACTGCCCCTGCCCTCCGTGCAGCATCAAGCACCTGACGTCGTCTCCACACAGTACATTATCACTGAAACTGCCCTCCTTGCAGCATCAAGCACCTGACGTCAGTCTCCACACTACATTATCACTGAAACTGCCCCTGCCCCTCTGTGCAGCATCAAGCACCTGACGCCAGTCTCCACACAGTACATTATCACTGAAACTGCCCCTGCCCCTCAGGTGCAGCATCAAGCACCTGACGCCAGTCTCCACACAGTACATTATCACTGAAACTGCCCCTGCCCCTCCTGCAGCATCAAGCACCTGACGCTAGTCTCCACACAGTACATTATCACTGAAACTGCCCCTGCCCTCACGTGCAGCATCAAGCACCTGACGTCAGTCTCCACACAGTACATTATCACTGAAACTGCCCCTCCGTGCAGCATCAAGCACCTGACGTCCAGTCTCCACACAGTACATTATCACTGAAACTGCCCCTGCCCTCCGTGCAGCATCAGCACCTGACGCCAGTCTCCACACAGTACATTATCACTGAAACTGCCCCGCCCTCCGCAGCAATCGCACCTGACGTCAGTCTCCACACAGTACATTATCACTGAAACTGCCCCTGCCCCTCCGTGCAGCATCAAGCACCTGACGTCAGTCTCCACACAGTACATTATCACTGAAACTGCCCTGCCCTCCGTGCAGCATCAAGCACCTGACGCCAGTCTCCACACAGTACATTATCACTGAAACTGCCCCTCCGTGCAGCATCAAGCACCTGACGCCAGTCTCCACACAGTACATTATCACTGAAACTGCCCTGCCCTCCGCAGCATCAAGCACCTGACGTCAGTCTCACACAGTACATTATCACTGAAACTGCCCCTGCCCCTCTATGCAGCATCAAGCACCTGACGTCAGTCTCCACAGTACATTATCACTGAAACTGCCCCTGCCCTCCATGCAGCATCAAGCACCTGACGTCAGTCTCCACACAGTACATTATCACTGAAACTGCCCCTGCCCCTCCGTGCAGCATCAAGCACCTGACGCCAGTCTCCACACAGTACATTATCACTGAAACTGCCCTGCCCTCCATGCAGCATCAAGCACCTGACGTCAGTCTCCACACAGTACATTATCACTGAAACTGCCCCTGCCCCTCCGTGCAGCATCAAGCACCTGACGTCAGTCTCCACACAGTACATTATCACTGAAACTGCCCCTGCCCTCCGTGCAGCATCAAGCACCTGACGCCAGTCTCCACACAGTACATTATCACTGAAACTGCCCCTGCCCTCCGTGCAGCATCAAGCACCTGTCGTCAGTCTCCACACAGTACATTATCACTGAAACTGCCCTGCCCCTCCGTGCAGCATCAAGCACCTGACGATCAGTCTCCACACAGTACATTATCATTGAAACTGCCCCTGCCCTCCATGCAGCATCAAGCACCTGACGTCAGTCTCCACACAGTACATTATCATTGAAACTGCCCCTGCCCCTCTGTGCAGCATCAAGCACCTGACGTCAGTCTCCACACAGTACATTATCACTGAAACTGCCCTGCCCCTCCATGCAGCATCAAGCACCTGACGTCAGTCTCCACACAGTACATTATCACTGAAACTGCCCCTGCCCCTCCGTGCAGCATCAAGCACCTGACGTCAGTCTCCACACAACACATTATCATTGAAACTGCCCCTGCCCTCCATGCAGCATCAAGCACCTGACGCCAGTCTCCACACAGTACATTATCACTGAAACTGCCCTGCCCCTCCGCAGCATCAAGCACCTGACGTCAGTCTCCACACAGTACATTATCACTGAAACTGCCCCTGCCCTCCGCAGCATCAAGCACCTGACGTCAGTCTCCACAAGTACATTATCACTGAAACTGCCCCTGCCCCTCCTGCAGCATCAAGCACCTGACGTCAGTCTCCACACAGTACATTATCACTGAAACTGCCCCTGCCCTCCTGCAGCATCAAGCACCTGACGCCAGTCTCACACAGTACATTATCACTGAAACTGCCCTGCCCCTCCGTGCAGCATCAAGCACCTGACGCCAGTCTCCACATTACATTATCATTGAAACTGCCCTGCCCCTCCATGCAGCATCAAGCACCTGACGCCAGTCTCCACACAGTACATTATCACTGAAACTGCCCCTGCCCCTCCGCAGCATCAAGCACCTGACGTCAGTCTCCACACAGTACATTATCACTGAAACTGCCCTGCCCCTCCGTGCAGCATCAAGCACCTGACGTCAGTCTCCACACAGTACATTATCATTGAAACTGCCCCTGCCCTCCTGCAGCATCAAGCACCTGACGCCAGTCTCACACAGTACATTATCACTGAAACTGCCCTGCCCCCTCGCAGCATCAAGCACCTGACGTCAGTCTCCACACAGTACATTATCACTGAAACTGCCCTGCCCTCCGTGAGCATCAAGCACCTGACGTCAGTCTCCACACAGTACATTATCACTGAAACTGCCCCTGCCCCTCCGTGCAGCATCAAGCACCTGACGTCAGTCTCCACACAGTACATTATCATTGAAACTGCCCCTGCCCTCTGTGCAGCATCAACACCTGACGCCAGTCTCACCAGTACATTATCACTGAAACTGCCCCTGCCCTTCGCAGCATCAAGCACCTGACGCCAGTCTCCACACAGTACATTATCACTGAAACTGCCCTGCCCTCCGTGCAGCATCAAGCACCTGACGCCAGTCTCACACAGTACATTATCATTGAAACTGCCCCTGCCCTCGCGCAGCATCAAGCACCTGACGCCAGTCTCCCACAGTACATTATCACTGAAACTGCCCTGCCCCTCCGCAGCATCAAGCACCTGACGCCAGTCTCCACACAGTACATTATCACTGAAACTGCCCCTGCCCCTCCGTGCAGCATCAAGCACCTGACGCCAGTCTCCACAGTACATTATCACTTGAAACTGCCCCTGCCCTCCGTGCAGCATCAAGCACCTGACGTCAGTCTCACACAGTACATTATCACTGAAACTGCCCCTGCCCCTCCGTGCAGCATCAAGCACCTGACGTCAGTCTCCACACAGTACATTATCACTGAAACTGCCCCTGCCCTCCGCAGCATCAAGCACCTGACGTCAGTCTCTACACAGTACATTATCACTGAAACTGCCCTGCCTCCATGCAGCATCAAGCACCTGACGCCAGTCTCCAACATACATTATCACTGAAACTGCCCCTGCCCCTCCGCAGCATCAAGCACCTGACGCCAGTCTCCATACAGTACATTATCACTGAAACTGCCCTGCCCCTCCGCAGCATCAAGCACCTGACGCCAGTCTCCACACAGTACATTATCACTGAAACTGCCCCTGCCTCTGCAGCATCAAGCACCTGACGTCAGTCTCCATACAGTACATTATCACTGAAACTGCCCTGCCCTCCGTGCAGCATCAAGCACCTGGACGTCAGTCTCCACAGTACATTATCACTGAAACTGCCCTCCCCTCCGTGCAGCATCAAGCACCTGACGCCAGTCTCCACACAGTACATTATCACTGAAACTGCCCCTGCCCTCTGTGCAGCATCAAGCACCTGACGTCAGTCTCCACACAGTACATTATCACTGAAACTGCCCCTGCCCCTCCGCAGCATCAAGCACCTGACGTCAGTCTCCACAGTACATTATCACTGAAACTGCCCCTGCCCCTCCGTGCAGCATCAAGCACCTGACGCCAGTCTCCACACAGTACATTATCACTGAAACTGCCCTGCCCTCCGTGCAGCATCAAGCACCTGACGTCCAGTCTCCACCAGTACATTATCACTGAAACTGCCCCTGCCCCTCCGTGCAGCATCAAGCACCTGACGTCAGTCTCCACACAGTACATTATCACTGAAACTGCCCCTGCCCCTCCGTGCAGCATCAAGCACCTGACGTCAGTCTCCACACAGTACATTATCACTGAAACTGCCCCTGCCCTCCTGCGGCATCAAGCACCTGACGTCAGTCTCCACACAGTACATTATCACTGAAACTGCCCCTGCCCCTCCGCAGCATCAAGCACCTGACGTCAGTCTCCACACAGTACATTATCACTGAAACTGCCCCTGCCCCTCCGTGCAGCATCAAGCACCTGACGCCAGTCTCCACACAGTACATTATCACTGAAACTGCCCCAGCCCCTCCGTGCAGCATCAACACCTGACGCCAGTCTCACACATACATTATCACTGAAACTGCCCCTGCCCCTCCGCAGCATCAAGCACCTGACGCCAGTCTCCACACAGTACATTATCACTGAAACTGCCCCCGCCCTGCAGCATCAAGCACCTGACGCTAGTCTCCATACAGTACATTATCACTGAAACTGCCCCTGCCCTCCGCAGCATCAAGCACCTGACGCCAGTCTCCACACAGTACATTATCACTGAAACTGCCCCTCCGTGCAGCATCAAGCACCTGACGCCAGTCTCCAACAGTACATTATCACTGAAACTGCCCCTGCCCTCTCTGCAGCATCAAGCACCTGACGTCAGTCTCCACACACACATTATCACTGAAACTGCCCTGCCCTCCGTGCAGCATCAAGCACCTGACGCCAGTCTCCACACAGTACATTATCACTGAAACTGCCCCTGCCCTCTGTGCAGCATCAAGCACCTGACGTCAGTCTCCACACAGTACATTATCACTGAAACTGCCCCTGCCCTCCGCAGCATCAAGCACCTGACGTCAGTCTCCACACAGGACATTATCACTGAAACTGCCCCGCCCTCCGGCAGCATCAAGCACCTGACGTCCAGTCTCCACACAGTACATTATCACTGAAACTGCCCCTGCCCCTCCGTGCAGCATCAAGCACCTGACGTCAGTCTCCACACAGTACATTATCACTGAAACTGCCCCTGCCCTCCTGCAGCATCAAGCACCTGACGCCAGTCTCCACACAGTACATTATCACTGAAACTGCCCTGCCCCTCCGCAGCATCAAGCACCTTCGTCAGTCTCCACACAGTACATTATCACTGAAACTGCCCCAGCCCCTCCGCAGCATCAAGCACCTGACGTCAGTCTCCAACAGTACATTATCACTGAAACTGCCCCTGCCCCTCCGTGCAGCATCAAGCACCTGACGCCAGTCTCCACACAGTACATTATCACTGAAACTGCCCTGCCCTCCGTGCAGCATCAAGCACCTGACGCCAGTCTCCACACAGTACATTATCACTGAAACTGCCCCTGCCCCTCCGTGCAGCATCAAGCACCTGACGTCAGTCTCCACACAGTACATTATCATTGAAACTGCCCCTGCCCCTCCGTGCAGCATCAAGCACCTGACGCCAGTCTCCACACAGTACATTATCACTGAAACTGCCCTGCCCTCTGTGCAGCATCAAGCACCTGACGTCATTCTCCACAGTACATTATCACTGAAACTGCCCCTGCCCTCCTGCAGCATCAAGCACCTGACGTCAGTCTCACACAGTACATTATCACTGAAACTGCCCCTGCCCTCCGCAGCATCAAGCACCTGACGCCAGTCTCCACACAGTACATTATCATTGAAACTGCCCTCGCCCCTCCGCAGCATCAAGCACCTGACGCCAGTCTCCACACAGCATATTATCACTGAAACTGTCCCTGCCCTCCTGCAGCATCTACCCCTGACGCCAGTCTCCACACAGTACATTATCACTGAAACTGCCCCCGCCCCTCTGTGCAGCATCAAGCACCTGACGTCCAGTCTCCACACAGTACATTATCACTGAAACTGCCTGCCCCTCCGTGCAGCATCAAGCACCTGACGTCAGTCTCCACACAGTACATTATCACTGAAACTGCCCTGCCCCTCCGCAGCATCAAGCACCTGACGTCAGTCTCCACACAGTACATTATCATTGAAACTGCCCTGCCCCTCCGTGCAGCATCAAGCACCTGACGCCAGTCTCCACACAGTACATTATCACTGAAACTGCCCTGCCCCTCCGCAGCATCATACGCACCTGACGTCAGTCTCCACACTGTACATTATCATTGAAACTGCCCCTGCCCTCCATGCAGCATCAAGCACCTGCGTCAGTCTCCACACAGTACATTATCACTGAAACTGCCCCTGCCCCTCCGCAGCATCAAGCACCTGACGCCAGTCTCCACACAGTATATTATCACTGAAACTGCCCCTGCCCTCCGTGCAGCATCAAGCACCTGGCGTCAGTCTCCACACAGTACATTATCACTGAAACTGCCCCTGCCCCTCCGTGCAGCATCAAGCACCTGACGTCAGTCTCCACACAGTACATTATCACTGAAACTGCCCCTGCCCTCCTGTGCAGCATCAAGCACCTGACGTCAGTCTCACACAGTACATTATCACTAAACTGCCCCTGCCCCTCCGTGCAGCATCAAGCACCTGGACGTCAGTCTCCACACTGTACATTATCACTGAAACTGCCCCGCCCCTCTGTGCAGCATCAAGCACCTGACGTCAGTCTCCACACAGTACATTATCACTGAAACTGCCCCTGCCCCTCCGTGCAGCATCAAGCACCTGACGCCAGTCTCCACACAGTACATTATCATTGAAACTGCCCTGCCCCTCCGCGAGCATCAAGCACCTGACGCCAGTCTCCACACAGTACATTATCACTGAAACTGCCCCCAGCCCTCCTGCAGCATCAAGCACCTGACGTCAGTCTCCACACAGTACATTATCACTGAAACTGCCCCTGCCCTCCTGCAGCATCAAGCACCTGACGCCAGTCTCCACACAGTACATTATCACTGAAACTGCCCCTGCCCCTCCGCAGCATCAAGCACCTGACGCCAGTCTCCACACAGTACATTATCACTGAAACTGCCCCTGCCCCTCCGTGAGCATCAAGCACCTGACGTCAGTCTCCACAGTACATTATCATTGAAACTGCCCCTGCCCCTCTGTGCAGCATCAAGCACCTGACGCCAGTCTCCACACAGTACATTATCACTGAAACTGCCCCTGCCCCTGCAGCATCAAGCACCTGACGTCCAGTCTCCACAGTACATTATCACTGAAACTGCCCCTGCCCCTCCGTGCAGCATCAAGCACCTGAAGTCAGTCTCCACACAGTACATTATCACTGAAACTGCCCCTGCCCCTCCGTGCAGCATCAAGCACCTGACGTCAGTCTCCACACAGTACATTATCACTGAAACTGCCCCTGCCCTCCGTGCAGCATCAAGCACCTGACGCCAGTCCCACACAGTACTTTATCACTGAAACTGCCCTGCCCCTCTCGCAGCATCAAGCACCTGACGTCATTCTCCACACAGTACATTATCATTGAAACTGCCCCTGCCCCTCCGCGAGCATCAAGCACCTGGCGTCAGTCTCCACACGAGTACATTATCACTGAAACTGCCCCTGCCCCTCCGCAGCATCAAGCACCTGACGTCAGTCTCCACACAGTACATTATCACTGAAACTGCCCCTGCCCCTCCGCAGCATCAAGCACCTGACGCCAGTCTCCACACAGTACATTATCACTGAAACTGCCCCTGCCCCTCCGCAGCATCAAGCACCTGACGTCAGTCTCCACACAGTACATTATCACTGAAACTGCCCCTGCCCCTCCGTGCAGCATCAAGCACCTGACGTCAGTCTCCACACAGTACATTATCACTGAGACTGCCCTGCCCTCTGTGCAGCATCAAGCACCTGACGTCAGTCTCACACAGTACATTATCACTGAAACTGCCCTGCCCCTCCGTTACGCATCAAGCACCTGGCGTCAGTCTCCACACAGTACATTATCACTGAAACTGCCCTGCCCTCCGCAGCATCAAGCACCTGACGTCAGTCTCCACAGTACATTATCACTGAAACTGCCCTGCCCTCCGTGCAGCATCAAGCACCTGACGTCAGTCTCCACACAGTACATTATCACTGAAACTGCCCTGCCCCTCGCGTGGCATCAAGCACCTGACGCCAGTCTCCACACAGTACATTATCACTGAAACTGCCCCTGCCCCTCCGCAGCATCAAGCACCTGACGCCAGTCTCACACAGTACATTATCACTGAAACTGCCCCTGCCCCTCCGCAGCATCAAGCACCTGACGCCAGTCTCACACAGTACATTATCACTGAAACTGCCCCTGCCCTCCTTCAGCATCAAGCACCTGACGTCAGTCTCCACACAGTACATTATCACTGAAACTGCCCCTGCCCCTCCGTGCAGCATCAAGCACCTGACGTCAGTCTCCACACGCATATCACTGAAACTGCCCCTGCCCCTCTGCAGCATCAAGCACCTGACGTCAGTCTCACACAGTGCATTATCACTGAAACTGCCCCAGCCCCTCTGCAGCATCAAGCACCTGACGCCAGTCTCCACACGTACATTATCACTGAAACTGCCCCTGCCCCTCCGCAGCATCAAGCACCTGACGCCAGTCTCCACACAGTACATTATCACTGAAACTGCCCCTGCCCCTCCGTGCAGCATCAAGCACCTGACGTCAGTCTCCACACTGTACATTATCACTGAAACTGCCCCAGCCCTCCGTGCAGCATCAAGCACCTGAGCGTCCAGTCTCCACACAGTACATTATCACTGAAATTTCCCTGCCCTCTATGCAGCATCAAGCACCTGACGTCAGTCTCCACACTGTACATTATCACTGAAACTGCCCCTGCCCCTCCGTGCAGCATCAAGCACCTGACGTCAGTCTCCACACAGTACATTATCACTGAAACTGCCCTGCCCTCCGCAGCATCAAGCACCTGACGCAGTCTCCACACAGTACATTATCACTGAAACTGCCCCTGCCCTCCATGTAGCATCAAGCACCTGACGTCAGTCTCCACAGTACATTATCACTGAAACTGCCCCTGCCCTCCGTGCAGCATCAAGCACCTGACGCCAGTCTCCAACAGTACATTATCACTGAAACTGCCCCTGCCCTCCTGCAGCATCAAGCACCTGACGTCAGTCTCACAGTACATTATCACTGAAACTGTCCCTGCCCCTCCATGCAGCTTCAAGCACCTGACATCAGTCTCCACAGTACATTATCACTGAAACTGCCCTGCCCCTCCATGCAGCATCAGCACATATGCAGTTGTGTTTTGTATAATTCTTTACTGAAAATGTCTCATTTTCTTTCCTAGTCACCTGTCCCTAACCACATAACAACTTTCCTGTGTCAGAACTCAAACTAATTTTCCAACAGAGGACACATCCGGATTCCCAGTGCTTGATGATTACCTGAAGAAAATAGAATGTTATTTGGATAGGACGTGAGCAAGATGAAGATGCCTAAAAGAGGGAAGCCAGACAGTTGCACCCCTCCATCTCTGATCATTAGAAAAGCAGAAAAGTCGCAATGGCATTTTATGAATACATTTAACAAGTGTCTTTCACAGTAAAGGAGCCTAAGAGATGGGGCCAGATATTCAAAACTTTGCCCAGGGGCTAAATTAGCACTGCCCAGTGGGCAAACATAGCTCGGAGCAAAAGCAAGCTATATTGAAAGGAATAGCCTGTGCTAATCCTGCTGAATACAGCATGCTAAGGAAACCAGGCAAACTGTCTTGGAGTGCAGGGCAAAATAGCCCCGCAATAAGACAGCACTTAATATAGCAACAAGGAAGTGCAAACTGCAACTGCAGCTCATTAGACTCTGTAGTAAGCCAGTGTTGCAGGTGGAGAACATTGTGTGTAATTGCACAGCAGATGTCTCACATCTACTACAAACAACAATATAAGCCACACACTGCAAGGGCAGGATTCTCAGAGATCATGAAAATACCTGTAACTGCCGGTAAACTACAGCCCAAGTGTGTTGCCACTTGCGGATCCGCAGGTTACCCAGCGAGTGGGTATTCACAAAGGTGGAGCTGGATCACGACTGACTCCACAATTTACAGCTGATTGTGGGAGGTGGTGCCCGGAGATCTCCACAGCCGCTGCAAGATGCTATGGCTGGTGGGAGCAGCCGTAACATCCTCCGTAACTGCTGGCTGAGAATCGCAATCCACGCAGCTGCGGGCAATTTCAGCCCACAACTGTAGTTGCGGGTGGGACTTTGGTCCCAAAAGCTTTGAGAATCCTGCCCCAGAACTGTGCTATGTTGAATTGAGGTTTGCCTGGGTTAACCTGATTGCACAGTGCTAACACATTAGTCCAGTGCAAGCTGGTTAGCCAGGGCAAACGGGAGCTATATTCAAAGCTCACATGCAAATGAGCCTACTTAGGTAATCCATGGGCAAACAGACACATTTGCACCTCATTATGTGCTGCTTAGCATACATTACCATGCAGTTTGCCCAGTGCTACTGCATGGTGCACACAGCTCCACCTTTGGTCGGAATGGAAGTACAGGCTGGACGCTGCAGGCCAAGGCATGCCCACAGCATCCCTTGTTGGTGGAATGGAAGGATAGGCTGGAAGCAGCAGGAACACAGTTGGCGTGATACAGACCTCCCAGCCCCATGCCTCCTGAAACAGGGACAGGGCTTACAAGAACAGGGACAAAGACCCCACATCAGAGACACATCTCACAAAGTGGTACTATTGACCCAGAAAGATGATAGAATAAGGATCAGCTTAAGATGTATTGTCTGAAGACAATACCATCTGTAACGTTAATGTGTGACATTATGTAATGCTGACAATCTCCACTGTACAATCATAACAACACACATTACACGAGGGACAGAGGACAAATGAGGCAATTCGGGGATGTCCCGAACATCAGGGACAGTTGGAGGTATGGACTCCCAATGAATCCTGACCCCCGTTCCACATAATGAAGATAATTTCTCAGTCTAGTGAGTCCTTTGATTCCCCTCAGCATGACTTCCGACCAGAATGTTAGGGATATAATTTTACCATGGTAGTCTAATGTTCCATTTAGTGTATCAATATAGTCTCATGAATAGAGTCATAATCAGTTTCAGCCCTTCTTCCTTCACGTTACTACCGACTGAGACATGAATGAGAGCTACTGTAATGAAGTAGCACTCATTTCGTACCTCAGTCGGAGGCCAGCCATGGTGGTGAGAGGAGGGCTGAGCCAGTCACCGGCTCTGTTCATGGGAGACTATACTGATGAGTGGGGCATCACTGCTGGGTGGGGGGACTACTAGACTATCACGGTAAAATTATGTCCCAACATTGTATGGGGTCGGATTCATGCAGGGGGTGGAGGACCACTAGACTACCAGGAAAAACTTTACTACAGATATTACAGAGTCGGGTTTCATGCAGGGGTGGTGGGACCACTAGACTACCAGGGAAATCTACTACAGATATTATGGGGTCGGGATTCGTGCAGGGGTGGAGGGAAACTAGACTACCAGGGAAACATTATGTCCTAATGTTTTATGGGGTCAGGTGTCATGCAGAGGGGGGGGACCACTAGACCACCAGGTCCTTGTTTGATTTAGGGGCTACCTGGGGTTGGGAATCATGGGTGAGCACCACTACATTACCACCTGTCTTTTCTCTGTGGTATTTAGCACCTCGCTACAGCTCACGTTAATGCCTGTAGCATGGTGCTAGACCTTTGAATATGCCACGCTGCTGGCATTCATGGGCTCTCCTAACCCCGCCCCTGCATACTATTATCTATTAGTGTCAGTGCTATCACACAGTGCCGGCACTAATAGGGCTTTGAATATTGCAACCTCGCCAAATCCAGCACTCTTCCAGCGCTATGGTTTTGCGCTGAGGCACAATGGTTTGAATATCAGGCCCACAGTATCATAACAGGGCAACAATGTGGATCATAACTAGGCTTGGCAGTTTGCGATTAATATCGATATCCGTCGATTTACATCGAGAAGGCTATTTTGTTAATTTCGGTGAAAATATGTATTCGTCGATTTTAATCGAATTAGTATTACTTTACATAATGCTTGAAAACGTTCTGTTTAAAATTATTAAATTATAAAGCCTTGTGATTTTGATTGTAAACTGTCCTGCCTCTCATAACTTTACTTTACTTTTAGCTTGTGCTTCCTACTCGAATCCAGCTAAAGTAAAGTAAAGTTATGAGAGGCAGGCAGTTTACGATCGAAATCACCTGGCTTTAAAATTTAACCAGAATGTTTTCACTTGCAGAATCCCCATCTAAAGCACCAGGCAATTAAAAGTTTAATCATAAACGCTTTCACTTGCTTAATCCCCATCTAAAGCACCAGGCAATTAAAAGTTTAATCAGTAACGTTTTCACCAACTGAATGCCCATCTAAAGCACCAGGCAATGATGTATTGAATTCCATTAACACCTAATTACTAGTTACTGCATAGTTCTGTGGTTTCCGTGCCTCTGAGCTGATAATAAAATAAAAAGAAGTGTTTTAATCAGACCTCAGATTTCAGACCAAGCAACACATCCAAACAGCATGGGTCGAAAAGAAAATGTGCAGACAAGTATTGCTCTGAATTCCTGAACTGGAATTAAAAACTGTCAAAAGACTGGTGATGGGGACAGTATTGACATTTACTATGCAAGATTTGTAAAACCGAAGTATCTGGTCAGGCAAATCGCATTTCTGAGCATTTTAACAGCAAGACACACCTGAAGCTAAAGCAAAGTCTGGACATTATCTCACAGCCCTCAATGGAATAGTTTATGGGAAGCAGCTGACGACCACATGATCTTGTTAGGGCTTTGTGTTTGGAAGCATTCCGATGAACGCAGCCGGGCTCCAGCTATCTGATGTGTATTCTAAGAAAATATGCACCAGCTGGAAGAACATGTCCAAAAGACGTCAGCTGGAGGAGAAATATATTCCAGAGGTATTCATACATCACAAAGCAAGAATAAATGAGCTGCTGTCTGGTGAGCAATTCTCTGTTGTTGTTGATGAAACACCTGAGTTGGCAGGTCTACCTGCTATTAATGTTCTGGGAGTTTTTACTCGTTCTAAAATAGATCCATAAACTGTCTGTTACTGAAATCAACAGTTGTTATGCAGTGCAATGCTGGTGTAATCTCTAACTTACTCCATGACATGATGAGAGACTGTTGCTTGTCTTGGTCTGATTGTGTCTCAGTAAACACTGATTCAGCAATGTACATGCAGAGAATGATTAAAGACCTTAGAGATATTTACCCACATTTGCTGCACATCCCCTGCATCGCACATTTATTGCACATAGCTATCGACCATGCTATTAAAACAGAAGAATTGTGTGATGTAAATGAAATTGTGGTACATTTTCCAGCTCTATTTAAGAGTGCTAATTAACTGAGGAGAGTGTTTTTAAAGTGTGTGCAAACAATGGTGTTCCACTAACCAGCACGAAACTCCCCCAGAGTTGTCCCTTGTCGTTGGTTTTCCTGGTTAGAAGCTGCACAATACATTCATGTGCATTGGGATAGTGTGTGTGACTTTTAATTAATGAGGAGGTAGAGCATCAATCTAAAAAGCCTCCAAATTATGGAGACTAGTAACTGATGATTCCAGTCAAAGAGATCTTTACTGCAAGCTTACATTTCTGTGCAGTTTTCTAGGAAAAATCCATGTTATACATGTACAGATGGAAACCAAGCACCACTAATTCACAAAATTGACAGACTACTAAACTTGATCTGAGTGTGGCAGCGATGTCAAAAGTTCACTAAAAGATGTTGATTTAAAGTCAATGGGATTCAAACGACAGTCTCTGTCTGCAGCAATGCATTCTTTCTCAAGAAATTTTCATTCAAAGTTAAGCACAACACTTGCACGAAATGTGCCTGAAGGACTTTATGGTTCTGGGTCATTGTTTGACAATTGCAGGATGTTTGATCCTTTATAAAGAAACAGCTCTCTGCTGATATCTCTAAATATGTTTCCATAAGCAACACCTTCCACTGCAAAAAGAAGACTTTGAGCGGACTTTAGTTTGTATATGAAACTTGAGGTTCCTTCAGACCACACAATCTCACCAATGGAGGCACTGGGAGAGAGAGATGCTAAACCTACCTGTACTTTCCAATGTTGTATTGCGGGCACTGGCTATGCCAGTTACATCTACTGCTGTAGAGCTTCCTTTAGTCTGTACAGAAAAGTTCAAGATAAACTCCAATGCGTCTTTCAGAGGAGAGACTGGGATGCTAAACATTTTGTACCACAACAAGGATATAACAGGAAGTTTTGATGCATTTAGTGAGACAGATATAAAAAATTCCACAACTAAATCCAGCACAAATTTGCATTTGGGGGGCATGTTGTATTGTCTTTGTATAACTCTGTGTCTCCATATGTTGTAGTGTCTCTGTGTATGTTGTAGTGTCTTTGTATAACTCTTTGTGTCTCCATCTGTTTTTTTTTTTTACCATAAAGATCGATTTTAATCGAAATAAAGACCTTAAAATAAACATCGATTTTAGCCATCGAAATTTGTTAAAAATAAAAATCAAAACTGCCAAGCCTAATCATAACCAGTTATACACAACAGTACATCACTGCAAAACAGCAAAATAAGGCATTGTCTTAAAAGTTACTTGCAGAAGGCTGGACTGTGTGCAAGTGATCCTGGTGGGATTCTAACCTGTTATCCCCTTTCCCAGTTCAGAACATTAAAAATAGTCATCCGAGCATAAAAAGCCCACTGAAATGCTGCACTGTTGACAGAGGAAGAATCTGATATGATGGAGAAGATGGAATTTTTGAAGTAAATTGCAAGATTTCCAGCACTAGAATCTAAAGTATGTTTTAATGCCACTGTGTATAAAATAGTAGCAAATGTTTTTATTTATTTATTTATTTATTTAAAATCTCAGATTACAAATACCTTTGAGCTTGAGGCAGCTCATTTACAAAGGTTCCACGTCAAAGGAAAGGGTTGCAATAAGATAGGGAGGTATAGACAACATTCATGGTATCAACGGAGGTACAGACAATTCATGGTATCATCGAGCACAGCAAGTCAACTGGTAACTATGGGAACAGTGTCTGCGCACTCAAGATTACAAGCACATAGAAAACCATGAGGTACATTTGAAGCAACATTGCTAATCAGAGGTGGGGGGGGAAGAGTAAGGAAGGGTAGGGGAGATGAGAGGGCAGAGTCCAGATAGAGAAGGAAAAGGAAATATGGCAGCCAGATGCCTTGTCGTAGGGTGAGAGGGAGGAGGCTAAGGTGGGAGAAGGAGTTAAACAGGGAAAATGAGGGTGGATGAAGGGAAGGAAGATAAGGGAGAGTGGGACAGAGGCCTGGACAGGTCCAGGAAGAGGGGGCAGTGGGATAAGAGCAAGGAGGGGGTAAGGAGGAGGCGGCAGGGGAAAGGAAAATTGTTCTGTCAGGAGAGGTGAAATGAAACAGGAAGCCAAGTAACAGTTTCAGAGAGGAAAAAGTGATATAAGTGTGTCTGCAGAAGTGGGAAACTAGGTGTAACAATCACAATAGTTTCTATGTTCACCGATTGTTTTTCTTTTTCGCAAGACTAGCTCAATTAGTTAACACAAGAAGAAAATAATAACTTTGAATTGTGCCACTTGCCAATTCACAGCTAGATAGCTACAACTATGCAGGCTGTCCAGGGTTCTGGTAGAGAAGCAATGCTTGAGTGAGATATTGTGTCAGATAACCGAATATGAACCTATCTCCATCTCTCATGGTGTAATCCCTACAGCACCTTGCAGAATTCATCAACTGTGTGTCATTAGTTATTGTTCAGAAAGCATTCCATGTCTTATCATAAAAGTAAATTACACCTGCCAAAACCACAAAATTGTAGTCGAAAATGTGTCGCACTAAATACATGGGAGTGAGAGACAGAATGATAGGTATCAGGTTATGTGAGACAATAACTCACCCAGGCATCTCTTCTGTAAAAGAACTTTTGACAGTGTGCATAGTTACGCTTTCTGACTGAGACATGGCAAACTACCAAGTTCACATTTACCTCCATGTATCAGAATTAATCATATTCTTTAATGCCACTATCTGTAGCAGTAGCAAATGTAGTTTCACTACCCATATTTTGTTTAACTCTTGCAAGATATATTCAGTTGAGACTGATCACTTGGTTACAAAAACAATAAGAAATCTGAAATCTGAACTTGCAGCTTTCCATGTCGCAATAATCTAAAGATGCAAGCTGTCAAAAGTTCTCCCATAGAAGTGATGACTGCCTGAGTTACTGCATCACACATCATGTGAATCTCTCTCTCTCTCTCTCTCTCCCCTATCACAGTGTGTTCCTGGCTATCACATATTTTTTCTTTGACAAAATGTCATATAAATATTATTTAAGCTTTTAGATACATGGATGGAAAATAACACACATGGAAGTTACTTGCTGAAGGCCAGACTGTGAGCATGTGGTCCTGGTGGGATTCTAACCTGTTATGCCTTTCACAGTTCAGAGCATTAAAATAGTCAACAGGGCATAAAAATGCCACTTGAAATGCTGCAATGTTGGCAGATGAACAATCTGATCTGATGCAGAACATTGAATTTGTAAAGCAAATTGGAACATTTCCTGCAGTGGAATCTGAAATATTTTTTAATGCTACTATAATATATCGTTAGTGCTTATTATGTATGGAAATGAAGGTTTTCCAAATCTTGTTGTAGGGCAGTTCAAAGGTAAAAAAGCTGTACTATTGTTCTGACGTCACATCAATAGTACAACAACTTTTACTCTTAACCTGCCATCTGATTGGCTGCAACAGTGCTGTTTTCAAAAATACACTTTAAAATGGCACCTGTACTTAGTGAGCTGTGTGGTCGGGTGAGTAGTTCATAGACACAGTTTGGACATGGACTACTAAAGTCAGTTCTGTGTATCCAAACTATTACTTTGCAGGATTTCTTTTTTTTTTTAAATTACTGGCACAGTTGTGGGACCAGAGCAGAGCAGAGCATGACTGCTGCTCAAAGGACCCATATCTTTGGGGACAGGACTGCAGCGAACACCAGAATTTTTGGGGACTGAAGTGGAGAGAACAAGAATCTAGCCAGGACCAGTGTGAAAGAGTGAACACAATGTACAACCACATTTCAGGGAACTGTATACTATATAAAATAATGGATGGTTGCCCTTCACAACTTTGGCAATGTTTCCCATCTCAGGAGTTGATGACATCATGGAGAACTCTTGAGCTTTGCTCTTGAGGTCTCTCTGATGTCATCAACACCTCAATGGAAACACATCCTTCTTGTGGATGATTGCCCATCCACTATTCCATATGTGTATATAACAGTAGCAAATGTAGTTTCTCTATTCCTAGATTTTTGTTTTCCTTTTGCAAGTCTAGCTCAATTGGTGAACACAATATTAAGAACATCACAACTTTGAATTGTTCAGGCAGTATAGTTCAGTGGTTTAAGTCTCTGAGCTGCAAACCTGGAGCCTGGGTTTCAATCCCACAGCACCCACTTGCATACTGTGTGACTCTGAGCAAGTCACATAACTTCCTTGTGCTCCCAGGTCACACCTATAAACAAGCTTCAGCTTAGTGTGCCTCTCATGGTAAAAAAAGTTTGCCATTTCACAGCTACATACCTACATGCTGGACCACTGGAGATGTAAGGACTCAGCTCCAGGCAGCATGGGCAGAGATTGTGTGCCTCAAATTGCATATTCAGAAGGAAATGTATTATAAGAACTGCCCACCATTTCCTCAACATCTAACTGAAGCACCTTGACCACAGAGGGTACTTGGTCTGGGAGGTTGGCAGGTAGTTAGGAGGGCAAATCAGGTGCCCATCACTCAATGCTCTCCAATGTTCACCTCCACAAACCATATAAAAACTACTGACAGGTATCTGCCTCTATCTCCAAAATCAAACAAAGGGCAGAAGACACTGCAGAGCAGGACACTGCTGCACAGGAGCTAGTGAACAAAACTCACCCAAAACAGGGACCAAAACAAAAAAGCATAAAGGAAATCCAAAATACTTGATCATAGGAGACTCCATGATTCGGTAGTTGATACCTTCCTCCAGCCGGGGGTAATAGTCAGATGTCTCCCAGGTACATCAGTGTGGAGAGACACTGACCGCATTACTAAAATTGTTCAGGAAGCAGGAGAAAACATTGACGTCCTGGTACACATAGGGACTAATGATCTCAGCAGCTGGTCAGTTGTGGAGACCAAAGAACTTCTGACCAGGCTGGGAGACAAACTGTCATCCATTTTATATTTAATCTCCTTCTCTGAGATGCTGCTGGTCTGGGAAAGAGGGGCAGACAGACAGACAGATCACAGAAGGGAGACAGGGAGCTAAACATGTGGCTCAAGGGCTGGTGCCATGAAAAGGATGCAACTTTGTAGGTAAATGGCAAACAATTTGGAGTGAAAGTTCTTTGTTCGATGGACTGCATCTGACTAAGGAGGAGTCAATGCATTGTGGCAGAATTTTGACATCTTTGCAGAATATTTAAACTGAGTGGGTGCAGCACCCGATACATCAAATGGGAAGAACACCACTCTCCCCTTAGCTATTGATCAAACAGGAGTTCAGCATGTTTATAGTTCATTTGCATCACCAGGTAAGGAAAAGGTCTCCCATGTGATGCAGAGGGAAACACCAGACCTAACCCAACAACTAACACAATGAAATCTGGCCAATGAAAATCATGTACACAAAAGCAAACAAGATCCCAGACCTGCAGGCAACAATGACTGTGGCTAAACTGGACATAGTAGTTATTAATGAGACATGGTTCACCAGTAACCATACGTTGGAGACTTTGGTACCCAGCTATGTACTGTTCAGAAGAGACCAAGGTGCAAAAGGGGGTGGGGGTGGAGTGGCCTTTATGTCAATGAAAATATAAAAGCTACAGAAATTCAGAATACACATAAGGAGCCAGAAGAACTGTGGGTCACCCTGGAATCAGGAAATGGGACAGCCATACAGACTGGGGTTGTTTACAGGCCTCCAGACCATGGGGAGGATGTAGACATTACTGTTAGAAGATATACAAAATCACAACAGCTAAAGGGGAGACTTCAACATGCCAGATACAGATTGATCATACTCAACAGGAACATCCACCAGAACTAGACAAGTGGTGGATTTCCTGCAGGGAGGGCCTCAAACAACTGGTAAAACAAACCACAACAGACAGGACTATCCTAGATCTAGTACTGACTAATGGGAAAGATCACAAATCTCCAGGTAGAAGATCACCCGGGGCCAGTGACCATAACATAGTTTGGTTCAATTTGGCCACTAGAACTAAATTGTCCCATTCCAAGGCAAAATCTGGGACTTCAGAGGAGCTGACTTTGATAAGATGGCCAACAGAGTTAAGCTACCCTGACAAAAAGAAATACAGGTGAGGGGGTACAGGCAAAGTGGGCAAGCATTAAGGATGCAATACTTGAAACAATATCTAATTGTGTTAGAGAGAAAAGCAAGAGCAAAAAAATGAGGAAACCACTTTGGATCTCAAAAACAGTAGCAGAAAATGTCAGAGCCAAAAGACTCAGCCTTCAAGAAATATAAGGGAATGCAGCGGTACAAAGATAGACAGGCATAGCAATCTTCCACTAAGGAAAGCAGGGAAGGCAATAAGGCATGCAAAGTCCCAAACCAAGGAAACAATAGCACGAACAGTAAAGAAGGGACAAGACTTTCTATAGGTACATTAGTGAAACAAGAAAGTCTAGAGGGGTATTACTAAAATAAAAGGGATAAGGGGAGTGTGTGAAGGAGGATCAAGGAAAGCATCTATCCTAAATAGATATTTCTACTCAGTATTTACTGAGGAGAAGGTAGGCAGGGCCCACAACTCAGCACCATGGACATGGGGAGGGAGGTGTGCACTAGTCCCTTCACAAAAAAAGGGTCCTACAAGAGCTCACTAAGCTCAGGGTGGACAAGGCAATGGGACCCGATGGCATACATCCCAGAGTACTAAACAGCTAAGGGTGGAACTAACAGAGACATTAGTGGAACTGTTTAGTGAGTATCTGAGCTCAGGAAAGGTCCCAGAAGGCTGAAGAAGGATCTCATGTGATCCTGCTCCACAAGCGTGGTAGCAGGAAGGAGGCAGGGAACTACAGACCAGCCAGTCTTACCTCAGTAATGGGCAAGATTATGGAGGCACTCCTTAAGGAAAGGATAGTGCAACACATGGAATCCATAGGAGCACAAGATGCAAGACAGCATGGGTTTACAACAGGAAGTTCCTGTCAAACTAATCTCATACATTTCTTTGACTGGGTAACCAGCGTGGTGGACCAAGGTCATGCAGTTGATGTTGCCTTTCTTGACTTCAGCAAAGCTTTTGATACTGTTCCACATAGAAGATTGATTAATAAGCTGGGTAGGCTCGGTGGGTCAGAAGTTGGTCAAATGGGTGGCAAACTGATTAGCAGGCAGAAAAGAGAGTCATGGTAAATGCTATGTAGTCAGAAGAGATGCAAGTCACAAGTTGGGTACTGCAGAGATCAGTCCTGGCCAGTCTTCTTCAATATCTTCATCAGTGACATTGCAGATGGACTGAGGGTAAGGTCTGTCTGTTTGCAGGTGACACCAAGATCTGCAACAGATTAGATGATCCAGAAGGGTTGGGCAGAATGAGAAGAGATCTGGATAAACTGGCAAAATGGTTGGAAGAGTGGCAACTGGGGTTTAACTCAAGGAAGTGCAAGATCATGCATAGGGAAGAGAAACTTGAAGCCACCTATAGGTAGGGAGGGAGTTGCTGTCAATCACAAGGGAAGAAAGACACTTGGGCATCATTATCACCGATGACCTGAAACCATCCATGCAGACCACTAAAGCAGTAGGTAAAGCTAGAGGTACGTTGGGGTGTATTAGTAGGGTATTGCAAGTTGTAAGAGGGAGGTATAATCCTCTTACAAAACACTGGTTAGGCCCCATCTGAGTACTGCGGCAGTACTGGAAGCCACACCTGCACAAAGACATTAACAAAATGGTGGCAGTCCAGAGAAGGGCAACTAAAATGGTGCAAGGACTGCATCAGAAAACATATGGGAACAGATTAATGGAGCTCAATACATATACCCTACAGCAAAGGGGAAGAGAGGTGATATGATCGAAACATTCAAGCATCTTGGGGCATTAATAAGGAGATAGTCTAACATGTTTCAATATAAGAAAATAGCAGGGCAAGGAGACACAGCATGAGATTAGAGGAGGCCATTAAGGGGTAATGTGAGAATTTTTTTTCACAGAAAGGGTGGTGGATGCAGAACTGCCTACCTCAGGAAGTGGTGGATATGAATACAGTGCAGGGCTTCAAACAGGCATGGGATAGGGACAAGGAGCAATACAGATGAGTATGAATAAATAGACCATTGACAGAGTAAAGACTCATGGCACATTTTAGAGGTAGAACAAATGGGCAGACTGGATGGGCCTTGCGGTCCTAATCTGCTGTCAACTTTTATGTATTCATGTTTCTATGTTTCTATAGAAACAACATACATAGAATCATAGAAACATAGACTTTGACTGCAGATAAGGACCGCTTGGCCCACCTAGTCTGTCCATTTCCTACCTACTGGATAAGCTGCAGATCCTAGTTAACCGACAGCCTATTTCTTCCTACTCCACAAGAATTTCCTTATGTCTGTCCCACGCATTCTTGAATTCTCCCACAGTTTCAGACCCCACAACCTTTTCAGGAAGGTGGTTCCATGCATCCACCACCCTCTGTGAAAAATACTTCCTCACATTGCCCTGAGCCTTCCCCTCTATCTTCAAATTGTGTCCCCTTGTTCTTGCACATCTCTTTTTCTGAAAGATGCTACCTCTTGGACTTTGTTGATTCCACTGAGGAACTTAAAATGTCTATCATGCCCCTCTCCTCCTTCCTCAAGGGCATACATATTAAGCTCCTTTAGTCTCTCCTCATATGGCTCCTATTGCAGACCCTGCACCATTTTAGTTGCCCTCCTCTGGACTGCCTCCATCCTGTCTATGTTCTTGCAGAGATTGGGTCTCCAAAACTGGATGCAGTACTCACATGGGGTCTCACCAAGTATCTGTACTGAAGGATAACAACTTCCTGTTTTCTGCTGGTGATGCCTCTCCCATACATCCCAGTATCCCCAGCCCTCCCTACTGCCTCTCTCACATTGCTTTCCAACATTAAGATCATCCGATATGATTACCCCAGGTCCCTTTCCATTTTGTTGTTGTTACTACCTCCCCTCCAACTATGAAAGCTGTCCAACCAAACCTTTTCTAGCTCCTAGAGTATAAATCCCAAAACTCTATTGTTATCCTACTTTGCTTCCCATTCACCACCTCATTTGCCCTTGTGCCACTTTTTTCTGTGCCCACAAATTTAATTTAATGGGGAGTCTGAGATTTACATTATAATCTAATCAAACTGGTTTCTGAACTACATCGCTGACTGTTTCAGTCAATGATATCATTCACCTAACTGAGGCATACCTGTGAATGAAATGTGATTTGTTTGTGTGTGTGTGGGGGGACTGTCCAATAAATACAATAATAAAAACATGTAAGTGAATAAAGAAATAAAATTAAATAAATGATGTATTCATATCTTTTGAAATGTTAGAGTTTGCCTAAGCTACTTGTCATGTAGCATAAAAGTTGATCTAGCCTAAAAATAGTGATGTTCACTCATAGATTTTGTTTCTGAATGCACAGTGCCAAGATAATACCAGGCCCTTTTAAGGCTTGCAAACCAGCACCACCGTTCTCTTGTTTCTGTCATGCTTACAGCACTCTCAGAAGCCACATGCCTGAAGTCAGGAAGCACCAAAGCTGCCAAATCTGGTACACTCATAAAGTTGCTAATTTTCAATATTTCAATATTTTACCCGAATTCATCACCTGCAGCCCTATCGGCTCTGGCCAGAGGTTGTTATTAATTACTGTGTGGCTATAGTACACGTTGTTAATGATGTTTACAAGCCTTTATATATGTCTGAAATGTTTTGGGAGTGTATTTGATGTTTTACACCCTCTTGCCATGGTTAGTGACCCAGTAGTTTCCCTTTTATACTCATATAGATTGCTTCTTATTATTAGGAAGGAACTAAGAAGGGGACAGGATCAGATCTACAGTACAGTAGCTTCTTGTTTTATATTGTTTTTCATGGATTCTATTTGGTAGAATGTTTCTTTTCTTTCTTACTAAGGGGCTAGCAGGGTATTGTTTGGGGCTGTTGGAATTTTGAAACCTGTTTTGGTAGCTATAAGTGGGCTCATTTGTTTGGTTCACTGAGTGGCAGGCTGCATTTGTAGAGGCCTATTTCTTCTGTTTTAAACATAATTGGGTAATTTAACTGGGTCTGTTTCTTTGAATTGGAGACCTATATCTTCTAATTCCAAGCCTATTTTGATGTATTGTTGGTGAAGCTGTTTGAATTGGTGTCCTGTTTCTTTGGGTAGCAAACCTATTTGGGGGCTTTGAGTAGAATTGATTCATTGTTGCTGGCTTCACTAGCTGCAAACTTTGAGTACACAGTGGGGAAGGGTGCTAATGGTCTGACTAGAGGCCCCAGCTACCTGATTGTTTCTGGAAGACTTGGGCTGGTCCCACCCACCCTGGTCCATTATTTCCTTTATACTAAGGGTTCTGACATCACTTCCTCAAACAGGCAAAGGATATGCACCTGTCATAGCAGAAGCAGACATCCAGGAAAGAAACGGCAGCAAGTGAAGAGGTGACTGCTCTCTCAGTGGAAGGAAGTAAATGCAAATCTAGGAGCTTTCATTATTACTTCTTCAATTGATATTGCATTGGGGAAAGGAGGGGTAGGAGTTTGAAGAAGGTTGTGCAATGTCTACTTAGTCTATTTTTGAGTGTGGATGAAGGATAGAATATAAAAGCAGTTGCTCAATATATCTAAACATGTGCAACAAAGGAGGTAAGGAAATAAAGAAAATGTTTTGCACTGATAGAGGAGGGAGAGGGAGACTTGGGGGAGTGTTTGGTATCCTGCATCTGGAAGGGTGGGGGTCGCTGGTGGGCAACGACAGCAATGGGTAGGGTGGTAGGCTGCAACAACTGAGGTGCACCAATCTTTCTAAACATTGCCTGGAGTGTGGGAGGATGTTTAGTGTGCAACCACATAGAAAAACTTAGAAAGGAGATTAAGGGTCTGCAGGAGGAACTAAGACAGGCAAGGCAGATTGGGGTGGGTTTAGCCCAATACTAGAGGGAGGAAGAAGGGGAGATGAGGGAAGGCAATTTAAGCCAACAGTGGTGAGGAGGGTCAGAAGAAGGAAGCAGAGACAAGGGGCCCAGGCCAGGAATAACAATTGCCGGGGAAACCAGGTCAAGAGACAAAAGTCAAATGGAAGGAGGCGATAGGGACTTGTGAGGGGAGGAGAAGAAGTGGCAAAGTCGTGGAGTGGAAAGGAGAGAACAGGTTACTATGCAGAGAGAGGGAGCGGCATTTGTGAAGGGTCTTCAGAAAACATCTCTGCACTGCTAGAGAGGAAGAAAGTGGAGGAGGGAAATGATGAAATTAGAGGAGTAATTGACAAATGCCTGGACCAAACTGGTGGGGGAAGTTCTGCTGGGAGAACTGCAATAGGGTAAAAGGGGAAATAATGTGCAGGAGGAAGAAGAGGAGCTGGAAATGAGGGAGGGAGATGAATGGAAGCAAGCAGGAGTAAGAGGGTGGAATCTTAGTGCTGGGGACTCAATACTAAGAGGAGTTAGGTGGGGTAGCAAGGGGAGAGGCATAGTCGATTTGGGTGGAGGCCATGCCAGAAATGACAGCGGAAAGGGTGGGACAGTCTGTTCTGAAATATGCTAGAAGGGTAGGGACAAGCCTTCATTTAATTATACATCTTGGGACAAATGACCTGGCTAACAAGACAGTAGATATAGTCCAGAGGAGGTTTGAGGAACTAGCACATTATGTGAGGGGCAGTAAGATCAGCAACTTTTTCCGAGATACTCGTAAGCAAAGGCAAGCACAACAAGAAAGCTGAGAATAGAGGAATTTAATGGATGGCTAAGAACCTGGTGTTGTGCTAAAGGGTATGGGCTGTTGGGGTGGGAGGGACCTGGGAGGTCAGTAATCTCTATGCCAAGGACAGACTACACTTGAGTGAGAAGGGAAAGAAAGTGTTGAAACAGAGGATGGAAGAATATATAGAGGAAGATGGGAATTTAAACTAGGAGTGGGGTGGCAGTTGGGAAGAGATATGCAGAGATCACAGGTTGGGAAATAATGAGCTTACCTCCAAACAGTGACAAAGGACAAATGGCAAGCACTATTGGTGATGCTAGGAAAGGAGGGCAGGATGGGAGGGGGAAAGGTGGAAGGTGGTTACCCTAATGCTAGGAGCCTTGGGAGGAAAACTGCAGAGTTACAGGTTCTCATGGCAGAGGGAGGTGGACATTGCAGCCATCACGGAAACATGGGCCACCCAATATAATGACTGGGACCTGTCTGTACCAGGGTACAGGCTATTTCTGAGGGACAGGGTGACTGGGAAAGGAGGGGGTGGCACTATATGTGAAGGAAGGATTGAAGTGTGTAAGGGAGGAAGGGAGGAGGTTAGTACAGAGTCACTTTGGGTGTAACCAGGATTCCAAGAATAGGATTCTTAGAATGGGAGTGGTGTACAGGCCGCCATCTCAGATGGGGAGTTAGACAGGAACTAGCAGGACAGATCAGGAAGACCTAGAGAAAGGGTAGTGTGGTGATTGTGGGGGGACTTCAACATGCCAGGAGTGGACTGGAGCACCCCAACAACCAGGAACAGAAGGGAGCAGGTACTGCTGGATGCCTTCCAGGACAGCTTCCTGCTGCAAATGGTCAGTGAAACAACCAGGTTAGGGAACACCCTTGACCTTGTGCTGGCAAATGGGGACTTTGTGAGAGAACTTACAGTGGAGGAACCGCTGTCAGGAGTGACCACCCTCAGTATGGCTCACACTGGATATGGGCAAGGAAGGAGGAATCTGGCACAAGAGTGCTGGACTTCAGCAGAGCCAACTTTGGGAGGATGGGGAAGTGGTAAAAGGGTACTCGGCCAGAATTCAATCTAGTATGGATACTAACCAGAGATGGAGCTATAAAGCTGGGGATAGTGGAGGCAACCAAAACCTGCTGCAAAGCCCAGAGCAAGAAGGCTAGAGCTAAGAAACCGAGCTGGTTGAGCAAGGAGGTCATGGAAAAGGTAAGGAGGAAAAGAGCTGCCTTTAGGAAGTACAAGAAAACAGGGATGGGGGAGGACAGAGAGGGTACTTGACAGAATCGAAGGAGGTGACAAGGGCAGTAAGGGAGCCAAAGCATCTACGGAACTCAGGCTGGCACAAGGCATTAAGAAGGGGAGAAGGACTCTTTAAGTACATCAGGAGAAAAGGGCTGTAAGGACCACATAGTAAGAATTAGGAAGGAGGGGGTTAGGTGAAGCAGGGTACGATAAGGCGGAAGCACTAAATGAGTACTTCAAGCTCAGTATTTACCAAAGAGAAGAGGGGGTGACACCCAAGGTGGGAGAAATGGCAGACACTGGGGAGTGGTGACAGATGGGAAATCATGGAGGGCAGAATTAGAGGGTTTGAAGGCACTGAGGGTGGACAAGGCGCCAGGCCCAGATGGCATCCACCCCAGGGTACTGAAGGAGCTGGCAGAGGTCCTTGCAGGACCTTTGGCAGACCTATTTAATGCCTCACTACATTTGGGGTGTGTACCTCAGGACTGAAGGATGGCTCATGTGGTGCCCCTCCACAAGAGTGGCCCCAAGGATGAACCGGAAACTACAGACCAGTGAGCCTCACATCCATCGTGGGTAAGCTAATGGAGACTATCCTGAAGGAGAGGCTGGTGGCCCTCCTAGAGGCCAAAGGACTACAGGACAGCAGACAGCATGGCTTCATACATGGCAGATCCTGCCAAACCAACCTGGTCGAGTTCTATGACTGGGTAACTAGGCAACTGGACAGGGGCCATGCAGTGGATATCCTGTATCTGGACTTCAGTAAGGCATTGACTAGGTGCCACATGGAAGGCTGGGAAGGAAGTTAGTAGGCACAGGGGCGGGTGCAAAGCTGGTGAGATGGGTAGGAAACTGGCTGCAGGGAAGGCAACAGAGGGTGGTGGTGGGTGGGAGCTCACACCCAAGGGCAGTGACAAGCGGTGTCCCACAGGGCTCGGTGTTGGGACCAGTGTTGTTTGGGATATTCATTGCAGACATATCATGGGACATCAAGAGCAAGATCAGTCTGTTTGCTGATGATACCAAGGTTGGCGAGTGGTGGATGACCTAGGGGATGGAAGGGTTGCAGGATGATCTGGCAAAGCTTGAAACCTGGTCAGACACCTGGCAACTGGGCTTTAATGCCAAAAAGTGCAAGGTGCTGCATTTTGGGATGAAGAACCCAAGGAGGACTTACTAGCTAGGGGGAGTGCAGCTAGCCCAGACAGAGGAGGAGAAGGATCTGGGTGTGCTCATTACAGGGTCAATGAGCAACTCTGCACAGTGTAGGAAGGCAGCTGCAAAGGCCAACAAAATGCTGGGTTGTGGTGTAAGGGGTATATCTCGAGGAGGGAGGGAGGTGATTCTGCCACTGTATAGGTCATTAGTTAGACCACACCTGGAGTACTACATACAGTACTGGCACCCGTATCTGAAGAGGGACATTAAGTTACTGAGTGGGTGCAGCGCAGGGCCACAAAGATGATCAAGGGTCTGGGGGACTTATCATACGACAGGAGGTTGAAGGAGTTGAACATGTACTCACTGGAGGAGAGGAGAGACAGGGGTGACATGATTGAAACCTTTAAATACATGAAAGGAATAAACAAGACAGGTACAGAGGGGCTGTTCAAAGTAAGGGAGGGAGGGCCACCAGGGGCCATGATATGAGACTGGAGCGAGGAAGGTTCAGGAGGGAGATGAGGAGACACTTTTTACAGAGAGGGTGGTGGCTGGGTGGAATCGTTACCTGCTGAAGTGGTATGCAGTAGAACAGTGGACTGCTTCAAACGAGGATGGAACAGGACAAGGGGAGGGTTAATGAAGGGGAAGGGTGGAAGGGAGGGCAGCTGCAGAATAAGGGGTGCTAGCTGCACATCTGAGCAGACTTGATAGACCTCTAGGCCTTATCTGCTGGCAAATTTCGTATGTTCGTATTAATAACTGTTATTTTTGGATATATTCTTCCAGTCCTACAGTGATTTTCTTATTCAACCCAGTTATTTGTTTAGGAAGCAGTTGTTGTTTCTACTGGTTTTGCTTCCTCTCCCATAGTACCCATTACAAGGTGGAACGAGAGGGTAGGAAGTCCCTAGCCTTCTTTCTTCTTCCCTTCCTTGTGAGGGTTGGCTTAATAGCCCCAGCTCTTTCTTTTAGAGATAGAGATCAGTGTGCTTCCACTGGGTTTGGGACCACTCATAGCATAGAGTTTTGTTTTCCTTCCCCTGTGTGGGAATTTAAGTTAGTTTGTTTAATTAATTCCTTGCTTTCTACTAGGTCATAGCAGGTAATGGTTGTTAGGTTAATTTCCTTTACTTACTTTGATCTGCACTTGTACTACTCAATTTTGTGGTGTTTGAGGTTTATCTGTTCTTTTTGCGGTTTTGGATGCGGAGGGATTGGTTGGGTCTGGATGATGGGCTTAAGGGTGTTGGGAGGAACCATTACCTGCTCTCTATATTTTCTCTCTATAATGGGTTTGATTAACCACCTTAATGTAATTTCCTGGAATGACAGGGGTCTCAATTGAACAAGGAAATGTAGAAAAGTGTTACAATATCTGAATGATGCAAACTATGATATAGCACTATTACAAATTATTCACACTGTGATATTGCACTACTCAGAATGATGCACTCTGTGATATTGCACTACTCTGAATGAAGCACACTGTGATATTGCACTGTTCTGAATGAAATACACTGTGATATTGCACTGTTCTGAATGGCACACACTGTGGCACTGTACTACTCTGAATGATGCACACTGTGATATTGCACTGCTCTGAATGATGCACACTGTGATATTGCACTGCTCTGAATGATGCACACTGTGATATTGCACTGCTCTGAATGATGTATACTGTGATATCGCATTGCTCTGAATGATGCACACTGTGATATCGTAGTGCTCCAATAGATCCATTTATTGGATTCAGACTTCATTACATTAGGCAGAATGTGGGTCATGCAATATTACCATAGTGCCTTTTCTTCATAGCAGCAGGGAGTGGCAGTTCTCTGTCGAAAGGGCCTACATTTAGGTATCACACAGGTGACTGGTGACGAGAAGGGCAGGTACATTATATTATCTGGTGTGTACCAAGGCTCGCCCATTGTACAGGGGAGCTTTTATGCTCTGAATTCTCTGACTTAAACTTTTATCAGGCTCTCATCTCTGTCCTCCCTGAAGATGTCCCCTGTATCATTCTAGGTGGAGACCTAAATTTAGCACTGGATCCAAAAAGAACAGAACTGGTGCAGGTCCCAGTTATGAGCCAATCCTCTCACTGAAGGTCTCTGCTTTCCTATGAGATCCAGGCCTTTTGATATTTGGCGGGCTTTACATCAAGCTGAGTCAGATTTCACATGTTACTTGCCCTCCCCATGACTCATACAGTCACATTGACATGTTTCTAGCCTCCCAGACTTTGCTCCTTAGGGTCTGGGGCATACCTCACAGTTATCATTATTTCAGATCATGCACCTATCAGCCTCTCCATGACTCTGGTACCCCCATCTACTCTCTGCAATAAGTGGAGCTTTAACACCTCTTTGCTTCAGCAAGAGAAGGAGGTATTAATGATTCGGTAGGCCATCTTGGACTATATCGCCTTTAATGATATCCTGAAACCTCTATGGTGACCCAATGGGAGGTGCTCAAAGTGGTTCTCCATGGACATCTGATTGCACATGCCCCTTCAGTCAAGAAGCAGAGGAATTTCTCTTTGCAGAGGCTGGAGAAAGAGCTCAAAACCCTTGAATTGCAGGCTGCAAGCTGGCTTCTTGGGACTCGGAGACCAGAGAGAGGATCAGGGCACTTAAGACTGAAATTGGTGATATTCTACAGCATCAAAATGACAATGCCCTATACTGGCTTAACTAGCGATACTGGGAGATGGGTGAGCAACCTGGAAAACATTTAGCAGCTCAACTGTGAGCCCAGGCTATGGACCGATACATACCACTTATTTATGATTCTGATGGCTCCACGCTTACCCTCCACAATGGTATTAACAAGGCCTTTCAATCTTTTATTCTTCCCTGTACTCATCTGAGATGCAACTCGATCATGATTAAACTTCTTATCCAACCTATGCCTGTCAGAAGTGCACCCTCATACCTTCCCTCACTTACCTTGCCCAGTCAAGTATAGGAAGTGATACAGGTGATACAGAGTCTATCAAAGGGAAATCCCCAGACTAGATGGTTTTCGGCAGATTTTTACCATACGTTTAGTGACCTGGCCCATCTACTAGCCAATTTCTTCAATGAGGCCTGGGAGAGGGAATCCCTCCCTTCAACTTTTCTGCAAGCCATTATCAGCCGTATTACCTGTACCAAGAAGGGTAAAGATAGTACTCTTTGTTCACAATTTCACCCTATATCTCTGCTTAATATTGGCACTACAGTTTTTGCTAAAATTTTTGCCAAATATATGGAGCCTCATATTCCCATCCTTATTTATGCAGATCAGGTAGGATCTGTGCCGGGGAGACTGGGGTCCGATAATATTCAGTGCACTTTAGACCTCATATGGGAGGTCAGTTTCTCCTCACCCTGCCGCCATCCTCGTGTTAGATGCTAAAAAGCATTATACAGGTTGGAGTGACAATACTTATTTGAGGTACTAAGTTGATTTGGCTTCCTCAGACCTTTATCTCCCTGGTACATCTCCTATACTCCAGCCTGACAGCAGTGATTTTGACCAACTCCGTTCTATCTCCCTACTTCCCTTTGTAGAGGACTCACCAGGGCTGCCCACTTCCCCCTTTCTTTTCCTTCTAGCAACTGAGCCCTTGGCATGCAAGATTCGGATGCACCCCTTTCCAGGCATTCTGGTAGGAAACGACTGTCACAAAATATTGTTATTTGCAGATGACATTACTTTATTTGTGACTAATCCTCCATCTTTTCTGCAAGCAATAGACAATATTTTAACAACTTATGCATCATTATGTGGCTGTAAGTTGAACAATAGAAACATAGAATTTGACGGCAGATAAGGACCACTTGGCCCACCCAGTCTGCCCATTTTCCTATCCAACAGATAAGCTGCAGATCCTAGTTAACCAACAGCTTACTTCCTCTTACCCTCCCTTAGACTGCCTTATGCCTGTCCCATGCATTCTTGAAGTCCACCACTGTTCTTGATTCCACGACCTCCTCAGGGAGGCTGTTCCATGCATCCACAACCCTCTCAGTGAAAAATACTTCCTCACATTACCCCTGAGCCGTCCCCTCTATCTTCAAATTGTGCCCCTTGTTCTTGCACATCTCTTTTCTGGAAGATGCTACCCTCTTGGACTTTGTTAATTCCTTGAGGTACTTGAAAGTTTCTATATGTCCCCTCTCTCCCTTCTTTCCTCAAGAGTATACATATTAAGCTCCTTTAGTCTTTCTTCGCATGTCTTCTGGTGCAGACCCTGCACCATTTTATTGCCCTCCTCTGGACAGCCTCCACTCTGTCTATGTCTTTGAGGAGATGGGGTCTCAGAACTGTACACAGTACTCCAGATGGGGTCTCACCAACTGTCTGTACAGAGGGATAACAACTTCCTGTTTTCTACTATTGATGCCTCTTCCTATGCATCCCAGTATCCCTCCAGCCTTCCTTACTGCCTTCTCACATTGCTTGCCCACCTTTAGGTCATCTGATATAATTACCCCCAGGTCCCTTTCCATTTTACTGTTGTCAGTACCTCACCCCCAATACTAAATATCAACACCTCCCTTGTAATGAGGCCTGCTCCCTCACTTTATTCTCAGAATTTCCCTACCAATGAGAGCTGGGGGAGTAACGGTTCTTGGAGTGGCTATCCAGTCGAATTTAGCAGATATTGCATCAGCTAATGCCCATAATATGCTTGCTTCACTAGACTTTGATTTACAGAGATGGAAGTCCTTTATTCTCTCACTGTGGGATGAATTAATGCCCTTAACTTTGTGTGCTCCCAAATTACAATTTATTCTGGCTAACTTATCCATTTCTCTATCAGGTGACTTTTCCAATGGATTTCATCTAAAATAGCAGCTTTTATCTGGGCAGGCAAACTAGAACCAGGGGCTTTAGACTCACAAACTTAAGTTCTTCCACATCCTTACTTTCTTTTGGCTAGCAATTTATGCTATGCCTCATAATTTATGAGTCTTGTGCCATTGGGTCCATGTAAAGCTTGTCCAAAGAAATCTTCCTCTGCCCCAGCACTTCTCTTCCAGGACTGGTGTGGACCTCTGTTTCTCCCTATTCACACTATGCTAAACAAGTCTGGACTAAGCACACCAAGAAGTTGCACTGGATGCCCCAGACCTTTCCCATCAGGCCCCTTTGGCATAACCCCTCCATGACTATTTAAGGTGACCCTGTCTTTGGACAGCTTGGGAGACCATGGGGATCACCAAAGTTCAGGACCTAGATGCTCCACCACTAGAAATTTCTACCCATTTGACTGCTTCCAATGAATCTATTTTCTTCCCTGAGCCAATTTTTGGAAACTTTTCCAGCTTAGAGACCTTCTTAAGTGTAAAGTTTATCAGGCATGTCCTCCTTTTCCTTCCCAGTTTGATCAGTGGGTTGTGTCTCTTCTGAGTCTTTATCACCTAACATCTAAACTCACATCCTCTCTATGAAAAAGTACCTCCTGGAAGGACTGGACTGGTCCAAGAGAGAAATGTGAACTAGAATTTGGCCTTTCTGTCTCTCCCAGTGGATTGGGACTGAATCTGGCCTAATGCCTCCTTGTCCTCCCATGAACTCCAGGCAAAATCCATCCAGTATAAAATTTTACATAGTGTATATTGGACTCCTTTTGGCTCTGTCGTGCTGGACTACTTGGTCATAGTGACTGCTGGTGATGTTCTTTGCCTCAAACCACCCTCACACATTCTCTGGACCTACCCAGCAATTGACCAATATTGGTCTGGCATGTGGCTGACATGGAAAGCAGTTATTCCTAGCTCAGGAATATGGGACCCCCAGCTTGCTCTCCTAGGCCTCCTCAACCCTCCACTAACCTATCCACCACACAGCTCCTTTGGATCAATAGTGCCACTGGCTCCTAAGCATGTGTTGCTTAGGCATTGAGAAGACTCTAACCCACCTTCTTCTCAGTAATGGTTTAACCTGGAGTGTCTGATCTCTAGATATGAAAGAATGGCTCATTTTTGGCTGGTAAACTCTCAGATTATGAAGCAATGTGGGCACCTTTCCAGAATGCCTTCCTGTGAGCCCACATGCTAAACTCCCTGACAGGTGACACTTACCCTTACAGAGCTCCAAACTTGTTTTAGCCAAGATCCTTTCTGGCATCCCTATCCCCACTTTGGGGTTCAATTTGTATCCTGACTCATCTGAGCACAGTATTTTCTGAGTACTCACGCCCACCGGGCTCCTCTTCTTCCCTGCCCTTCTACCTTTGTTTCTCCTGCTACTCCCTTCTCTTCCTCCCTCTCCCTCCCATCTCACCTCCCCCTAACCCCTTATCAAATACCTTACACCCTCTCCATTACCTTTCATTGCAACATTATGGTTTATATACTTATCCTCTGACTTCCCTGAGGATACTTTTGATGTCTATATACCCAGTGACACTTATATTTCTTTTATTTGTGTGACCTTTTGTATACTATTTTGTCTGAACCCCTTTGAGAACTTAAATATGCAACATTATGTTTGCTTAGTATTTGGTTCCTGTTCCCTGGTCTGTGATATTCAACCTTGTCTTCCTCTGGTAATTGAGGATTCTAGGTTACTTAACAGCATTTGCACTTATCCTCCTGTAACTGGTCGAGTAACTAGTACTTGACAACCTTGCACTGGGCCCACTCCCTGTCCTCCTGCCCTATTAGATCACCTGGCCCTCTAATCTCTTCTCTCTTGTTGTTTTTTCTCCAGTGTACCTGCCTAGTGCACCCTCCTCCTGCTGGCACTTATTTTTAGTCCTGTTTGCACTGATCGAACCTGTTATGTATTTTGCTGTTCACTACCTAATCCATCCTGTATGTACCATTCTGTATTTATCATGTGCCTAATCGTCTCTAATGCTGTTAGCTACCTATTCAATCCCTGTTAAGCCTGTTATTTTCTGTAAGTTTAATTTGACTCCTTTACTGTTCTTGTATGCATCTACCTTGTAACCCTCCGGGTCGCACCTGAAAAAAGGCATGGCTGTCTAGTGTGCTTACCGGTTAACAAAAACAAACAAATAAATAAATTGTTACCCATCCCCCTTGTCTAGTTCCACAGTGGGTACTTACCTATTGACCCATTACTAACCCCTGTCACAGCCCCTTCTAGAGTGCCTCTCCCTCTATTTCCTTCTACCTCTCTTTTACCAATACCAGAGGTGTGTACCTAAACATTCATTATGCAACTATTCACTTAAGTGAATGATTAATTTATACTACTGCTTGTGACAATTCTATGCAATGTTATTTTCTATTTATTTCTGTCTATGAGATGTTTTCTTCCCTTACTCTTGTACTGTATGCAGGTGATTGTTAAAAGTCAATAATGATCTTTATGGGAAAACAAGATTAAAATGAAGGGAAAAACAAAATCTCGTTGTTTATATTTTCTTATAGTAAGTGCTGGTAAATCCTGACAAGAAGAGCTTGGAGTCAATCGAGAGAGAGAGAGAATTCTAAGCTGTCCTTTTACATGTAATTTTAATTCTACTTTTATGTGTAATGTTAGTTGTGTGATTTTGAAGGTCTGTAGAAGAATGGAGCGACTTCATCAGTCAAGCAGCATTTGGCAAGGACTTGTTTTATATGTGCCATTGTTATGATTCCTTGTATTATGACAGGCTTTTTATAGGTGAGAATGATAAGTCATTGTTGAGTTGTGTTTACTTTGGGTGTTGATTGCCATTTAGAGCAATGGTAGAACACGTCCATTCTGATACTGACAGACAGTGTGATATATATGGACATCACAGATATCGTCCTAAATTCTAATGAGAGCCATTTGTTGATATTGATGATTTATTTAGACAGCACCTTGGCTGGCAGCATAGCCTAGAGACTACAGTAATCAGCTGTGAATGAAGAGGCTGAATAATAACAGGCCAAGTATGGTTCCTGGGGTGCTTCAGGAGCACTGGGAGGCTACAGGAAAGAGTGTCATTGATCTTAACTTGTTGCCTCCTGTCTGTAAGGTACTGTAGCTTTCAGACGACTTTGTGACCTCATTCAGAGGCCCAAGAGCAGAGAGGGAATCCAGCAAAACCAGTGATTCATGGTGTCAAAGGCCTTTGTTAGGTCAATGTACACTGCACCTAGTAAAACTGCAAATGTTACAGAGTACAGTCTTCAAATCCAGACCTTGTATTGCTCCACTTAACTTCTCTCCAGTCTTCCTGTATGCTCCTGTCAAGGTCCCTTTAAATTGGGGCTAGTCATTTCCCAATTTTATGCAACTTAGGTACATCCAGCAGACCTGGGTTTGATTCCCTCAACTACCGTTTGCATACTGTTAGTCAATTCGCCACCCTAGCACACCCAGGTTGCTCCTTGTTCATAGTTAATGAAGAGGCTATTATTCAGCCTCTTCATTAACAATCTTTCTGCAGCCTGTGAAAATAAAATGATACTTTATGCAGATGATGCAATGTTTTCTACCTATACTGACCCTGTGCCTCTCTCTAGGATCTCCAGAAGAACTTCAGTCATGTAGAGTATTTGTTCCATCAGCATAAACTGCTGATGAACTATAAAAACAAGGCAATGTTGTTTTGTAACTCCCACAGCAAATTTAGAATGGCCAGCCCTTACTATCCACAACAAGCAACAACAACCACTCAATCAAGTACGAGTTTAAATATGTTGGTATTACCCTTAACTGCTCTTTCCTACAACTCACATGTGCACCACATCTCAAAAGACATTAACTCAAGAACCAGGGTCCTCTATTGCCATCACCTTTGTCTGAGCAATGAAGCCATGCACACTGCAGTTACTAGTTCTGTCCTGTCCTGTAATTGTTAATGGGTTAGTTTTCTATGGGCTGCCTCAAACACTACCCTAAAAGAATCAGGACCACACTCAATGAGTGCTGCAGTCTTGTCACGAAGCAGGTAATCATACGTATCTGCAGTCTATACAAACACTCTTAACTGGCTCAATCTTGGTGGTAGATTAGCCTATCAGACCTGCCTCCTGGCAAACAAAATCTGCCTTCACTCACCCTCCTGCAATGCATGCCTTCCTGAAATTGCCCATAACACATGCTTTCCAAGAAGTACACTCAAACCCACATATCTTGTTCCATTCTACAGTACCTCCCAGGCTCAGCGTGCCTTCTATAGCAGAGCCCCATCCCTAATGAATGTTCTCCCTCCAGAAATCTCAGATGATAACAAGCTTGGCCAGTAGGCACAAACTGTGCCATCACCTCATCAACCTCAGCAGGTGCGACTGTACCCGTCTAGGTCTGTGGGTCACCCACTCTATCTTCAGGCCCCTGCTGCCCTCTTAATTCACTTTTCACCCCTTCTGCCAGCCTCTCTCCCCACCTTCCTCAAACAACCAGGACCTCACCTCCTGACCCTCACCTCTCCCTCCTTCTTCAAACCACCAGGACATCACCTCCTGACCCTCATGCTACTTTCATTCCTCCTGGTACCCTCCTCCTTTGCCACATCCCTCCTCCTCTCTCTCCTCCCTCTCCCTCATAACCTCCTCCCCTGCAGCACTCCGCCTGCAGCCCCTCCCTTACATTACCCTTGTTCCTCTCCCTAACTCCTCCCTCTCCACCTTCTTCCCCTCCTCGAGCCCTGGCACTTCTGTGGCTTAGTACTTCATGACAATGTCATAATTATGACTGCATTTTCTCTTCCTTGTTCTCTTTCTACACTGCACACCTTCCATGGTGTTCATCTAACCTTATGCTATCTGATCCTCACCATCCACCCTGTGGTACATCTCCTGGAGTATGTATTCCTATAATCTGGTATTATGCTACCTGAACCAAATGTATGCTACCTGAACAACTTGTATGCTACCTGAACCAATTGCATCTACTGTTAATGATGTATTATGTCAATTTTTGGTTGATGTTTCTTTATCCCATCCAATGCAACCTGAAGCAACTGCATTTGCTATATTTACTGTCAGTGTATTATGATGATTGGTTCTTTACTATATGGGTTTTCTTTTCTTTTGTACTCTATGTTTGTTTATATTTTAGGCTGATACGGAAGTTTTGTAATTGAACCTCTGATTCAAAGGTATTTGTAATCCTAGTACTTAATTAAATAAATTATCGTGGACTTCACTAGTAGCGTGACAACATGTGCAGTCAGCTTATGAGGAATGATTTCGGAAACCGAATATTTATTTAAACTGGGTAAAAGTAAAATGGGGATCATATTATTCAAGATCATACAGGGTGCTAATAACATTAATCAGTTACTCAAATACAGTATGAATAGGGGCATAATCTTAGCCTAAGATGAGGGAAGAGATAGCACAAAACATTTACTATACTCAGTCGGGAGACTGAGGACTAGGCTACAGATACAGAACAGGCAAGTAGTATAGAGGCTTATATGTTTCAAAACTTGAATTTTGTTGATTTTAAAATGTTACAAAATATGCAGACATTCAGGAGTGGCATATACATAATTTCACTATACTATTTGCACGTGTTTCCCTTGATACTTTGTTGTCTTAGTCTTTCTCTGTGAAAACTCCAAATAAATCTCATTGTACAGAGGATTTAGAAGTCTATCCCAGCAAGTTCATATTGATATTAACAGAGATATCCCAAATATGAAGATCAGTGGCATATGGGTAAGATTATGTAGTCATGCAGGCTGCACTTAAGAAATGAAATTGTATACTTATTTAAGAGGAACAGGTAGCTCTGCTGGGCAGAGGTTTCCCACAGGATGTTCCTCCTCAGAGCCAGTGCACATAGCAGAGTATTATGATGCTTTGCAACAACTGAGCTACATAAACTAAAACTGGGATGCAGAAATCATAGGGAGTTTGCAGCGTGGATTAAACATATTGGTACTTCTGATTTCATCTCTTGAATCCTATAGTTTAATATTTAACATCCTTCTAAAATAGAAATGGCTTCTTATACAAAGTGTATTTAGTGTGATTTCGTGTTACAAATTCTTTAGTGTTCAAATCAGGTGTGAGTAGAATAACATAGCACTTTGGAAGAAAATACAGCTTAGTAACCCAAACCCTGAGGACAGGATGGCAAATATCTCCACAGCGACCACATACTTCCCTTTTGTGCTCATGTGCGCTGGTATGAATGACAGCCAAACACTAACAAAGATTAGCATGCTAAAAGTGATTAATTTGGCCTCGTTGTATCTATCTGGTAATTTCCATACTAAGAAAGCAACTATAAGCACACACTTTGCCAATAGTCCAAGGTATCCCAGCATGCAATAAAACATGGCCATAGATCCTTCATTACATTCAATTATTATTTTGTCCTTGTAAGAGTTTATGTTTTTCTCTGGGAAAGGTGATGAATGTCCAAGCCAAATAGTGCAAACAAAGACCTGTAGAATGGCACAGAAAAGGCCTATAAAACTTGGAGTCCTGGATCCCACCCACTTGTGGTGGATGCTTCCTGGTTTCGTTGCACTGAATGCAATGACTACAGTGATTGTTTTTGCCAGAATTGAAGAGATACAAACAGAAAATGTTATACCAAATGCAGATTGCTGAAGTAAACAGCTTGCATTGCGTGGTTTCCCAATAAACATTAAGGAGCAGAGGAAGCAAGGACGAGAGCAACCAGGAGAAAGTAGCTGAGATTACGGTTGTTCGCTTTCACTATTGGTGTGTTTCGATATCTAATAAAATCCACAATATGGAAGCAGGAATGATTGAAAGGAAAACGGTGACACTAGTCAATGTTACACCAGGGAATCATCAATGGCAGGTACTGACACGCTTCAGGATGCAGCTTATCCTTGCTCATCGGACCAAGAATCTTCTGGACACTTGATACAGTCAGTGGCATCTGATTGAAGAACAACAGAAAAAATTGATTTAAGAGTAAAAGCCATCTAAAGTTAACTCTTAATCTGTTATATCACTGTTTCTTGGTTACCAAGTCCTTGTGCCAGAAAGTGCAATGTGAGAATGAAATGGTAAGCACACAATCTGGCAAGTGTTGATATGACTACTTGCTTTTCTACTGCTCCATGCAGGTGATGTTCAGCCAAACCCAGGACCCCATTAGCCAATATCCTTGTCTCCACCCCCAGGATCTTCACTGGGCATCATCTGAAAGGCTTAAGGATAGCGCATATGAGCGCCTGCAGCCTTAGACCTAAAATTCACGAGGTCCAAGCCTGGCTAGACCTCTACAAGCCAGATATTCTTGCTATCTTGGAGACCTGGCTTAAAGCCACATCCTAGACCATGAGATCATGATCCTTGGGTACAAAACCTTCAGACATGACAGGGCAAAAAGAGAGGGGAGGAGTTCTAATCTATATGAAAGAGACTCTAAATGTGGCACTACTGAAGCCCAACCTTGGGAATTGCCAGGATAGGAGTCTGTTTTCATCCATCTAACCCTTGGTCAAGCTAAGCATCTCACCCTCAGCTGTGTCTATAACCCCTATGACTGCCCAACTTGCTCTTGAGAGCATCACCAAATCAGTTGGCAGTGAATTAACCAATGAACTCCTAATTATGGGAGACTTCAACCTGAACTGGGCCTCTGACACCAACAAAGTCCTCAAGGCAATGATCCATGATGCAAACCTAGAACAGGTTATCTCTCCACCCACCAGGTTCAACTATAAAACCGGGAACCACACTACTCTTGACTGGGCTCTGGTATCCAATCCCTCAACATACAGAAAGCAGGCATATTGGCAGATGTTATCAGTGACCACTCCCAATTTTCTGTACTTGAAGAACAGTACACCAAGATTCTGCCCTGGATACTCACGCTTCACGTCCACAAGTTTAATGACTACATAAGTAACCTGGACTGGAGCCAACTTAAGGCTTCTCATGACCTTGGTCAGACTCTGGCCTACTTCCAAGACTCACTACTCAAAGCGGCCTCTATCTTCTTTGCCCCTTAAAAAACTTAGAACAAAGGGAGGCTGCTACAAGTGGATCTCTCCTCAGTGAAATCTCAGATGAAAAGCAGGGACAAAGCCTGGAAGAAGTTCTGGCTCTCCTCTCCCTGCAGATCTGGTTACTTACAAAACCCCTAAGAAATAAATGTAAGCTAGCTATCAAACTTGTGAAAAGGAGTATGTATCCCACCTCCAATGGTCCAAACTGGTTAACCCAAGCTTTTCTGGTCACACATCAATGAACTGCTTAAGGTCAATTCCAAGGAGGCACTAGGTCCAATAGAGGTACAAGGACAGCGTGTCAGTGACTGCCACCAAATAGCCTCAGCAATCAACCACCACTTCACCAGCCTCGATGATTACAAGTTAGCTGCCCCATCTATGCCTTTACAGATCTCTGATGTATCCCCCAGTCTGAAAAGACCCCAATTTCACCTAAGATTATTCAAGGTGAGTGAGGTCCTTAAACTACTTAAAGCCCACACAAGCAAAGGCTCTGGAGGCCCTGATGGAATTAGCCCAAGGTTACTAAAGGAAGGTGCCCAGTCTATTGTCAAACCTCTGACCTGCATCATCAACAGGTCTCTATTTGAAGGTTACGTTCTGCAGCAGTGGAAGGTGGCCAATTTGGTCCCCATTCACAAGGGTGGCTCGTGCAAACAAATTGGCAATTATAGGCCCATCTCCTGCTATGTACCCTGCTAAACTGCAAGAAAGGCTAGTGTAGGGGCAACTGAGAGACTACCTTGAGCTCTCTACCAACCCTAGCACCTCACAGCATGGCTTTCGGGCAAACCATGAGACAGATATGGCACTCATCAATCTCACAGTGGACGTATTCAGGGCATTGGATGTAGGCATGTTGACAGGTGCAATCTTTATAGATATGTCCAAGGCATTTGACCTTGTGGACCACAACCTTCTTCTAACTAAGCTTCAAGGCATAGGTCCTGATGCCCAGGCCCTAAACTGGTTCAAGAGCTACCTATCAGGCCAGTCCCAGAGGGTCATTTGGAATGGAGAGCTATATGACCGTCTTCCCATCAAGAGTGGGTGCCTCAGGGCTTAATTCTTGGCCCCTCCTGTTCTCTCTCTTCACAAATGACCTCAACCATCACTGCGGGATAGCTCAGTTGTTCAATACACTGATGATACAGTCATCTACCGGTCCATGTCTACCCTCCAGCACCTGGGCCCTCTCCTCCAAGGGGACCTAAATACACTTGAGGCTTGCTGCTTACATCTAACAGAATTGTCCTCGATGCAGCAAAAACAAAAGCCTGGCTGTATGACCCTAGATCCCTTGGCCAGGACAGACCAAGTCTTTACAACTAACTTCCTTGCTGGAAAGAGTATAGACATTGTAGACAACATAAAATACCTTGGGCTAACTATCGACCAAGGTCTCTCCTTTAAGTCACACATAGACCAGGTAACTAGGTATATCCATGGCAAACTTGGCCCCTTGTACCGGCTAAAAAACAACTTATCCCAGAGGCAAGGCATGCAATTGCTCCAGTGTCCTCCTTCCTACATTAACGTGATGCTGCCCTGTAATTCAGAGCATGTCAAAGCATGAGGTTGACAGGCTTCAGGTCCTGTACAACAAGGTGGGAAGGTTTGTGACACTGAGTCACCCAAGAAGTCACCCTGCATCTCGCTGGCCCAGCTTCAATGGCCTTTCTTTGAGGCTTGTTTTCATCTCCTCGTTCTGCCTTGCTTACAAACTGCAGCACCCAGCTACCCCACCTAGCCTTACAAGAATAATCATTCCTAAGTCTAACCTTCATATACTCAGGACCACGGGCTGGTCCCTACTAGCAATCCCCAGAGTCAAGACTAACATGGGAGGCAAACCTTTGCTCACACTGCCCCTAAGCTGTGGAACACTCTCCCACCTTTAGTACAGGAAGCCCCATTACTGTTAAACTTTCACACAAGGCTCAAGTCCCACCTGCTTGGGGCAAGCTTGTGCCATTGTCAGGGTATTGGATAGTCACCCCCGGTCCCACATCCTACACCAATCCCTCTCCTTTTCTCACCCAAATGACTCCAAAAGCATGCCTCAACTCCTCAATTGTTGCATTTATGTTCAATATATTGAAATATTGCCTTTATTGTAACCTTAAATTGCATGTCTACTTTCTCTGCACCCTGTACTACCTGACTGTATTGTACTGTTTCTGTCTCCTGGTCGCCCCTGAAAAGGGACCTTCGGGCTCAGTGGGCCTACCCGGTCATCAAAATTCAATAAATAAATAAACTAAATAAATTTCCTGCTCATCCAGCCACTGGTTGTCTCTAATTCTCATCTAATATCTAGTATTCTCCTCTAATCGGGTTTCTTTTACCTGATGCCAAGATTGATAGCTCCTTTCTGCACACTATGAACAGCTTTGCTAAAGCATGCATCATGATATTGTTTCCAGAATGGTTATGAAAAGCTGCTGTCCTTGGGATGGTTTACTCATAACCTTGTACTCTCTTTAGGATATAGTTCAGTCAAATAAATAGTCTGCACTATATAGACATGTAGACACTGATGGCAGAACAAGGCTCATGGCTGATCCAGTCTGTCCAGTCTACCTAACTATTCTGCCTTGCCCTAGTGGCAATCACCATTGTTGTTTCTGTCCCCTGTTCTCTAACTAAACCCCATGTCTGTCCCATCCTTGCTGGATGCTGCAGATTGACTTGGCCTGTACAAATTTCACTGACATCTTATTCCACTTGTCCACCACCCTTTCCATGAAGCAGTACTTTACAGTCCGGGGTCCATTTTGAATCTCCCCTGCCAGTTTTAGTGAATGCCCTCCCAGCCTAATTGTGCTATAAAAGCTGACAATATTCTGATTTCTCAAAAGCACGATAAAACTAGGGCTAAGGTGACAGTTCCTCATTTTAAACACTTTTGAAATGCCTTGCCTTTTCAGAGATTAATGTACCTGCTCTACAGTGTTGGGGTATAGATAACCAGAGCTGAACCTGCAGTGAATCATGTTTCATACTCTGGGATTTCTCAGGATATTATCTACTGGCTAATTGTTGCCTAGGATGATTCATTTTATTCTTTGTGCCATTAGAAGACTATTTGGAGTACTTTATACCTCTGTCTTATAATATGAACATTTAAAATTGCCAGCAGAAACAGGCCATAGTGGTCTATCTAGTCTGCTCAGTGTGCAGCTCAGTAAAGATCCCTGTAGCTGCCCCCAACTCCTCCGGGAGTCATCCACCCCTCCTACACTCTCCGTCCCTTTCCCAGAACTGATTCCTCCACTTCTGATTTTCCTTTTCACTCAGTCTCACCCCCACCCCCTTGAAGCTGTGTTCAGTATTCCCCACTACCACCTCCTCCTCCGGCAACTTGTTCCATCCTTTTACCACCCTTTTGTGAAAAAGTGCCTCCTCATTTCCTTATTAAATCTGCCCACCACCAACTTCAGGCTATGCTCTTTTGTAGCACCCTTCTTTCTCAGATTGAATGTACCTCTGAACAAACCCTGTGGCATACCCCAGGATGAAACACAATTCTGCAGCATTTTGCCACACTCTGCAGAATGCTGCAGAAGACCTATTGAATAAAGCAATGTCATTTCAATGAGATTAGTCCCTTGTCATTCAGGAAAATGTGACACTGCCAGGATGAAGTGAATGCCACTGTTTCCTGCATGACAAAGGGACTAATTCATATTGAAATCACATTGCTACATAAAGTAGACCTGCTGCCACATACTGCAGAGTGCATTAAAAGTGCGTTTCATCCTGGGGAATGCCCTGTATGCATTTGGGGTACTTGAAGGTTTCTACTATGTCCCTTCTCTCTCTGCTCCTCCAGGGGAGTGACATGTTGCATTTCCTCAGCCCCTCTTCATATGTCTTGTCCTCGTGCCCTGGATCATCTTGGTTGCCCTCCACTGGACCCCCCTGTAGACTGATATCCTTCGTTAGATAAGGGCACCAGAACTGTACCCAGCACTCCAAGTGTGGTCTCACCAGAGACCTGTACAGTGGCAGAATAACTTCTTCTCTCCTAAAGGTAATTCCTCTGGTGATGCAGCCCAGCATTTTATTAGCTTTGGCTGCTGCCTTATGGCATTACACTAGTGCTTCAAGTCACTCCTGACCTACACTCCAAGGTCCTTTTCCTCTTCCAAGATGGTCACCTAGCCCCTTGCCAGTAGTTGGCCCCTTGGTTCCTGACTCCCAGGTGCATGACCTTGCACTTTGGTATTGAATACAAACTGCTAGATGGCTGACCATTTCTCTAGCCTAGCCAAATCTTCCTTTAATTTTTGTCTTCTCCTCTGTGTCCACCCTCCCACAGACCTTGGTATCATCTGAAAAGAGGCATATTTTACTTTTGATGCCTTCTGCTATGCCCCAATAAAGATGTTGAGCAGTACAGGTCTGAGAACTGAGTCTTGTGGGACCCTATTGGTTACAGGCATGGACAGCTCCACCCCTACCACCACTCCTCTGTTTCCTGTCCCTCAACCAGCCTTGATCCACCCCAGTAGTTTGTCACCTATACCCAGGTCTCTGAGCTTGCTGATCAGCCTGCCATGAGGTACTGAATCAAATGCCTTGCTAAAGTCCAGGTTTAGGCATCCACCACCTGCCATCTGTCCAGTGGCCTTGTAACCTAGTCAAAGAAGTCTGTCACAAGGAGGCACAGTTTTAAACTGGAGGGTGGGAGGTTTAGGAGGGAGGTCAGGAAGAACTCTTTACAGAGAGGGTGGTGGATACTTGGAATACACTGCTGGAAGAGGTAATCTCGTTCAAGACAGTGGGAAGCTTTAAGAAAGGCTGGCATAGGCATAGTGGGAAGGTAAGGATCTAGGTAGGGAGGATAAGTGTGGGAAGAAAGGGCAGGGACTGTAGCTCAAGCTGTGGACCCGCAATATGAATAGACTAGATAGACCAAATGGCCTTCTTCTGCTGGCTTCTTCATATGGTTGTATATTCATATGTTTGACAGGATCTCCCCTGACAAACCCATGCTGCCTGTCATCCTGGAGACCTTCACCTCAAGCAAGGATGCCGTCCTTCAGAGGCAAATTTTACTTTTGATGTTTGATGTTAGCTTTTACTTTTACCACACCCTCTTGAATCCCGCACTGTTTCTGCTCATACAACCTCATTAGTTAATCTGATCCAGGGTTCCACCACCCTCTCAGCAAACTCACATCTCCTTACATTGCTCTTAAATCTTCCCCTTCCAATCTTAAATTATGGCCATTTGTTTTAACTCCTACTTTCCTTTTGAGTAAGCTACCTTCATTCACTTTATTTATTCCCTTCATATACTTAAAAGTCTCTATCATGTCACTTCTATCTCTTATAATTTCCAGAGGGTATATATTTCATTGTCTCCATCTAGTCTGATATGGCTTCTCTTGCAGACCTTGCACCATCTTTGTTGCCCTTCTCTGAACCCTCTTCAACCTATCTATACACTTTCTTAAATGAGGCCTTCAGAACTGTATCCGGTACTCCAGGTGCAGTCTGACCACGGTGTCTTATAAAGTCAACACTTCCCCTCTTCCTACTTATTATACCCCTTCCAATGCACACCATCATTCTATTAGCTTTACCTATTGCCTTTCTTTGTTGGTCTCCTACCTTAAGGTTGCTTGTGATTATAATCCCCAGGTCCTTTTCTTGTTCTGTTTGCTTTATCAGTTCTCCCCAGTGGGTACTCAGCCAGTGGATTTTACATCATGCAATCATCATTGCATAATTCTTAGCATTGATGTTCAGCTGCCAAATGCCTGACCTCTTATCTAGGGTGCTCAGATCTCTCCTTATGGCTTCAACCCCTTCTGTTGTTTCAACCCTATTATATAACTTTGCATCACCTGCAAAACACACATTTTCCTTCAAGTCCCACTGATATAACACTGATATATGTCATAAAATGCTTTCTTTGCTGCATGGCTGAATAAAGAGGAGGTAACTAATGAATTTTCACTTATCCCTGTGTTTGAACTGAAGAAGAGTTCATTGGTGTCCAATGTATCCCATACAGGTACTTGTACAGTATGTCTCTGTCATGTCACCCATTCCCTCCTCTTCTCAATGGTTTACATGTTTAACTCCTATAGCGTCTCTTTGTACATCATTTCCCCTGAGGCTATGGATCACCTTAGTCACCCTCCACTGTCTGCTGCACCTTGTTGCAGTCTCTCCTCATGTGGGCTCCAGCACACCTTGTGTAGTATTCCAGCTGCAGATGCACCAGTGACCTGTACTGTAGGAGGACTCCCTCCTGACTTCTACTGCTTTTCTCCCTCCTTGTGCATCCCAGCATTCTCTTTTCTTTCCTCATGCGTGGGCTCCAGTGCCTTGTGCAGTATTCCAGGTGCAGGTGCACCAGTGATCTGTGCAGTGGGAGGATCTCCTCCCAGCCTCTACTGCTTATATAGGTAAGATCATAGGTTCATAGTTCAAGTCAAGCAGCCACGAGAGCCATATAAGACTTACCACTTTATCAGCAGTGATCTTCTCTTGTTTTGTCTCCCATATATTTATATAGAAAGATTTTAAATGATTAGCCCCTCCTGTACATCCCAGCATTCTCTTTACTTTCCTCATGTGGGCTCCAGAACCTTGTGCAGTATCCCAGCTGCCAATGCACCAGTGACCTGTACAGTGGGAGGATCCCTCCTGTCTTCACTGCTTATCCCTTCCCTATGCATCCCAGCACACTCTTTGATTTGATTACAAGGCTGTTGCAATGTGCATACATTTTAGGGTCTACAATATATCATGATCCCTAGATCTTTTTTTCTGTAGTGCTATCCAGGACCACCCTACCCCATTTCATATTGCACTCTTGGGTTCTTTTCCCAATGTACATTACCGTACTGATGAAAATGATCCTTATATGTGGGTAATCAGTGAAAACACAGGAAGTTACTGCAGAATTAATATGTTTCAGAACACGATACACTTATATTTCATATAACACACTTCAGCACGCCTGATGTAACCCAGTGCACAGCTTTCAATATATTTCAATACTGTGGTGACTGTCACACATAATGCTGAGTCCCACAGCTTTCCTTAAATAAGCACTGGCCAATGACAAATGTTTGCTTGTATTTGCTGTGTAGTTGTTAGCCACAGATACTGTAGTAGTTTAAATTAACCAATTACTAACAAGATAACACGACCCTTGTTCAGTTTGGTAGCTTATAATGACAACCTTAGCAATAACTGTACAGGCACAGATTATTACTGAAATATCCCAGAATCACAAACACATTATAGAAATCTGACTCAGGCAGTTTTCTTAAAACAAATATCTTTACTAAATAATTATCATACATTTACAACTAAAAGATTTATCAATTTGGTCACAGAATAACACAAATAAAAGTGGAAAATATACATGAAAATATATTATAACTTATCTAAAGTTCTCCCTTAAAGTTCATAGTGAATTGAAAGTTACATAGAAACACAGAGACATAGAATTTGACAGCAGATAAGGACCGCTTGACCCACCTAGTCTGCCCATTTCCTACCTACTGGATAAGCTGCAGATTCTAGTTAACCAACAGCTTACTTCTTCTTACCCGCAACTAGAATTGCCTTATGTCTGTCTCATGCATTCTTGATTTCCCACTGTTTTTGACCCCACAACCTCCTCAGGAAGGCTGTTCCATGTGTCCATCACCTTGTCTGTGAAAACAATATTTCCTCACTTTGCCCTGAGACACCCTCCCATCTTCAAATTGTACCCACTTGTTCTTGCACACCTCTTTTTCTCAATGATGCTACCCTCTTGGAATTTGTTGATTCCCTTGAGGTACTTGAAAGTTTCTGTAATGTCCCCCTCTGCCTCCTTTCCTCGAGGGTATACATACTAATCTCCTTTAGTCTCTCTTCATATGGCTTCTGTTGCAGACCCTGCACCATTTTAGTTGCCCTCCTCTGGACTGCCTCCATCTTGTCAATGCTCTTGGGAAAATGGGGTCTCAAAACTGTATGTAATACTCCAGATGGGGTCTCACCAACTATCTATACAGAGGGATAACTACTTCTTGTTTTCTACTGGTGATGCCTCTCTCTGTACATCCCAGTGTCCCCAAGCCCTCCATACTGCCTCCTCACATTGCTTGCTTACCTTTAGGTCATCTGATATGACTACACCCAGATCCCTTTCCATTTTAGTTGTTGTTAATAGCTCCCAAATGGGTAATCAAAATTTCATTTTCAGTTACTTTGATTTAATTTTAAAATTTCTTATCTAAATGTCTTCACAGTTTCAGGCTTTGGAGAAACATACAGCATGGGTATGTGCATCACATTTTAAGTCTCAAGCTTCAGAGGGGGCTCAGTTGTAGGTAGCCAGACATTTTGCCAAAATTGAGATTTCTGTTATTTTTGTATAATGTTGGTAGTATTCACTGAAATGTTATACAATTGTACAAGTATTCAGATTACCACTACAAGCATATATGTGCATGGTGTCATATTTCTAACTTCAAATGGGACTGAGTTATAGCCTGCCGAACATGTTGCCACAATTTAAATTTCAGTTATTTCCGTCTAATTTTAAAACAACATACTGTAGAAACTTAGAAATTGTTGGCAGATAAGGACTGCTAGGCCCGTCCAGTCTGCCCTTAGGGCCCTATATAGTGTATGTGGCCACTGACCCTATGTGATCAATGGCTTATCATCACTCCCACCCCTCACAGGCTTCCCTTGCACCTGTTGCAAGCATGCTTAAACCCCCCACTGTGCTTGCCCCAACACCTCCTGTGGCAGACCAATCCACGTGTTGACTACCCTTTCTGTGTCGAAAAACTTCCTCACATTACCTCTTAGTCTCTCCCCTCCAATTTCTATGGTGCCCCTTTGTGCTAGTACTTTTTCTACATCGGAAAAATGTCTGTCGCCTGCACCTTGTTTATGCCCTTAAGATACTTGAAAGTTTCAATCATGTCCCCCCTGTGTCTCCTCTCCTCCAGTGAGTACATATTGAGGTCCCTTAGTCTCTCCACCTATGTTTTGTGGTGTAAGCCCTGCACCATCTTTGTTGCCCTTCTCTGGATAGTCTCCACTTTATCTATGTACTTGCGGTGTGGTCTCCAGAACTGTATGCAGTACTCCAGGTGAGGCCTTATCATGTTTTATACAATGGCATCACCACTTTCCGCCTCCTGCTAGTGATACCTCTGCCTGTGCACCCCAGCATACCACTGGCCTCCCTGCCACCTTTTGCACTGCTTTCCATCCAAATTTAACCATATTTGAAACATATAAACTACTGTACCACATGGTCCAGTGGTATGCTTGGGTGCATTGGCAGAGGTATCACTAGCAGGAGGCAAAGTGGTGATGCCGACACATTGTGCAGTGCACTGCAGTAACAGTCCAAACCAAAATACCATAAAGCAGTACAAACTCATGAAGGTGTGGTGGATAGCAGGTTCTGCTGCAATTGCTCTGTGGCACAATAAAATGTGTCTGATTTGATGGCATGTGTCACACACTCACACATACTACACTACAAATAATGCATAGCAAATTGAACATTTCAGGAATATAACCAAATCTTTAAACAAACCAAAATGATGCACTGCTGCACCACAACAATCAGCAAAAAGACAAGAATTACTGAAAATAGACTGCCTATTTCTCCAGTATTAACCTACCTCCACCACATAAACGCCCTCCCCAAAGCATACTTCAAGTATCTGTCAGTACACAGACTGAATGTTCTAAATTAACATTCAAAATCCACACACAAACAACAAACACTCGATGATATGTGCACAGTAGGGTTTTCTACATTCGATGTACTAAATTTTGGGCAAAAAAAATGCCTCGAAAGGCTGTTTTAACAGCTTTTAGAGGGTTTGAATCGCAGAGCTCTGAGAGGAGACTGTCTCCAGCTACCACTACACACGCACTGCACAGAACTGAGGCTGTGCACAACAATCTAGAGCCCATGTGACTCTGCAAACCCATGAATCACTGCAAAATTTGCCTTGGAGCTCAATAACAAGGTGATGTGATGTGAAGTACATTGATTTCAATGAACTTCCATTAAGATTGGTGCAGAAGTGGTGTCATAGGTTTTGTCTGAGCATAGAAGACGTATGTCCATAGTGCTCATCAAATGTATTCAAGAGTAACCCCAAATACCCTTACTTATTAGATAAGAATCTAGTTTTGTTTTAAAAGCATTCATAGTCTAACAAGTCACTACTTCATTTGGTAGAGCATTCCAGATTCCCCTCACTCTTATATTAAACCAGTATTGTCTTCTTTTAGTATTAAACTTATCCTTATACAACTGGAAAGGGTGAGCTATGGTGTTATGTATCTGATTCTTCAATACTAGGCCTAGCTGTTCCATCAATTGTACATCCTTAAGAGCCATAAATATCAGGCACATATCTCTCCACAATGTACGAAACTCCAGAGAATACATTCCCAAGCTTTAGAATCTCTGTTCATAACTCTGTCCCTGAACATCTCTAATCCCTTTAGTGGCCCTCCTTTGAACCTCTTCCAGGGTCATAATATCTCCCTTATTTCCTGGTGCCCAAAACTGCACACAATACTCCATGTGGGACGCACCAAGGAGGTATACAAAGGCATTAAGACCACTCTATCTCTGCTTTTAATGTGTTTGTTTATACAGTATTGTATACTACTTGTTTTTTAATTACCTGCCTACGCTGCATACCAAAATTAAGTTCACTGTTAACCCTTATATCCAGATCTCAATCATCGTCAATGACCCTAAGTTCTCTGCCTCCCAATCTATACTTAAACTGCTTGTTATGTTTCCCCAAATGCATAACTGCATTTTCATGTTAAATATAGCATTCTTGTTTAAAGCCCATGAATCTAGATCACTCAGGGCAGTCCTGCAAGATACTTACCTGTGTTAAACTGTTTACTGGGAAACCCAGGCATGTATCATCTGCAAATTTGGAGAGCCACACCTGGTTAGACATACAGTGAGGAAATATTGGGGGAAGGCGGAGAAATGTGAAGCCATTGTTATCATTGGACTTATGCTCTCATTATGATGTGAAGTACTGCTTTGTGTTGTGTATTACTTTGTGGATTCTGCATTACTCTGCAAATTACTTCATGGAGTGAATTTTGCACATCACCCACCTCTATTAGGTATCCTTCTTTGCTGTCCTTTCTTTGTCTACATTTACCCTGTTATATTAACACGTTGAGTTTCACAGCCTCTTACCTGTTGCTAGAGTCTTTGTTTCAGGAAGTCATCTCACCTCCTGCACAGATTTCACACATGCTCAGTGTACCGAGCCTTTTGTATGTGGCACCTACCCTGTGGAATTTCTACCTCAACGGTTAAGAGAATGCCTGACCATCGAAAGTTTTAAAACTGATTTAAAAACCTATCTGTTTCAACAAGCTTTTCTTTGACTGCGTTTAGCTGTTTTTCAGGAACTTGATGATTTATAAACTTTTATTAATTTGCTGTATTTTAATTGTTATATTTATGTTAATTATGTATTCTCTTGATTATGTGGTTTTGCTGTGGTACTGTACAGTGCTTTGATACTTGAAAAGCACTTTGTAAATAAAGATTACTTACTTCCTTCCCCATTCTCTGGTCCTACTACCCATCCCTTGTCTGGCCTTGTGTATTACTGCAGAAGTTTCCTCTATAACACTTTGTCCCTTCTATCCACAGGTCTTTTCATCTGCCTGGCCTTGCAGCACACAAGCTTGGAGCTCACAGAATCACTCCTTGGCCACACAGTCACCATCAGCAGATACTGGGCCCTTCATAGAAACATAGAAACATAGAATTTGATGGCAGATATGGACTGCATGGCCCACCTAGTCTGCCCATTTCTCTACCTAATGGATAAGCTGCAGATCCTAGTTAACCAACAGCCTACTTCCTCCTACCCCACTAGAATTGCCTTATGTCTGTCCCATGCATTATTGAATTCCCCACTGTTTTTGACTCTACAACCTCCTCAGGAAGTCTGTTCCATGCATCTACAACCCTCTCTGTGAAGAAATACTTCCTCACATTACCTCTAAGCCGTCCCCTCTATCTTCAAATTGTGCCCCTTGTTCTTGCACACTCTTTTTTGAAAGATGCTACCTTCTTGGACTTTGTTGATTCCCTTGAGGTATTTGAAAGTTTCTATCATGTCCCCCTCTCCTCTTTTCCTCGATGCTATACATCTTAAGCTCCTTTAGTCTTTCTTCATATGTCTTCTGGTACAGACCCTGCAACATTTTGGTTGCCCTCCTCTGGACAGCCTCCACCCTGTGTATGTCTTTGCGGAGATGGGGTCTCCAGAACTGTACACAGTACTCAGATGTGGTCTTATCAACTGTCTGTATAGAGGCCAACAACTTCCTGTTTTCTGCTGTGATGCCTCTCCCATGCATCTCAGTATCCCCCAACCATCCTTACTGCCTTCTCACATTGCTGGCCACCTTTAGGTCATCTGATATGACTACCCCTAGGTCCCTTTTCATTTTGTTGTTATCAGTATCCACCCCCATTGTGTACTCTTCCCTGGGTTTTGTTTCCCAGGTGCATTACTTTGCACTTCTTTGCGTTGAATCTAAGCTGCCATACATTTGACCATTCCTCCAACCTTGCCAAGTCCCTTTTCATCCTTTCCACCTCACCTTAGTATCAACCCTGTTGCAGATCTTTGTATCATCTGCAAAGAGACATACTTTCCTTCTAGTCCCTCTGTAATGTCACCTATAAAGACATTAAAAGGACCGGTCCCAGTACTGAACCCCTGCGGTACCCCACTAGTAACCCATTTTCTTCACTGTGGACTCCATTTACTATTATCCGCTGTGTCCTGTTGTCCAGCCAGTGTTTTACCCAGGCTACTACCCTGGGACCCACTCCCAGTCTAGCTAATTTGTTTATTAATCTTTGTGTGGGACTGTGTCAAATGCCTTGCTAAAGGCTAGGTAGGCCATGTCCACAGCAACTCCCTGGTCTACTACTTTGGTCACCCAGTCAAAGAAATCAATTAGATTTGTCTGACATGACCTTCCTGCTGTGAATCCATGCTGCCTTGGGTCCTGTGCCCCTCTGGCCTCTTGGTACTCAACAATTCGTTCCTTCAGCAGTGATTCCATCATTTTCCCTACCACTGAGGTCAAACTGACAGGTCTGTAGTTTGCTGCCTCTGTCTTGCTCCCACTTTTGTGAAGAAGAATCACATCCACCCTCCTCCAGTCCTCAGGTACACTGCACAAGGTACAGAAGCATACTGTGTTAGCCTGTTGATGCTTTGCATTAACTGCCCCACCCACCCTGGGCCATGTCTTAATTTATAGGTCATCACTGTCACGTGACCTCTCTGTCAAATTCTATCTCCTCACTTTCCCACTAGCAGGTTATTCTCCTTGACCTCTATATTTCACCTTAACATGCTAACTCCACCTCACTAGCATCCTCACTACCTTCATTACTTACACCAGTGACCACTAGGAGTCACTCTTGTGCACTCTTTTCTCTCCTCTCCTCTCCTGGTATTGTTCCTCATATTGTTTTGACCCCAATTCTCAAAGGCCCCCACAACAACTTCTACCCTATCACCCTACTGCATTTTTCCTATCCTCCCAAAGCTCTCTCCTGGGATTCAAACCCTAATCCTGTTCCCCAAAGTCATGTTCCCTAACCACTACGCTATATGGTGTACAATTTCTCCTGCTCCATTTCTCTGCCTTATATTTAATTTTGCATGTTCCCCTGTTTCTCAGGATGATTTATACTCTCCTGTCCCCATTTCTCACCAAATGTACTTAATTTGTCTGTCATTATCGGCCCCCTGGCTAACACCTGCTATCCCTAGCCTGTGTTATCATGGGACACATACTATTTAGAATAACACTTGTATTCATTATATTGCTCACACTCCCATTTGTTCTAGCTGAATTCTTATCCACACCATCCCCAATTTGTCACTTTAACTAACACACCTCAAGCTACCGGCACTGTAAGTGGTACACCAGCCCACTCTCCTTGCCCCATCTTGGTCTACCACACTTCTGACCATTTCAGCTTGCTCACCCTCCCCATACCACTTTTCACCTCACAGCTACCCCTTGTTATCATGTGTAAATCCTCAAAAGCAGATTACCTATTCATTCTAAGCTGTTCAGGAACTTCATAATTAATTGAATCCTACTTATGTTGCTACTCTCTGCTAATATTCACCCTAATCCTGTTCCTGTATAGCAACAGCTTGGAAGCATGTGCAAAAGGGTGGCATTAAGCTGGCATCAATCAACATCATCAGTCTTCTGCCCATACTCGATCGCCTCCAGACATGGGTCCTTCAGCACAAATCTGATGTCTTTGTAGTGGTTGAAACCTGGCTCTCCCCAAATCCCTGGCACTGCTGTTGCCCTTGATGGTTACACCCTGATCAGAGAGAATGGACAAGGCAAGAGGAGGAGGGGCTGCTATTTACTTACCAGACTCACTAAGGGTCAAGTCCTCCTGTCAATTGCATCTGATAACAGTGCACAGGCACTTGCAATCAGAACTACTGTCGGCACCTGGTAAGCCCCTACTATTCTCTCTGTATATCTCCCCAAAGGATACCTGCAGGCACGTTAGTCTTATACTTGACTACATCTCTAGCCTTGCAAATCACTCTGAAACAGTAGCTCTTGGTCACTTTAATATAAACTGGATTGCCCTGAAGCTGACCCTTTCAAAGATGCACTCACTGCCCTTAATCTCTCCCAATAAGTTAATTCCACCACCAGGTGCAACTATACAACAGACAACAACACTCAATTAGACCTACTACTTACCAACCATCCTGACAGGTTTATGGGCACAGAGGTCTTACCTGACTCACTCAGTGACCACACCCCGTTATCAGCTTCTAGTCTAACAAGGCCCTAAACTCCCCAAGGCAACTTACCAGCACATCCTGAAACAAGCATTTGTCAATGCCGAATGTTGTCGTGCTGGCATTGGCTTTTTAGTGCAGTGTGGAAAAGCATTTTGGGCAGGATGTGAAAATGACAGCTGTAAAGTTCATAAGGAGGTTTAAAAAATGCCAGTGTTGAAAATGTGGCATGTAAATATTGCAAATTTGGCGAAGTTACAAGGGTGCGTGGAAATGCACATCGCACGCTAGTAACACAGTCATTGTATGGACGTTTGGTACCAAATTTTCAACATAGACATTTTAGCACCTCTGCTCATGTACAGTGTCACTGCATTTCCTCAAACTGTCCCAAAAGGTGATTTCTCCACAATGACCGTGTTATTCTATGCGCGGATGTGCGAAAAACATTTTAGGCAGGATATATGAAATGACAGCTTTACTGTTCATCAAGAGGTGTGGAAAATGCCAATGGTGAAAATCCAGAGTGAAAATACTACAATGCACAATGTTACAGCGTGCGTACAAACTGCATAATGCACACTTTCACCACAGTCATTTTATGGAGTATCATCACCAAATTTTCAACATAGGCATTTTAGGATGTCTGCTCATGAACAGTGTCACTATCATTTTGTAATCTGCCCAAATACTGATTTCCCACAGTGACCGAGTATTGTGGGCTGGAAGTGTGGAAAAACTAAAAAGTAAAGGGGAGGACAAGAGGCACTCTGGGTCACCTTGGAGACAGGGAATGGCATCACAATCTGCACAGGGGTTATATACAGACCCCGTCTCAAGGGGAGGAAATGGACAAGAAAATGATACAGGACATTCTCAAAATGGCTGAAAAAGGGAGATACTATTGATGGGGAGCAGGTTCATTCTCGATGCCTGCAGGGGCAGGCCTTAGACAGCTAGTGTTGGAACCCACTCAGAGTGAGCAATACTAGACCTGGTACTCTCAAATGGAGAGAGGATCACAAATTTAGAAGTCAGTAGACATCTGGGAACAAGTGACCACTGCACAGTATGCTTCACAATAAGCACAACCATGGAGACAAGCCATACAAAAACAAGGATACTGGACTTTAGAAGGGCCGACTTTGAAAATGGGTGAATACCTGAGGAATGCACTAGCAAATGGCCAAAAGGAGGGTGGAAGAACAATGGAGAAAATCAAAACTGCTATCATAGAGGCAACAAGCCTTTGTGTGAAACAAATAAAGAAAACAAAGTGGAGTGAAAAACCACTATGGTTCTCCAAAGAGGTGGCAGGAAGGTTAAGGAGAAAAGGCTGCCTTCAAAAGTATAAGGAATCACAGAAGGAGCACGACAGAGAACTGTATCAATTAAAGCAGAAAGAAGTGGGAAGGCAGTCAGAATAGCAAAGGCCCAAACAGAGGAAAAAATAGATAACTCGGTTAAGAAGGGGGATAAAACCTTTATAGGTACATTAGGAGCATAGAAAGGTTAAGGAGGAATAGTGAAGATTCATAAAGGAGAGGGAGGTGGGCAGAGGGAGACAGTGAAAAGGTAGAGATACTGAATGAATACTTTGCTCAGTATTCATGAAAGAAGATGAGGAGGAGTTACCTAAACCAGACAACAGAAGCACTTTGGGTAGGGGTTGACATCAGTCCATTTACAGAACAAAGAGTCCTGAAAGAACTCCTAAAACTCAAGGTGGACAAAGCAATGGGGCCTGATAGGATTCACCCCAGAATCCTAAAAGAACTAAGGGAGGACCTAGTGACACCACTGATCACACTTTTAACAAATCATGGGATGATGGGTGGTACCTGAGGACTGGAGGAGAGCAGATGTGATTCCTTCACAAAAGTGGGAGCAAGGCAGAAGCAGGAAACTACAGACTTGTAGTTTGACCTCAGTGGTAGGAAAATGATGGAATCACTTCTGAAAGAAAGAATTGTTGAGTACCTAGAGGTAAGCGGGCACAGGACCCAAAGCAGCATGGATTTACAGAAGGAAGGTCATGTCAGATGAATCTAATTGATTTCTTTGACTGGGTGACCAAAGTAATAGACCAGGGAGGGGCTGTGGATATGGCCTACCTAGACTTTAGCAAGGCATTTGACACAGTCCCGCACAAAAGACTAATAATCAAGTTAGCCAGCCTGGGAGTGGGTTCCAGGTGGTAGCCTGAGTAACAAAACTGGCTGCACAACAGGACACAGAAGGTAATACTGAATGGAATACATTCCAAAGAAAGGGGTTACTAGTGGAGTACCACAAGGCTCAGTACTGGGTCCATTCCTCTTAAACATCTTTATAGGTGACATTGCAGAGGGTCTGAGGAAGGTATGCCTCTTTGCAGAGGACAAAAGATCTGTAACAGAGCTGATACACAAGGGGGTAGAAAGGATGAGAAGGGACTTGGCAAGGTTGGAGGAATGGTCAGACATATGGCAACTTAGATTCAATGCAAAGAAGTGCAAAGTAATGCACCTGGGAAACAAAACCCAGAAGAGTACACAATAGCAGGGGAGGTACTAACAACAACAAAATGGAAAGGGACTTGGGGTAGTCATATCAGATGACCTAAAGGTTGGTAAGCAATGTGAGAAGTCATTAAGGAGAGCTGGGGGGATACTGGGATGCATAGGAAAGGGCATCACAAGTAGAAAAAGAAGTGGTTATCCTTCTGTACAGACAGTTGGTGAGACCCCATCTGAATACTGTGTGCAGTTTTGGATACCCCATCTACATAAGGACATAGACAGGATGGAAGCAGTCCAGAGAGGGCAACTAAATGGTGCAGGGTCTGTATCAGAAACCTATATGAAGAGAGACTGAGAGAGCTTAATATGTATACCCTTGATGAAAGGAGGACGGGGGACATGATAGAAACTTTAAGTACCTCAAGGGAATCAACAAAGTCCAGGATGGTAGCATCTTTCAGAAAAAGATGTGTAAGAACAAGGGGCACAATTTAAAAATAGAGGGACAGCTCAGGGGTAATGTGAGGAAATTTTTTTCATGGAGAGAGTGGTGGATGCATGGAACTGCCTTCCTGGGAGGTTGTTGGGTCTAAAACAGTGGGGAATTCAAACATGCATGGGACAGACATAAGGCAATTGTAGTGGGATTTGCAGAAGTAGGCTGTTGGTTAACTAGGATCTGCAGCTTATCCAATAGGAAGAGAATGGGCAGACTGGGAGGGCCAAGTGGTCCTTATCTGCCGTCAAAGTCTATGTTTCTATGTAACACATTTCAGCTAGGATGTGAAAAATGACAGCTGTACTGTTCACAAGGAGGTGTAGAAAATTGACAATGTTGAAAATCTGTCATGAAAATTTTGCGAATTTCGAAATTACAGCGTGAGTAGCAACTGCTCAATGCACGTCAGAAACAGCCATTTTTTGGTTTTGTTCCACCAAATTTTCAACATAGGCTTTTATACATAGATACATAGACAGTGTCAGCAGATAAGGGCCCATGGCCCACCCAGTCTGCCCATTTGAGCTTGTAAGTTCAGTTTGTTTTCCTAGAAGTCTGTTGCCCCTTACCCCTGACCTCCAGAATTCCTTTATGTCTATCCATGCATTCTTAAATCCTCGTGATTGTTTCAGCCCCACCACTTCCTCTGGCAGGGTGTTCTTCTTGTCCACCACCCATTCTGTGAAGAAATTCTTTCTCATGTTTCCTCTGAATCGTCCTCCCTCCAACTTCATCCCATGCCCTCTAGTCCTGGAACATCTTTTTCGCTTTAAAATAGTGTTTTCCTGCACCCTGTTCCTCCCTGTAAGATACTTGTATGTCTCTATCATACCCCTCTCTCCCTCCTCTCCTCCAGGGAGTACATGTTCAGTTCCTTCAACCTGTCTTCATAGGACTTGTGATGCAATCCATGCACCATCTTTGTTGCCCTCCTCTGAACCTTCTCTACCCTGTCTATGTCCTTACGTAGGTATGGTCTCCAGAACTGTACACTGTACTCCAGGTGGGGCCTTTCTAGTGTCTTGTATAGCGGAATTATGACCTCACTTTTCCTGCTGGTGATGCCCCTGCCTATACATCCCAGCATCCTATTTGTTTTACCTGCTGCCTTGTCACACTGTTTCCTACCTTGAGGTCATCAGAGATGACAACCCCAAGATACCTTTCCTGCTTGGTGCATGCTATATCCTCACCTCCCAACTGATATATTGTGCCAGGGTTTTGTGCCCCATATGCATTATCTTGCACTTCTTTGGATTGAATTTCAACTGCCAAACCCCTGACCATTCTTCAAGTTTCTGCAGGTCGCTTCTCATTCTGTCTACACCCTCTGGTGTGTCTACTCTGTTACAGAGCTTTGTGTCATCAGCGAACAGTGAAATTCTGCCTTCTAGGTCCTGGCGCAATGTCACTGATGAAGATGTTGAATAGGACCGTCCCAGCACTGATCCCTGTGGTACCCCACTGGTCACTCTCCCTCTGTGGAGTGACAGCCATTTACCACCACCCTCTGTGTCCTGCCACCCAGCCAGTTACCTACCCACCACACTACTGTCCTGCCCACACCCATATTCCCCAGTTTGTGTGAATAGTCTTCTGTGTGGCACAGTGTCAAAGGCTCTGAAGTCCAGATAGGCCATGTCCACTGCCCTCCCCTGATCCACCTCCTCAGTCACCCAGTCAAAACATTCAACGAGGTTGGTCTGACATGACCTCCCTGGTGAAACCATGCTGCCTTGGGTCCTGTAGTCCATTGACAACCAGATGTTCCACCAATCTCTCCTTCAGTAGTGCTTCCATGATCTTCCCACTACCAAGGTGAGGCTGACTAGTCTGTAGTTCCCTGCTTCCTCTTTGTTCCCACTTTTGATAAGGGACTACATCTGATGTCCTCCAGTCTTTGGGTCCTCCCCTGTTTCCAGTGATCGGCTAAACAACAGGATAGCCAGAGTTCAGCCACCACCTCTCTTAGTTCTTTAAGGACCCTGGGGTGCACCCATCTGGCCCCATTGCTTTATCAACTCTTATTACTTCCAGTTCCTTCAGGACCCTTTCTTGTGTAAAGGGACTTGTGTCCATTTCTGCACCATTCTCACGCCTTGTACTCCTTTCAGACCCATTACCCTCCTCTTCAGTAAAGACTGAGCAGAAATACCTGTTCAATATGTCAGCTTTACTGTTGTCATCCTCCACGCAGCCTCCATCCTCCTCCTTCAGTCTCACTATCCCTCCTTTGTCTTTCTTTTTTCACTTATGTACCTGTAAAAGGTTTTGTCCCTTTACCCACTGATTTTGCAATGTGTTCTTCTGTCTGAGCTTTGGCTTCCCTACTGACCTCCCTGCCTCCCTTTGCTTCTCCTGGTACTTCTCCTATCCCCTTCTGCCTGTGTCTTTTTGTATTGCCTAGAATGCAATCTTTTGGCTTTCACTTTCTTTGCTACCTCTTTGGAAAACCATAATGGTCTCCTCTTCCTTTTCCTCTTGCTAACCTGCTTAATGCATAATTCTGTTGTTCTTGTAAACCCCATTTTAAATACTGCCCACTGTTCCTCAACCCTGATTCCTGTCCCATTCCCTTAATGCCTCTTTCAAGTATCTCCCCATTTTCCCAAAGTCTGCCCCCTAAAATCCAGGATACGTGTTTTGTGTGGTTTGGTTCTGCTCTTTCTGTAATTTCAAACCACAATGACTGGTGGTCACTGTTTCGCAGGTGCTCCCCACTGTTACCCCCATCACACTGTCCCTGTTTGTGAGCACAAGGTCCAGTATTGCTTTCTGCCGAGTTGGTTCCATGACCAGTTGCTTGAGGAAGGCACCCTGAAGGATTCAGGATAAATCTGCTCCTAGTTGATGCTGCTGCTGGGATGCTCCAGTCCACGTCTGGAATATTGAAGTCTCCAACCAGTACTACCTCACCTTGTCTGCCATCCTTTGGATGGCTAGCATAAGCTCCCTATCTGTTTCTTCCTCCTGGGCTGGTGGTCTATAGACCACACCTGTGTGGATGGCTGGCCCATTTTCCTTTCCAGCTTAACCCACAGTATCTCTCCCCATTTTGTTCCTCCTGGACCTCTGTGGCCTTTATGTCATTTTTCACATACAGTGCCACTCCTCCTCCCTCGTGTCTGCTCTGTCTCTTCTGAATATGTTGTAGCCAGGTATGGCCATCTCCCAGTCGTGGTTATCATTACACCAGGTTTCAATGATGACCACAATGTCCACAGGTCTGACTGTACCATGACAGCCTCCAGATCTTCCATCTTATTGCTAAGGCTCCTGGCATTTGCACATGGCTTTCCATGATTTGACCTCCCTAGACTGTTTCACTGTTCTACTCAGCCCCTTCCTTGGTTGTCATTTATCACTGGTTCTCCTTGCTGTCTGCCCTTCTGCTGAATTTTTGCCCTTCTGCTTATCCACCTCTTGGGCACTAATCTCCATCTTCTGCACACTGCTTTGCAGAGATAGCCACTCCTCTGGTTCACTGGTTCCACTGCTAGCTGTGGGGGTGAGCAATAGGTACCCTCCTTGCTGGCCTGCCACCCCTCTAGCTAGTTAAAATGCTTGTCAATGTAGCATTTAAAATTATCATTGAGTGCTTGGATTCCCTCCAGGATGGATGCAGGCCGTCAGGCTTGAACAAACCTCCATCCCTCAGGTGGGTCCCCAGTCACCAATGAATCCAAACTCCTTCCTCACAGCACCAGTTCTTCAACCATGAGTTAAAGTTCCTGGTGCATGCACTGCTATGCTCTCCTTGCCTCTCACAGGTAGTACTTCGAGAAAGTGACAGAAGTAGCTACTTGCTTGAGACCCTCCCCATAATGACATCCAGCTCACCCTCCCGCTCTTCCTTCCCAGTGAGCCCCAGGATCTTTCTTCCATCTATCCATGCCGTGGCACCTGTAGGCACCTCACCTCCCTGTCCTCCCCTCCTGTGTTCCTAGCTGGATCCCTCTTATGATGGAGTTCCCCACCAGGATTCGCTTCCTCCTCCTCTGGGGTCCACTGCTTTCCCCGCTGAGGTCACCTCCTTGGCTAACCTCCACATCCTTTCCTTCCACTTCTTTGGGTACCTCTATTTGGTTGTCCTCACTTGCCAGTGTTGCATATGAGTTCTTGAGGAATAGGATCTGGGATGTCTCTGCCTGACTGCCTAACCCTCCTGAGCCCACTGTCATTCAAGTGCTCCTCGTTCCTCAGCATCCCTTGAGGCAGTTGCATTGCATTTTGAGAGCCCACTCACCGAATACTGCCACTGTCCTTGCATTAATCAGTCCTGAAAGTGATTCCATGCAGTGACTTGCGAATCACCTTTCGGGACCAATTAATGTCATAACCATGACATAATTCATGAGGAGGGGACCCCAAAACCCCATGTTGAAAATTTGGTGCAAAATTCCAAAAATGCCCAAGATATGCATCAAAGTTGAAAAACCCTATTTATTCCATTATACAGCTTACCAGCATTTCTTCAGTTCGTGGTCAGCTTTGAAGAGTGCAGACGTGTTCCCAGTCCAAGCAAGATCGATCATGCTGAGCTAGTATGGGGTGACGGGGAGTGGGAGGCAGGGTGCACAGTGGGTGGGTGCAGGTGGTGAGAGGGAGGTAGGAGACTATGAGGGACCATTTTCTGTTTACAGGTGTTAAAAAAAAGAGACATCGGGAGACCGTTTTCATTTTAATAGGTGCTGGCACACTGGAGTGGGATCCCAGTGTGACACCTGAATGTGTGTGGGTGGGTGCTTTGTCGACGGGTGATTAGGCACCCCGTAAGCAAACAAGGAAAGTGGGGGCCACAGGGCCAAAGAGTTGGGCACCTCCTCGGCAAGCAAAAAAAGGGGTTACATGATGCCAATGAGGATTGGACACCCCTGTTGGCACACAAACGGGGGTGTTGACAGGCAACAGCTGCAGTCACTGCTGCCATGTTGCCTGCATGACAGGGAGGCGTGTTGTGGTCACGCTGCATAAGAGCTTCATTCTCATTGCAGTGGACCTTTTCTCTGCTCTCTTCACCTTGTTAGCTAGGCAGGGGTCGGCCCCTGCTTGCTGGCTGATTGGGAATGCGGATGCACCTACTGGTGCATGCCCTGCATTCGCCCAACAGTGACCACGGCCTCCAAATCTGCACTACTGCAAGATGTTGGCTGCACAAGCACGCCAACATAAAAATGGCAGCAGCAGCAGTCTTATGTTACCTTCAGTAGTGTGACTGGATGCTTATTTTTCATCCGTTAATGTTGACTCTGCACTAGAATACTTTATCACCACTTTCAATGCAGCCTGTGATATCTTCACCCCTCTCAGAAAAAGGAAATCGAAGATGCCTGTAACCCTTGGATCTCCACCACTCTCCTTAATCAGATGGCTGCTCGAGATCATATCTGGCATAACACCCATGCCACGGGAACCCCTCTGACTGGAGAGCTACACAGCAGCTAGGAACAACTGCACTTGTGCAATTTACCTTGCTAAATCTGCTTATTAAAAACTGTATTTACTGACACATGGGTTAGTAGGGAGTTTTGGGAGAACAACAAGGAACTGACTGGCAAGCCCAAAAACTCTACCCTCATTTATTAACATCAACAGGCTTGCACCAGGATCCACAACAATTGTCAACATCTTTAATAATGCCTTCTCAGACCTCAGTGGAGTCCTTCCACCTGACTTCTTCTCTAACACCTCCTCTATACCTGAAAACCCTAACAGCTCCCCTAGAGCTATGACCACTCCCAGATGCCCCTTCTACTTTAAAACAGACTCAGCCATAGCCGGAAAGTGACACTGAGAGTTGAGGCACTGCTCGCACATATTGTGCCATGCCAACGACCCAGGTTCGGGAACGGACTCTGGTCACTGGTGGGTCGGCAGGGAGGATCAGGATCAAGCATCCATAGACTGCTCTCCTGATCCTGGGAGGGCTGGGAACTCCACTGTGCTGTAGTGGTCCCTGGGGATGCCTGTGGCACTACAGGCTGGTGGATATGTGGTGGGAGCATGGCGGATGATCGCATGCAGGCGTGGATGTCATTGCACGTCCGTGCTCCAGTGGGGCCAAAACTAGGTGGAAAATGGCTGGGCGCGACCATGCAGCTTGATGGCCATGCCCTACCTCACCAGGAGGCCTCAAGTGGAATTGCACTGGGGCTCCGGGGCGGTCTGGCTGGATAGGGTATGGGAGACCCTCCAGCAGACTGGCGACAGCCGTGCTTGGATCCCCATCATATGAGTGAGCCTGGTGCTCTCCTGTGGGCAGCGCCAGGCTGATGCCCCTGCAGAAGCTGCCACAGCAGGTAAATAAATAGAAATAATAAAAAAAAAACAGACAACCAAAGAGACAAAAGTAACTTCCATCTTGCCCAAGATGCTGTTCTGCTACCTTCACCAAGGTTTTAAGCTGTCCCTCTGCTTAGGTCAATTTCTCTCTGGAAGGCAGTCATAATTACTCCCTGTCTACAAGACTGGAGCCAAGACCTTGCTCTCTAACTACCATCCCATCTCTATACTCCCTCTCTTTAAAGTCTTGAATGTATCATTTCCGATCAGCTCTCCAATTACCTGTCCAAATGCAACACTCAATGTCCACAGCAATATGGGTTTAGAAAAAATCAAAGCACCACTACCACGCTTCTTGAATATGCTACATTTATTCACAGAGCATTCAACCGTGGCCACCTAGTTGTGTCCATCTACATTGACCTAACTAAAGCATTTGACTTGGCTAACCATTCCCTATTTATTGAGTCTCTCCTGTCCTTGGTCTTTCACATGCAGTTACCTCCTGGTTTCAGAACAACCTTGCTGGCAGAACACAATGGGTGAAAATTAGGTACGCTTTCCACCCCATTCTGTGCTCTGTATGTACCGCAAGGTTCCATTCTTGGCCCCTTTATTTAGTTACTTCCTCAATTCCTCCCCAGGCCTGATCCAATCAACTCCTCCTCTACATGGATAATGCTGTCTTATTCATGAGCCAGCCAGACCCTCCTCCTTACTAGAGTGTTGCAGCATAGCTTTGCCCTGGTTGATTCCTGGCTTATAGAAAACAAGCTAATCCTGAACTATAAAAAGACCAAGGTGATGTTATTTGCAAATTCTCTTTAACACGCATAAGTCAGCTCAACTCCCATCCTTCACAACTGTTGTGATCCTCTAGAGCAAGAAGTTCTCTTGTAGACTATGCGCTAATCATTTATGGAGCAGCTACTAACAGTTGACTTAAATGTATTAAGGTTGCCCTCAGTAAGGCCCACTGATTAGTTTCTGGGGCTCATGGATACACCCACACCTGCCATCTGTTTACCCAAACCTACTGGCTGAATCTTAGAGGCAGGGTCATGTACCAGACCTGCCTACTAGGTAAGAAGGTCTGTCTAGGTCTAACCCTCCAACAACACGACACCTCCTTACCCCAATAGCCAGTCCTTGAAGGATGAGAAGCACAACTAGACTTACCTATCAGACCACATTCTGTCAGACTAATCAAGCCCAGCTGGTCTTTCTTTACAGAGCTCCCACCTGGCTATCTGATCTCCTTGATGTACAAACTGCTCTCTAAGATAGGGCATATTTAAATGCAACCTAAGACTGTATTTCTTTTTCTTTACCACTGTGAATGACCAACTTGAGCTACTTCACCTCATGTATCCTCTCATTTCTGGCTAAACAGCTGGCACTCTCTACACCCCTCCCTTCTCCCCCACATACCTACATCTCTTTGACCTGTTTCCTCTCTACTTCACCTCACTCTGTAGCTTCAGAACCCTGATTTCCACCTATTCCCTCCTCCCTCTTTCTCTTTTATGTTTGCTTGCACGCATGTGCAAGAAACATAGTGCCATCATCTGAGTTTTCGGAGGTGTGGCAACCCTCTTCCAATTCAGTCAGTGTGTTTGCAGGTGCGGCCGCAGTTCTCCAATGCCTGCTGGAGCTGTCTATGACAGCAGTCCAAAATGCAGTGGCATACAGTTGAAAGGGGAGCTACACCTCAGTGAGCAGCGATAAGATATACCTGCCTGCTCATGCGCGCTCCCCTACACACACACACACACGCGCGCATACTGCGTGCTCGCCTCCACGCACACAACTGTGTAACCGACGGAGGTGCCCAATCCCCCGCCGCTGTGCTGCGCCTCCAAAACAGTGTTCCATATGCCATGCTGGGTGCCCACCCCAGCTGCACACATCAGTAGCCAACGGGGTGCCCAACTCTCGTCGGCTCCACTGGTTCCCCCAGAGTACAGGGTGCCACGCTGGGAGCCTACCCTGCATGGCAACATATGCTATCACCGATGGGGTGCCCAATCCCTGCTGGCTCCATGCCCCCCACCAGTTATCCTTGTGCCACACTGGGAGCCCACCCCAGTGTGGCAAATGTCCCACCGTCATTTAAAAAAAAACTGAAACTGAAAAATGGTCCCTTGCTGTTCCTGCCCCCACCGGCCCACCCACTGTGCACCCCACCTCCCCACACCCTCACCCCATACTTACCTCCGGACTTCATGCGACGATCTTCGGTGGACCGAACACATCGCACTCTTCAAAGCTGACCATGAACTGGGGAAATGCCGTAAGCTGTATAATGGGATAGATAAGGTTTTTCAACTTTGTTGCATATCTCAGGTATTTTTGAATTTTGCACCAAATTTTCAAGATGGGGTTTTGGGACCCCTTCTCATGAATTCTCTCACTGTCATGGCATTAATCAGGCTCGAAGGGTGATTTCGTGAGTCACCGCGGAAATCACCTTCGAGACTGAGTAACAAAACAACACTGCCACTGTTCATAAGGTGGGCTCTCAAAAGCCTATGTTAAAATTTTGGTGTAAAATTCATAAAATGACTGTTTTACTTAGTATGCATTGTGCAGTTCCTATGCACGTCAAGTTTGCAAATTTTCAATATTTTCTACTCCAGATTTTCAACATTGCCATTTTACCACACCTCCTTATAAGCAGTACAGCTGTCATTTTTCACATCTTGCCCAAAACATGTTTCCTACCATGTAGCTTATTAAATAGCGCAGTCGGTGCGAAATCAATGTATGGGACACATTAAGATAACCACAGTGGACTGTTCATGAGCAGAGGTCTTAAAATGGCTATGTTGAAAATTTGGTGAAATAATTCCTAAAATGGCTGTTTTATGAGCGTGGCTGCACCATTCTACACACGCCAGTAAGTTTCATGTATTTTCTATATTTTCACTCCAGATTGTCCACATTGTCATTTTATTACACTTCCTTATGAACAATACAGCTGCCATTTTCACATGTCACTTGCAATGTGCTCACATTACGTAGCGCACAATGGTGCAGTCGGTAAAGCAATATTTGGGACAGATTAAGAAAATCACAGTTAACTGTTCATGAGCAGAGATCTTAAAATGGCTATGTTGAAAATTTGGTAACAAAAGTCCATAAAATGACTGTGTTAGTGAGCATTGCGCAGTTTCCACGCACCTCATAAGTTCATGACTTTGTAATATTTTCAGTCCAGATTTTCACCAGTAGCATTTTTCCAAACTTCCTTATGAACAGTACAGCTGTCATTTTCACAACATGGCCGAAATGTGTTTTAAAACTTTCAGCGCAGAGATGCGTGGTTGCTGTGGGAAATCATTGTTCGGGACAGATAAAGAAAATCACAGTGACACTATTCATGATCAGAGGTCCCAAAATGCCTGTGTTGACAATCTGCTGTAAAAATCCCAAACTAATTACATTACGGGTGTGCATTGCACAGTTTCTATGCACGCCGGACTTCACTAGTTTTTAATATTTTTACTGCAGATTTGCAACATTGCCATTTTTACACCTCCCCATGAACAGTACAGTCATTTTCACATCCTGTTCGAATGTGTTTTGCACCTGTGGTGTTAAATGTCGTAGTCGCTAGTGCATAAGCAGCTTTTGGCTAACAAACTGATATTGCCACTGTGCATGAGGTGGGGGTCACAAAAAAATGTTGAAAATTGGAGTAAAAATACCAACGAATGCCTGAGGTGTTAGGGTTTCCAATCATAACGCCCCACCCTGTAGAGAATGACAGGCATCAGGAGTGTGACTTGGGATTCTTGCTTGTAATGCTCATACCATTCCACACCCTGCAACCAGTGAGAGGCATCGAGGTATGCCTTGACTCTTCGGCCCCAAAGTTCACCCTATTCTCCTATACCGCACCCATCTCACTGTATTTTCTGATGGAAGGGTGTGCATAATGGCCAAAGACCCCAAGGACACCGTGACACTTGTCAGTGTCTGCAGGGTAGGGTGTGGTGAAATGGCGTGACCGTTATTCATGATGACCCAAAGGCACACCCAATGCCTGTCACTTCTGCAGGGTGGTGGTGGGGTTGACTTCAGTTCAATACTTCACTACCATTTCTATTATGCAGCTCTGTAACTTCTACACTACCAGTGCCAATGCCAGCAAGCAAACATTCGGCATTGACAAATGCTTGTTCACTGTTACTTTCTTTTTTTCTGGCTGACCCATGTAAACCTATTGACTTTGACAAAGTTATTCTTGACCACCTAGTTTCACATACTGATACATTGTTGAATTTTGTCTTAGCTTTTACCCTGGTATCTATTTTTGGCTCTTATTTGCACTACCATGCCACTATATATATATATATATATATATATATATATATATACTGTATATATAGATAGATAGATATACATATACATATATATTTTTTACTGTAAATTTAAAACTGCTAAACCAAATTATCCAGTTGTGTTAGACACCAGGATACACATCATATATGCATATCAAATGTTAAGTCAATGCCTGCAGAAGCAGAGAAGTTAGAAACATCCATATTTTTAAGTTTCCACAAAAGTCTGCAAATATTTACATTGTAAACGTTTCATTCCCTATAAATTAAACATCTCTAATCCAATTCTGTCCATATTTAGTTGATTCTATAACTATTACAACCTGTAATTGTTTGTCTACCTGTCTTTGTACCATGATGAGAAGCTTTGGAAATGAGTCCTTGACTCAAAGGTTTGCAATTCTGATACCATTAAATAAATAAATAACAAAAGTTATCCATGCTAATTTACATGTCTACCTCCAATGGTGCCAGAGTTATATGCAAATAAAATGTCATGAAATGTACAAGAAAAAAATGACAGATTTTAAGCACATATAATTTTGAGATGATGCATCCTAATGTAATGCAAATTGGCACCCTGTTCAAACATCGTCCATCAGTAACCACGCCAACTTTAATGATCTCTGCACCAATAGTTGGCTGAGGTACATGCAGGTACAATTTTTCATGAAATGTCCTTCAAAAATAAAATGACAGAGTTTGAGTACCTATGATCTTTAGACAATCCATTCCAAGGTCATAAAATTTGACACATTATTTGAACATCTATCATCAAGAAATCATGCCAAATTTAATATCTCTGGTCCACAAGATAGCTGAGGTATATGCAGATAAAAATGTTTATGAATTTTCCCACAAAAATAAAATGACAGAATGTGATCACCTATACTTTTGAGACAATCCATCCTAATTCCAGGATATTTGGCACTTAATTAGAATTCCTCCCAGACAATAGGCATGCAGAATTTCAGGTCTCTGGTTCAATAAACAGTCAAGTTATACCCAAATTAATACATTTTCAAAATTCCATGACATTTCTCTATAATTCTGTGAAAATTCATGAGATTTAATCAAAATTCTGTGAACTCAGAATTTTCTATTTCACACAGCTCTACAGAAGAGAAACACTCATCCTACTCTGTCTGCCCAGGTGGTCCATGCCTATAATGTTTTTCAGACCCTAACTGGTCTCTGCTGAACCTTCTTCCTCTCTGTCCATTTCCTAATATTCCCTATGTCTATCCACACATGAGTGAAGCCTCCTATTGTCTTCACCTCTACTACCTTGAATAGCAGTCTATTCTAGGCTTCCACCATCCTTTCAGTGAAATTGTAGATCCTCATGTCCCCCTAAACTTCCCTCCAGCTTCATCACATGCCCTCTGGTTCAGGTGTTCTTCCTCATTTGAAAGAGACTCTATTCATGCACCCTGTTAACCTCATGAAGTACTTGTATGACTTTATCATGTCCCTCTCACTTTTCTGTCTTCCATAGTGTACATATTGTGATCTTTCATTCTCTCCTCATAGGCCTTTTTGGTGTATTCCTTGCATCATTTTAGTTGCCTTCCTCTGTTCTGCCTTCACTATGTGTCCTTTCTGAGGTGTGGCCCCACAACTGGTCACAATACTCCACTTGGGGTTTCACCAGCAAGTGGCAAGTACAGAACAGAGTTACTCAGATTTCTTTTGTTAAATTCAGAATCTTGGATTCTGTTCTATTTTTAGGATTTCAGATTTGCAGTATTCATGGTTGAAAATCCAAGATCCTAAACACACAGAGTGATATGGATTTTGGATATCAGAATCTAGTTCCGACTTGGCACATGACTACTTGTAAACCTCCCCAGCACACTAGTGACTCTGTCAAGTGCCAAAAAGACACCTTTCCCCACAACTGTTTTACCCCATTACTTATCACTTGACTGAGTGACTTCATGAGGGGCTATACATTAATACAGAAGGCTATAGGTCTGGTTGGTGGTTGCTGTGGTTTCTTGTTCCTTCTGATTTCAAGTCCAGGAACACAGCTCTGTATGGAGCCAGGCCAGGGCATGCAATTTAATAAATTCATCATGGTCCCTCCCTCCGTGTAGTCAGTTGTAGCCCCTAGCACAGGCACTCCATTTCCATCCCTTCATAATCCCTTCCTGACTGAGTTTAGAGTTCCATTCGAATTCAGTCAGAAATTGAATCTCTCCTACCTCCTACTCCCTTGGTGTCTGAGAAATAATTTAATAACAATTAAAAAGCCCCTGAAAGGCCCCCAGATTCCTGAGGCTGGCCAGGCCAGCATCACTTTTGCAATGTTATTAACTTAGGTGGCTGACCTGAATCAAAATCCTGAGTAAACAGCATGACCACACCCTGACACAGAAGCAGGGCACAGTGGAACTTAGGGTTTTGTCATATCATGTTCGACAGTGATGGGAATACTGTGAAGACCATTACAGCGGCAAAATTGGCAGCTCACTGCAATGGTCCCTGGTATTCCCAGCACTGCTGTCTCCAGGGATATAGCCCCCTCTGAACCAGTTCTGGCTTGGAATTGGTTATCTATAGAGTGGAGGGTGTGGGGACAAAGCCCACCACAAAAATGCTTTCATTCCCAGAAGGCACAATGTTGATTATCAGCATTGCGCCATCGCTGTAATGCCATTTGACACAATATGTATCACTGCGGCAAGGAGGAACCAGGTTTTGTTCTAGCTGCTTACCTCAGTTTGCCCAGGTCACATTGGGAAATAACAGCCAAGCCAGATTGGATGGGGCAGCTGTTTTCATTGACTGTTAGTAGATAGATGACATAGCTGCCTAAATCTTTCTGGACCAAGGAAGAAAAAGGCAGCAGTCAAAGACAGCGCATTCTTTCTTTGATGAGTGGCCAGGAGGGAGTCTCAGTCATTGGACTTGGGTTTGCAGATGGGTAGGGTGCACTTGGGAGGGATGGATATTGTGTTTGGCTGGGACTGTGCTACTACTGTAGCTTAGAGGGACTGTGCTGGCAGTGGCTAGGGAGAGTCTGAGCAACCTGAGCATCCATGCTGTTTGGGGGTCAGTGTGTTTTTGCAGTTGTTGATTGCCACTGGGTACTGGACTGGCCTGGATTTGGATGGAGCTTGAAAAGGATTGGAACTGGTACAAGTGCACCCCCAACCCATCAGCAGGCTCCCAATCTGCTTATTCCAGCAGCAGAGAAGCACTTACTTATTGTAGGGTGTGGTTTTGTTTTTATATAACACCACACAAAGGCTTGTTTACTGATGTTGTTTAGTTGTGAAATCTGGATGGGGATGTTTAAATAGACAGTCAGATGCAGAATCGGAAATTCTAATCCCAAACACAAACCTGATTCCAGTGCCTTAACTGGCATTTGAATGGACTTGGATTCTGGATCAAAATTTCAGATAAGCCAGTGAATACAAACTCAGTGGATTCTATAGAATCCTAGCAACCCCAGTAGAGAGTACCAAATGACTGGAACAATGGCAGGAAAAGGCTGAAACACTATCCTGGTTTGGGGCTTTTAATTCACAGTGTGTTGTACAGTTTATTGTTGCAGGTGATCTCACATGGCCTGGAGGAAGGGAAGTCAGACATTTTGGGCAACTGGATCACATGGGACCACATGATATCTGGCACCAAATAGGAACAGACCAGGAAGTGCTCAGAAGCAATAAATTAAAGGGACAAATGTTAAATTGGCACATATTGGGGCCGGAGACTGAGTGCCAAGTGACTGGAGCAGCTGGCAGGCAGAAAGTCTTACAAGCTACATTAACCTGCTTTTACTACTTTTGTCTCTGGAATTTGTTGTTTAAATTGTTGACATTACATAACAGCTTAATATATGGGTGATTTGGAGTCATTGAGAAAGAGCTACATGAGCGAAGCAACGGGCAGGTAAAGTAGCTACCCATTAACCTGATTTTAATGCTTTGGCTCCAGAGTTTGTTGTTTGACTTATAAAATCAGCTAAATCAGAGTGCACTGAGGTCAGGTAGAGAGCATCAAATGATTGGGAGCAACAGGCAGGAAAAGGAAATGGAATAGAGCTTCATACTTAAAGTGAACTGTAAGTCCAAATCATTTCTATTCAAAAATCTACAAATAATGAGGCAGTATCCATGCTGCCCCTCCAGATTATTAGGATATCACCCAAACAGCACCCCCATAAGTGGATATTGGGAAGGAAGGGTTTTTGCCAGGGTTAAACACCATGGTCCACCCACCAAGACAAAAGAGGTTGGCATAAGAGGGAGGAGTTACAGCTCGAATAAACAGGGGAAGATGGGCAACATGTTAAAATAGAAACATACAGAAAACCAATTTCTGGAAATATGCTCTCACATGCTAAGAGTGCCCATCCCAAGCATCTCAAAATGCCATACCATATGCCTAATTTTTCCTAGCTGAGACAAAATTGTTTGTCCATAGCAGACTTTGAGAGACAAGCTCTGGATCTCAAAGAACACTTTCTACAGTAAGGTATAGTGAAAACATTTTAGTTTATGCCCTAAATAGAGAAAGGAATTTGGAAAGGGAACATTACTTAATCCTTGACCCAGAGAGACAGGAAATGAACAACCAGTGTTTTTTGTTACTAAATATAATCATTTGGCCCCAGATATATCTAATATAGTTAATTTTTGACCAGTCTTTCAAGGAGACCTACTTTTGTTTAAAGCTCTTGGGAACAGTCCAAGAATCATTTATAGGAAAGGGAAAATATTGGTGATCAGTTGATACATAGCCTATACACCAAACCAACCCAGAACATCCATTCAACTTGAATGCCATCAAAACCAAAAGGTAGTTTCTCTGTGGCATGTGCAATGTGTGTTGCTATTGCATCCAGTGGAGCTCTTTGTGCATCCAGTTTCTCATAATAAAGTTTTGGTTAAGGAATTTATTTCTTGCTCAACATGTTATGTTGTCTATATTCCTATAGTTTTGAGACCCATGTAAATAATCTCATGAAAAAGATAGGAATGAAATTGGGAGCTATACTGGCATTGCTCTAACTAAAAGAGATCAGTTAATGGTTACCAATCATCTACCTATTCGATTGTTATACTAACATACAAATCTGCCAGCAGAAACAGTCCATCTAAGTCTGCTCAAGTATGCAGCTAGTACTCCTAGTTTTAAGCTGTTCTACCCCTCCTTTCTCATTCCACTGCCACCTACACCTTCCCACCCTCACTCTCCTGTTCCCTGTCCCATGCCCTTTGAAGCTGTTCACAGATTTACATGATACCACCCATTGTGGTAGTGCATTCCATTTTTCTACCACTCTCTCTGTGAAATAGTATCTCCTCATTTCCTTCTAAATCTTCCCCCATTCTTAGCCTCATCCTCTGGTGTCCCTCCCTCCTGAGCTTAAAGACCCCATCTGCCCTATCTTTTGATTCCCTCAGATACTTGAAAGTCTCTATCATGTTGCCCTGTCCCTGCTGTCCTCCAGAGTGTACATATTCAGGTCTCCAGGCTACTCTCATAGTCTCTCCTCCATTCCACATATCATTTTGTTGCCCTCATCTGCACACCTCCAGTTGCCTGATATCATGCTTTAGGTATGGCCTTCAAAACTGCACACAATACTCTAAGGGCAGCCTTATCAGTGACCTGTAGGGGGCAAGATCACTTCTCTTCACCTGGATGAAACCCACCTTGCTATGCACCCCAGCATTTTCTTCACTTTTGAAGCTGCTCTCCTGCACTGGACAGTGTCGTTCATGGCCCTGTTATCATTACTCCTAGGTCCTTCTCCTCCTCAGTGATCCCCTGCTTAACTCCCCCAGTCAGTATTCTCTCCTTGGTTTCTTCACCCCAAAGTGCATAACCTTACACTTCTTTGAATTGAACCCCTCTGCCACCTCTCTGACCACTCCTCTAGCTTGTTTAGGTCCCCTGCAGTTGCTTCCATCCCTTCCATCCATCCACCACTGCTCCAATTTTGGTGTCATCAGTGAACAGACTTACCTTGCTCACTACCCCATGTGCAATGTCTGATATGAAGAGCCCAAACAGTACTGGCCCCAGCACAGAGCCCCATGGCACCCTACTCATCAGCGACCTTGAGATGAGAGCTCCCTCTCACCACCACCCATTGCAGCCTCCCACTCAGCCATCTTGTAATCCAGTTCATCATTTTGCCCCTACCCCTACACCAGTTAGCTTCTCCCAAGCCACCAATGAGGCACCAAATTGAAGGCCTTGCTGAAGTCCAAGTAAAGAATATCCACCGCATGACCCTTATCCAGCTCACCTGTCACCCAGTCATAATATTGTATCAAGTTGGTTTGACAAGGCTTCCTGAATTGAACCTGTGTTGTCTCACATCCAGGAGGCCATTGTCCTCCAGGTATGACACCAGTCTTTCTTTTATTATTGTTTCCATGAGTTTGCAAACTATGGAGGTGAGACTTACGGACGATAATTTCCTAGTTGATCCCTTGGCCTGCTCTTGTGTAATGGTACTGCATGTGCCATCCTCCAGTCCAGTGGCACACATCCCAACTCCAGTGATGTGCTATACAGATCTTCCAGCTGCTCTACCAACACCTTCGCCATCTCCCTCAGCACCCTGGGTGGATGCCATGTGGCCCTGGTGCTTTGTCTACCTTTCAGTGCCCTCAGCCCCTTTAGGCTCTTCTTGCCTCAATTTTTCCATCTGTCATCGGCTCTCCCTGTCCCCATCCTCCCTGCCAATGGTGGTAGAGGTTCCCCTTTCTTCCATGAACACTGAGCAAAGTAATCATTCAGTGCTTCTGCTTGCTTCTCTCTCTTTCTGTCCACTCCCCATCCTTTTTATCCTCACTATTGTCTTTTGGCACTTCCTTTTCTCCTGATGAATCTGAAAAGTCTTTTCCCCTGCTAATTCCTGCGCTAATCTCAGCTCCTCTGAACTTTGGCTTCTCTCCTTTTCTGGTCACCTCCCTGGACCATCTTGCATACTCCTCCCAGTCAACTTCCTTCCCTGTCCTACTATACCTTAGATGCACCACTCATTTTGCCTCACCACCTCCAAAACCTCTTTGTTTAACCAGCATAGTTTTCTTGCTCTGCTCCTCTTACTCTGTGTCCTGGGGCAGGCTTCTGTTGCCTCTGTAATCCCCATTTAATAATATCCCATTTCACTCCACGTCCATCTCCTGCCTTATGTCATCCAGTTTCCTTCAGTACTTTCTGCATCCTCCCAAAGTCCACCCCTGAAGTTTGCCACCTGAGTAACTGATTTCTCTAGCTCCCTGTACATCTTGATATTAAACCACACCGCTTGGTGATCACTGTTGGCTAGTGGGTCCTCCACCTTTATTTCCCTTACTGCCTCCCCATTTAACGATTCCAGATTGAAAGTGTTTTTAGACTAGTAGGTACACTGACCAACTGTGTCAGGAAACCCTCCTGGATCATGTCCAGGAGCACTTGCTCCCAGCATTGGAGGTGACTGGAATGCTCCAGCAAGTTGAAATTCCTCACAATGACCACCTTCCCTTTTCTACATACCTTTCTGATTTGTCCTCTAATTCCCTGTCAAGCTCCTCAGACTGGGACGGTGGCTTGTATACCACCCAAACCTCAGTTTCTACCCTTGAGTCTAGGGATTACAGGAGTCATATACTGACAGATGGAATAAACAAGGCATTGTCTAAACTAGATGTGACCTATCATAAAATTGCTATATTCGTGTTGAGGTGTGACTTGTACACTCATCACTGTGCACTGTATCAGGACTGGCCTGGAACTCATTACAGAACAAAAGGAATAGAGCATGGTCTATAATGCTATTCAAAATACTTAAAACAGAACAACTCCAGCGATTAATGAAATCATCAGAACGGACCAATTGTAACTTCTGGCTGAGGAAAATAAATACACTGTGGATACCTAGTGTAAAAAAAATTGGAGTAATAACCTTTAGATATCATTCTGCAATTACTTGGAATAGTTTCCCAGATCACTTAAGGGATATGAATATGTCCATAGATTCTTTTAAACTTAAACAGAATCAGAATTGTACACATGGATGTAAATGTTATTAGAGTTTTGTAGTAATTTGTATGTTAAATGGATTGTATTGTTCAAGTATTTTGTTGTGGAATATATGTTTTTATTGTTTAGAACTGTAACTGTAAGCATGCCATCTACAGGATTACCTTGAAAACAGGGCACTAGTGGTCCTATGGTAAAGAATATTTGCTTATCAGATGATTGCCTGTATAAATAAAAACATTTTACTGCTACTACTGCATGTTGTCCAATGTACTTGTCCAATGCTATATGAGGGATGCACAAAGAGACCCTCAAGGAGAGAATGCAGGGTATGTTCATGCTATTTTGAAACCAGAACCAGATACACCTATTGGTGTATACTTTGTATCCTACCATTGCCGAGACCCAGCTAATTTCAAATTTCTGGGTTTGAAACATAAACCAGTTAACAGCAGAGGTGAAGATAGGTTAAATTTATTACTACAAAAATAATCAAATGGATCTACACTTTGAGGTCATTGTCCCCTGTGGGCCTAACTGAATGTTTAGACATTACTCCGGTTTTGTAGTTGATCTATGGAATATAACTCTGAACTTATCTATCTGATTAGTAAAGTCCTTTACCCTCCTCCACTCTCTTTTTCCTTCCTTTTTCTCTCCCTCCCTTTTCTTTCCTTTTTTCTGACACACCATAAAGGGACAAACGGACATCATTCTCTTTGCATTTATATGCTTATAATATTTGAAATGCTTGATTCTGAATTTTCAATATGGCTAAAAAGAGGTTTTGACTTTCTGCATTGGTCCCAAGAGGAGTATTTGAAAATATTTAAATAATCTTGAAAATAACTATTTTGTATGGCAAATATATATATTAATTATTGTAATCTGTTCTGAAATATGCTAGAAGGGGTAGGGACAAGCCTCATTTAATTATGTATCTTGAGACAAATGGCCTGGTTGACAAGACAGTAGATATAGTCCAGAGGAGGTTTGAGGAACTAGGACAATTATGTGAAGGGACAGGAAGATCAATAACTTTTTAGAAATACTTTCATTGCACAAGGCAAGCACAACAAGAAAGCTGAGAATAGAGTAATTTAATAGATGGCTAAGAACCTGGTGTCATGCTAAAGCGTATGGGCTGTTAGGGGTGAGAAAGGACCTGGGTTGAGTGAGGAGGGAAAAAAGTGTTGAAACAGAGGATGGAGCAGTACATAGATGAAGTTGGGAATTTAAACTAGGAGGGGGTGGCAAGTGGGCAAGAGACATGCAGAGACCACAAATTGGGAAACCATATGAGCTTACCCCCATTGCAGTGACAAAGGACAAATGGCAAGTACTATTGGTGATGCTAGTAAAGGAGGGCAGGGGAGTGGAAGGTGGTTACACTTAATGCTAGGAGACTTGGGAGGAAAACTGCAGAGTTACAGGTGCTCATGGCAGAGGGAGAGGTGGACATTTTAGCAGTCAGAGAAACATGGGTCACCCTATACAATAACTGAGACCTGTCTATACCAGGGTACAGGTTATTTCATAGAGATAGGATGATTGGGAATTGAGGGTGTGGCACTATATGTGAAGGATGGACTGAAGTGTGTAAAGGAGGAAGGGAGGAGGGTAGTCTGAAGTCACTTTGGATGCAATTCTAGTATTCCAAGAATAGGATTCTCAGAATGGGAGTGGTGTACAGGCCTCTCAGACGAAAGAGTTAGACAGGGAACCAAGGGACAGATCAGGAGGACCTGCAAGAAGGGTAGTGTGGTGATTGTGGGGACTTCTACATGCCAGCAGTGGACTGGAGTACCCCAACAACCAGGAATAGAAAGGAGCAGGTACTGCTGGATGCCTTTCAGGACAGCTTCCTGCTGCAAATGGTCAGTGAACCAACCAGGTTAGGGAATACCCTTGACCTTGTGCTGGCAAATGGGGAGTTTGTGAGAGAACTTACAGTGGAGGAACCACTGTCAGGAGTGACCACCACTCAGTATGGCTCACATTGGATATAGGCAAGGAAGGAGTAGAATCTGGCACAAGAGTGCTGGACTTCAGGAGGCCGATGTTGGAAGGATGGGGAAGTGGTAAAAGAGTACCTGGCCAGAATTCAGCCTAGAATGGGCACTAACCAGAGGTAATAGCTCATAAAGCTGGGGATAGTTGAGGCAATCAAAACTGCTGCAAGGCCCAGAACAAGAAGGCTAGGGCTAAGAAACCAAGCAGTTTGAGAAAGGAGATCATGGAAAAGTTAAGGAGGAAAAAGCTACCTTAGAAGGTACAAAAAACGGGGGGGGAGGAGGAGACAGGAGGAGTACCTGACAGAATCGAATGAAGTGACATAGGCAGTAAGGGGAGCCAAGGCATCTATGAAGCTCAGGCTGGCATAGGAATTAAGAAGGGAGAGGGACTTTAGGTACAACATGGAGAAAAGAACCTGTAAGGACCACATAGTAAGGATTAGGAACGAGGGGGTTGGGAGGAAGCAAGATGCTATAAGCAGAAGCACTAAATGATTACTTCTGCTTGGTATTTACTAAGGAGAAGAGGGGTGATACCCAATGGGGAGGAATGGCAGAAACAGGAGGGAGGGGTGACAGATGGAGAAATCATGGAGGGCAGAGTTTGGGAGGGTTTGAAGGCTCTGAGGGTGGACAAGGCACCAGGCCCAGATGGCATCCACCCCTGGGTACTGAAGGAGATGGCAGAGGTCCTTGTGGGACCTTTGGCAGACCTATTTAATATCTCACTACACTCAGGGTGTGTACCTCAGGAATGGAGGATGGCTCATGTGGTGACTCCCCACAAGAGTGGCCACAGGATGAACCAGGGAACTACAGACCGGTGAGCCTCACATCCATCATGGGTAACCTGATTGAGACTATCCTGAAGGAGAGGTGGTGGCCCTCCTAGGGGCCAGAAGACTACAGGACAACAGACAGAATGGCTTCATTCATGGCAGATCCTGCCAAACTGACCTGATGGAGTTCTGTGACTGGGTAACTAGGCAGCTGGACAGGGACCATGCAGTTGATGTCCTGTAGCTGGACTTCAGTAAGGAATTGACTTGGTGCCACATGGGAGGCTGGGGTACAGCCATTTCATCCCGGACAAATTGTTGTGGATTATTAATAGCGAACATTACGTCGACTGGACAGTTTGCCATTACCGCTGTCGTCGACATGACAAATTGTTGCAGTAGCTCTCATCGCCCCGCCGCTCTTCACTGAGTATGCCTATCCCTTAAAAACTACAGTTTAATTTAGCAGTGGTCTTTAAAGAATAAAAATAAAATTGATAGACATCTTTGCTGCCATATTTTTGGATCTGATTAGCAATTGTATCAGCAAAGCTCCTCCAGATGTGACAATGAGATGAAAATATGTCTTATTATTGTTGCAAAACTCTGCATTGAGAATAAAGTGGATTTTGGTGCAGTAAGATAGTCCCTAGATTTGCTGGCCTGTAGTTCACAGATTCAGAGGTTTTAAAAAAAACTTCCCTGTGAATCATTTTGCATATCATGTTGGTCCTCCAAAGGTTAAAAGGTTTACATACAGTAACTTCAAGTGCAAAAACACACAGCCTTGACTTTTTTTTTTTTTTTGATACTCTAGTCCACGTATTTCCAGCAACTGAGAATTTTCCAAACAGCTGAACTGTCGACTAATTGTTTAATGTTTTTAGTTAGAATTAAATTTTGCACCTGCTCGACAGTGATAAATTAAATGTGCTCCTTTTCCAATACTGTTGCCCTTTTAAGTAGAGACCAAGAGCTGTAGATCTCTTCTTTCCCAGCATCTGTGGCATCTGAGCTACACTTGAGTATAAACCAGCATAATTTGTCACTGGAGCTAGCACCAATTAAATTGATTGTGTTAGACTGAACTTAGGACCTCTAATGCAAGCGCTGAGGGAGAAATGGGCTTTTTGCCGATTTCCCATGTGGTACTTAGACAGAGCTCAATGTTGGGAGACTTTCAAGGTTCAAAAGGGTTTTATTTTCAAATGAAATGGCCATTGATCAGCTGCATTTAGAGGCAGAGATAATTCCAGAGGTTGAAGGCTGGATTTGTGTTTAAGGTCTAAATTGCTTTTTAGAACATCGGGAGGCAAGCAAAACATAAAAGTAACAAAGAGATTAAGACTGCAAAGAGTTTGGAAGTGTAAAGGATACCGTGTTTTTTTTTAAATAAATGCACAAGCCTGATTTGCATGTTTAGGCTTAAGTCAAGTTGTGTTATTTGGCTTATTTTCTAAGGCAAGTTGCACTTACATTTTACTACAGTGTGTGTATAGTGTTAAAGATTTAGATAAAGTTGTTGTGGCCACAACTGCTTATTTGTTCCGGAGGAATTCGAGGAAAATCCTTGTTATGAGTCACAAAGTTCATGTAGATAACAGCGACCTTCCTCCGAGACTAATATGCAAGCAACTAATCATATCTGCAACATTTTGACCGCTATTATAACTGCACCAAAAGAAACCACGATTATTAGTCCATAAGTAAGTAAGAAGGCACAGGGCAGGTGCAAAGCTGGTGAGATGGGCAGGAACTGGCTTCAGGGAAGGGAACAGAGGTGTGGTGGGTGGGGAGCTCTCACACCCAAGGGTGGTGACGAGTGGTGTTCCACAGTGCTCAGTGTTGAGACAAGTGTTGTTTGGAATATTCATTGCAGACATATCATTGGACATCAAGAGCAAGATCAGTCTGTTTGCTGATGATACCAAGATGGGAGCGGTGTTGGATAACCTAAGGGGATGGCAGGGGTTGTAGGATGATCTGGCAAAGCTTGAAACCTGGTCAGACACCTAGCAACTGGGGTTTAATGCAAAAAGTGCAAGGTGCTGCATTTGGGATGAAATACCCAAGGAGGAGTTACCAGCAGAGGTGAGTGCAGCCAGCCCAGACAGAGGAGGAGAAGGATTGGGGTGCTCATTACAGGGTCAATGAACAACTTGGCAGAATGTAGGAAGGCAGCTGCAAAGGCCAATAAAATGCTTGGTTGCATTGCAAGGGTAAATCCTCAAGGAGGAGGAGGTGATTCTGCCACTGCATAGGTCATTAGTTAGACTGCACCTGGAGTACTGCATGTAGTTCTGGCGCCGTATCTGAAAAGAGACATTATGTTACAGGAGGGGTGCAGCGAGGGCAACAACGATGATCAAGGGGCTGGGGACTTATCATATGAGAGGAGGCTGAGGGAGTTGAGACGGGGGGACATGACTGAAACCTTGAAGTACATGAGAGGAATAAATAAGACTGGTACACAGGGGCTGTTCAAAGCAAGGAAGGGAGGGACACCAGAGCAATGATATGAGACTGAGGAGGAAGGTTCAGGAGGGAGATGAGGAGACTCTTTTTACAGAGAGGGTGGTAGCTGGGTGGAATGCATTACCTGCAGAAGTGGTATCCAGTAGAACAGTGGACTGCTTCAAAAGGGGATGGGACAGGACAAGGGGAGTGTTAATGGAGGGAAGGGTGGAATGGAGGGGCAGCTGCAGAATAAGGAGTGCTAGCTTCATTCAAGCAGACTTGATAGACCTCTAGGCCTTTATCTGCTGTCAAATTTCATATGTTTGTATGTTTGTAGTAATATTATTTTATCAAAAGTTAAAGGAATTAGGGCTACCTATATCATATCCAACTGGCTTTTGATATTTTTCTATATATTTTTTGGCCTGAGGAATCTGTTCTGTATTTATCCATCAATTTTGTAAATTTGCAAATCTGGCCTTTTGCAGGCACACTTCACCTCCCAAATCTTGCTGCTACTCTAAGTGCTTTTGATAAATTTTCTTTATTTATTCACATGTTAGGCACTGTATAATATGCATTTAAGATTACAGCACAAACCTTTTGGTGTTTGGACAATCTGACCAGGGTTTCTGATGCTCTCATTTTGAATTTGTACATTTATGTACTGTCACTTTAAGTACTTTAAAATGAAAGGAGATCCTGAGTACCTCCTGTAGAGGACAAAGCGCCTGGGTAGGGTGCTGCAGGTTCCTACTCTCGACATCCATACTGTGTGGCTTTATTATTTATTTATTTTTCTGGCAGAGTGCTTTTTGTTTGTGTTCCATATCTCTAAGAGGGGACCCTTTTGGTGGAGAACTTTAAGGGGGAGTGAAATCCCAGCTTTTAAGAAGGTGGCAGATAATCTTCAGTTTATTGTCTGGTTGCTTTTAAGGATTGTTAACTACTTATTTGGTAGTCATTTTAATTGTCTTATCCTTGGTATAGTCTTAATTTGTCTATTGTTTATATATATTTCTATTATATCTGTCAAATGATCCATTGTACAGTGCTCTGAACCCCTGGATGGGCACTTAGTAAATAAAGGTTTTATTTACTTACTTATTTACATAACCAGGAGCTTCAATGTAAGGTTGAAGGAATGTGTAGAGAGAGAGGTTCAGCTACACTGGGGACTTGAGACCAACATGGAATGATATGGGCCTACACAGAGGTGATGGTCTGCATTCATCTGGGAAGGGAACCAAGTCCTCAGTGGACTATTTAAATGTCACTTTGATTACTGTTTAAACAAGCTGAGGGAAGGTGGAAGTAAAAGGGAGCCAGAAGCTGCCCCCAAAACTAAAACAGAAAGAAGGAGGACCTGAAAGGAGGAGACTCCCTAGGAGAAGGACAAACAAAACAGCACTGTGGTAGTAGACAAAGGGGATGGGAACAAAAGTGACAAAAAGAGAGGGGAAAATGAGGCAGGGCGAAAGGGAAAGGGGGGCTGTGCTCACAAAATGGTGACTGCTTGTTAGGATAGGTGGCTCATACAAAAATATTAATAATTACTAATATGCTTTACAAGAAACAGGAGTGCAGAGCCTTCCTCAACCCATACAGAAGAAGCCTTGCCTGTTGTCAGATGTTTCTGACTAGGTATACTGTGCAGGACATTTTACTTCATATGAATTATGGGTTTATGCTATGCTGATGAACTTTCACTCAAGAAATAAAAATTCATGATGAATGCGCACCTGTTTGGTTGGCAATTTCCTTCAGAGCACGGCACACAGCTATAACAGCAGACTGGCATTCCCAGTGCAGCTTCCCGATACCCTGAGGACAACTATTGCTGCAGACAGAGCGGGGGTCTGTGGAAATAAAAACAGAGCAGGACAATGCAAGCAGTCTGACAAGAGCTGAGTAGACTTTTCCATACCATTTAGGAAAGTGTTTCCTGTAAAAACAGCTATGTACAGTATATTATAGTGCATTTGGGGATGCTATTTGAAGTGTTCCGTGTATAAGAAATAATAAACAGTATACCTTGGGATGCTGTTAGAAGTGTTCGCCTGTATACAAAATAATATGCAGTACATCTCGGGACACTGTTAGAAATGTTCCCTGTGCAGAAACTGGAATATTTTGGGATACTGATAGAACTGCTCTGGTACATGGAATATCATGGGAAGCTTTGACAAGTGCTCCTTGTACACAAACTGGATTATCTCTGGATGCTGTTAGACGTGCTCCCTGTACACAACCTGGAATATTTTTGAATGCTGTTAGAAGTGATCCATGTAACAAGCTGGAATATCATGGGATTTTGTTAGAAGTACTCCTGTAGAGCCATCCCAGTAGCATTGAGGGTTGTAGTGCTGGACACCACACCTCACGCTACACTGGTGACACAGGTTCAGGAATGAGCCTGAGCCATTTTATTTATTTTTATTTTAGTCTTTAGTAACTGGGTAAGGCCCACTAGGCACAACTGCCTGTTTTCAGGGGTGACCTGGGAGCACTGGGCGGTTAAGTGACTTGCTCAGAGTCACACAGTATATAAGTGGAGGTTGTGAGAATCAAACTCAGGTCAGGTCTGCTGGATGTATCAAGCCTGTCTCACATCTCATTCCTCTAACATCTAGGCTATACTGCCAGCCCCATTGTGGGTTGGCAAGGGGAGACCAGGATATAGACTTAGCATCCATAAAGCAGCTCTCCCCTGTCCCAGCTACTGTCACCACTGGGTTTCCCAGGGTGAATGTCCAGGGTAGTTCAGTGTGGCGTGACTAGGATAGAGTAGTTTGCTGCATGCACATGTCTCCACATGCATACAAGCAACCCTGGCAAGGGTCAGGGAACCAACAAGTGAAAAATGGAGCTAGCAGTCTCCATGATGGCCCCGCAGCACCCACGCCAGTCCCCAGAGTCAAGATGCTGGCCTCCGTGAGATGTGAAAGTTGACACCTTTCACCCTTTGGCCCTGACATGGGGGTAACCCATGGGGGATTGCCATTAGGGTCCAGCATGGGAGAAGCAGAGGTCCAAGACTGAGACCCCTGAGGTAGAGGGCCAGAGCCATTTGCCAGCTCAGCCCTGAACTCCTGTAACCATTGCCAAGGAGGTAGGAAGTGGTGAAGGGCTCAAAAGCTGAATAATAAAAAAAGAAGTGCTCCATATAACCAAACTGGAATATCGTGGGGTGTTGTTTGAAATTTTTCCTAGTACACAAACTGGAAGATCTTGGGATGTTGTTACAAATATTCCTTGTACTTTACATGAACAAGTATATCTCTGATGCTATTAGAAGTGCTCCCTGTGCAAAAACTGGATTATCTTGAGGTGCTGCTAAATCTTCCCTGTATGCAAACTGGAATAACTTGGGATGGTGTTAGAAGTACTCTGTGCATGCAAACTGAAATATCTTTGGGTGCTATTAGAAGTGCCCCTGCATAAAATCTGAGTATCTTGAGATGTTGTTGGAAGTGTTCCCTGTATACAAACTAGAATATCTTTAGATGTGTTGGAAGTGTTCCCTGTACACAAGCTGTATTATCATGGGATGCTGTTAGAATTATTCCCAACACTCAACCTGTAATAATTTATGATGCTGTTGTAGTGTTTCTGTTACTCAAACTGGAATAATATGGAATGCTGTCAGAAGTGGTACTTGCACACACTCAGAAATATTGTTGGGTGTTGTTGGAAATGTTTTCTGTACACAAACTGGAATATCTTGGGATGTCATTGGAAATTTTCCTGCAGACAAACTGAAATATATTGGGATGCTGTTGGAAGTGTTTTCACTAACCATAAACTGGAATATCTTGGGATGGTGTTGTAAGTATTCTCTTTACATGAACTGCATTAGCATAGGATGTTGTTTGAAATATTCCCTGTACACAAACTGTAATACTTTGGGATGCTGTTGAAGTGTTCCCATTACGAAACTGGAACAACTTGGCATGCTGATAAATATTTATTTATTTTATTTTTATTTAGCTTTGTTGACCGGGTAAGTGCACTAGACAAATCCTGCCTATTTTCCAGGCACGACCCGGGAAGGGATACAGATGAATGCCAACTGACCTTGAACCAGATTAAGCTGTTGGTATTTTTAGTGAATGAGGGAAATCTGGCCAGGACACCGGAAAATTCCCCATCTTTTCGATAAGTGCCATGGGATCTTTAACATCCACCTGAACTACCACCAATCCAGGCAGATAGGACCTCGGTTTAACGCCTCATCCAAAGACAGCACCTCAGAAGTGCAGCACCCTCCCATGCTGCACTACAGTGTCAGTACTGGGATATTAACCCAAGTGCCAGATGGGGAACTGAACCCACAGCCCTCTGATCTCCCGGCCTCAGAGGCGAGTGTGCTACCTACTGAGCCACTGACACTAAATATGCTCCTGTATGCAGACTAGAATGTCTTTCAACACTGTTAGAAGCTTCCACACAGTATACAGACAGGAAGATGCTGATGCTGCTGAAACCTTCCCTGTATGCACACTGGAAGATCTTGGGATGCTGATGGGAATGTTCACTGTACACAAACTGGAATATCTTGTGATGTTGTTGAAAATACTCCTGTACACAAACTGGAATATTTTGGGATGTTGTTGGAAATGTTTCCTGTACACAAACTGGAATATCCTGGGATGTTGTTGAAATGTTCCAAGTACACAAAACTGCAATATCTTCTGATGTTGTTGCAAATTTTCCAAGAACACAAATGGTAATATCTTCATATGTTGTTAGAAGTGTTCCCTTTACACAAATGGAAATATCTTGGGTTGTTGCTGGACGTGTTCCCTGTGCAGAGACATGAAAATCTTGGGATACTGACAGAAGCACTTTTTGTACATAACATGGAGTCTCTTGATATGCTGTTAGAAGTGTTCCCTGTACACAAACTGACATATCTTGGGGTACTGTTGGAAGTGTTCCTGTAAACAAACTGAAATATCCTGGAATGTAGTTAGAAGGTTTCCTGTACACTCACATTGAATATCTTGAGATGTTGTTAGAAGATTTTCCTGTACACAAAATGAAATGTCTTGGAAGATGTTCTCTGTACCATTTGAGACAGTGTTAAACATGCTTATTGTATACAAAGTAATACAAATCTTTAGATGAAGTTTCTCCATACTGTATACAAAATTATATACTTTATATCTTGGATCACTATTGGAAATGTTCCTTTACTCATAGTAATGCAAGGTTAATTTCATAGAGTATAAATATTACTTATTATAACTAAACACTTTCAGAACATCCAAGAGTTGTTTCTCCATGGAGATTCCCCCAGCCAGGTTATGGTATTATAGCTATGCTCTGTATAAACTTGAATGTGTTTTGCACTTGAACATTTAATAAAACTGTTATGATACAATAAAATAAATAATGTTCCTGTATACAAACTAATAAACAGTATAACTAACTGATGGTGTTAGATGTGTTCTCTGAATATGGAGTGATGTACTGTGTACTTTGAAATGCTGCTAGAAGTGCTCCTGTATACGAAATAATATGCAGTATATGTTTGGATGCTGTTAGAAGTGTTCACCGTGTACAAAATAATGTACTGTATGCCTTGGGAATGCTGTTAGAGTGTTCCCTGTACAAAATAATGTACTGTATGCCTTGGGAATGGGATTCTATAAGAAGTGTTCCTGTATACAAAATAATATACAGTATAAAGATATGCTGTTAGAAGTGTTCCTGTATACAAGCTAATATACAGTATAACTTGGGATGCTGTTAAAAGTGTTCCCTGTATACAAGATAATATCAGTGTAACTTGGAATGCTGTTAGAAGTGTTCCCTGTATACATTATATACAGTATAACTTGGGATGCTGTTATAAGTATTCCTGTATACAAAATTATATACAGTATAACTTGGAATGCTGTTAGAAGTGTTCCCTGTATACAAGATAATATACGTGTAACTTGAATGCTGTTAGATGTGTTCCTAGAACACATTATATACAGTATAACTTGGGATGCTGTTAGAAGTGTTCCTGTATACAAAATAATAAACAGTGTACCTTGGGGTGCTGTTAGAAGTGTTTCAGTATACAAGATAATATACAGTATAACTCGGAATGCTATTAGAAGTGTTTCCTTCATACAAGATAATATACCATATAACTTGAGATGCTGTTAGATGTGTTCCTGTATACAAAATAAGATTCAGAATAACCTGGGATGCTGTTAGACGTTTTCCGGTATACAAAATTATATACAGTATAACTTTAGATGCTGTTAGAAGTCTTTCATGTACTAATATACAAAAAAATATTTTTTATAGAAGGGTACTGTATACTGTATACAAAATAATATATATATATATATATTTATGGAAGTACTTTCTATACTGTATACAAAATAATGTAGATTTATAGAAGTGCTACCTGTACTGTATAACATATATATATATATATATATATATATATATATATATACAAAAAATAATATATATACTTGTATAGAACTAGAAGGGTTTCCTGAACTGTATACAAAATAATATAAATAATTTTATAGAAGTGATCCCTGTACTGTATACAAAATAGTATATAGTAGGAGGAATTTTCAGTCAGTGTCATCTGCTTTTCGGATGTGGCTGCCAAAATGCATCCCTGGAGTTAGACCATAAAATGGTGGTCTAAGTCCTGGGATGAAATTCTGTAGAGTCATCCAAAAAATGAACGCGATTGTCACAGTTGTTGCACAAATTGCTGTAACCTGCAGCAGCTGTCACAAATGCATTCGGATATTTGTAAATCTGTGACAAGCTTCCTGATGTGTTTGTCTGGGTGCAACATACTGTACATATGAAATACAGACAGGAGTGCTGCATCCAAGACTCAAAAATCCCTCCCAGTATATCTTGGGATGCTGTTGGAAGGGTTCTCTGTACTATATACAAAATTATATATACATTTATATATACTGTGCATGTATTTTTATATTGTTTTCAAGTACATGAAGGAATGAATAAGACAGGCATGGAGGGACTATTCAAGTTAAGAGGGTAGAGACACTCATGGTCATGATCTCAGATTGGAGGGGAAGGTTCAGGAGGGAAATGAGAAGACACTTTTTGACAGAGAGAGAGAGTGGTGTCTAGGTGAAATGCATTGCCTGTGGAAGTTGTGTCTTGTAGAATAGTGGACTGCTTCAAAGGGATGGGATATCGTAAGAGAGAGGTCAGAGGAGGAGAAGGAGGGGCAGCTGATGTTTAAGGGTTCTAGCTGTACACTTGAGCAGACTCGATAGACCACAAGGAGCCTTTATCTGCTGGCAAATTCATATGTTCATATATGGAAGTACTCCTGTACTGTATACAAAATTATACATATATTTGTAATAAAGTGTTCCTGTACTGTATACAAAATAAAAAGTATGTATGTATTTTTATTTATTAATTTAAAAATGTTTTACTGGGAAAGAAATACTAAGCTAAAAAGTATCTGAGGGGAATCAACAAGGATAGAGTCAACAGGGTTTTTAAACTGAGGAACAGAAGGGACACTAGAGGGATGGGCTAAGAATAGAGGGGAAGATTTAGGAGGGAGATGAGGAGGCGTTACTTCACAGAGAGAGTGGTGTTGAAGTGGAACACCTACCAGAGTGGGTGATATGATGCAAAACTGTGGGTAACTTTAAAAGGGCATGGGAGTGAGAACAGGGAGAGTACAGGTGGGTGAGGCTAAAATGGCCATGCTTGGACAAAAGGGAGGGATGGGACAGTTGCAACTTATGGGAGCTAGCTGCACACTCGAGCAGACATTAATAGACCAAGAGATCTGTTTTTTGCTGGCACATTCGTATGTTCATAAATAGGTAATTTCAGATGCATTCTGGGGAAGGGAAGGGATATAGTACAGACTAGAACAAATTATTATATAGTAAATAAAACATTGTACTAACATACTAGATGCCAGCAGAGTAGACCTACTGGTCTATCAAGTCTGCTCATGCGTCAGCACCCTGATTGGTACCGTAGCTCTCCATCTGTCTCCTTCACTGTTACTCCATCCCCAGCCCTGTCCCCCAGGCAAACCAGCCTCTCCTTCACCCTTGTCTATACCTATCCCACCCTCTCTTGAATCCCTCCACCGTAGCTACCTGTACCAGCTCCCAGGGCAGTGCATTCCACTGTTCCACCACTCTCTTAGTGAGTACTTCCTCCTCCATTCCCCCTAATCCTACCACCTTCAATCTTCCAACTGTGCCCTCTGGTGATTCCACCCTCCTTCAGTCGAAGAGTCATCCTAGACATCATACAAATATATATACTATCTATATCTATAAATATATATAAATATATATATACATATATATATATATATATATATATATATATATATATATTCTATACAAAAACTTCATTAATGCATCAGTTAGGGTTCTTCTATGAGCAAAAAAGTGAGAAATTCAATTTTTAGGGTTTCCACCCTTGCACCCCACCCCCCACCAACAGGCATCAGGGTGTGAGTTGGGGTCATCGGCCATAACTCTCACCCCATCCCATGCATAAACAAGCTGAGGTGGTGCAGTGTAGGAGAATGGGGTGAAAGTTAGCTCAGACAACCCCATCGCACACCCGATGCCTGTTGGTAGGGGTGGGGAGGGTGAGGTGCAAGGGGTGGGAACCCAAAATCGAATTCTCACTTTTGTCACTGTAGAAGAACCCTAACTGATGCATTAACAAAGTTTTTGCATAGAATATTCCTTACTTTTTAAGAAAGAATAGAAAAGTAGAAAGTTCTTAAGTTGGTTCAAGGGCCCAGCTCCACCAAATTGTAAGTGTTGGGCCACATTACACACCTATAACTAAAAGTACATTGACAACAAGCAAGGCCAGCCACAAAACAAATGTTAATCTAGTAGAACAATAGAAAACACTGCCCACAAAATGTAAACTGGCCAGACAATGTCTCCACAAAAATATATTGTCCAACACATAAGCACCGCTATTAACATCTACAGAACATGCTGTCAACACCCTCAATTTCAAGTAAAAGACCAAATCGTGTCTGAGATACAACATGTCAAAATTTGAAATTTTCATTTGTCAGAGTGGCACAGTTCCACACCTGTTGACATTAACACACACAGTGACTGAAAACTAAATCCATGACACTAACGCTTAGTCACCCTATCAATTTCAATCCACCAGCACAATCCAAAACACTGTCCACAACACGTAAAGTGCATCACACAATATCTCCATAAACAAATTTTCTCAGACACAAAACACCGTAATTCACATCTACAGGACATGCCGTAAACACCCTCCAAATTTCAAGTAAAAGACCAAACTGTTTCCGAGATATTCAATGTTAAAGATTGGTAAAATTTCCCTATCTATTCCATTATAAAAAACTGGCCATCTTGTCCCCCTTGCTATCAAAGACAGCGATCAAAGAATCTTTCAGTCAAAGAATTTGCAGGCTCGCGATCAAAGAATTTGCAAGCTCACGAACAATGAATAAGAAATGCTATGAATCGAAAAATTGAAGTAATTGCGGTAAACCACCACCGGTTCAACAGAGCGAAGCCCCTGAGCAAAACACACCTCATTTGACTTCCTAGGGCACCTCTGGGCTGATAAAATTGATTTTTTAATCTGGCCGTCTCGTCCCTCCGCGATGTACGATTGCAGTCAAAGAATCTCGCGATCAAATAATTTGCAGCCTCACAATCAAACAATAAGCAGGGTCCGACCAAAGAATAAAACTGTTGTAATTTAAAAATTCAAAGAATTGCGGTAAACCACTGCCATGGTTTGTCAGAATAAACCCCCTGAGTAAAAGCCATCCTCATTTGTCTTCCTAGGACACCTCTGGGCTGAGAAAATTGATTTTTAATCAGGCCATCTAGTCCCAGCTTGCGATGCAAGATCGCGATCGAAGAATCTAGCAATCAAATAATTTGAGGCTTGCAATCAAAGAAATTGCCGCTCATGAACAAAAAGTGAGGCGAGATGGCCAGATTAAAAACAATTTTCTCAGCCCAGGGGTGCCCTAGGAAAACAAATGAGGGTGGGTTTTACTCAAGGGGCTTCATTCTGCCCGATCTGAATAAAATAAATAATGTTTTCAATATCCCTGGTAGTCTAGCGGCTCCACTTTTCCTGCCTTCCCTTTTCACCTACTCCTTGCCCTTCCCCACTCCTACCGTCAATGTGCATTTAACAAATAATGTTGTCTGTATCCCTGGTAGTCTAGCCCCCCCAATGTGCATTTAACAAATAATGTCTGTATCCCTGGTAGTCTAGCGCCCAATGTGCATTTAACAAATAATGTTGTCTGTATCCCTGGTAGTTTAGCCCCCAATGTGCATTTAACAAATAATGTTGTCTGTATCCTGGTAGTCTAAGCTTCAATGTGCATTTAACAAATAATGTTGTCTGTATCCTGGTAGTCTAAGCCCCCAATGTGCATTTAACAAATAATGTTGTCTGTATCCCTGGTAGTCTAAGCCCCCAATGTGCATTTAACAAATAATGTTGTCTGTATCCCTGGTAGTCTAGCGCCCCAATGTGCATTTAACAAATAATGTTGTCTGTATCCCTGGTAGTCTAGCCCCCCCAATGTGCATTTAACAAATAATGTTGTCTGTATCCCTGGTAGTCTAGCCCCCAATGTGCATTTAACAAATAATGTTGTCTGTATCCCTGGTAGTCTAAGCCCCCAATGTGCATTTAACAAATAATGTTGTCTGTATCCCTGGTAGTCTGCCCCCAATGTGCATTTAACAAATAATGTTGTCTGTATCCCTGGTAGTCTAGCCCCCCAATGTGCATTTAACAAATAATGTTGTCTGTATCCCTGGTAGTCTAGCGCCCCCAATGTGCATTTAACAAATAATGTTGTCTGTATCCCTGGTAGTCTAAGCGCCCCCAATGTGCATTTAACAAATAATGTTGTCTGTATCCCTGGTAGTCTAGCCCCCCAATGTGCATTTAACAAATAATGTTGTCTGTATCCCTGGTAGTCTAGCCCCAATGTGCATTTAACAAATAATGTTGTCTGTATCCCTGGTAGTCTAGCGCCCCAATGTGCATTTAACAAATAATGTTGTCTGTATCCCTGGTAGTCTAGCCCAATGTGCATTTAACAAATAATGTTGTCTGTATCCCTGGTAGTCTAGCCCCCAATGTGCATTTAACAAATAATGTTGTCTGTATCCCTGGTAGTCTAAGCGCCCCAATGTGCATTTAACAAATAATGTTGTCTGTATCCCTGGTAGTCTAAGCCCCCCAATGTGCATTTAACAAATAATGTTGTCTGTATCCTGGTAGTCTAAGCCCCCAATGTGCATTTAACAAATAATGTTGTCTGTATCCCTGGTAGTCTAGCGCCCCCAATGTGCATTTAACAAATAATGTTGTCTGTATCCCTGGTAGTCTAAGCGCCCCCAATGTATTTAATAAATAATGTTGTCTGTATCCCTGGTAGTCTAGCGCCCCCAATGTGCATTTAACAAATAATGTTGTCTGTATCCCTGGTAGTCTAAGCCCCCAATGTGCATTTAACAAATAATGTTGTCTGTATCCCTGGTAGTCTAACGCCCCCAATGTGCATTTAACAAATAATGTTGTCTGTATCCCTGGTAGTCTAGCGCCCAATGTGCATTTAACAAATAATGTTGTCTGTATCCCTGGTAGTCTGCGCCCCAATGTGCATTTAACAAATAATGTTGTCTGTATCCCTGGTAGTCTAAGCCCCCCAATGTGCATTTAACAAATAATGTTGTCTGTATCCCTGGTAGTCTAGCGCCCCAATGTGCATTTAACAAATAATGTTGTCTGTATCCCTGGTAGTCTAGCCCCCAATGTGCATTTAACAAATAATGTTGTCTGTATCCCTGGTAGTCTAGCCCCCAATGTGCATTTAACAAATAATGTTGTCTGTATCCCTGGTAGTCTAGCCCCCAATGTGTATTTAACAAATAATGTTGTCTGTATCCCTGGTAGTCTAGCCCCCAATGTGTATTTAACAAATAATGTTGTCTGTATCCCTGGTAGTCTACGCCCCCAATGTGCATTTAACAAATAATGTTGTCTGTACCCCTGGTAGTCTAGCGCCCCAATGTGCATTTAACAAATAATGTTGTCTGTATCCCTGGTAGTCTAGCCCCCAATGTGCATTTAACAAATAATGTTGTCTGTATCCCTGGTAGTCTAGCCCCAATGTGCATTTAACAAATAATGTTGTCTGTATCCCTGGTAGTCTAAGCCCCCAATGTGCATTTAACAAATAATGTTGTCTGTATCCCTGGTAGTCTAAGCCCCCCAATGTGCATTTAACAAATAATGTTGTCTGTATCCCTGGTAGTCTAAGCCCCCCCAATGTGCATTTAATCAAATAATGTTGTCTGTATCCCTGGTAGTCTAAGCCCCCAATGTGCATTTAATAAATAATGTTGTCTGTATCCCTGGTAGTCTAGCCCCCCAATGTGCATTTAACAAATAATGTTGTCTGTATCCCTGGTAGTCTAGCGCCCCAATGTGCATTTAACAAATAATGTTGTCTGTATCCTGGTAGTCTGCGCCCCCAATGTGCATTTAACAAATAATGTTGTCTGTATCCCTGGTAGTCTAGCGCCCCCAATGTGCATTTAACAAATAATGTTGTCTGTATCCCTGGTAGTCTAGCGCCCCCCAATGTGCATTTAACAAATAATGTTGTCTGTATCCCTGGTAGTCTAGCCCCCCAATGTGCATTTAACAAATAATGTTGTCTGTATCCCTGGTAGTCTAGCGCCCCCAATGTGCATTTAACAAATAATGTTGTCTGTATCCCTGGTAGTCTAGCGCCCCCAATGTGCATTTAACAAATAATGTTGTCTGTATCCCTGGTAGTCTAGCGCCCCAATGTGCATTTAACAAATAATGTTGTCTGTATCCCTGGTAGTCTAGCCCCCAATGTGCATTTAATAAATAATGTTGTCTGTATCCCTGGTAGTCTAGCCCCCAATGTGCATTTAATAAATAATGTTGTCTGTATCCCTGGTAGTCTAGCCCCCAATGTGTATTTAATAAATAATGTTTTGCATATCCCTGCTAGTCTAGTGGCCCCCGATCTGTATAAAATTTATAGTGTTCTGTATATCCCAGTAGTTTAGTGGCCCCCAATGTGCATTAAATTAATAATGCTCTTTGTATCCTAGTGATCTAAGCATTTGATCTGTATAAAATTTACATAGTTGTCCATATCCCTGGTAGTCTAAGCCTACAGTCATCATAAAATAAATTATGATCACCAATTCCCTGGTAGTCTAGTGGCCCCATGCCCCCACCCAGCCGTGCCAGCCCACCCAGCACTCCCCACCGTCCCCAGCTGGTGAATGGCACAGCCCACCTCTCACCTCCACAGCCAGCCACTGACTTTGTGCATTAGCGCTACTGCAAAGGCACTCAGGAGTAATTTCTGGCGCCTGTTTGCATTAGCTGCTACTACACCTAACTGGTGTCTGGCCGTGGAGGTGGGAGGTGGGCTGTGCCAGTTGCCAGCTGGGGGCAGGTGGGGGTGCTGGGTGGACTCACAAGCTTAGGTGGGGGCCACTAGACTATCAGGAATTGGTGATTGTAATTTATTTTATGATGATGGGGAACCTGCTAGACTACCAGGGATATGGACAACAATATAAATTTTATACAGATCGGGGGTGCTAGACTACCAGAGATACGTAAGAGCATTATTAATTTAATGCACATTGGGGCCACTAGACTACCAGGATATACAGAACACTATAAATTTTATATACATTGGGGCCGCTAGACTACCAGGATAAGGAGACATTATTTTTATACAGATCGGGGCCGCTAGACTACCAGGATATTGAAAACATTATTTATTTTATTCAGATTGGGAAGAACAAAGCCCCTGAGCAAAACCCACTCTCATTTAACTTTTCTTGGGCACCCTGGCTGAGAAAATTGATTTTAAGTCTGGCTATCTCATCCCTCGTGATGCATGATCATGATCAAAGAATCTCTTGTATGCAAAGACTGTAAGTCCAACAAAACGCACTTGGCAAATCAAGAGATCTACCATGCCTCATCAAGCGCTGCGTGCCAAAATTCAGACAAATCTGTTGAACGGGTCCAAAGTTATTAATGCGCAAAACTTTGAGTTTAACATAGAAGTGACAACTGAACCCTAACTATAGTGGTGCACCGCGCACTATAATATATCTATCTATATATATATATATATATATATTAAACTGTGCAAAGATTTGTTCATTCAGGAATGTGAGAGTACTAGACACCCACAAAGAACAATAAATACTAATATCACCAGGCCAGGGGGAGATATGTCCCATAGGATCAGGAAGAACAACATTGGTGAGGACCATAGGGATAGGGTGCAGTGGGGAGATGCACAGACAGAAAAGGAGAGAGAGTGAAGAATAGAAAGGAGGGTTGGGAGGAGAAGTGAAGAGTAGATGAGCAAGGGAAGAAAGGATGGCAAGGAGGTAGAAGTGATGGGGTAGGGTAGGAGTGGGAAAGGCAAGGAGTCGGTGAAAAGGAAGGCAGGAAAAGGAGGAGAGGAAAGTGTTTAGACTAGGGAAGTTACAGAAGGAGTGTGTGGATAAGGAGGAGAAAGAGAGAGAGAGAGCATTTGGAAGATGCAGGGTTGAATGGTTAAAGGGAGAGAGTTCAGAATTTTAGGAAACTGGAAAGACAAGGCAGCCTGATTAGCAAGGATTTATGAGAGGGAAGCATGAGGAATGGCAGTCTGAGTTACAGCGTGCAAAGAGAAGGAGGAGGCAGGGGAGAGAGGAGGGAGCTGAGGTGTGGGGGAGTGATGACAGCCAAAATTTAGAAATAAAAAGAAGCACAGTGGTTTAGGGGCAGAGCTTCAGGAGGGAGGTGAGGGCAAAATACAAAGAACAGTAGTGAGTATCTGAAGCAGGCTGTACAAGGCAAAGTGGCAGAAGGCATTAAAGAAGGGTCCAGTGTAGTTTGGATGGACTTTGAGGCAGCACTGTAGACAATTTTGCCATAATCAATAATGGGGAGGATCATTTGAATGATGATCTGTCGGTGGGATGCTCAATACTCTGTAAAACAAAATGGGAAAAGAAAGTGCAGCGACTTTCCACCTGAGGCTCTTGATGGCATACTGGGCAGAGAAGCATCTTGAAGGAGAAGCTGCAGATGTAGATCTTATTGAATATAAGACCCTGTCACTTAGGAATATGATCCTTGCAGTAAAAGAAAAGGTAGAGCTAACCACCTATCCCACCACAGAGAGGTTTGCCAACATTCTTCAGAAAACCGAGAGTTTATTAACTCTACATCCGTGATTCGAGCTCCAGTTCCATGAAAGTAGCTGCCATGGAAACTACTCCAGAGGCCATGATGCACTCTAGGTGGAGGGCGGCCCAAGAGAAACAGCCCTCCCACAGACAACCAACACCCCACAGGCCCAACAACAACAACAACAATCCTGGGTGGGAACCGGAACTATCACAAAACAAGAAACACCATAAGAATAATAAGGGTAAACAACAAAGATCAGGCCCTTCATATAGAGAAAAGCCGTTGAGAACCAGAAATTCTGAGAACTTCTCAGGCAAGTGCACTCTGTAGTGGATGTTGTTCCAGTCCGGGCCCTTGCTGCCATACAACGGGAGAGCAGGCCTCAACAGGCCACAGGGACACCGGAACTACAGGCTGTCAGACCCATACTGGCCTGAACCTCGAGCGGCTCCTATATTCACTTTAATACCACCAACAGCTTAATCTGGTTCAAGGTCAGTTGGCATTCATCTGTATCCCTCCTGGGTCGTGCCTGAAAATAGGCAGGATTTGTCTAGTGCACTTACCGGTCAACAAAAACTAAAATAAATTAAAAAAAAAAGAAATATAGCATCAGTGCAGCATGGTGAAGTGGTTCACAGGAACCAGGCCCCGACTCTCTTCCACGAGCTTCCCCATGCTTCCACTGGTATAGACTGACAATTACAGGCCCCAGTCCATATTGTAAACAAGCTAGTCTTAGATACAAATGGAAGGCCCTGCACTGAGGCCGAGGTCGGGGCTGCCTACTGACAGTACTGCTGGACACAGGCGCAGCCATGTCTGTATTACACAATGACCACCCAGATACATCCCCATGGTCCACGGATGGAGGCGAATATGTCTGGTGTAGACGGAACTAGGTTGCTGGCTTACCACTCCCTGCCACTACCTGTGGCCCTAGGACACCTAAAGGCCTATCATACATTTCAGCTGATGGCACTGCATCACCCTAGTATAATCAGAATTGACTTCTTGGCACTGCATGACTGTGTGGTACACCTAGCCAACATGTTACTCTTACAAATTCAGGGACAATATCACACCATTATGATCCCTAACTCACATGTGGTTGCAACAATATTTGCGAATGACCTATTATGCCATCATAGATTTGTTCAAGAACCACAAGCTTTTCCCAAAGCTCCTCCCCATTCTACAAAGGCATCTGGAGGCATTTGCCACCAACAAGCATGACTGTAGCAGAATGAACACTGTCATTGAAGTGACAGGCCTAGCCCATGAGAGCAACAGCAATACTCCTTTCCACCTGAGGCCTTGCCTTCTCTTACAGAAAAATTAAATCACTTCAAGCAAGGTGTAATCAGGACATGTGTTTCCACTGCCAATTCCCCAGCGTGGCCTGTGAAAACACCACAGGTGCCTGGAAACTTATTATTGACTACAGGAGACTGAACAAGTCACCCCAGTTGTACCCCAACTGTGGCATCAGCACATGATGTGCTGTGACTACTGACCCCTGACCAGAAATGGTTCAGTGCCCCGGATATCTCCAATGATTTTTGGTCATTGCACATTGGCCCCCAAGAGTCAGTATAAGTTTGCCTTCACCTTTGAGGCAGACAGTACATGTGGACCTGCTTAGCACAGGGATAACAGCCCCTCCTGTTCCATTTACACATTATGGATGCCGTTGAGGTTTTCTACACCCCAATGTCTCTTGCAGTATGTAGATGGCCTGTTGTTGGCAACAACCACACAGAAACAACACCTGGATCTCTTGGACGAACTACTGACCCTCATTCAGAGGGCAGGCCTCAAATGTAACCCTCAAAGCACAACTATGTCAGAAAGGGGTACTCTTTCTGGTCCTGAGAATAACTGTCCAAAGCTGAAGCCCTACCTGGAAGAAGATACAAAGATAGCAAGACTTGCCACAGCCCACCAGCGTGGCTACTCTTAGAGATTTCTAGGAATGGTAAGCTATTCTAGAGATTTTATTTGTGATTTTGCTCAGAAGGTTGCTCCTCTGTATAAATTACTGTAAAAGGATGTGTCCTAGAATTGGGGTCCCATTCACACTCAGGCTGTGACATCACTGAAACAGCCTTGGTCTCAGCTCCAGCTCTGGTTAACCCCAGTCCAGCGTTGCCATTCCATCTGAGTGTGCCACCTCTGACATTGCTAAGTCGGCAGTGCCGCCCATAAGATCCATGGCACCCTGAGACCCATTGCATATGCATCACAGCCCTTGACCCCAGTGGAACAGAAGTACAGCCTTAGTGAAAGAAATCTTCTGGCTGCCTACTGGGCTGTCAAGCACTTCTTGTATATCATTGGGTACTCTTCTCTGATCATTAACACTAACCACACCCCAACTACGTTTTGCTATGGGATAGAGTGAAAGATGTGTCAGTCTCCAACACCAGACTTACACTGGCCTTCTTCTCCAGAATAGAAATATCAAGGTCCACCCAACCAAAAGGAAATCCATGCTGGTGCATGGCCTCCTTTCCAAGGAGAAGCCCATGACTGTACACTGCAGCCACCTGATCTTCCAGATCCAGGTCCCTTCCTCCCTGCTACACCACAACTACTGAGAACACCTCACTGTGTTGTGTCTTTACAGATGGCTCAGCTTCCTATTACCAGGGAGAACAGATTACAGGGATGGTATATTAGTTATTTATCCTTATGGCAACACTGTTAAAATTTCTAAGTGTTGCAGTGTAGCATCATCACAGTATACTGAGATGGCAGCGGTGACCTGTGTCCTCGAGTTCATCCAGTATAGAACTGAGGACACTATTATTTACAGACTCTAATTGGGTTTGTTGTTCCTTACAGAATTTCTTCCTTTCTGGCAGAAGAACGCCTTCCTCTCCTCTGATGGCAGCCAGTGAAACACAAGGAACTGGTAATATACATTCATTCACTGGTACAAAGTTTGCACACAAACTCTGTGTACACAAGGTCAAAGCTCACTCTATACACGATCCCTAGCATGACTTCAATGACACAGCAGCACCTTTGCAAAGGAAGGCCCAAGTTTATGCACCAAGTACATGACATCCCCATTGGTGGACATCAGGGAGTAGAAAATACCTCCAAAGGCTTATAGTACTGTAGTAGCCACAGACATTACCAGCTATTTTCAGATATTTCGCAGAATTTCTGAAGAGTTTCACTCTACTGCCCCTACTGTAGAAATGCAGACAGCAGGAGTTTTCTCTAGAAATATCACAGAAATGTCAGGAAATAGCTGGCAATGTCTGTAGCTTACTGTAAGACTACCGCTTGTGGCCTGGTGTCACCAAGGATGTCAAACACTACATAGATAACTGCCTTCTTTGCACACAAAATAACCCCATCGCATAAACGAAATGCCAAACTGCTACCACAAAGGCATTCTGGCCCTTGGCATGCCATACAGATTGATTTCATTGGACCCTTGACCAATACCAGCAGAAACAACAAATATGCCCTTGTGGTAACCGATCTCTTCTCTAAGTTGGTTGAGGCTTTCCCTCTAAGACATGTACTGCTAAAATCACTGCCAAAATCCTGGTACAACAGATTTTCTCCAGGTGGGGCCTCCCTCTTTATTTATTTTATTTATTTATGACTTTGATAACTGGGTAACTGCACTGATCCCAGGGACCATTTTCAGGCACGACCCGGGCCCACCAACCCCATCCCTGCAGGTTGGTGGTCTCACCATCACTGACCCCTCAGCAGTTGCTGCCTTGTTTAACACTGTGTTCACTACCAGCCATGCTACTCCCAGGGCCACCCGCACCCGCTTAGCATGCCCCCCACTGACACCCCATCTTGTGGCACTGCAGCTCAGCCTTACTCCTTCCAGCAAGTCACCCTGATGAGGTATACAATGCTCTGGTTGCCCTTAACCCTGAAAAGGGCAAATGTCCCACGGGTTGGACTCAAAAATGCTCCACCTGTTGGCCCCTGCCTAGCTCAACCCTAGCCTCCTTTTAACTTATCATTCATCCTAGCAGAAGTCCCCACTGAGTGGAAACATGCCACAGTAATCCCACTTCCAAAGTGTGGTGATGCCTCAAACCCAAGCAACTACCGGCCCATCTCCTCCTACCAACCTTTGCCAAGATACAAGAACGCCTGCTTCTCTCTTGTCTATTCACCTATCTAGACTCCTCTTCCTTTTTTCCCCCTACCAGCCTGGCTTTAGGAAATCCCACCACTACCACCTCCCTTCTCAGGATTACCGACTCCATCCTCACAGGGATGGATGCAGCCCACATCACTGCTGCCATCTTTATCGACCTGGCAAAGGCTTTTGATACGGTGACTCACTCTCTTCTCCTGAAAAAACTTGCCATGGCTGGCCTATCTGACTGGGCCACATATTGGTTCCCTCCTACCTCACTGGCAGATCCCAAGTTGTTTGTATCAGATCGTCCATGTGGACCCCCTCCCAATTACGTCTGGAGTGCCTCAAGGATCGGTCCCTAGGCCTCCTCCTAGTCTCGGTATTTCTAAATGATCTGCCATCCACCTGCACACCTCCGCCATCCACTATGCTTAAAACGACATGGTGCTCTCGCATCGGCCCCTCACCCTCTGAAGTTGCGTCCAGACTTCAGGACGACTTCATCTCAGTCAGCACTGGCTCCACTCAAACAACCTCCTCCTAAATGTTAACAAACAGTCTTCTTAACCTTTGGAATGAGGCAGAAAATTTCTAGTCTCCCTTCACCATTAATTTTCACACCCTGGAAGGGTCCCTCTGGAATCCTGCACCACCTTCAGATACTTCAATGTCTGACTTGACCAGCACCTCAACTTTTCCACACATATTGACTCCTTACTTAAGAAGCTGCACCCTAGGCTTGGTGCACTTTTACCGAATTGTGACAACATGCCTTCCAGCCTGGAAGGACATTGTAAAAATTATCCTCCCAGTCCTCGACTATGGGGGCGTAGTCTCTGGCTCCGGCCCTAAGACCACATTAGCTAGGCTGTGCCTCTCTTTCACTCTTTTGCATTTCACCTGAACAGCCCCTACTCCACATACCACTGTGCCCTTTATCAAGCAATGAACCTCACCTCACTTGACTTCTCATAGGCTAACCACTGCATAAAAAATTACTGACCAAGTACTGGACTCGGCTCCCTTCCTACCTTTCCGACATCTTAACAAACCCTAGCGCACAAGCATACACACTCAGAAACTTGGACTCCAGGTCCCTAGCTGTCCCATATTGATCTATCTCCACAGGGCAATCAGGGTTCAGCTACCACATTCCCTCACTATGGAACTCCTCCCAGTTAACAATCATTGCGTCACCTTCCTTTCCCACCCTAAACTCCATGCTCCAAGATCATTTCGTGCCTGCCTGTCCTAGTGTCTAGGCATCTACCAACTACTAGGCAACTCTCTGGAAATGTTGGCACTTAGCAAATTTGTAATTCATCAGTGTATAACTATTGTCCTCTCACCTTATACTGTCTCTCATATGGCTCAAAACCTAATTTTGTTGTACATTTGCTGTATGTAACTGTTACCAACTGACACACTCAATCCTGTATGAGCGTGGTTTCAGAACCAAATGTTAGTGATCTTCCACAGTGTATTCCTTGTCTATCCTGACTTCAAGTGTTATCTCATACCGTACATACTGTGGTTACCAATTGTCTCTCTCAAGCTACTACTGACTTGTAATCAGATCCAAATGTTAGTATTTCTCCACTATGTATTTTCTTGTCTATACTAGTAAAACTGTCTTCCTATGTTCTCCCTCCCCAGGACGTATCTGTAATCGAGCAGTACTCTGCTCAGTATGCCTTCCTGGCAAAACACTTAAATAAATAAATAACACATAGCCCAGGGTGACAGTGGAGTACAAGGTAACAGTAATACACATGAAACAGATCTGATACAAGCAACAATAGTAAGCACAATATACAGGTTTGATACATAGGTCCATTTGAGAACAGTGAATACAAAGTTTCAGTATCGGACATGAGGAGATTTGGTGCAAAACAAACAAATCGTAGGCACAGTGTACAGTGTGTGACTGCATGTGACTGTGTGACCTCTCAAGGTAGACTCAGACAAAGGAACCATTTTACAGGTGAGTTGATGAAAAGCACTTGAACTCCTCGGAGTTCATCAGAAGTTCACATACCTTACCACCCACAATCTTCAGGTCAAGTAGAGGAGCCAACAGTTGGATTAAGCAAATGCTTTCCAAATTCATTGAGGACAATCCCAACACTTGGAATTCCCTATTGCCCTTACTCCTTATGGCAATCAGGGTACACCCTCAACCACCACCTAGCTAACACCCTTTGAGGTGATGACTGGTAGACAGATGATATTACCTGAGCACCTGTTGTTTGACCTGTAACCCCTACTTCAGACTGTGTATCTGTAGAACAATATGTGGAAAAACTCAGACAAGACCTCATACACACTCATTTCTATGCTGCCAACTGCATGGGTAAAGCCCAGCAACAGTTCAAAATACAGTTTGACAAACACGCATGAGAAGTGGATTGGCAAGTTGGGGATCAGAGTAATGGTTCTCAGATTTACATCCGCAATTCCTTCTCCAATAAATGGGAAGGCCCTACCCCATTGTCAACAAGTTCAGTCCAGCAGTCTATCAGGTTAGACTCATGCAAAATAACAAACTGACTAACAAGTGGTTACATGCAAACCAGCTAAAACTGTATTTTATTTTATTTTTATTTTATTTATTTATTCTAGGATTACAAGTACCTTTGAGCCAAGGCTCTTTTACAAAGGTTCCATCAGAAATAACAAACAACGAGGAAGCAACAGTGAAATAACAGTAAATAATTCATGTACAACAGTGCTATTGAAAGGGGTCAATTATAGGAAGAGTAAGGGGTAGAGGAGGAGGAGGAGGAGAAGTGTAGGTAGTTAACAGAGGCAGCTATAGTAAAATGGTGAACACAGCTAGGATGCATATGCCCACAAGGAATAGGTAGGGTCAGGTGCCGGAGGTGGCAGAGAAACAGGGATGAGAGGGAAGGGGAGGATGAAGATGCAGCTGGAGGCATTTGTCAAAAATAAATGGGAAGGAGTGATAGAAGAAAAGGGGACAGTGTGGGGGATAGGTGCTGTAATGGTGCAGGAGAGACTAATGAGGTGGTATGAAGATCTGAGATTTGAAGTGGTGCCTCAGGAGCTGGGAGAGGGACTGGGGGCCTGGTGTTAAGCATTATATAGGTTAGGATTAAAGCTGTGTAGGTCATCATCTAGGAGAGGCAGTCACAGGAGCTAGAGGCAATGAGATGGGCATGGAGCCTGGTTTTGAACAGACCTAGTGTTGAGGCAGAGGAGCTGGTGAGGCTGAGACCATTCATCCATAGAGGAGCCCTATAGGTGAAGGAGCTTTGTGCATAGTTCAACAGGGAGGAACATGAGAATCTGGGTTGTTGAGCTCCTGGTGTTCTGTCGGTTGGTGTTTTGATGTAACAAGGCAGTAACACCCAGGGGTGTGAGGCCAAGATTGATTTTTCCGCCATAGCACATGTGAGATACTTTATATGGTTGGAAGTTGGAGCCATCTGGATTATTCAAAAGGGCACAGGTGTGGGTGAGGCAGTGGACACCAGTTGTGAGTCGGCATGCTTTATTTAGAGCAGTTGTTATACATGTCGAGAGCGTCGTCATAGGCGGAGCCATAAATAATGAGGTCATAATCAATAATTGACACAAGAGCTCTGGACGGCAATCTTCAGGGCCTCTAGGGAGAGGTGCTACCTGTGCTTGTAAAAGTAATCCAAGGCGTGTGCTGCAGCTTTAGCCACACTGTCAGTGTGAGCCGTATAGGAGAGATTGAGTCAAGCTCAATCCCTAGGTATTTGATACAGTAAACTTGTTCGAGGCAGTCCCTGCTTGGTGGAAATGGCAAGGGTGTTGCTTGTAACAGATATGTGAACTGCAGAACAGCAATGACTTGGTTTTCTTGTGACTGAGGACTAGTTTATGATTGGAGAACCATGTTTCAACGGCACTGAATCTGAGTTGGAAGCTGTGTTGTAGTAGTGAAAGGTCCTTGTGCGTAGAAAGACAACAGGATCATCCACATACAGGATGAGTTGTTCTGAGCAGGATTGTGGTAGGGAGTTTAAAGAGGCTGAAAAGGAGAGGGCTCAGTATGGACCCTAGGTACTCGGAGGCGGACAGGCAAGGTGTCCGAGACAGCACTGGCAAGTTTACTCTTTGAGAGTGGTTGTCAAGGTAGCTTCTGAACCAGTGGGCTGAGTCCAGTGCGAGGCCAGCAAGGAGTAGTTGATCATACAGCAGCCAGTGATTGACCATGTCAATGCCTGAGAGGTCGATGAAGACAGCCCCTGTAAGAAATCCTTTATCAAGGGAACTATGCATTGCACGGTAAATTCAAGCAGGGCAGTGGTGGTACTATGCCTTTTCTAAAACCGTGCTGTTGTGTGCACAGAATATTATATTTGTCCAAATAATCAGTGAGCTGGTCCGCAACAATACACTCTAGGGCCTTGGATAGTGGTGGCAATATGGAGATCAGGCAGTAGTTAGAATGGCAGGTCTTATCCCCAGTTTTGTGGTCCGAGGGTCACAGTGGCAGTTTTCCATATTTCAGGGAATGTACTGGTGTGAGAGAGAGGTTAGAATTTTAGTTAGGGGACTGAGGACCTTGTCAAGTATATAAAGGAGTATAATTACTTTTCCTCACCCCATTGGGCAGAATAGTACTAACTCACTAATGTTTGGTTTCCTTTTCAGATACATTGACAAGATGGCTATCTTGTTCCATTTTCTCCTCATCTCAGAAGTTATCCCTGCATCCAAAGTACGGTAAAGCACCTCCTTCCTCACCTTGATCCTCCAGCATCTACCCCAGAGGGAGTTTCTATCAATATACCTGACAATTTGATTACTGTCCAAGAAGGTTCAGATGCCTACCTAACTGGATCGGTTGTTGCTCCTGATAAATCTACCCTACAAATTGAGTGTCAAACCATGTCGCAAGGACAAACTCATCCTGTGGCCAAGCTTTTCAAGGAACTTTCTATGGTTGGCCCAATGCAAAATTATCCCCAAAAGGTTCTTTGTCGTTGCTCCAAACTGCTCTTAGACATTCTGGTTTATACTATATTACTGCCTTAATTGATCCTCATATTGTAATTCCTTGTCTAAAGACTCTGCCAGGAAATGTGCTGTATACAACATGGCCTCTGCTGCTATGTACCTTTCTGTGTAACCCCTACTGATAAACAGCTTTTGGAATGTCCAAAACATACTCCTGGACCAAGTAGTGGTCTCACTGCCACTTCCTTACCTGGTACACTTATTAACAACTTACAATTTACATACATGTACCTGTTTTGTTTAACTTGACTTACTGGAATATAAAAAGAATTTGGTATGTGTCATACTACTAACACTTCATTGTTTTATAGTACTTTGTTACCTGATAGCTTAGCAGCTTTTCAAATTAGTACTCAAGACCCTATTGCCGGGTACACACCACAGAGCACAGAGGCAATTTCAGGAGAAAACCTAATCCTGATGACTAAAGTCATTAGCATAACACACATGAAGTTGACAGTTCTGATGTCACTGGTGCCACATGCACTGTTACAGGTCTTTTAGCACAGCCATGTCTTTTTGAATAAAGCTGGCATAGTTGTTATCAAATCATGTTCACAGAAATTCCAAACTGGTTTGGTAAATGATATTATACCCCATTATTGCATGGTGTGGATGGCCTTAGTCAAGAAGAAAGATTCACTGTATACAACATGCATGACATCACTAAGGCATTTACAGATTCTAAAGATAAGATTAACACTCTCATTGCACAGAACAATAAAGAAGTAGATAAACAATACATTGCCTGTGAGACATTGTGTTCAGCCTATGGCTCATACATTATCACTACCATCAATAATCTTTTCCACGATCTAGAATCCGGAAGGATCCCTTATATTATACATGATAGAGGTATCTCTAAATGGTAACATCCTCTTTGTAAATCTTCCAGCTGTATTGCAATGTGTACTGTATGCTACAGACGCTAACTATTCCACTTTCCACAGCTAGGAATTTGGGTTTGTGACCAGACACCCTAACACTGGTCCATGTTTTACTTCTAAGAAATGTTCTATTAAGGATACTATGTTTTGTTTCTTTTACTGTCTCTTTACCATATTTTGATCCTACTACAGCTTTATTCAATAAACTAGCATCTGTACACTCCATTGGGTATCTTAATGAAGATATCTACAGAGAACGCCTCAACCTACCTCCTCTCTTTGTCTTCCAGTCTCTTCTGGATGCTGGGTCACCCCAACACAGACTGTTGTGTGAAGAAAGGGTATATTTATTTGTGTCACTGTGATGTATTTGATGTTATTAAACCTGCATGTGGACATTACCCAGACAGTATTGATTGGTCTTTTCCATGGACGATGACATCACCACTAATGGCACAGAATACCAGGACTCAACATTGGCTCCAGACACTTCCAAGCTCTACCAGTCTTACCTGGAGGAGGTTCACTTCCTGTCAACACGGAGTTCCAAAACAACTTATACTTACCAGGTACAGTTGCAAAATGGAGACTGCCTACAGTTAAAATGCAATATAATTCAGGCGGCAAGAATTGCATCATCACAGATTTTAAAATGTACACTTATGGAATGCAGACATGTTCTATTGATAGTCCAAACTTCTGTTTCTGTCACACACTAGAAGTCAGTTATTGGACACACAGTTATTACACCCATCCCTCTTACAGGCGCTGACATTACTGATGGTAACCCTGATTATCTGCTTACACTTTCTGAGCATTTACCTTACTTTAATATACACATTGATCCCTCACTTTGAACCTAAAATCACTTTTTGAGAGGAAAGACGTCCATCTCATCCACATCAGCAATAATATTTCTAAAGCTAATGAAGCTGTCCTTGCACTTATTAATGATGGTGATATGAACAGTGCAATTACTAACACTTGGTTAGAGATCACATTTAAAGGTTTCATTATTACACAATCATTTTTGTTATTTTTTTATTATGCTTTGCTGCCTATGGCACACACTGCATCAACACTGTGAGCAGCTGAAGTTCCTTTACAAGGCTCATTAATCAGGTCTGTAAATGACCCTTGCTCCTATCCACTTCCCTACTTTTGCTGTGTTACCCTTATGAGGCAACAAGGAGCGGAATGTTACACGAGGTCCTTGCACCCTAATTTATACTCCCAGAGGTACACCATAGACAGCTAGTACTTAGCCATATGTTATACTAACATATAGGGCTAAGGGCATCTACCGATATAAGAGTAGATGTCAGGATATGCATGCATATTGTTGTTATACACTTTATTTTCCAATATACACAAGTATTTCTTGCTTGCAAGGTGTTAGGAAATCTTGTCCTTGTAATGATTATGATATATGAGTTGGCATTGCCATCTTCTGATGATTTGTATTATTACACTGCTATATGCAAACTGTACTTCTTTGTCTTTACAAAGTGATGACTACTACAAATTGTATAATGGTATATTGGACTGAGGAGCCACCTCTAATTTAGCCAATAGGGCTCATCTCTGTAACTAGAAATGTTTCTATCTTACAGTAACCATGGTAATTATCATAGGTATATAATGTAAGACATTACGTCTTCTACTGTACCTCGGAGACCCGAGAGACACAGAGAATTCTTGAGGTATAGGAATGCTTAGCATTGGCTCCCAGTTCATATTGGTAAGAACTGCTTAGGGCAGCTGTGGTTTATCCCTTTTGTAGTAATAAACAAGTGTATTACCCTTATGCAATGCATCTGTGATTTCTTGCATTCCCAATATTGCCAAGAACCTGAGAGTGAGGTGTATACCTCCTGACACTCTTCACAAACAGTTGGGTGAGACCCCATCTGGAGTACTGTATGCAGCTCTGGTGAACCCATCTCTACAAGGACATGGACAGGGTAGAGGCTGTCTAGAGGAGGACAACTAAAATGGTGCAGTGCCTGCACCAGAAGGCATACTAAAAGAGATTAAAAAGCTTAATATACAGTATATTCCCTCAAGGAAAGAAGGGAGAGGAGACCTGATAAAAACTGTCAATTACCTTAAGGAAATCAACAAAGTCCAATGGGGTAGCATTTTTCAGAAAAGAGATGTGCAACAAAATGGGGCACAATTTGAAGATAGAGGGGATGGCTCAGAGGTAATGTGAGGAAGTATTTTTATGGAGAGGGTTATGGATACATGGAGCGACTTCTGAGGAGGTAGTTGAGTTTAAAACAATGGGAATTCAAGAATGTATGGAAAAGACATAAGGCAATTCTAATGGGTGGTAGGAGGAGTAGGCTGCTGTAACTAGGATCTGCAGCTTATCCATTAGGTTGGAAATGGGCAGACTAGGTGGGCCTAGCGGTCCTTATCTGCCATCAAATTCTATGTTTCTATGTTTCTGTCTTGTGTTGGATCTTGAAGGTAATTACTGGGCAGTGCTGTGAATTTTTGGGAAGAGTGCTCTAAAATAAAATTGCCTAGCTGTGCCTTCCCATACATACACTGAAAAATCTTGTGTTGGATCTCTAATGTATTTATCGTGCAGTGCTCTGTGCACTTGGGAAATATGCTCTGTAAATAAAATTGCTTTTCCGTTCCTTCCTTACATATTCAGAAATATCTTGTGTTGGATTTTTAATGTATTTATTAAGCAGTGCTCTGAGCCCTGGGAATGGGTGATCTATAAATAAAATTGCCTTGCCATGCTTTCCTTTACTTACACTGAAATATCTTGTGTTGGATCTTTAATGTATTTATTGTGCAGTGCTCTGAGCCCCTGGGAAAGGGTGATCTATAAATAAAATTAAGCTGCTGTGCCTTCCCTTACATACACTGAAATATCTTGTGTTGGATCTTTAATGTATTTATTGTACAGCACTCTGAGCCCCTGGGAAAGGGCACTCTATTAATAAAATTGCCTTGCAGTGCCATCCCTTACATACACTGAAGTATCTTGTGTAGGATCATTACTGAATGTTTTGTGCAATGCTCTCTGCCCCGGAGAGGGTGATCTATAAATAAATGACCATGCTGTGCCTTCCCTTACATACACTGAACATATCTTGTGTTAGATCTTTAATGTATTTATTGTGCAGCACTATGGGCTCCTGGAAAGGGTGATCTATAAATAAAATGACCATGCCGGTGCCTTCCCTTACATACACTGAACATATCTTGTGTTAGATCTTTAATGTATTTATTGTGCAGCACTATGGGCCCCTGGAAAGGATGATCTATAAATAAAATTGCATTGCCATGCCTTCTCTTACATACACTGAACACATCTTGTGTTTCAACTTTAATGTATTTATTGTGCAGTGCTCTGAGCACATGTGAAAGAGTGTTCTATAAATAAAATTGTCATGCTGTGCCTTCCTTACATACTCTGACATATCTTGTGCTGGATCTTTAATGAGTTTATTGTGTTGCCTCTGAGCTCCTGGAAAGGATGATCTGTGCCTTCCTTACATACAATGAAATATCTTGTGTAAGATCTTTAATACAGTTTTGATCTGTTGAGATGCTGTTGGATGTGATCTCATTACACACATGGGGATATTTTGGCATACTGTTAGAAGTGCTTCCTCTGCACAGAATGGAATATATCTTTTATGTTGTTGGAAAGATTCCCTGTACACAAACAGTAATGTCTTGGGGTGCTGTTGGAAATGTTTCACATTCACAAACTGAAATATCTTGGGATTCTGTTAGAAGTGTTCCCTGTACACAAACTAGAATATCTTGGATGCTGTTGGAAATGTTCCATGTACACAAACTGGAATATCTTGTGTTGCTGTAGGAAGTTTTCCTGCACACAAATTGGAAAATCTTGGGATGTTGTTGCAAATGTTCTCAGTACACAAACAGTAATGTCTTGGGATGTTGTTGGAAATATCCATGTACACAAACTGGAATATTTTGGTATACTTTTAGAAGTGCTCCTTGTACACAAACTGGAATAACTTGCAATGCTGATAGAAGTGTTCCCTGTACACACAGACTGCAATATCAAGGGATATTGTTGTAAATGTTCCCTGAAGACAAACTGTAATATCTTGGGATGCTGTTGGAAAAGTTCCTGAACATAAACTTCAATATCTTTGGATACTGTTAAAAGTGTCCTCTATTCAAAACCTGGAATATCTTGGTATGTTGCTGGAGGTGCTTCCTGCACCCAAATTGTAATAACGTTGGATGCTTTTGGAGCGCCCCTTGTACATAGTCTGGAATAATTTAGGATGCTGTTGGAGGTGCTGCCTGTACATAAACTGGAATAACTTGGCATGCTGTTGGAAGTGTGGGGACCAGGGGTAGTTGTGAGTCACAGCTGATGTCAAGTTGTGTCAGCCCTTTCACTTTTAGTCACAGCAGGATCAGGAACTGGTAACCAATGGCAGGACTCATTGAGTGTCTCTCAGCCAAGGAGGACTGTACCAGTCTGTACTCAGTCATCCCACTGCTGTCTTTTTGTTGTGGTGGTACTTTTTCCTTGTTTTAATCTGGACTTGGTTCCTCAGCAGCAGTTTTGGTTGCCTGCAGTCATAATTATGATGCAGTAGGAGCCATACAGTGTCGAGTGATCTAAATAATGTTGAAGTTATGTGTGTGTGTGTGTGTGTGTGTGGGAGGATAAATTAGGAATCTGTTATGGTATGGTATGTTGATATGGATCACAGTGGGAGCAGCTGATTCTGTTCTTCACAGCTACTGGCATGGGTATTAATGTTGTTTGAACAGGACTGAAGTGGTGGATTAATATACAGTGCTGTAAAATAATCATGCTTTGCCTTTTTATGTGAAAATCTGATGAGAGTTAGTCATGGCCAAGATGATTTCTCAGCCAATCAGAAAACTGGATATTTTCTGTCCTGTTCATAATGTTGGTTTTCTCACTAGCTGACTATTAAGCAGCAGTGCAACAAAACTGGGCAACTATTTGACCCTACCTTTTTAATGCAAGAGATCCCAGGCATGTGCCAGTTTTATTTGGTGGTGATAGTATCTCGTTCCTCTGACAGCTGAGTATTTTTAAATGCTTAATTTTTTCTCAAGTAAAAGATTGCCTTCACATTTAGCTTAGAAATAACATTTAAACCTGGCAAGGTTTAGGATCATGAAAATAACAACTTATGGTGCACAGCTTTGAGTACCTAGCGAAAAGATTTGACAGATATACCGATATTTCTATTAATTGTAACTAAAACTTGAGTTTTGAAAAAATGTGCACTCTACTTTAAGATTTGAAGAGATACAGTACATTGTGTTACCTGCATGTATCCTCCACTCCACATGATGGCACTGTCATTTATTATTAACACTTTACTTGAATCTTCTTGCAGTCTATACCTGCCAACCATTACACTCCTCATGGACTCTTTGGAGCTCAGCTGCCAGTTAATTATATCATACAATGATGGCACATCACCATTTTCATCAAAATACACTTCCTGGTTGGCTTTGTTTCTGAAGTGGACTTTCTTAACATAATGAGAAGCTAAGAAATCATAAAATAAATTAAACGCATGGGCTGCAGTAACACTTCCACTGGTGAAAACAAATGTAATTCAATGAATTAAACAAGTAAAAGTAGTAAACTGTAGTAACATGTTTTATTCTTGTAAAGATTCATATGAATTAGGATAACCTTAATTGATTTACAGCTAATTTGCAATGAGGTTCACAACATTTTCAAACTTCATTTTAAAACAACATTGTTCCATGCCAACAAAAGAAGAGACACAGTACAGTATCATACAAAATAAAATACAGAAAGAACATAAGAGTGTTTAATGAAAACTTTTTTCAACAAGTAGCCCTTGCCATCAGAGCAAGGAGGCAGCAGGGGTAGCTAGACCATTTCAACTAGAAGTCTAAGGATTATTGTAAGGATCAGTATAGGGATGATGGTTAGCCAGGAGAGTCAGTTGCAGGGACAGTTGGTTGCTACTCTTTCCCAGGGTTATGTTCTAGAAGATGGGTGTCACTGCCCCTCTGCAGGACCTTTGTGAGCTTCATAGAGCTGCTGGTAGCAGCAAGGCAAACAATATTTCTCCCATAACACTGGTTCTGCTGGATCCTGCAACCCTCACCCCCACTCTTTAAGAGGCACACTGGTCTAGTTGGGTGTAGAGTGTTGGGGAAGGGGTAAGAAGAGGGTGGCAGAGTAACCAAAAGAGGTCAAGACCACACCATCCTGATGGCAGATTGCTTTGTAGTGTGCACCCCTGAAGGAGAATCAGGTACCTGACTAGACCAGGAAAGACTCTGGGTCAGTTGAGGAAATGGGAGTGATGACCAGGAAGTAGACATGGTTAAGAGTGATAAAAAGGCAGCTGGGAGAGCCCAAATGCTGTGGAATTCCATGCTCAGGGGTATACAGAGAGTGTGATGTGTGGGGATGGGGTGGGAGGCCAGATGCATTCTTAGGGCATCAGCCATCAAAACACAAACAGAAAAGTGAAGGTAGCAGAGGAGGAGGAGAGCTGGGGATGCTGGTACACTTGGGTACCAACAATCCAGTGAAACAGCCTGTGGACCAAGTGAAGCTGAACTTTCAGAGGCTGGGGGACTGATTATAGGAACACTCAGTCTCCTGGCCTTTTCAAGGTCTTCTTTGTGTGGCATGGGAGGAGATGGGAGAGAAGATAGAGTAAGTCAAAAAAGAGGAATTCAGTGGGTGGTTCACTGGATGGTATCAGGAGAGAGGTACCACTTTGTGGGGGACATGGGGACCTTTGGGACAGGAGGGTCTTCAAAGATGATGGCCTTCATCTGACAAGAGAGGGACCAGCAGTCTGGGATAGAAGATGACATCTACATTTGACAGTTAAACTGACTGCGTGGGACAATGAGGCTAAGGAACCATGATAAAGAAAGTGAGGAGGGTATCTAGGTAGTGCTCCCACTATACAGTGGACTGGTAACAATAAAGTGGGTAAAAATAAGACTCAGGTTCAAAAAGAAGTGGTAGAAGATGCAAACAGGGCAGGCTGTCAGTGTCTACATGCAACAGGAAAAATAAGAAGGTGAGATGAATGAAACATAGAACCACAGAAACAAAATCTGACAGCAGATAAGGGCTGCTTGTCCCAACCAGTCTGCCCATTTTCAGTGCCTACATTTCACCCACCCTATTTGATCTACAGCTCTTTATCCTCCCTCTTTCTTTCCACTGTGATTCCCTTGTATCAATACCCTGCATTCTTACCTCTATTTGCCCCCACTACTATACCTTTGCTGGAAGGCTGTTCCAGGAAACTACAACTCTTTCTGCAAAGATGTACCTCCTCACATCTCTCCTGAAATAGGGAGCATGTGTCACTCAAAACATGGCAGTTGGATAAATCAGAGCTCCCGGTTTCACCCACGGCTATTTGATGTATTTTCTACATTGTACTACATTGTGGCTTTGTAACTATTGGCAGTACTGTGAATGGGGCATCAGAACAGTGGTAGCACTTGGAAATCACAAACATTTTCATTTTTTATTTAAATGTTTGGTGACCGGGAAGGGCACACTGAGCCAAGGCTCATTTCAGGTGTGACCTGGGGAGACAGGGAGCATGGGATAAAGTATAGAAATATGGTAGTTCACAATAGAGTACATAATAAAACATATCATGAATAGCTAACACAGGATACAGGCACGCAAACTGTTAATAGACAGGGTAGCAGTGGACAATCCTAGGAATTACAAGGTACAGCCAGTTCAAGTGCTATGTGTTGTTGTGGGAACAGTTAAGTAAGGGCATTAGGCACAGCAGAGATTTAAAAGAAGAATGAGAGGAAAAGCTGCGTGAGGTGAGGAGTTTGAGAGTTCCATAGAGAGGAAGATGACAGGTGAAGGCAGACTTAACCATGTTTGAAGATAGATTTTGAGTAAAAGAGCAGGAGTCCTAGAGAAAGAGAGTATGTCAGGGATGAGGCAGGAGAGATGAAGGCAGAGATGTACGGAGGAAGCAGGTTGAACCAGAAGTTGGATATGAAGGATAAAGTGGATGAGTCACCTTTGAGAGAGGGAGGGAGGAGGTCCAGACAGGAGAGTAGATAACTGTTGTGGGTTCTGTAGGGAGAGTTGGAGGCAAAACGACAGAAAGCATAATAGAAGGAGTTGAGTCAAGAGAGTGAGGTGGAGGGGCAATGCAGTGTACAATATCAGCATATTCAAGGATTGGCATAATCATTTTGTCAGGAGTTCCAAACATATATCGGGAGGTAGAGAGTCTCAATTTTGTTAGAGAATATCAAGTTTTGGGTAAAGATTGGTAACTATAAAGTCAATATGGGTTAAGAAATTTAGTTGTGTCATCGGCCGGTGGCATTGAGGGTTGAGGCACTGGACACCACACTCACACCATGCCACAGACCCATGTTCAGGAATAAGCACAGGCCACTGGGGGTCAGCAGGGGAAGGAGAGGATCGAGCATACAATGACAGTTCTTCTCTCCCTGGGAAGCGTGGTATGCTGTCTCACTGCTTGGCTGCCCCGGTGGGCTGGGGGTAGTACCAGAGTTAGGGAGACAAAGTATTATGGCATCATGAAGCACGTGTGCCTCCATGCACAGATGTCCATGGCCGCATGGGAGGATGAAGGAAAAAATGGAAAAATCACCTGCCAGTTCCATGGAAACCCTCCACTACTTTAATTCTGTTACCTCATGGAGCTCTCGGGCCTGCTCTGGATAGTGCTCAGGAGGAGGAGGACAGCCCTCCCTTCCTCCTCACCACAAAAGATAATCCACTGAGAACACAGAACCGGAGGAGCACTGGGAGCAATAGTTGCAGCCAGGAATGGAGGAGGAAAGAAGCAGTCCCTGCAGGGCAAAAGGAGAAAAACACATAATGGAAAAAAAAGAAGTTTAATTGTGGGTTTAACAGACACCTAGGTACTTGTAGGAAGAGACTACCATTAACAGGATCCTGACAAGAGAGGTAATGGGAGGGATGCTGAGAGATTTGGCTAGCCTTTGGGTTGCACCAAAGTCAAAGAGACTGTTTTAGCAGTGTTTAGTTTGAGTTATTTTGATTTGAACAATGACTGAACTGAGTGGAAATCGTTGCAGCGCAGAGTGGATAGTGGCTGGGTCAGGGCTGGAAGTGGACAGTATGGTATTATCTGCATACATATTGATGAGGGATGTAGACAGGCAGATGGAAAGTTATTTATGAAAATGGAAAACAGGATGGGACCCTGAATGATGCCTGCTAGTATGGGGAGGGAGCTGGTGATCTTAACTGATTGACATTTATTAGTGAGGTATGAGTTGAACCACTGTATAGCAGGAGGGTGAGCCCTCGCCCTCAGTGTGTTCAAAAGAAGAGGTGGGATACAAGTCAAAATGTTAGCCCTGTCGATGAATACTGTGGTAGTGAGATAGCCTTTGTCCGGCGGCTGCTTGAATGTGACCAGTGACTCAGAAGAGGTGTGACAGGAATGGGAAGGAAAGAGTTAATGGTGGATTCTGTAGCTGGCATTGCTTAGCAGTCTGGAAAAAACAAAACAAGCTGGAATTCCACAGCTGAAATTCCACTGTCCTCAGCTTCTGCTAGATGAGTCATAAATCTCAGAGTGGACATGTCCACACACAGACTCACAGTTTAAATGGATTGGATCATTCAAATGCAAACCCTAGGTTAAGGATGAATATTAGTGGACACTGATTGGTGTGCAATCTGATTGGGACAATTAAATACATATAGTACATGGTAGATTGTTGGTGCATTCAAAGGGGACTAGGAATCACCTATTCTCAAGAGAGTATATAAGATGCTGAAAGACAGTGAGGAGGGTGTTGTTGGTTACTCTCTTGGAGTTGAGCAAGAACTAAGCTTGGGGCTTAGCTTTCTAGCTATGTCCGTGGGAGCTGGCACTTAGCATAGGATCAGTATCTCTACAAGAATATGGAAGGGTAAGATTAATTTGAGCATATCTCAGTACTAGCCTTTTTCTGTTTTGCCATCTGTTATTTAAAACATTTATTTACTTTTCCTATATCAGTGTAATTCTGCTGTGTTGAATATAGATAGTAATAAGTAAACAGCTATTTATTTACTCAACAGTTGTGACAGTGATGTCATTTTTGAAGCTAATACATGGTTTCTACTGGCTGAGATAAACTCTGTTTAGCATTTGACCTCTGAGAGAGACACACTACCAGACTTGATCTGTGCATTGCATGTTTGACTCACCCAGTTTGTAAACTTGGAAGACTGGCACTCTGTGAACTCCAGCTGGTGGCAGGGAATACCCAAGGACAGACAACTCTCTAAGAGCTGTTTCCAGCCCAGAGGGAGGTGGGTTGTCCCAATTGGTTAGCAGTGATGGGGTGAAGATAGCGGACTATTTATCACACTAAGATACAGAGTTTGCCCATGGTACATTTACCTTAGCAGCTGCAAGACAGGATATACACAGTAAGAGAATACACTTACATACTAACATGCTAAAATGCCATCAGAAGAGGCCTAACAGTCTCTCGAGTCTGCTTGATTTTCAGCACCCACTGAGGGCCAATTTTGGTGTCCTCGCCCTCCCCTTGGGTTATACTGTCTCAGTCCCAGATGTTCCACCTGTATTGGGCCTGGTCAGATTTACCCTCCTCCTGTACCTGTCCATCCACCTTAAACATGTCACAGTCTCCATCTCTACCAGCTCCTGGGCAGTGCATTCCATGGCTTCACCACCCTTTCAGTGAAATAACATCTCCTCCTCTCCTCTCTGGGCCTGCCCCTTCCAGCTTACACATGTGACCTCTTACTGCCCACCCTCCTTCATTTGGAGCACCCTGATTGGGCCTCCTTTATTGATCCCTTTCATGTACTTAAAGACCTCTATCATGTCCCCCCTGTCCCTCCTCTCCTCCAGGGTGTACATGTCAGAGCTCCTTGAGCCTCTCCTTATAGGTCCTGTCCCCAGGCCCCAGATCATTTTGGTTGCCCTCCGTTGGACCCTCTCTGGGAGTGTAATGTCCCTCTTTAAATGTGGTCTCCAAAACTGTATACAATACTCCAGGTGTGGCCTAACCAAGCAGTTGTACAGTGAAAGGATCACTTCTGCCTTTCTGGAGGTAATCCCCTGGTCATGCATCCCAGCATCCTATTTGCCCTTACCGCTGCCCTCCTACAGGTCTCTGAGTTGTTCATTTTGACATCTACCACTACCCCAGGTCCCTCTCACCCTTCGTGACTTGAATCATGTCTCCTCCCAGGGTATACCTCTGTCCTGGATTTCTGACTCCCAGGTGCAGAACCTTGCACTTTCCTACACTGAATTTTAGTTTCCATTTCCTGACTACCTTTCCAGAGCCTCCAGGTCCTCCTGCAAGGCCACCCTCCCTCCTCCCCATCCACCACTGCACCCAGCTTTGAGTCATCTGCAAGAGACTCATCTCACTCCTGATCCCATCCTGTTCTCTGAGATATAGACATTGAACAGGAGTGGCCCCAGCACTGACCCCTGGGAACCCCACTAGTAACCCACCATGGGGATGAGGCTAACCCTCCAACCACCACCTTCTGAGTACGCTCAGAGGCTAATTTCCTATCCATCTTAACAACTGTCTCCCTACCCCATTTCCTTCAGCTTAGCCAGCAGGCCACTGTGGGGTACCAAATCAAACATCTTGCAAAGTCCAGAAAGAGGATGTCCACTGGCCTACTGTGGTCCAGGGCCCTCGTCACCCAGTCATAGAACTCAACAAGAATTGTCTGGCACAATCTTCCCATGACAAAGCCATGCTACCTATCATCCAAGTACCCAGTTTGCTCTAGTAACCCCTAGCCTTTCCTTGACAATACCCTCCATCACCTTGCCAACCACCGATGTCAGGCTAACAGGCCTGTAATTTCCCACCTCCTCTCTTGATACCCCCTTGTGGATTGGCATGACATGGGCCATTCTCCAGTCTTGGGGCACCACCCAGTCCTCAGAGAGATGTTGAAAAGTTCTGCTAGAGGATTGCCAGGACATCCGCCAGTTCCCTAAGCACCCTGGGATGTATCTCATCTGGCCCAGGTGCTTTCTCTGTCTGAAGGGACCTGAGGGATTCCATTACTCTCTCTTCCGGGATTTCATCCTCTACTTCCTCCCCTTTTCACCCTTGCACTGTTGGGCCCCCACCTGTCTGTGGCGGCCACTCCCTTTCCCAGACCCATCAGGGCCCCTGGTCTCTACGGTCCCACTTCTTGCTCCAGTTTGCCTCAGCCCTCACAAGACATAGACCATCCATCCCCCTGGTAAAAACGAGGCAAAGTACTCATTTAGGACTTCTGCCTGTTCCCCCACCTCCTTGCCCAACCAACCCCTATCCTTATCTTGCTGATCTGCCCTCTTACTTTCCTTTTTCTCCATGTATCTAAAGAACCCCTTGCCCCCCCTCCAGATCCCACTGGCCAAGGACTGCTCCTTTTTTGCCTTAGCTGCTCTCACCACCCTGGAGACTGCCTTGGCTGCCAGCTCATATTCCTCCTGATCCCTTTCACTCCTTGAGCACTTGAGCTCCTATAGGCTGCTTTTTTTCCTCACCAAATCCTGTACCTCCCAGGTCTACCAGCAGGGTTTTCTGACCTTACCGAACTTATGCCTTTTCCTTGTGCAGGATCTGGTAACCTCCTGTATTCCCTCCTAATGATCCCCCCACCTGCTGTCAGCATCCATATCTGGCCTTATCTTGTCCAGATGATCTTTAAGATCCGTCCCATCTCCTTGAAGTCTGGACCCCTAAAGTCAGTTATACCATCCTTATTCTGCTTTCCTCCCCTAGGTCCAGGAAGAACCAGATTGTGACATGATCACTGCCATCCAATGTGTCCTCACCTCTAGGCCCCTAATTTGATCACTGTCTGCCAGGACCATGTCAGTGTCTGGGCCTCCCTAGTTGGCTCACCCACCTGTTGTGTCAGAAATGCATCCTGGAGTCATCTAGCAGCCTCTGCTCTCTGGACACTGGTGATGTCATAGTCCCCAGTCTGTTGTTGCATGTTGAGGTCCCCATTACCACTACCCTTCCTTTCCCAGTCTACAGTGTCCTTCAGATTTCCCACCAAACTTTCTTCCAGGACCTCTGCCAGTGCTGGTGGTCTGTATACCACTCCGATCTTTATTTTCTTACCCCCTGCATCAACAAGGTGACCAAAATAGCCTCCGTCCCCCTCTGCCTCCTCTACCCTTCCAATACCCATGCCATTTCTGACTAACAATGCTACACCCCTCTTCCCTCCCCCTATCTTTTCTGAACATAATGTAGCCCTCAGATTTAGGTCCCACTCATGCCACTGAGTGGCCTAGGTCTCAGTGACTGCTTCCACATCTACCTGCTCCTTAACTAGTACAATTGTTGTTTTTTTGTTTCCAGCCAGCACAGTATAGTGTAGGTTTAGAGAATGACTCTTTACTGTGCAACAGCTTTGCAAAAGTGCCAGGAAAAGGGTTCAGCTTGAAGGTCTAAAACACAAGAAAAGGCAGACCTCATGGCTGCCCTGGTGGCATATGACCAGAAGCAGACGGTCCCTGGGGATAAGTCAGGAATAGATGTAGCAGACCCTCCAAACCACATTGATGCACTGTGACTGCAGCTGTTGCTGCAAGACAAAACACTTGAGGAGAAAAGACTGGATGCTGAAGCAGAAACCAGAAGGTGGGAAGCAGAAACAAGAAGGTTTGAAGCAGAAACAAGAAGATTGGAAGCAGAGGCAAGAAGTGAGGAAGTAGAGAAGAACTGGAAGAAAGAGACTGGCAGACAGAGAAAAGGATGACAGCATGAGAAGGAGATGATGGCCTGCATAGCCAGCAAACCATAAATAATGGTGGGCGAGATCATCTCATGAAGCCAAAACGATTCTATATTGTTCCCTCAGTTTAGAGTGGAGATGATTGTGATCTAGTTTTAAGGTCATTTGAGAGGTATGTGAGCAATTCCAGTTGACTAAGGCTGTGGTCAACTTATCTTGCAATTACTTATAGGTAGGGCTTTGCATGCATTTTCTAAAATCAGTGATGAAGACTATGCTGATTATGATAAAGTTAAAACAGTGTTGTAGAAACATTTTAATTAACTCCTAGGCTTGCAGAAGGAAATTTAGGAGTTAAAGAAAAGCCCAGAAGACAGTTATGTAGAACTGCAGGTTCAACAATGTACTTACCTTGATAGGTGGGTGGAGGCTAAAGAAGACACTGTGGAACTAATCAAAGATTTGTTTGTGAAGAACAATTTCTTAAAATTGTACCCAAGGATATCGTGTATGGCTCCTAGACAGGGCATGCACCTCCTCAAAGGAGGTGGCAGCAAGCACTGACATGCACTTGTCTAGCCAGCCATATACACAGAGTAAGTCTCATGGTGGGGGCAACATAAGGTTATAAGGGGTTCCATGCAGGGCAGCAAAGGAAACCAGCCTGCCCCTATGTCCAAAGTAGAACCCTCTGTTTCTAAGGGACTCAAAGACAGAACCCTAGAAATGTCATATTTGCAATCAAGTAGGGGAACTTGAAATATAACTGCCCTCAGAAAATGGCTAAGGGGCAGAGACATGGGAAGGTGGTAATCAAAATAACACTGGTGTGTTTGTGGGGTGTACCAGCCTGAAAACCACTCTCCTCTGATGAGAATATGCATCCCAGTGTAGTTAATGGAACATAACACAGGCACTGAAGGACACAGGCACTTGCATCTCCCTGGTGAGGCAGGATCTCATCCAGGCAGAGCAGATGTTGCCTGTGAAATTCAAAGTTCAAGAGATTCATAGGGCCAACAGTCAGAACCAATGGTTTGAGTCTTTCTGAGCTGGAAGGGGGCCATGGAGAAAAGGAGGATCCTAGAGGACCTGCTTGTAAATGTGTTAATGGAGAAAGATTTTGACCACCAGAAAAATATGTGTGTGCTGCAACTCATAGTCAGGCAAAGGTCAAGCTTCTGATGGTGAAGGAGGTGACTCAAGGTGGTCCAGCCCTCCTCAGCAACTGAGGAATTGGCTAGCACAGTGGAGGAGCTGGCTAGAAACAGCAGTCCTGAACCCCAGTCACAAATAGAAGAACCCACAGAACTTCCTCCTGAAGGGGTGCTGAGAAGGGATCTGATGAGGGCAGCTGAGCACTGCACAGAAAACTAGCCCTACCTTGTGAAAACTGAGAGAAATAGCTTATAGGGCTGACGCGTCCTCGGGGGATAAAGAGTCCTTTACTGGGTCAAGGGCTGCTGTACAGAGATGTACAACAGATGAAGAGCTAAATGAAGAGGTGCTCCAGCAGTAGTCCCTAAGGTTCACCATCAGCAGCTTTTGGCCCTTGCCCATGATAGCTCTTTTAGGCCACTTGGGGTGAGGTGAACAAAAAGCAGCTGACTAACAATTTCGTCTGGCCTGGTATTGGTGAGGATGTGGCAATTGTGCAGGGCTTGTCCATGGTGCCAGCTGGTGGGAAAATGGGGAACAAGACCAAGGCAGCTTTGGTGCCCTGCCCATTATTGATGAACTCTTCAAGAGGGTAGCTGTGGACATGGTTTGGCCACTGGGCATCCAAGTCACACTGGCAAATGATATATCCTGGTGGTACTGTAGTTGACTATATCATACAGATACCCAGAGGCAGAGGCACCATCATCTCTCTGAGGTGGAACCAGTGGCAGATGCACTATTGGGAATATTTAGCCAGGTGGGCTTTCCCTAGGAGATACTGTCAGATTGGGGTGCCAATTTTCTGTCAGGGTTAATGAGTAGTTTGTGGGAGAAGTGTAGGTTAAAGCAACTCAAAACCTCCCACACCATCCCCAAGCTTGAGACCTGGGTTTGAACTCACAACCCTCACTTGCATATACTGTGTGACCCTGAGCAAGTCACTTCACTTCCCTGTGCTCCCAGGTTGCACCTGTAAAAAGCTTTCAACTTAGTGTGTCTCACCTGGTTAAACAATTGGGGAAAATGCTAATGGTCTGGTGGAGTGGTTTAATTCAATCCATAAAACCATGCTAAGGACTTTTGCAGACCAGCATAAGAGGACTGGGACAAATATTTGCCTCATCTCCTATTGCATACAGGAAATCCCACAGGGTCCACAGGGTTCTTACCTTTCAAGCTCCTGTTCGGTCATAGGTAAGGCAGAAAAAGCAGGGAGGAAGTCAGAATAGCAAGGCCCAAACTGAGGAAAAGATAGCCAACTCAGTTAGAGGGGATAAAACCTTTTATAGGTACATCAGCTGAGTAGAAAGACAAAGGGAGGATAGTGAGGCTGAATAGAATAAACGGTGGGTGGGCAGAGGGACAGTGAAAGCAGGAATACTGAACGAATATTTCTGCTCAGTATTCACAAAGAGGAGGAAGTGCCTAATCCAATTAACAGAAGCACTCTTGATAGGGGTCAATCCCAGTCCTTTCACAGAAGAAAGGGTTCTGCAGAACTCCTAAAACTGAAGGTGGACAAAGCAATGGGTCCTGATGGAATTCACCCCAGAATTCTAAAAAAATTAAGGAAGGAACTAGTGAAACCACTGGCTACTCTTTTAATAAATCATGGGAGGATGGTGTGGTACCGAGGACTGGAGGCGGATGTGATTCCCCTTCACAAAAGTGGGACCAAGACAGAGGCAGGACTACAGACCTGTCAGTCTGACCTCTGTGGTAGGGAAAGTGATGGAGTCACTTCTGAAGGAAAGAATAGTTGAGTACCTAGAGGTCAGTGGAGCACAGGATCCAAGGCAGCATGGATTCGCCGGGAAGGTCATGTCAGGACAGATCTAATAGATTTCTTTGACTGGGTGACCAAAGTAGTAGACCAGGGAGGGGCTGTGGACATGGCCTACCTAGACTTTAGCAAGGCATTTGACACAGTCCCACACAAAAGATTATTAGTTAAATTAACCAGCCTGGGAGTGGGTCCCAGGGTGGTAGCCTGGGTAAAACATTGGCTGGACAACAGGACACAGAAGGTAATTGTAAATGGAGTCCACTCTGAAGAAAGGGCGTTACTAGTGGGGTACCGCAGGTTCAGTATTGGGTCCAGTCCTTTTAATGTCTTCATCAGTGGCATTGCAGAGGGACTGGAAGGAAAAGTATGCCTTTTGCAGATGACACAAAGATCTGCAACAGGGTTGATACACAAGGAGGCAGTGGAAAGGATGAAAGGGACTTGGCAAGGTTGGAGGAATGGTCTGAAGTATGACAGCTAGGATTCAATGACAAAAGTGCAAAATAATGCACCTGGGAAATAAGAACCCAGGGAAGAATACACAATGGTTGGGGAGGTAGTAACAACACAAAACAGGAAAGAGACCTGGGGTAATCATATCAGATGACCTTAAGGTTGCAAGCAATGTGAGAAGGCAGTAGGGAGGGCTGGGGTATACTGGGATGTATAGGAGAGGCATCACCAGCAGAAAACAGGAAGTTGTTATCCTCTGTACAGACAGTTGGTGAGATCCCATCTGGAATACTGTGTCCAGTTCTGGAGACCCCATCTCCACAAGGACATAGACAGGATAGAGGCAGTCCAGAGGAGGCAACTAAAATGGTGCAGGGTCTGCAAGAGAAGCCGTATGAGGAGAGACTAAAGGAGCTTAATATGTATACCCTTGAGGAAAGAAGGGAGAGGGGACATGATAGAAACTTTCAAGTACCTCAAGGAATCAACAAAGTCCAAGAGGGTAGCATCTTTCAGAAAAGAGACTTGCAAGAACAAAGGGACACAATTTAAAGATAGAAGGAGGCGGTTCAAGGGCAATGTGAGGAAGTATTATTTCACAGAGAGATAGCGGATGCATGGAACAGCCTTCCTGAGGAAGTTGTGGAGTCTAAAACTGTGGGAGAATTCAAGAATTGCTGGGACAGACATAAGGCAATTCTTGTGGTGGGCAGGAAGATATAGGCTGTTGGTTAAATAGGATCTGTGGCCTATCCTGTAGGTAGAAATGGGCAGACTAGATGGGCCTAGTGGTCCTTATCTGCTGTCAAAGTCTATGTTTCTATGTTTCTATGTACGGGGTTCCCAAGATTTGATTCAGAATGAATGGGAGGGTGACCATGCCACCCAAGGAGTCTGTTGTGGACTATGTCCTGAAATTCAGAACCCACCTTAAGAAGCTCATGGGGCTTGCTCAGGAGAACTTGGCCACTGCACAACAGCAGCAGAAAGTCTGGTATTACTGCAGGGCTAGAGCCACAGAATATGAGGTGGGACAGCAGTGATGGCACTCATCCCTGTCTGACAAAATAAGTTACAAGCAGCATGGGAGGCCATTTTCCATTGTCCAAAAGATTTGTGATGTCAATTACATGACAGAGCTACCAGATAGGAGATGCAGGCAAAGGTGTATCATGTTAACATTCTGACACCCTACTGTGACAGGGATGAATTGGTCCTTGCTATATGCTGTGCTCCAGAGAAGGAAACTGAGATGGATCCACTGGTGGACCTGCTTGGAGAGGCCCAGGTTGCATCTTCTGTGGACAACCTTAATCTTTCTGAACAGCTGACACCAGCCCGAGTGCAAGAAATTCAGGAGGACATGTTCAGAGGAAACTGGGTACCCACAATGACAGAGCACCATGTGGATACAGGGACCCAGATTCCCCTGAAGCAGTCTCCTACAGGGTACCTGAGCATGTTAAGCAAACCATGAAAGAGGAGCTCAAGGAGATGCTGGAACTTGGAGTAATCCAGGAATCTTGTAGCCCCTGGGCATCACCCGTGGTATTGATCCCAAAGGGATGGTACCACATGATTCTACATTAACTACCAGAGGCTTAATAGCTGCACAGAGTCTGACACCTGTCCCATGCCCAGAATAGATGAGACCCTGAAGAGACTGGGGAGCCAAATATCTGACCACAATAGATCTTACAAGGGCTATTGGCAGTATCTCTGACCCCTGCAGCCAGGGAGAGTTCAGTTTTGTCACTCCCTTTGGTTTATATGAATTTGAGGTAATGCCATTTGGAATGAAGAATGCACCTGCAACCTTTCAACGGCTTGTGGATCACATTCTGTCTGGGGTAGGTAAGTTTACATTGGCGTATAGGGATGATATAGCCATATACAGCCAGACCTGGGATGAACACATCAAGAATGTACAGGATGTGTTCTACAGGCTGAAGAATGCAGGTCTGACAGTCAAGGTGGAAAAGTGCCAGATAGGTATGGCAGAAGTGTCCTTTCTTGGGTACCGGTGGGTAGTGGACATATCCGCTTGAAGTCTGCCGAGGTTGATGCCATCCTGGCCTGGTCTACTCCTTCCACCAAGAAACAAGTAAGGGCATTTTCTGGGAGCAGCAGGGTACTACCAGAGGTTTACTCCTTACTATAGTGATCTGGCTAAGCCCCTGCCAGACCTAACCAAGAAGGAAAGTCAGATAAGGTGCAGTGGTCAGAAGTCTGTGAGTCACTTTTCAGAACTAAGGAAGCCCAGCTTTTTGGCCAACCCAGTTATAGTCTAAAGTCTATGGTCCATGTGGATGCCTCAGATCATGGGCTAGGGGCCATGCTGAGCCAAGTACCCAGCAGTAGGAGGAGGAGAACCCGGTTGTCTACCTCAGCTGGAGGCTTTTGCCCAGAGATGAGGCATATTCCACAATTGAGAAGGAATGCTTGGGAACAGTGTGGGCCTTCAGAAGCTGCAGCCTTACCTACATGACAGAGAATTTACTGTGGTCACAGATCATAATCCCTGATATGGCTTCATAAGTCAAGTAGGCAAAATGGAAAACTACTACATTGGAGTTTGGTTTTGCAGGCAAACAACATGACTATCCAGGAACACTGTGGCAAACAAAATGCAAATGCAGATGGGCTATCTAGACAGGGTTAATGCCATGGCTGGATGCTTTGGGCACTTCCAGCAGTTACATGAAAGGCTGTGTCACTTAGGGTGGCCCAAGGGACATGCCTTCATCACCTGGGAGGATGTGACAGAAATGAGAAGGAAGGAATTAATGGTAAATTCTGTAGTTGGCATCGTTTAGCAGTCTGGAAAAACACAAGCTGTAATTCCACAAGCTGAAATTCCACTGTCCTCAGCTTCTGATAGGTGGGTCATAAATCTCAGTGGACATGTTCTCACACGGACTCACAATTTAAATGGATTGCATCATTCAAATTTAAACCTAAGGTTAAAGATGAATATTAGTGGACACTGATAGATGTGCAATCTGATTTGGACAATTAAATACATGGGGCGGATATTCAAAGGGTTGCGCCATGCGCATAGGGTTGACATGCGCAAGTCCAAAATTGCACCATTCTGCAATATTCAGCAGGAGGCAGTTGTGCCACTGAAAACAGGTTGAGCAACAGTGCAATGCAAATGAATGCATGCTGAACTGCAGGGAGGAACCATGCATAAACTGCACAGCCGATATTCAGCCAGTCTGTGCAGAGTTGTGCAGAGCAACCCCCAACCTGCGCCTGCACAACTTTGAACCAAACAAAAGGCTTAAGTTGAGGGCCACCCACAGGTGATCCGCTGCATTGCAGGGCGAACACAGCAGCTGCCACCTGTGGCTGGCCCTCAACCCACCCTGTGCCCCCTGCAGCCCGATCGTGGGCAAAACAGTGTAAAATCCCCCCACCCCACCACACTGGCCCGATCACAGGCATAGTTTATTCCCCCACCAGCCTGATGGCGGGCATGTTTAATCACCCCACCAGCCCGATCACGGGCAGCAATATAGCTTCCCTCCCCGAACATATCCCTGGTGGTCCAGTGGACCATAAATCCTGATCGTGGGATGGTAGTAAGAAAACACCCCGAACACATCCCTGGTGGTCCAGTAGTCCATAAATCCCGATTCGGGATGGTTTTAAGAACCCCGAACACATCCCTGGTGCCTAGTGTCCCCCCCCACCCACATGAAGCCTCACTACCCGCTCCCCGGCAGCCGACAGCATCCCACCCACCTGCGCGCTTCGCATGCCGACTGAGTGCCCAGTGGGCTGCACGCCCATTGGTGCAGAGCAAGAGCCAATGGGCGTAGTTTATATGAAGATAGTCCAGTTTTAGAATGAATGTATTCATTCACAAAACTGGACTGTCTTAGAGCGGTTTAGCTGCACGCCCATTGGCTCTGCTCTGCACCAATGGGCGGCAGCCCTACTGCACTCAGTCGGTGGCAGCGGGTGGCAGGCGGGTGGATGCTGCCCGCCAGCCGCCGGAGGGTGCGGGCGAGAGGCTTCGTGGGTGGGTGGGTGGGGATACTAGGCACCAGGGATGTGTTCGGGGTTTTTCTACTACCATCCCGCTGATCGGGATTTACGGTCCACTGGACCACCAGGGATACGCTCGGGGTGCTACATTGCTGCCCACAATCGGGCTGGTGGGGAATTAAACTATGCCCACGATCGGGCCAGTGGGGTGGTGGTGGGGATTCTACACTGTTTTGCCCGCGATCGGGTTGCAGAGTGGTGTCGGTCCTCGGCTGCTGCCCGGCAGGGTGCCAGGCGCAGTCATCGGGATCGGGCACACCTGCATGCTAATGGCATGCAAATGGGGCCATAATCAGATGCAAATGGCCCCCCTGTGCCTTGTATGAATTATGGCCCCATTTGCATGTCACCTTTGAATATCGGATTTTGCGACGCCGCAATGGTTCTTACGCCACCGCAAGTTGAATGATCCACTTGACAACTTGCGGTTGCAAGTTCCACTGCGCTATGCACAGTGGTTGTGGTTGGGGTGATATTCAAAGGAGTTGCTCAATAGTGCAACTCCTTTGAATATCGCCTCGCCACACCCCTGCACAACTATTTTGCGTGTGCAAGGGCTTGCGCCTAAGTATAGCGCAGTTTGAATATCCAGCCCATACATGGTAGATTGTTGTGCATTCAAAGGGGAAACAGGAATCACCTATTCTCAAGAGAGTATATAAGATGCTGAAAGACAGTGAGGAGGGTTGTTATTGGTTACTGTCTTGGAGTTGAAGGATGAACTAAGCTTGGGGCCTGCCCTTCTAGCTATACCCATGGAGCTGGCAGTTAGCATAGGGTCAGTTTCTCTAAAAGAATTAGGAAGGGTAAGATTAATTTGAGCATATCTCAGTAATAGCCTTTTTCTGTTTTGCTATCTGATATTTAAAACATTTGTTTACTTTTCCTGTATCAGTGTTATTTTCTTGTGTCGAAAATGGATATCCTGTAAGGCTTTTTCACTTTCTGTTAAGTAAACAGCTATTTATTTACTCAACATTTGTGACTGTAATGTCATCTTTTCTAACGTAAGGAAGGGTGGAAATCCCAGATGCTGTTGAGAATGTTTGTGAAATGTGATAGGGCAGTGCAACATTTACAGCAGAGTAAACTAAAGCCCAACTGACATTATGAAAGTCTGAGAGGAGGGGTTTGTGTCAAGTGAGTTTAGACAGTGAATTTGTATGTATTTTGGGTGCGGATTTGGGTAGGTGTGTTTTTCTAATGCAGTAGGTGATGCAGTGATCACTTAAGGTGGATGAAGACTCGCTGTGGATATTTGGTGAGGATGGGATGACAGTACCCAATCTATAAGGGAGTGGTTGGTGGAGCGGTGTTGTACCGGTTGGTTCCATGATTAGTTGTGTGAGATTTAGGGATTCTGGTTTGGAGGTTGTAGGCTTAGAAGATGGGACCATCCAATCCAAGTTATACTCCTCAAGCTGTAGTAGTTCACCCAAATGTGCTAATGGTAGAAGAGCAGAGATGCACACTGCAAGAGTGTCCCAGCTGAGCCAAAGAGATGCACAGACTACTCCAATGAAAGTGGGATGAGTGTGGGGAAGGGAGAATTTCATGGGTTCATAGAAGTGTACGAGCAATGAAGGCATATGTAAGGATGACCATTGTATGCTCACCACCCATATGTCCTATGGTGGAAATCACATTTTTGTTTCATATGTTTATCCAATCTTGCTTAAAGGTATTTAAATTATCACTATTAATGACACTTACAGGTAAGTTATTCCACAAACCCACAACTTTCTGTGTGAAAAATAGACTCCTTCTAGTGGATATACATTTTTCTCCAATGAGTTTATAACCATGACTCCTAGTTGATTTGACATTGGAGGCAGTAGTAAGTCCAATTGTGGTTCTTAAATAATCATTTTTAAGGTTTGATATACCAATATTAAGTCACCCCTTATTTGTCTGTATTTTACAGAAAATAGGTTAAGTTTTTAATCTATCTTCGTAATTATTACTATGTAAAGATGATACTTTTTAGTGAATTTACGCTGAACACCTCAAAGCAGTTTTAAACCCTTATAGAAGTTAGTAACAAAATTGAGAGCAGTATTCCAAGTGGGGACATACAAGACTGGTGTAGAGTGGCATAATAACCTTGGAGTCTCTACTTTGATATTTCTTAAAATAGAGCCAATTATTTTATTACATTTTTAACTTTAATTATATTATTTTTTCGAAAGTTAAATTATCTGAGATTATGACACCCAAATCCTTTTCTTCCAAAATACTTTTAGATAATCATTGTTTAAGGAATAATTGAAGGATGTTATTTTTGCCCAAATATAAGACTTTACATTTGTCAACATTAAAAAACATACCATAAGCCTTTGCCCAGTTTGATAGGTTGTTTAAATGATTTTGTATGGAGCATTTATCATGAAAGGTGCTTACCAAACTACCCATTTTACAGTCATCAGCATATTTTGCTACCCATATCTTATCAGTAGTAGGAAATGTAGAGACCATAATATTAAACAGTATTGGACCCAGGACGGAGCCCTGGGGAACACCACTAGTCACCACACCCATCGCAGACAGGTGACCCTTGACTGATACCTGTTGAGTTCTGTTTTCCAACCATGACTGTATCCAGTTTATAACATTAGGTTGCAACTAATTTTGACCAATTCTTGTAGTAAGACTTTATGTGATACTTTATCAAAAGCTTTGGAAAATCCAAAATATTACATCTACCGGGATACCCAAGTCCAAGGCAGTGCTTACTGGTTCAAAAAATGTAGTAGGTTGGTCAAAACTGATCTTTCAGTCACAAAACCATGTTGAAAGATATCTACTATTTTATTTCTTTCTAAATGATCTATAATATGGGCTTTAAGCAATCTTTCCATAATTTTGCCTATGATGGAAGTCAGGCTTATGGGCGATAATTGTTAGGTCATGTCTGATCCACCCTTATATATGGGTGCAACTATAGCCTCCCTCCAAACCTGAACAACTTTACCTTCTCTGATTGATGAATTAAATAACACGGCTAGAGGACCAGAAATTGAATGACTAATTTTTGTAAAAATCTGGGTGGAATACCATCAGGACCAGGAGAGCTATTTGATTTTAAAGATTTAATTTGTTTTGCAACCTCCATTTTTGTAAAAACAGGAAAACTAGAATTATTTACTAGAAGAGGTGTATTTGCAGCTTCCTTAGTTTCAAAACTTTTAGAAATGTCTCATTTAGAATTGTAGCAGTAGTTGTTTAATCTAAAATAGGTATATCATTGATGTTAAAGGGTCCAATTGTATGATTTCTTTCTTTCATGGAACCAATATAATTATAAAATTGTTTTTGTTGTCTTTAAGTTTAGTAACTAAGTTGAATTCAATTTTAGATTTAGATGATTTAATCATGTGTTTTAATTTTTTGGCTGCAATTTTGTATTTTTCCAGGAGACTGTTGGAATTAACTTTTTATATTTGCTATATAGTTTTCTTTTTTGTAATTGTTTCTTAATTTTGAGGACCACCAAAGAGGGACACGTTTATTGTTGCAGTACTTCATTCTATAAGGAACCCAATTTGAGAGACAAATATTGATTTTGTTATTAATTAAATCCCAAATTTGTAATAAATTTAGGTTATTTAGTTCTGTCTCCTAATTCCATTTAGATAAAAAAAATTTAATTTTTATAGTTTGCTTTATTAAAGTTTTTGATTTTAGTAATTCCATTTGTGCTTGGAAAGTCTGCTGTGTATTCATAATTGACCATGCAATGATCACTATCACCCAGAGGAGGAAGTATTTTGATGTTATCAATTTTCTCATTAACATTGGTGAGTACAATGTCAAGGATATTGTTACCACGGGTAGGTTTATTAACTATTTGTTCTAGGTTAGATTCAAGAAAAGTATCCATAAACATCTTTTCAGTATTTGAAGCTGATGTATAATTGTCCCAGTTGACAGTTGGAAGATTGAAATCACCCATCAGTATAGGGACTATCAATGTGTACCTCAGATATTTCTTCTATTAAACTTTGATTTTCATCATTAGTTAAACTAGGAGATCTATATATTAGCCCAATTACTAGTGGACTATGGAGGAGAAAATTTTGACCCATAAGCTCTCATTATTACTTGTTTTAGTTTTAATTGTGTTTGCTTTCAAGTGTTCATCAATGTATAATACAACACCTCCTCCCTTTTATTTTCATTTCGGTTTTTGTAAAACTTATTATATCCCTTTATGTCAGTGTTCCAGTCTTCATCCTTATACCAAGTTTCAGTAACTCCACAAATTGATATTTTTTGTGCTTGAAGGATGTAAGTAAGTTCTTCTTTTTGTTAAGTGAGACTTCTGGCATTAGTTAATATAATATTTATATTTGGTTTAGAAATTACACAAGTAGTGTTCGTTTGGGGAATTTATGGTTGATTATGGATGCAGGGTTTGAAGAATAGTTAAAAATTGAGGTTCAAGAGCTTCTAGAACATACAACTCCCCTTGCTGGTTCAAGAGTCTAGAACATACACTCCCCTTGCTGAAGTTTAAGCAACTATTGATAGAATGCACTGTGCTTTCGCCCAACAGCCTACTACCACTCCTGCTGAGATGGAGTCTGTCCCAACAATAGAGGTGTGATTTACCATAAAAGTCCTCCCAGTGAGTTATACATTGTATATCTTGTTTAAGACACCAACATCTCAACCAATTATTTATTTCTCTCATTTTACATTGTTGGGAAAGATTTGGTCTTGGAATAGGCAAGATTTCAGATAGGACTACCTCACATCCTAAATCCAATAATTTGTTTGTTAATGCAACATAATCTTCTTTTAGTTTTGAGAAGAACTTTAGAACATTGTTGGCTCCTATGTGAACTATTACCAAAGGTTTAAAACCTGAGTTTTGTAAGATGTTGCTGGACATCTCTGTGATGTCAGTAATGCCAGCACTCCTGAAGCTTAAAAGAGTTCTATTTGTGTTGTCAGGGTTGAATGATTCTATCAATATGTTTGATGATAGAGACTCTAGCACTATAACCTGTCTTTTTGCAAACATCATCTTGATTTAGTCCAAGTTGTCACAATTTTCTAGTGAAATCAAGGATTTACATCAACTTGGTCATGTTTTTGGCCTCTCTGGTGTCAGTAACATTTTGTAGATTGCTGGGAAAAAGAGGTGAAGAATTAAACTCTGCATTTGAAAGATTCATATTTGTTATAGTAAATATTGGGTTTCTATATTTTCAAGATTTTCAGAAATGGGGACACTTATTGTTTCTGGATCATGGCCTGTATCCGAGATATATGTTAAGGATCAAAGGAATTGAAAGTAGAAACCGTAAATTGGTCTGCTCTTCTGCCCTTTTTGGATTTTTGAATTTGTAAAGTGTACCAGTCTTCATCTGCATTATCATATGGATCTTCTTCCTTGTTCTCTTAACACTAACTTTTTCTTTTCTTTTGTGCAGGGGTATTTCAATAGGTGCTTGACAAGTGGTGATAATTTCGTTTGCCTTCTGGCATTTTGATAATGGTCTAAGTTTTTTCCCTGACGTTTGGGCTTTTTGCCTACCACATGTACTTTGGTGGGCTGGGAATATTACTTAATTTGATTTTTAAATCTACTAGACATTTCCTGTTGGCTGGCCTCTAAAAGCTTAACCTATTGTTAAACAATTCCAATTCAGCAGTTAAACAAGGTTAACTTTACATTTTAACACAGGTAAAGGGCAAGGTGAAGTTATTTATCTCAGATATTGAGTACATATTACAGGATTGACATCTGCAACCAAAGCACTTTTGTTTATTTGGATAAAATCTTCCATATTTTTAATGTAGTAAGTTTAACTCCAAGATGGTATATTACAGTTTATGAAGGTATTTGACTTCTCAAGCTGTCTGTTGAACAAAATACAGTAAAGCTTAAAACAAGCTACAATAGAGTATAGGAATAGTATTGATTGTCTGGAAAACAAAGTCACCTTCCACCTTCTTCCGCCTCACGGATGCCGACGACGCGCGCTGGCCTCTGCCCACATCACCTCCATTCCGCACTCGACTCCGCTGGAGTTTATTAGTTATGTAGCTATCGCGGCTGATATCACTAGTTGCTATGGTGATCAAAGGAGACAACAAAGCAAAACAGTGGGGCCGACACGTATATAGCTCTGCCTTTTATAAAGGTAGTTAGCCAACACCAAAAGCAGCTGCAAAGGGCTGCTTTTGAGCACTGAGGAGCAATGCCTGCCCAGTTTTCCAAGCCCTCTAAAAGGGTTTAAAAAATGCCTCTACACTGATTTCCTTGTCAAAACAGTCCTTGAATTTAAACAGTAGGCAGTACCTGTTAGCAATGCAGAGACGAGGAGATGAGCTAAAAAGCTCTCTGGAGCCCATAGTTTTATAGCCCTATCGCGCTGACATCACTAGTTGCTATGGTGATCAAAGGAGACAACAGCAAAACAGTGGGCCGGCAATGTATATAGCTTGCCTTTATAAAGACGAGTTATCCACCACCAAAAGCAGCTACAAAGGGCTGCCTTTTGAACACTGAGGAGCAATGCCTGCCCAGTTTTCCAAGCCTTCAAAAGGTGGTTTAAAAAAACCCCTACACTGATTTCCTGTCAAAACAGTCCTTGAATTTAAACAGTAGGCAGTACCTGTTAGCAATGCAGAGAGACTAGGAGATTTGCTAAAAGCCTCTGAGCCCACAGTTTTATAGCCCTATCGTGCTGACATCACCAGTTGCTATGGTGATCAAGGAGACAACAAAGCAAAACAATGGGACCGGCAAGTATATAGCTCGCTTATAAAGGCGAAGAAGCCAACACCAAAAGCAACTGCAAAGGGCTGCTCTTTTGAGCACTGAGGAGCAATGCCTGCCCAGTTTTCCAAGCCCTCTAAAAGGTGGTTTAAAAAATGGCTCTACACTGATTTCCCTGTCAAAACAGTCCTTGAATTTAAACAGTAGGCAGTACCTGTTAGCAATGCAGAGACTAGGTGATGAGCTGTTTAAAATTTGTTTAGAATTAACTTGGGGCCTGAGGCAGGATTCTGTTCTTATTTCTGAGTAGAGAGATGTTGTCTTATAATCATAGTGACACCACCACCTCTCTTGCCATGGTCTTGCAGGATGATTTGGTAGCCAGGGAAGTAAAGAGATGAGTCAGGGTTTTGGCAGATAGTCAGGTTTCAGTGAGGCACAGGATGTAGGGGCATTTAGGGTTATCCAGCAGTTTAAAAGGGCCAATTTGGGGAGAAGACTTCTAATGTTGATGTCATGCTCTTTAGAACTTTGTGGCAAACTGGTTGCTGTGCAGGTAGGGGGCTGGGTTCCTTTCAAAGTCTCCAGCGATTAGCAATATGAGAAAGAGGACAGAGAAAGTAGCCAGGAGCTTTGTCCTCTGGTAGTATTAAAGGCATAGCATTTGTGGCTGGAAGCATCGAATTGGAGTAATGCAGCAGCATACATGGGGTGGTAAGAAGCTGGGAGAAATCAAATGAAAGGATGGAGTGGGAGAGGGTTTAAAAGTTGATAGGGAGAATGTTAGATGGTGTTGCAGGAAGAGGGGCATGGAAGAAGTGGGATGGTGGGAGGGGTAGGAGTAACCTTGAGGTGAATGAGGGGAGGAGGGAGAGGACAGGAAGTAGGAAAGGGTGCATAGGAGAAGGAGACATGGGGTAGGGTGCACGCTAGCTGCAGAGAGGAGCCACCGTCTGCTCAGGAGGGGTACCTAGGTGGGGGACTAGGACAGAGTGGAGGAAAGCAGGGCTTTAGCAGCTGGGTAGTCTTGAATAATTATTGAAGTGTTAGTAACTTTCAGTCCTCAGCAGTATGTGGGTATTTCCTGGGTAAGGGAGGGTTGAAGAAGTCATGAAAGTCCCAGCACTGATTAGCAAGCTAACCAAGGCTAGGAGTTATTGTAGGAGTGTTACATTAAGATCTGGGCCAGTGATCCCTCTAGTGGTCAGTGTAGCTACAAGTGGCAATGAGGAAATGGATACTTAGATATTTTTGTGACCACCTCAGACTATAAGTCACAGGTGCCAGATAGGGCAGGTGGGTGGGGAGAGGCGTGAAGTGCTGGTGGGAAGAAGGCAGTTTGAAATAGTTGATACAGATACAGTGCTTGTAGCAGCAGTTGCAATATGTATTGAAAGCAGAAAATCTTATGAATACTTAAGCTTAATTAGATGTGGTAAAAATAGGATCCAAACTTAAGCTTATAAAATATGGTGCTATTTTTAAACAGCAGGCAAGAATATTTAACAGAGAAACATGAGCCTTTAACATGAGCCTTAATTGGTTAGTACAGCAGTGGCAATGGTCTTAATTAATACAGTGCCACAGCACAGCAGTACTAACTGTGGCTAAAGAACAGAGTCCAAAACTGAGTCAATTAAGAGGGTCCTCCTGAATAGCAGCACCAAAATAGAAACTGTTGAAGGTGTTTTTCATTTTTGTTTATGTATCAAAGTTAAATGGAATGCACGATGAGCTATGTTGACATCGACTGGGAAATAGTCTGACCTCAAAAGGTAAACTGCAGAACCCCCGTTCAGCATGCCAGCAACAAAAATGCCAACAAAGAAGACATCTACCAGCTGAAGGAATGGTTAACGGGTTTGAAAGTAGACATAGCGAGGTAAAAGCATCAATAAAACACCTTAGGGCTGATGGTTCTTTGCTTGCTGATAAGCAAAGAAAGCCGACATGCAAATACATGAATTAAACAGCCAAACAGCTAAGGTCAGAGAATGTAATGACATTCAAACAAAACAATTGATTTCTGCGGTATACAAAATTGATGATCTGGACAACAGGAGCAGAGGAACAATTTATGAAGTCTGTGTGTACCAGAGAGGTGGGAAGGAAATAGCATGTGAGATTCAGCAAAGAGTTTTGCCTGAGCTTTTGAATTATCAGTGATCGTGGCTGCTAGAAACTAAAGGGCGGCACAGAGCTTGGGCCCAGAACTCAGAAAGAGACCTAGCCACGTCCCACTGTAGCATATTTTCTTCTTTTCAGTTAAAGAAGATGTTTTAAAACTGGCAAGGGAGACAATCACACCACATTTATTTATTTTTTCAACTCTATTGTATGCTTCTACTCACCTTGCTCAGACTCTCTGGTGTGGTTATGCAGCTCTGCTTTCTCCCACCCTTCCTGAAGTCATCTGTAGCCCCTTCAGTGTGTCCTCTCCACCATCTGGACCACCTGACCCCTGGCTTTGAGCCCCAGGTGGGACCACCATCTCCTTACTGGGCCCCTACCTACAATTTAATTGATTACCCAGGTGAACAAAGCACTAGAGGCAGTATGGGTGACCTGGCGGTGGGAGTGGGCACAGAACCCTTGAATCCACCTTTGCCTACCAGGATAGGGCCCTTTTGCCTTGTTTCCTCCCCTCTGGCTCAGTCATGCCATGGTGTAAGCATATGGATTGGACATTCCCTCCCCTCCTGCAGATGCCCGCGCAGCCAGATCCCCATAGGCTGTCCCTATTCTGTGGTTCAGTGCCTCCCGCCACTGCCAGAAGCTGCCACTGGTTGGGAATCCTGGATCCCACCCCAGGAGAGGAGAACAGTATGCCAGATGCTGAATACTCTTCTTCCCCGCCTACCCTAGCAGCCTGAGCTCACTCCTGAACCTGGGTATCCGGCATGGCATGATGTGTGGCATCCAGCGCCCAACCCTCAGTGCCACTGGGCCAGCTTCACGGTCTTATTTAATGTTGAAAACTTCCTTCTGTTCCACAACTTTTCTCTGCTGCCCTTATGGACAGAAGGTGAGAGATTTTTAGGCTAAACAAGACCTCCAGAAGACTGGTATTCAGTATTTCTTTAAATATCCAGGTACTGTAGTCATCAGAGAACCAAATGGGAGCTACAGTATGTGCTATGTGAGAATGTTTCTGTTGTCTGGGATTTCATACAATTTTCAAGAGGGCACTCTGTCTCTAGTGATAATGCTGCATGGACAAAAACTTAGGGCTTGAGGCTGCTGCTGGCAGGCACTTAAGGGAGGACTTGGCGCTTCTCCCCAGCAGGGGAAAAGTGGCTTAATGTGGGCACCCGACAGGTGCAAGGGAGTGGGAGCTGGCAGTTACTTGGAGATCTCAAGTTGAGGGGATGGGTGAAGGCAAGTGGCAGGGATGGAGGGTGGTCCTGATAAACACCAGGAGCATGGGAAACAAGATGCCTGAGCTTCAGGCAGTCCTTACTGAGGGGATGTGGATGGACGGCAGTCACTGAAACTTGAGCCACTCCTTGGCATGATTGGGACCTAAACCTGATGGGGTACCTATGTTCAGGAAGGACAGGGCTGTGGGCAGGGAGGGGTGGTATTCATCATCAGGAATGACATCAATATCTGCAGGGTAGAAGAGGCAGAGGGTAACGTAGAGGCATTATTGGATTTCTGCAGGTGCCTGGGGTTAAGAGGGTCAAACTGGGGTTGTTAATAGGCTTCCCATGCAGGCTGAGGAACTCAAGTAGGGCCTGGTGGCAAATTTAGTGTGTACTGTGGTCAAGGGAGGGTAGAACTGTTGTGCTGGTGACCTAACATGCCAGGTGTTGATTGGGCACCATGGTGTCTTCATCGACTAGGGAACAGCATTTGCTCAACATCTTTCAGGATGCATTCCTATCCCAACTGGTGGCTGACCCAATGTGGGACAGTGGCATCCTGGATGAGATCTTGTCGGACTGTGATCTGATTAGGAACCTAGCTGTAGGGGACCCTCTGGTGAGAGCAATCATACCATAGTTTGGATTTCCTTAGACCTGGGGCAGAGAGATAACCACACTAGAGCGGTGATGGTTGGCTTTGGGGAGCAAACTTTAAGGGTATGGAGGAGATCCTCAAGGGAATTTGGGGATCAGACCAGACCTTGACAGAGAAAGCAGATGGGAAATTATAAAGGAGGGCATTTGGAGGTTACCAAGGCCTGCATGAAGGTCTGACACAAGTTTGGTAGGCCAGGAGGCCAAACTAGTGGACCAGGTAGGGCCAGGAGGTGGTGAGGGAGAAAAGAGCTGTGTATAGTAGATATAAGTGCTCACGAGGGTGTGTGGAAAGGGGAGTACGATAGGATTTTCAAAAGGGTAACCAGGGTGGTGAGATCAGGTAAGGCAAGGATGTAGCAGAGGTTGGCACAAGGGATCAGAAACGGGAAAAAGGGTTCTTTGGGTATATCAGGAACAGGAGGAAAGTAAAAGACAAATTAGTAAACTGGAGTCAGGGAATGGGTGGACTGAGGAGGTCAAGGAGCAGGCGGAGGTATTAACGACTACTTTGCCTACTTCTTCACAACAGACAATGGAGGGATAAGCACTATACGGGGAGGCAGGCTAAAAATTAGGAAGGGTGGCCTCTGACATTAAAATTCCTGTTGGGAGGATAAGAGAGGCCCTAAGTCCCTAAAATGGACAAGACACCAGGTCCTGATGGCCTTCATCCCAGGGTGCTGAAGGAGATGTTGGATGTCCTTGCTGCACCTCTGACTGACCTTTTAATGCTTCCTTCATATGGGTTGGGTGCCTTAGGACTGGAGGATGGCTCACATCATGCCTATTCACAAACACATCTCATGGGAGGAGCTGGGTAACTACAAGCAAGTCAGTTTGAAGTCAGTGGTAAGTGAGATGATGGAGGCCATCTTGAAAGAGAGGCTGGAGGTGTTTCTGGGGACAGGGGCAAACTGGATGAACAGCAACATGACTTAGTTCAGTGAAGATCATGTCAGACTAACCTTGTAGAGTTCTCGACTGAGTGGCAAAGGCAATGGACCAGGGAGGACCAGTGAATGTCCTCTTTCTAGACTTCAACAAGCTGTCGACTCAGTGCCACCAAAGGCTGCTGGACAAGCTGGGGAAATGGGGCTGGGGAAAGGATGGTGAAGTGAATAGGGAACTGGCTAAAAAGAGTGGTTTCAGAGGGTGATGGTCAGTGGAGTATCAGCTCCTAGGAGGGTCATTAGTGCGGTCCTACAAGGGTCAGTGTTGGGACCAGTATTGCTTAATGCTTATATCTCAGACATCAGGGAGATATGAGAAGTGAGATGAGCCTCTTTGCTGATGACCTCAAGTTGGGATCAGTGGTGGATGGGGAGATAGGTAAAGGGCCTTAGAGGAGGGCCTGGAGACTTTGAAGAGGTGGTCACACACTTGGAAACTGAGGTTCAATACCAAGAAAAGCAGTATTCTCCACTTAGGGATTAGGAGCCCTGTTCATGAGTACGTCTTGTGTGGGGAAAACTGTAGGTTTTGGGGGCAGGATCTGGGGTGTTCGTGGATGCCAGAATGAATAACTCTGAGCAGTGTAGGAGGCTGTGGCAAAAGAAATAAATTGCTCAGGTGCATTTCTGGGGATGACTTTGAGTAGTCAGGAGGTGCTTCTCCTTTGTATAACTGCCTGGTTAGACCCCACCTAGAGTACTGTGTGCAGTTCTGGTGCCTGTCCTGGAAAAAGGACATTGCACTTCTAGAGCAGGTCCAGAAGAGGTGACCAGGATGAAACTGGGTCTGGGAGAAAGATCCCATGAGGAAAAACTTGAGGAGTTAAACTTGTACTTCCTGGAGAGAGAAGGGATTGCAGGGATATGATCGAGGTCTTCAAATGTCTAAGCGGAGTGAATAGGGTCAACCTTAATAGGGTGTTCCAGCTGAGGAGAAGGAGACCACAGGAAGCATTCCTTAAGACTTGTTGGCAGGAGGCTCAGAAGAGAGACTAGGAGACTCTACTTTACTGAAAGGGTGGTGGACCCATGGAATGCACTGCCTGCAGAAATGGTGGCTGTTGATACAGTGGAGGGATTCAAGAGGGGCTGGGATAGGTATGGGGGAAGGTTAAACTATTGAATGTCAGATCTGGAGGTAAAATCCTAATGGGCGATGGGGTCCAGGGAACTTTCTGGGGGAGGGAAGGCAGCATTGCTGACATGACCAGGTGCTGATTTTCAAGCAGACTCAATAGACTTTCAGGGCTACTCAGCTGGCATCTTAGTATGTTAGTATAATTCATATTGGGCACGAGCCTCACCAGACTTAGAGCCTTTTGCTCTACTGCACATGAGGATGCAGTGCATGGCGGAGTGTAAGCACCCGATCGCACATTCTAAATCTGATGTAATTAGCAGTCCTGTTCCTAAAGGCCATGCTCTCTCAACTATTCACCTGTACTCCTTGGCAATTAAACAGACATGTGATTGTGGCTAGTCAAAAGGAATGGCGCAAGCCTAATTCATTGCAGAAATACTCCACAGATTACAAGAAGGCTGCTCAGCTGAACAGGAATCCTAAAAAACACAGCCGCAGTAGATACAGTCTTCAGTTCTCCTCTGGTGCCTCCTTCCATCAATCACCTGGAGCAGAAACTGTGCAGATGATAACAAATAGTATGACCCTAGGAAATGCTTCCTATATTTTTAATTGAGGAGGCAACTGATTGAAAAGCTATGGTTCTGTGGGACATGTCCTGTGGTTGCACCAAACCCTGCTCAATACATACAAGCAGAGACATGATATCATGTTCACTGTGGGAAATGAAAAGACAATGGAAGATGACAGGGACTCAGTTTGGAAAAGGTATTGATTTCTTTTATGCTTGTCTCCTCCTCTTGTCTGGCTCTTTAATAATTACCTACTGAGACTGTTTGAGCAGATAAAATGGGTGTGGCTTTTTCATTGCATCTCATAATGTGGTGGATCACATCTGTTGCTGTCCACTTGTATTCAGAATATGCACATATAGAAATGTTGAATGTCGGATGCTGATGAGGAGTTTTGAAGTTTGGGGATGAACTGGGGTATTTTAATATTGTAATAGTGGGGTGGGTTTTTCTTTCTCTTCTTTTATGTTTGTTCATGGAAGACTATCAGATCAAGGCCAGCTAATAGCTCAAATCCTGCCCTTTCATCAGAAGGCAATCACCTTTATAGCAGAGAATTACTTGGATTGCTGTTAATTTTCACATATGTTGTCTTGATTATGGGAAGAGTGCCATGAGGGTTTGAAGAGTCAGATCATTTTGGCAGAGCCCTTGGAATGAATACTTGTCATAGTTTACCTGGTCCTGTTGGGAGTAGTGTTGAATAGGTCCTGTGAGCAGGGTCTATATTGTCAGATCTCACAGGCAATGGTGGTCTGTAATATCAGTTACACAGTGGAAAGTGGATCAGAGAAACTCGAGGGTCTCGTCTCTACTATCATGCTCAGTGCAGTCATGGAAAATCATTTGCTGCTCTAGATATAAAAGGAGCTGCGCCAATACTCTGGTACCTTTGTTACCTGTTAAATGGCTTCCTAATCACAAAATGCAGGGTGCAGGCACTTCCACATATCTGGTTTGTTTTGTGTCTCTTATCTTTTCTTCCTTTCTTTTCTGTTGCCCTCCTTCTCTTCTTTTTACGTTCACTTTGCGCAAGGAACATTGGGAGAGTAGCACACTTTGGAGGTGTGCCTCTCCTGTTCAATCCAGTGCTTTATTGAGCAGGCATGGCAGTCCTGCACCCAATGGGTGCAGGAGCTCTGTAAACAGCGGTGGTCTTCTGCTTCAAAGAAAACCACGCTGCCATACCAACACCGTCTCATACCGCCGCCCCTCGCATCCAGCGCTCCCCTTGCAGCGTCATGCCTGCCTCCCAAAGCTTTGGTGCCAAGCTGGGAGCCCAGCCCAGCATAGCAACGTTGTTGCCGACAGGGTGCCCAATCCCCATCAGATCCACGGGTCCCCAAGCCATCCTGCTCCCATGCTGAGCCCACCCCAACATGGCAAATGTTCTGTTTTGTTTTGCCGACAGGGGTGCCCAATCCTATCGGCTCATCACGCCACCCTCGCGTAGTTTGCCGGCCAGGGGTGCCAATCCCCGTCGGCTCCCTCGGCCCTCCCAGCCATCTTCTGCCACGCTGAGAGCCCACCCCAGCGTGGCAAACGTCCACGTCTTCGTTTTTAAAACCTGTAAAATAAAAGCGGTCCCGAATGCGTTTTGGCCCCACAACCCGCAACCTCCCCTCACCCCTCACCCCATACTTACCTCTGGACTCCGTGCGATGATCTTGCGTGGACCGGGAACATGTCTGCACTCTTGAGGCGACTGCGAACTGAGGAAATGCGGTAAGCTGTATAATGGGCTAGATAGCAGGGTTTCAACTTTATTGCATATCTCAGGCATTTTTGGAATTTTTACACCAAATTTTCAACATGGGGTTTTGGGACACCTTCTCATGAATGATGTCACTGTCATGGTGTTATTCAGGCCCAAAGGGTGATTTACGAGTCACTGAGCAGTCACGCTGGAAATCACCCTTTGGGCCTGAATAGCACCATGACAATGACATTATTCATGAGAAGGGTCCCAAAACCCCATGTTGAAAATTGATGAAAATTCCAAAATGACTGTTTTACGAGCATGCGTTATGCAGTTCCTACACACTCGTAGGTTTGTGAATTTTCAATATTTCTACTCCAGATTTTCAACATTGCCATTTTATCACACCTTCTTATGAGTAGTATAGCTGTCATTTTCACATCCTGCCCAAAGCGTGTTTCCGCCATATGTAGCGCACAATGGTGCAGTCAGTGTGCGAACTCAATGTATGGGACGCATTAAGAAAATCACAGTGACACGTTCATGAGCAGAGGTCTTAAAATGGCTGTGTTGAAAATTTGGTGAAAAATTCTAAAATGACTGTTTCACGAGCATCGTTGCGCGCAGTTCCTCAGGCGCTCATACATTTCTGAATTTTCAATATTTGCACTCCAGATTTTCAACATTGCCATTTTACCACACCTCCTCATGAGCAGTACAGCTGTCATTTTCACATCCTGCCCAAAATGTGTTTCTGCCCATGTAGTGTGCAATGGCGCAGTTGGTGCTTAACTGAATGTATGGGACACATTAAGAAAATCACAGTGACACTCATCATGAGCAGAGGTCTTAAAGTGGCTGTGCTGAAAATTTGGTGAACAAATTCCTAAAAATGACTGTTTTACGAGTCTGCATTGCGCAGTTCCCTCGCACGCTCGTAAGTTTCGCGAATTTCCAATATTTTCACTCCAGATTTTCAACATTGCCATTTACCACACCTACTTATGAGCAGTACAGCTGTCATTTTCACATCCTGCCCAAAACGTGTTTCCTGCCCATGTAGTGCACAATGGCGCAGTCGGTGCAAAATCAATGTATGGCACACAGTAAGACAATCACAGTGACACTGTTCATTAGCAGAGGTTTTAAAATGCCAATGTTGACAATTTGGTGAAAAAATTCCTAACAATGACTGTTTCACGGCGTGCATTGCACAGTTCCCACGCACTCCTAGGCTTGAATTTTCAATATTTCCTCCAGATTTTCAACATTGCCATTTTACCACACTTCCTTATGAGCAGTACAGCTGTCATTTTTCACATCCTGCCCAAAACCTGTTTCCCACCTATGTAGCGCACAATGGGGGTAACAAAAGGTCATGCTGACAATTTATTGTGCAAATACCAGCAATCGCACAGGGCATTAGGGTACAGCACCATACATGCCAAACACCACTGCAAATACTTGCAAGCGAACATTCGGCATTGACAAATGCTTGTTTTATTTCAAATGAGCATCATGCCCTCCTGTCCATCCTTCAGCTGTCATACCTCTTTTCACCATCTGATGCTACAGTAAGTCCATATTTGAAAACAACTTCACGTAGTACAAACTGACCAATTATGCTCTTGCATACTGTCTTTCAATAACACTGTTGTAAATTCTACCCAAAGAATATGTTTACTGTCAGACAGGACTGAAACTTAGTCAGTCGATTTACCGTGTCATCAAACATTAAATAAGGTATCTCGCTGCCTTGGATCCTATGATTCAGCAGATAGGAGGCCTGAAGTAGCAAAACAAGCTACTTTCTGTGATAGATGTTGGCAACACCCCAGAATCTGGACACTCTACTATCTTCTTTCCTTCTCACTACCCTTTGCAAAGAAAATGTATGTTGCGACAGTACCTCTGACATTTCTTTATTTCCTTTTGACTATATTAGGTAGATCACCTAGGATAGTACTTTACTATCTCCTATTAACTCTGACTATACCTGATACAATTACTTATTCCTCTTACTTTCCATCCTGTTAGCCCCTAAAGAAATAGAATAAAAGCACCTTGAGAAGGTGTGCCTAGTAACGTGACTAGATATAAATGTCATATGCCTTCGGGCATAGAAAGAATGAACACAGTCCCATAAAGCTAAATGGGACTAAGGGAAAGAATATACTGATGCCCAGGTAAAGAAATTAAATGAGAAGGATCCTTAAGAATTAAAATTATAGATTGTAAGATGTTGTATAGGGTGCATTAGGAACACCCTGCTTTGAAAACAGTAAATGACAAATGTTTAAAAGGAATTATAAAATATTCCCATTTTATAACATTATTTAAATTGTACCCACTCTATCGTTATACAGGACTGGTGATATGATAAAGAAACCTGTCCCTATGTTCCAATATTGTATGGTCTGGGCATGGTGACTTCTAAAGCTAGCAGCCACCCTGAGACAAAAAGAGAATAAGAAATGGTTCCAAAAGCACTTAGTTCACATTGCTAAAGTGAGCTGAGCAAGATTTATTCATTTATTTAATTATTGAATACAATCGAATTAATACCTTTGAGTCAGAGACTCCTTTACAAAGGTTCCACATCATAGAAACAATACAGAGTATACAGTGAACAGACATCACAGTATAAATAGCAGTGTGGTAAATATCACACCTTACGAATGGAATGATACATGGTAAAGTACAACAGGTGGATGTGGTACAGGATAATTACAACAGTCATGGACAATGCAGTACAGTGGCAAAAACATAAATATAGAAACTACAGGGCAATCACACAGTACAGTAGTTGTTGTAGAGAAGTACTTATGTCTGGATTATGCAAGCAGCGCAGTCCAGTGAGTGTCAGATAGTCTGAGGCTCGGGTAAGACCGAAACCAGGACAGGCACTCTAGAAGCAGGACCAAGTGGGTCCATTGTCATACAGTTTTAGGTTGTGAGTAGGTCAGGTACAGTCACATGTGAGTCATGCAAGATATTGTTACGGAAAAAGGGTTTGAACAGTCCCAGGGCAGAAGTCAGGAGGACTGGTATGGGCAGTGAATTCAGCGAATTGGGGCGCAGTATTTGAAAGTTCTTTGCCCCATGGAAGTTTTACAGTGGGGAACCAGGTAGGTATTTTCTCAGTGTGATATGTGCATCTGGTGCTGTTGGGGGGACAGTGCCACAAGAACAGGGGACGTAAGGCCAGTCATGATTTTCTTGGCAAGGAGAAAGGTCTGGTACTTAAGGCGATCATTGAAATTAAGCCAGTTTGTACTGGTCTAGAGAGTACAGGTGTGCATAAGCCAGTCACATCCTGTGGCCAGTCTACAGGCTTTATTCAGGGAAACCCTAATTTTGTTGAGGGAGGTGTTGTTGGCAGCACCATAGAAGATAATCCCATAATCAATGAGTGACAGGATGGAGGAGGAGATGGCTAGCTGTAGGGCTTCAGGGGGAGACAGTGCTTGTAGTGGTGGAGCAGACCAATGCACATGTTTACAACTGTATTAAGTCAGCGGATATGTTCATGGTAGGTTAGCCCTGAGTCTAGGCTAACCCCTATTTATTTAAAGGTAGAAACTCGTTCCAGGGTCTCATTATGGGAATTATGGATGAGCAGGGAGTGGTTACTGAACTTGTTTTGGGCATGGGCAAACAGCATGGACTTGTTTTTATAGTTTAGAACAAGCCTATGGTCAGTAAACCAGGATTTGGCCTTATTAAATAACCCTTGGAGGGCGGTTGGGTTGTGTGGGTGCTGAATAAAACTGCATCGTCTGTGTATAGTAGGAGACTCCCAAAACAGGCCTTGGGCAGGGAGTTAAGGAATAGAGTGAAAAGTAGGGGCCAAGGATTGACCCTGGGGACAGAAGATGTAACTCTGAGCGGGGAGGATAAGGTTTGCCCTAATCTGACTCTCTGGGTTCTGTCAGACAGGTAGTTTGAGAACCAAGTGGTGATATCCTGTGAGAAACCTATTTGGGTTAGTGAGGTTAGGAGAAGTGAGTGGTGGATGGTGTCAAATGCTGTGGAGAGATCTATATAGATAGCACCAGCAATCTGGCCTGTGTCCAGGGTCGCATGGATAGTGTTGGTATATTCCAGAAGCGTGGTTGTGGTGCTATGGTTTTTCAGAAACCATGCTGTTCAGGGCAGAGGAGATCATGTTGAGCAAGGTAGTCTGTGACTTGGGTGGCGACTATCTATTCAAGAACCTTGGAGAGAGGGTAAAATTGAGATGGACTGATAATTACTAGGCTGGGTTCGGTCACCACTTTTCAGAAAAGGAGTGATGAAGGCAGTTTTTCACATTGAGGGAATTGACCTAAGGCAAGGGAATGGTTTAGCAGGGCACTGAGGGGTAGAGTATTTCAGGAGAGTGAGCCTTAGTATTTTAAGATTGAGAGTGTCACTGCAGACCGGGATTTGCTGAGTGCCTTTAGCAGAAGGGGACAGCATCATGCTGGGAGATGACCTTGAAGGGAAAGGGGTACTTGGGTGGGTGTCGATGCTATGGTGGGGTGGGTGCAAAAGGTTGGCGGGGAGCATGCCACTGAGGTCGAGAGTGAGGAGTTCAGTGCATTGCTATTGGACAGGGTCCGTGGAGATACCACCATTTACCAGTATCTGGGGGGGCATTAGATATTTTGCCACTAAGATCTTTGAGGGAGTCCCAGAAATTGCACCTCTTCCCCAGGAGGCGGTGAGGGCTGCTCTGTAGTAATCTGCCTTTGCCTGTCAGACCTGCCAGGTGCAGCAGTTCCTGGCCTCATGGTAGCGTTGCCTATCAGCGGTCTCCCAGTCTCCAAGGCTATGTGCCAGATATTGTGGCCCATAGAGGTCCAGAAGGGACTGGGACATCTAAGGGTGTCAGCTCCTTTAATGAGTCATTTGCAGAAGGTGCAAAAGGTCACAGGCAGAACTGAAGGAATTGACAAAGTACTCCAGGGCTGAATCAATATCAGGCAAGGCAGCAATGGGAGACCAGTCCCAGCTGATGAGGTGGTATTTCAAGGGCTGAAGCTTGCCTGGCCTGAGTTTTGCTCAAAGCTAACTTTAGGAGGGGTCTTTTAAGCCAAGTAAGCCCAGCGCCTGAGTACTGGCAAGTGGTCACTCAGTGCGTCAGGTAACACGGACACCTGGGTGAATTTGTGAGGGCGATTAGTAAGAATTAGGTCAAGATTTGAGAAGAAAGGCACCTTTTCTGTGCCTAGAGATAAAATATTGTCCTCAAAGCTAGAGCGAGTGCTCAGCGAGAGGAGGTGGGAGGCATGTGATTTCAGCCGCCTGATGGGAAAAGGAAAGTGAAAAAAGAGAAAGTTATTTTAAATGCTGTAGACAAACTGAGCACTGAATGAACAGTGCATTCTGCCTTACAGTAATAGAAAGCTGCTTGTGAAAGCAGAGGAGCCCAGAGTAGCTTAAAACCCTCTGTTCTGAGAGTAAACATCAGGAAAAGGAGTTGGCAGCTGTACAGTAAGTCTGCAATTACAGCTCCACCTCAAACAGTATTCTTGCTGTATGAGGATTCTCTGCCATACAACCCAGACACAGAGGCAAAGAGAGTGTTCTTTTATATTCTGTACCCTCAGGAAAAGGGTTATGCTGCACTAATAGAATTATTTAAGGAAAGTAAAAAGCCCATCTTCTTGAAGGTGAAACAAGTTACTTTGAAACAACTGTAAACTGTGGGGAAGACACTGGCAATCTGCAAGAAAGTGCATTCTGCTCAAGCCTGGGGGATCTACACACTTAACTCTGAATTTTAAACTTGGTATTGCTTTGTGTTTTATCTTTTTTCTTCTTTTGAATCAAGAAGGAATTTGCAGAACTGCTAATCTTGTGGGTTTAACTTCAGAAGGATTGAAATACTGCATAACTGGTTTTCCCTTGTGTTTGAGCTGGATTATTTATCTACTAGTATTTTGTGACAGGTTGTATCAAACTATTTTTGCTACAGTGAACTATTTACTGGTGGCAGAGGTTTTTCTTTGTGAATCCTGCAGTTTGTGTATTCAACCCAAACAGGGCCTTGGATTGTGGAAACTGGTTCCTCTGATTGTCTTCAGAGCACAGAACATCAGGTTGTATTGGGTCGGGGAGGCTTAAATTATAGGTATTGGGCCCAACTACTTGATTTTCTCTGACTGTAATTGTTTTTTGCTGGGTATATTCTCTGGTAGATTGTTGAGTAGGATGTCTTGCTAAAGGAAGGTCAACACTCACCAGAGTGGTGGGTCTCGTTTATAGCTGATTGTTTCTAGAGCTCAACCCCCGCCATTCACCCCACCCCTAAGACTGTTGTTTCATTTATATCAGGGGTTCTGACATCACATCCCCAACCTTACACAAGTTTGTACCAGTATAATTTTTGCTGCCTGTAATCTCCAAGTGTGTATTTTATGTATCTCACCTGTACGTCCATCCCTGTCCTAACCTCACTTTATTGTTGTCTCCTCCCCACACACGATGAGGTACCTTTGTAAATGAGTCCACGACTCAAAGGTTGTAAAACTGATCTCTCCAATAAAATAAAAAATAAAAAAAAAGAGGGCACAGGGCATACAACTGTCATATATATATAATACATATAAGGAAACACAGAAGGAGCAAGACAGAGAACTGTACCAGTTAAGCAGAAGGAAGCGGGTAAGGCAGTCAGAATAGCAAAGGCCCAAACCAAGGAAAAGATAGCCAACTTGATTAAGAAGGGGATAAAACCTTTATAGGTACATTAGGGAGCAAAGAAACACTAAGGGAGGGATACTGAGGCTGAACAAAGAGGAAGGTGGTTAGGCAGACAGCGACAGTGAAAAGCAGGGATACTGAATGAATGAATACTTCTGCTCAGTATTCACAATGGAAAAGCAGGGGAACTACCTAATCCGGTCAGTAGAAGCACTCTGGATAGGGGGTTGGATTAGTCCTTTCACAGAAGAAAGAGTTCTAACAGAACTCAAAACTAAAGGTGGATAAAGCAATGGGACCTGATGGGATTCACCCCAGAATTTTAAAAGAACTAGGGAAGAATTAGTAACACCACTGACTCCCTTTTAATAAATCATGGGAGGATGGGGTGGTACCTGAGGACTGGAGGAGGGTTGATGTGATCCCCTTCACAAAGTGGGAGCAAGACAGAGGCAGGAAACTACAGACCTGTCAGTTTGACCTCAGTGGTAGGAAAATGATGGAATAACTTCTGAAGGAAAGAATTGTTGAGTACCTAGAGGCCGGTGGGGCACAGGACCCAAAGCAGCATGGATTCACAGTGGGAAGGTCATGTCAGACAAATCTAATTGATTTCTTTGACTGGGTGACCAAAGCAGTAGACCAGGAGGGCTGTGGACATGGCCTACCTAGACTTTAGCAAGGCATTTGACACAGTCCGCACAAAGATTAATAAACAAATTAGCCAGCCTAGGAGTGGGTCCTAGGGTGGTAGCCTGGTAAAACACTGGTTGGACAACAGGACACAATGGGTAATAGTAAATGGAGTCCACAGTGAAGAAAGGAGGGTTACTAGTGGGTACTGCAGGGTTCAGTACTGGGCCGGTCCTTTTAATGTCTTTATAAGTGACATTGCAGAGGGACTGGAAGGAAAGTATGTCTCTTTGCAGGTAACAAAGATCTGCAACAGGGTTGATACACAAGGTGGGGTGGAAAGGATGAAAAGGGACTTGGCAAGGTTGGAGGAATGGTCAAATGTATGGCAGCTTAGATTCAGTGCGAAGAAGTGCAAGTAATGCACCTGGGAAAAAAAAACCCAGGAAAGCGTACACAATGGGGTGAGATACTGACAACAACAAAAATGGAAAGGGACCTGGGGTGATCATATCAGATGACCTAAAGGTGGGCCAGCAATGTGAGCAGGCAGTAAGGAGGCTGGGGGATACTGGGATGCATAGGGAGAGGCATCACCAGTAGAAAACAGGAAGTTGTTGGCCCTCAGTACAGACAGTTGGTAAGACCACATTTGGAGTACTGTGTACAGTTCTGGAGACCCCATCTCCACAAAGACAAAGACAGGGTGGAGGCTGTCCAGAGGAGGGCACAAAATGATGCAGGGTCTGCATCAGAAGACATAAGAAGAAAGACTAAAGGAACTAAAGATGTATAGCCTCGAGAAAGGAGGGAGAGGGGGACATGATAGAAACTTTCAAATACCTCAAGAGAATCAACAAAGTCCAAGAGGGTAGCATTTTCAGAAAAAGAGATATGCAAAAACAAGGGGACACAATTTGAAGATAGAGGGGACAGCTCAGGCGTGTCTGGAGGAAGCATTTCTTCACAGAGGGGTTGTGGATACATGGAACAGTCTTCCTGAGGGAGGTCGTGGAGTCAAAAACAGAGGGGAATTCAAGAATGCATAGGACAGACATAAGGCTATTCTGGTGGGGGTAGGAGGAAGTAGGCTGTTGGTTAACTAGG